>CM019067.1:226240898-226840898 GCA_009667805.1 Leptobrachium leishanense | reverse complement strand
TTTGTTTTTGTGTGGTGCGGCTCCATCCCTATTCTTATATTAAACCACACTGACTGGTGATCACTAGATCCCAAATTTTCACCTACAACAACGTCTGATACCAAACCTCCATTTGTGAGTATTAAATCCAATATGGCCTCTTTACGGGTCACCCTCCTCAACTACTTGTGTTAGAGATAATCCCAGTAGGGAGTTTAGAATATTTGTACTCCTGGTGCACCCAGCTATTTTGGTTTTCCAGTTCACATCAGGAAGATTAAAGTCCCCCATAATAATAACTTCCCCCTTCATTGCCATTTTGGCTATTTCCTCAAACAGCAGATTATTTAGCTCTTCTACTTGTCCAGGAGGTCTATAGATCACACATACATGAGCTACTGTATGATTGCCAAATGTTAGCGTAACCCAAACTGACTCTATGTTCACCTCGCTCACTTTTATTTGGTTTGTTTTTATGTTGTTTTTCACATACAGGAGCACTCATCCTCCTTTCCTACCTTCTCTGTCTTTTCTATATAAAGAGTACCCCGGTATTGTTATGTCCCAGTTATTTTTCTCACTGAACCATGTCTCAGTAACCGCCACTAAATCTACTTTTTCAGCTGCCATCATTGCCTCCAGTTCATTGATTTTATTGACTAAACTGCGAGCATTTATAGACACGACTCTGAGCTTGTCATTTTTTTCCCCCGTATGTTGCTTGCACCCTCCGATATAGTTTTGGGGGACAATCGGGCAGATTGTTTTTTACCCTTTTGTCCCCCCTCCTAGTTTAAATATTCCTTTGTGAAACCTTTGAACTTCTCACTGAGAACATATGTTCCCCTATGAGTAAGATGCAAACCATCTTTTTTATACAGTTCCTTTCTGCTCCAAATAGAGCTATCATGGGACACAAAGCCAAATCCTTGCTCCCGACACCATTCCCGAAGTCACAAATTGAGTTCCCTATTGTGCATCTGCCTATCCTGAATGTTATGCACAGGCAGAACTTCAGAGAATGACACAGTGGACGCAATCTGCTGTATTTCACCTCCAAGAACACAAAAATCTTCCTTAATCTCAGAAACCTCATTGCTAGCCAAGTCATTTGTCCCTAGATGGACTAGAACATCCACTTCCCCTTGCTGCTTTGCTTGTTTGACAATATTAAGAATACGTCTCTTGTCTCTACAAGCAGTAGCCCCAGGAAGACATCTCACCAAACCACTACTCTCCAGCTCAACACCTCTTATGATAGAATCACCCAGCAACAATTGCCTTCTATCAAGTCCCACCTTTTCCTCTTTGTCCTTGGTTGCAGTCCTGCATACCTTAGGCATAGGGGATGGTGGTTCCGCAACTATGGTGTCTGAGCCTACATCCGTCTTACCACCACACTCTGAAAGTGCCTCAAAAGAATGACAGACTGTGGGACATGCCTTCTATCCTAACTCTAAATCTACCAGATCCTACAGTAGTCCATCTGCCGCTCCTAGGAGGCCTCTGTGGCAGTGGCTTTGTAACAGTCATAGCCTGAGTTTGTCTAACAGATAATTTACAAATCTCAGACTTCAAACAGGCAATTTCCTGCTGCAATAAAGACAACTGCCTACATATCAGGCACACTCCAAACCTCCAAAATTGGATCTAAAAACAAATGCATGACAGCTCTTACACTGGACCAAGCCTGTCATTATAAAAGAATGGATATAAAACCAGCAAATCTTACCTTTTTGTAGGTTTTCTACCTCCTGTCTAACCTCAGACTACCTCCAGAGTCATCTACTACTTTAGCTCAATGGATGTGTTGACTGATGTCAAAAGCATTGATGTAATGATATTGATTTGGCTACTTTAGAACTCATTTTTCAAGAGCAATGGCATCCTTGACCATCACAGATAGGGCACACTATCAGGGTTATTCAGAGAAAGGTGAAAATCAGGAGAACTGGCAGGAGAAGAAAACAATCTAGACGGAATCGACGATTTGGAAAATTAGATAAAAGGGAGAATTTTTCTGGTTTGGCTATTCTGATTTAGATTTTTCACTTCTCCAGTCATTCTCCAGAGTTTCACCTCTCTTTGAATAGACCTGATGGAAAACATCAGGTGCTCTGTGGACCGGATTCGTGCTTCCACTTTTAAAGAATTCTACTTTAAGTCAGTTTCGCACTGGTCTAAGTTGGTTCTTCAGTGATAAACAAATATGAGCCACTGAGACATGTGTTAAAATTCCCAGAATATATCAGTGTACTGAAGAAATAGGAATGACTCTAGGGCAAATATTTCCCTTCCTGGGACTCTCCCCATTTCAGGGGTAACGTATAGGTATTGTTTATAGTCATCATAACAAAAAAAAAACTTTTTTTTCTACACCATCACTTTGTGGGCATTGATCTGCTGTTTGTTTGCATGCAGACACAGTTCAGGTTCAGATTTCTAATCCTCTTTTTCGTGTATATTTTTACTTCTTTGCAGTGCCCCATCAGTCTAAACGAACTTCGATGCTTCCTCAATTCCTTCTACAGGATCATCAGTTTCTTTGTTTGAAGATATCCACTCTGCCTGTTACAGTTTAGATTGCAATTTCCACTGTTGATACGTTGACCGCTTACATCTTTTGGTACTATGTTCAGTTGAAGGCAAAGAAAGAGGAAGCGGCGTTAACCTGCAACCCTTCTGTGCTTCACCATAGAGACCAGATTGGAGGATGGAGCTATGGGGAGAGGCCTTGCATATGTTTTTGTTCTGTTCTACACCAATATTTTTTACAACTTGTTAAAATGCTTTGAGGCTAAAAAGCAAAGAAACATTAAGAAAATATTCGCCTCCGAATCATTATTAAAATCCTGACTTTCCTTCATTACACTAGGTAAATCTGAGAATCATGCACTGCCATGTGTTTATCTCCTCCTAGAAAACATCCGTCCATTTTCAGGACGGGCCTGTCAGTTAGGAATTTCTTTTCTCTGCTTGTTTTGTGCAGGGGTTTCTGCCTAGCTTTTGCAGTGTCCTCATGTCTTGTCTGCCTTTCTACTGGTTGCCTTTATTTAGCCAGTGGGGTCTCCTGCCTTTTGGTTTTTTTCCTCATATATGGGCCTCACCTCACTCATGCTGGGTGAACCGTGACAGTTTCAAAGATAGGTTTGAGGACCACAGCAACCTATTTGGCCATTTCCATTGTCTGCAGGGTAGTTGCAGCCGAAGTGGGTCGTATGGGGGGCATCCTCTCCTGAGTCTTGTGTATTAGGGGGTGGCGATGTATTGATAGTAGACTGTTTCTTTGCAGGTCTAGGGGGGTTTGGAGTATGTTTTTTAGAGTTTGTCTTCGCTATAAATTTATCCATGAAGGAAGTTAGAAAGAAGAGGAAAGGAGAGAGAGAGCGAGAAAAGAAAGTATTTGTTTTTAGGAGGACTAGACCACAGACCACCCAGCAGGAGAGTCCATAAAAATTAGCGCACAGGTCCTTTAATGTAGGTACATAGAAATGGGAGAAAGTGAAAACTCCAAGGGAATCCAAAAAAATTGCCCTGAAGGGTAGAAATATATGGTGGAGAAGAACAAAACATTTCTGACCTTTGAAGGGGGGTTTCCAGTGAGCACTGAGGAGAGAATACAGTCTCAAACGGTGTCAGAAACAGTTGATCGCGGAGGATGGAAGATGCATGCGGTTAACAGTGTACCCAGCCACCTTTCCGGGCAGGGCCGGAGACCACAGCCGAACAGTGTAATTTGAAGGGGAGAGAAGGCCTCAAGATGGCGGCCGTCTCTCTGCAATCCTTTCCTCCACAGGCCCGCAGACCGCAGTCAGGACCGCCGGAACATTGTGGCAGCGAGGGATATGAGAAGTGATTATGATCGGATGGTAAACTCCATTAGCTGCTCGAACAACTGCCTGCAGAAGCGACAGGCTTTCGGTCTCTCACTAGGTCTCACTCCCGGTTGGGGGCCCCTAGAGGCGGGAAGGGTGACCGCGACCCGAGGTTGGGGATAGGGCACACAGCACTGACAGAGAGGTTGCCACTATAGTAGCCACCCTCTCCTGAGGTACCGAGTGGCTGAAAAAAAGATGTTTTGGCTTCGGCAATGGAGAATGCGTCAATCCAAGAATGTCGCGAAAATTTAAGTCTTTTGTGTTACTTTTAAAGTTAGGGTTACTTTTAAGGTAACTTACCCCTAACCAACAGATTTTGCCCAGTTTTTTGCTTAATTTTTAGCAAACAGATTGCTTACTTTTTAAGTAACAGAAGGAATACAAACAGAGCAGAATGTATTGGTGAGAGTTAACTGTTAGGAATAGCTTTAACCCTAACCTTAAAACAAGCGCTAAATATAACCCTAACCCTAAAAGCTTACTTGCTTCACAAAATTGTTGCAAATATAATGCTAAGCTGTATTTGACTTCACATCAAATAGAACTTTTTTTGTATTGTCTATATGAACACTGCTTTGTTAAGTGGTCAACTTTTTTGCTGCACTGATTTTAGCCGTGCCCAGTGGCGTCACTAGGGTTGGTGCCACCCGGTGCGGTAACTTCGTGTGTCCCCCCCGAGTTTTACGGATTTTTTTTAACTACTCTTACTCCTAAATCAGTACTCCCATATAACACTGAATGCTCATACACACAGCGCACATTACTGTGAGGTTTATTGCTGTGGAGCTCTCTCATATGCTCACACAAATTTTTGCCAGCTGCCAGCAAGTACGGTGCCTGTTCAAAGGCAGTGAAAGCACACATAGATATATATTGCCCCCAGCAGCTCTGGATATATTGCCCCCAGCAGCTCACCCATGGATATAAATTGCTCCCAGCTCACATATGGATATATTGCCCCAGTTCACAATTATATATTGCCCCCAACAGCTCACCCATGGATATATATTGCCCCAGCTCACATATGGATATATTGCGCCTCAGCTCACATATGGATATATTGCCCCAGACCAGCTCACACATGGATATATTGCCCCAGACCAGCTCACACATGGATATATTGCCCCCAGACCAGCTCACACATGGATATTTCCCCAGCTCTCATGGATATGCCCCCAGCACACATGGATATGCCCCAGCTCTCATGGATATGCCCCAGCAGCTCTCATGGATATGCCCCAGCAGCTCTCATGGATATTGCCCCCAGCTCATGGATATGCCCCAGCAGCTCTCATGTATATTGCCCCCAGCTCATGGATATGCCCCAGCAGCTCTCATGGATATGCCCCAGCAGCTCTCATGGGATATGCCAGCAGCCTCTCATGGATATTGCCCCAGCTCCTCTCATGGATATTGCCCCAGCTCCTCTCATGGATATTGCCCCAGCTCCTCCCATGGATATTGCCCCAGCTCCTCTCATGGATATTGCCCCAGCTCCTCTCATGGATATACTGCCCCAGCTCCTCTCATGGATATTGCCCCAGCTCCTCTCATGGATATACTGTCCCAGTTCCTCTCATGGATATTGCCCCAGCTCCTCTCATGGATATACTGCCCCAGCTCCTCCCATGGACATTGCCCCTGCTCCTCTCATGGATATTGCCCCAGCTCCTCTCATGGATATACTGCCCCAGCTCCTCTCATGGATATTGCCCCAGCTGCTCTCATGGATATACTGCCCCAGCTCCTCTCATGGATTTTGCCCCAGCTCCTCTCATGGATATACTGCCCCAGCTGCTCTCATGGCTATGCCCCCAGCTCCTCTCCTTGATACTGCCCCAGCTCATGGATATGCCCCAGCTCATGGATACTGCCCCAGCTCATGGATAATGCCCCAGCTCATGTATATGTCCCTGCACATGGATACTGCCCCAGCACATGGATATACTGCCCCAGCTCATGGATATGCCCCAGCTCATGGATATACTGCCCCAGCTCATGGATATGCCCCAGCTCATGGATAATGCCCCAGCTCATGGATATGCCCCAGCACATGGATAATGCCCCATCTCATGGATAATGCCCCAGCTCATGGATACTGCCCCAGCTCATGGATAATGCCCCAGGTCATGGATATTGCCCCAGCTCATGGATCATGCCCCAGCTCATAGATACTGCCCCAGCTCATGGATATTGTCCCAGCTCATGGATACTCCCCAGCACATGGATACTGCCCCTGCTCATGGATATTGCCCCTGCTCATGGATATTGCCCCAGCACATGGATAATGCCCCAGTTCATGGATAATGCCCCAGCTCATGGATATTGCCCCAGCTCATGGATATTGCCCCCAGCTCATGGATAATGCCCCCAGCTCACTTCCTGCGCCGCGTGTTCTGCTCCCTCTGAGCGTCCGGCGGCATGGAGCTTGGGCGCTTGCCTGGGGGAGCCATGTGACCAGCCGCGATCTCACGAGAACGTGACTGGTGACGTGTTTCCCCCAGGCGAGCGCCAAAGCTGCATAGCTTCGGACGCTCGCAGGGAGCAAACACGCGGCTGCAGGGTGAGACACCGGCCCTTAGGGTGACGTGTCACCCTAAGGGCGGGTGTCACCTGGTGTGGGCCACACCCCCCGCACCCACGTTAAGACGCCCCTGGCTGTGCCCACAAGGTGTTGGCCCATAGTGTATCTATACACGAGGGGTTATTCAACGAATACAGAATTGACCACGAATTTGCACTGCAGTGAAATCCACATACAGAAGTAATGGTTAATCTATTCAGAGAACACCGAACAGCAAGTAAATGTCTGTGAAATGACGTGATTTTCGGTGGTTTCATTCGACAGGTTTAATATAATATTTAAGAAAAATGGGGAATTCTTTTAACGGTTTATTCTATTCACTTGCAGCAAAAAGGCTTTTTTTTTCTGTAATAGACCTTTTTATTATTATTCATAGAAGTTCATATATTATTTCCATGCATTTTCATTCAGTAATTTATACATTTTTTCTTTTTAAAAAAAGTCTTTTAAAAGTTGCAGTGTATTTTGTTACCCTTGTTTGTCGGCTGGTAGGCTTTTTCAGATCGATTTGCTGGTCTGTTCGTTGAATCCATTCAGCGATTTTTCGGCAGGTTATGTGATCGATTCAGTGGTTTGAGGATGCGTTAGGCAGTTTTTCAGATCGATTGGGTGGGTTTTCAATTCCTTTGGCAGTTTTTTGGTGGTTTTCCGGCGGTTTGAAAATGCGTTTGGCGGGTTGATTTGCTGCACTTCGGGGAATGCTGCTTTCAGGGATTGCTGAATTTACCTCAGGGTTTGCAAATTTAACTCGCCGTAGTGCAAACAGTAGAGTAGTGAAATGTCGGTGACATTTCAGTGCTCTCTGAATAACCCCTATGGTGTCCTGTCACGTCCCCGCAGATGATACCCAGCGCTCGGCAGCGTCCTGCTCACTGGCTGAGCGCTGAGTGAAGAACACACAGCTTGCGGTCACGTGAGACACCAGGGGGCCTGGTGCGGCTTGACGATGCGGCGTCCCCCCCGGATTAAAATCTAGCGTCTCATTTACTCATGTGCCCTGATGTGGTATTCACTTCCCTCAGCGCTCCAAGTATATTTCGTATATTGTGTATCGACCTGGCTTTCCCTGACGACCCTGCATTGTGTATCGACCTGGCATTCTCTTACGTACCTGCTCTGTTTACCGACCTGGCATTGACTGACTACCCTGCTCTTTGTACTGACCTGCCATACTCTGACGAACCCGCTCTGTGTACCAACCTGGACATTGACTACCCTGCTCTGTGTATCAACTTGGCAAGTACTAGTGACCCTGCTCTGGGTATCGATATTGGCACACGTTTAACTGCTACTAAGACCCCTGTTTGTTCAACCAAGTCTGTTCTTATATTCTGGTACCTGTTGTTAACCCTTGGTTACGTATCACTTGGTTCCCTAAAGCTGTACCACCTAAGGATCGGAGGGATAGATAGTATACTGTATACAGGGACCAGTATCAAAGACCAAGGGGGCATCAGTGAAATGTCCTTCCTTTCAGAAGAAAATGGGATGAAAAAAAAAAAAAGAGTACCTGGTAAACCCCTTTTTTTAACCCCTTCACTGCGGAAGACGTGTGGGGAATGTCATGGGGATTCCCTGCTATATGCGGAGGAAGTTCCCCACACGTCATCTGCTGCAAGTGCTCTTACTTTCAATATTTACCACTCCCTCTAGGGTCCCACGTGAGTCTGACTTCCTTGAAGTCAGACCCCACTTTTATACCTCCTCCCTTTGCACTGTCGTCATTGCGACGGGCACGATGACATCAGTTTCAGGGGGCCCCCCGGCAAAGTCGGAAAAGAGCACCTGAAAGGATGGGGGTCCTTTGGATCCCCTGATCAGGAGGAGATTAAAGTAAAATAGAGGCACCGCTGGAAGGGGCAGAGTCTACCCTTTCCAGCGATGCCTCTCTTTAACCCCTGAGGTGCCGGTACACGATCCTCTCCCAACGCTGGCTGACATCTTGGATGTCAGCCAAGCCTGTGGGGCCTCTCCCCTCCCACTGACGTCAGTGCACATGGCACGATGACATCAGTGTGAGAGATAGTCCCTAGCTGCCAAGGGGTTTCCCTATGAAAACCCTATGGTGGAGATAGGGGATCCAAAAGACTCCCCGATCTCCCGGTCTGTGGCAGCTAGAGGTTAATGTTTAGTATCATTGGAAAGCACACATGGTGATGTTTAGTAGTACAAAATAAAAAAGATTAAAAAGAGAAAAACTTTTTTTATTCATGCAGCACTATTGTTCACATTTCAGTTATAATGTGAACAATGATGCTGCATTAACGATTTTTTTTGGGGGGTTTAGCAAAAAAATCACAAAATCTCTCTGAAAAATACAGTAACGGGTTCCCATTTCGATTTTTTTTTTAACAAGCATAACCCATGGAATATATAACTGCAAAGGCTTGGATGATAAAATGTAAAAAAAAAAAACCCTTTACATCCTGTAGATGATTGAAATTTTAATGGGAATTCGATTTTTTTTTACATTTTTTCTTATAGCAATCTGGCAGGTCATCATGACGTATACTGATATATTATGAAACTGCTAGAAAAAATGATATATAATATATAATAAAAGAAAGGTGACTTCAAATCACGTTTAAACATGATGGGCAAAAACAGTAAAAATAAGCTCAGCACACAGAGGTGAAACGGCTCAGCAGCAAAAGATTTATTTATTTATTTATAACGTATTTAACCAGGAAGGATACATTGAGATTTTTCTCATTTTCAAGTATGTCCTAATAGGTCAAATAGGTCAGTGCTCAAAGTGGCTGTTTGGAAGGGATATTTTTGCGAAGGGATACTGCTCTTTCATCATGTTAACTCAATTAGTCATGGAAAACGGAGTGGTGTATACTGTAAGAAATAGCTTTGTATAAATAAGATAATTTGCATATGTAAATTGACATTTCATCTACATAACCTACTCAAATAGCTTAGTTTTATTTAATGTTACCAAGTTTGAGATAAGGGAGATATACAGGGTTATTCAAAGAGATCCGAATTGCTGGCGAAAGGTAACCGAACACTGAAAATCAGCGTTCGGTTACCTTTCTTGGCCATTCGGCTATCCAGAGAGCAGGCAATTCGCCAAATCTTGGCGAATTGCCTGCACATACGGTGCCTGTTCGAGGGCAGTGAAATCCCCATAGAGTAGCAATGCTTCGGCTATTCAGAGAACAAAAACCAGCAGTGAAAGGTTCCCAAAATGCCCTGTCATTCAGTGGTTTAATTCGGCAGGTTTATTCAGGCGAATTCCATAGGCTTCAATGTTAAAAATATTCCCGTTTTAATTCAATATCTAATAAACCGTTCATTATAATATTCTGCAGTAAAGTGTCTCTTTATTTATCGATTTTTAGGATATTTTAAGCATTTTTCGGGATATTTTTCAATTTTTTTTTACTTTTCTTATTTTTTTCTGTAACAGTCCTGTTACAGTCTTTTTATTATCATTCATTGGACCTCTTATGTAAATTTCAGACATTTTCGTTCAGTAGTTTCTTTGCAAACAGCATTTCACTTTTCAAACATTCAAGTGAACTGTTTTTTTAATTTATTCACTGCATTCGTCTGCGTTGTCGGCTTTTTCCGGCAGGGGCGCTGCATGTGAACGGCTCCTGCTCCGGTTTTTCCGTTGGTTTCGGCGGGTTAATCCAGATGTTTTTGCGGGTGTGTTCGCCCTCGTTTTGCGGTGAGTTTTCAGCGGGTTTGCGGCGACCTTTCCCTGCAATTCGGGGACCCTGTGGTGCTTGCTGAATACACCGCAGGTTTGCCGTAATGGGATCCCAAATCGAACTGAATTGAAGAGAACGAAAAGTCACCGAACGTGCGGTGGCTTTTCGATTCTCTTTGAATAACCCTGATAGAGTTTGGAGCACCTAGGGTAGCACCAAACCTAATTATGTCCTGCTATCCACTGCAGATTCCCTAGTGTTTATTGTTGATATCCACCAAACACATGTAGCGCTCACTCCCGGAGGAGCCGCTGAAAATGAACCACGGGTCAGTCTCCCCGCACTAGGGAATAAATATACTCCAACACAGTTGTGAGTTTTTTCATTTAAATAGTTTACTAAAATATTTGAGCAGATGTTGAAGCACGGTATTCACAAGTATTATTACAGTATTTTCGTATTACGACAAACGCGCAGCGGAAAAGAAACGAAACACGAGGCTTCGTATTTCGGAAAATAAAATATTCGCGACCGAACATAAAAGCAATGCAATTTCCCGATAGTTCAGAAAAGGGGACACGTAGCAAAACCCCCGATCATACAATCCCTTCGTATTACGGTAAACGCGCAACGGAAAAAGAGGAAAAATATATATTCGGAACGTATCTTTATTTTTAACCCCTTGTTCCGATTCATAAAAGAAAAATGAGTCCTGCACATGTGTGTGTGGTACCCGGGTACTGTTCAACTGGCCAGTGAGTTTATTTAAGGAAAATCTTCGACTAGTCAGTTGGGGCCCTGTGGACTTTAAAGAGAAAACAGCAGCTTGACCTTTAATCACAAACAGCCTTGGAGGCCTCTCACCCATCCGACGCAGGCTTTAGGCTCCGCTGACCCAGGACGTCTCTCCTCCGGATCTTGACTGGGAATACTAGCGGCCGGATCCGTTGTCTCACTTTATGCAGCTTGTCCAGCTCACCGCCTGCTCTCCGTACGATTCTGCCGGTCTGCAGCAGTGTCTGGGCTCTGGCGAGTCTCCTTCTCCTCAGACTAGGTGACCCAAACCGGAACAACAGGTCTCCCTCGGGCTTTGGGCCTAGATTCTGCCGCGATCTCCACGGTGCGTCTGCTTTCTCTGCTTCCCTGGCGCGCTCTGGAACTTTCTCCACGAGGCAGAGGATGTAAGTGTCCAGTCCCCACCCACTTCCTGTCTTCTTGCAAAGCATGCCGGGCATTGTAGTCCCAATGTCCAGTATCTCTGATCGCGATAGTCTCCATCTTGTGGGCAAAAATAGGTACTGCACAGCAAGATTTTAATAACAGCGCTACACTCCCCCCCCTAGAACTCTTGGGTCTCTCCAAGGAGGTACAACAGTTACATTACATTTCCAATCTTTGAATACAGTTTATATAACATGTACAGGTTCAGCAGCATACATATAGTGAGTTAATAACACTTCCTCAAGTTGACTCATATTATGGGCTACCTCAGCTAGCATAGCAGACACTTCGGGCAACCTCCGCACCGTGGTGATGGCCTCTTCAGTGCTATGTCCTGGTGAGTCGTAGGTGAGTCGTTGGGGCGGTCGAACAGAGCGTTTTGGTTCTGGCTCAATCAGTTCCTCTTCAGGTGGAAGTACTATAGGCGTCGGCTCAATTCTTCTCTCTATCACTGGAGCAGACGTTTCTTCAGAGTATGATCCCTCCAGTGAAGGCATAGAACTGTAATCACCTGAATAAGCTTCCGGAGCTACCGGGATCCCCACAGCCTCAGGGACTTCCAACTGAAATTCAAGAGGCTCAGGGATATCAACAGTCTCAGGGACTTCCAACAAGAATTCAGGAGCTTCAGGCCTCAAGTTACTCTCCCACCGCTCAGGGACAACGACAACCTCTTCAGGCTCCGGCGAGCGCATCCAATCTAGACAATAACTCTCTTCTTCACTGTCTCTTTCGCTCTCTTCGGCAACCCGGGTCTGTTGAGATTGAGTAACAGGAGGCAAGCATGGAACAGGCGGATTTGGCCGAGGCAATTCGTCCCCAACCGGCATCCTTACAGCCTCTCTCAAAAGTAACAAATGATTTCGGTGCCAGTTCTTAAAAGGCCCAGCCTTTCCATCCGGGCGAATCTGATACACTGGTAACCCCGGCAGTTGTTTGCAAACAATGTAAACCTGGGAACTCCACCTATCCGCCAACTTGTGTCTCGCAGCCGCACCCAAGTTCTTCAATAAGACCCTATCACCGGGTTGTAGATCTTGTATTCGAACTTTCAGGTCATAGTTCCTTTTGTTTCTTTGCTCCCTGTTTCCCGAGGTCAAACGGGCCTGTTCAAACGCAGAAGCCAGATTCTTTCGAAGTCTATCCACGTAGTTTCTATGGGAAGCTACTGATGTCTGGTCTAGGATAACCCAAATGCCAAATCAACCGGCAGTCGAGCCTCCCTTCCAAACATAAGACGGTACGGCGAATATCCAGTTGCATCGCTCTCCGTACTGTTATATGCATGCACCAGAGTAGCTATGTGACGACTCCAACTCTGCTTCTCCACATTCGACAAGGTCCCCAGCATGTTTAGCAGTGTGTGATTAAACCTCTCAGGCTGAGCATCACCTTGAGGGTGATATGGTGTGGTTCGGGTCTTTTGGATTCCCAACAGCTCTAACAACTGCCCCACCAGTCTGCTTTCAAAGTCTCTACCCTGATCAGAGTGCACTCTCCTTGGCAGTCCGTAGTGAACAAAGAACTTTTCCATCAACACCTTGGCTACAGTCTGAGCGCGTTGATCTTTCGTGGAAAAAGCTTGGGCGTAACGAGTGAAATGATCAGTCACTATTAGAATGTTCCCCTGCCCACTAGCATCCGGCTCTAAGCACAAGAAGTCAATGCACACCAAATCCATGGGTCCCTGGCTCTGCAGATGGCTCATTGGAGCAGTTCGGGTCGGTAGAGTCTTTCTCTGAATACACCTCAGACAGGAATGGCAATAACTTTCCACTTCAGCTCTCATGCAAGGCCAATAGAACCTATCTCGCACCAGCTTAAAAGTTCTCTCAGCACCCAAATGTCCATGCTCATCATGTAGTGATCGCAGCACACTCTCCCTATGTTTAGTAGGGAGGAATAACTGTTGAATCTCTTCAGAGTTGGTTGAGGGGCCCCTTCGGTAGACCACCCCATCCAACATCTTTAACCGCTCCCACTCTTTGTAGACCAATCTGGCTCCACTCGGGAGTTGGTTAACAAAATCTCTCGCTGGTTTGCAGACAGGGCCTTTATGGTCAAGGCAATTAAAGGATCTCTGGCCTGATCCGCTTTCAGGTCCTGTCTCGAAAAGGTAGGTAAACTTTCATCCCTTAACTGCGTAGGGTTACAGTAGAACTCAGGAACAGCCGCAGCCATAACTCCTATGGCCTCTGCTTCAATCCCTCCTTTGACCCGGCGCTCTGTTCCTTGACACAAAGCTTGCACCCCGTCTGGAGTCAACTGAGTCCATTCTGTAGTGTAGGGTCTTCTCGATAACGCATCAGCATCTCGATTATTCACCCCAGGGCGATACTTCAGGCTGAACGAAACCCTGACAGAGCGGCCAACCACCGATGTCCCGTTGCGTCCAGTTTTGCAGTAGTAAGGATAAAGGTAAGAGGATTATTATCCGTCTTGATCACGAACTCAGCTCCATACAGATAGTCTTTCAACTTGTCCACCACTGCCCACTTCAAGGCTAGGAACTCCAGCTTGTGAGTAGGATAGTTCTTCTCTGAAGGCGCAAGGCTCCGGCTTGTCGGATATAATCTCTGCACGTGAATACAACACGTTTGTATATATTGGATTTATCAGCCAAGCCTCCAATATGTCTATATTGGACTTACTGGACCTACCTCGGCAGTCGCCTCCAATATATCAGGGATTATTATTTCATAAGAAATTTATACGAGACACAAATATCAATCGTCTATATCTCTTAGAAATTATCCTGAATTCTTTAATTGTCTGTGTTTTGCTTTAAAAAATACAATAATCAATAATCGGATAAAAACATATATATATTTTATTACGTATACAAAAGAATTTCAAATCTCATATCATGAACAACAATTTATAAACCACACTCACATCCATCAGCATATAAAAACTAGCTTCACAATATATGTATCTCCGGTTAGTAACTGCATATATGATTAATATCATTTATTTTCTCAGTTAGTAACTAATACACAAATGGTTAATAAACATTTCTGCTTAATACAACATGCATTCCCAGCAAACAATGTTTAACCAGCCAGCTCTTATAGATATATATATATCTCTATGCTACATGGATCAACAAAAGATGAGCTAATTTGATGATAAGTAATAAAAACTTATTTAGTGAATCCTCCCTAATCTCGAGAATTAAACTTCTAATCTCTTCTGCTTTTTATTTTGTAGTTATATAATTCCTTGCTTATTAATTTTAATCACAGTAATTTCCAAATTCAATATAATATTGGTATCAATCTTGCAACATGTCTTTAGGAATAAATCCTTATATCCACTTCTTCATATTTCTATCTGCAGAATAGAAAATACTTAGAATTTGGATTTTAACCGTATCCGAGAAGTCTCAGTCTGCGTTGCAAAATCTCTACAAAATATTTTTACATTAATTCCTTATTTCATACATTACCTGTCCAAATTGGATGTTGATGAGTCTGCCTTGGAATTTTCAATGTGATGCTTTGTTTTGGAATATGTGAAAATTATCGATATTAGATAATCAATGCATATGAGTTAGAGATTTGGTGAAATATTGATTGCCTCATGTCTTGGGATCTGAGTGCATGGGGATGTGAGTCTGCTCGGTTGCTCAGAGTGTCATATGTAATGGATGTCTGAGTGCATTGCGATGCGTCCCGATGGCTGGCAATCTCCGACTAACTTACCAAAAACTTTTTCCCGCTTATTATAGCCACACAGTTAATATTAATGATAATATAAATCATTATTTTTACTATCCTGTAGAGGGCAGTGTTGCACTTCTAATTTAATTCCATTAATTCTTTTTAATATCTTATTTTAGGGTCAAAAGGTCAGACTTAGCTTAACAAAGACCCTTGTCTTCAGTCTCTAGACTGTCTCTTCTAACTACTAGACTTTCTCTGTCTTGAGATTTATAGCTCTCCTCCCTTTTGAATGCTAAGAGCCTTATCAGCTAAATTCTTCCTGGTTAACTCACAGAATCTATCTTTAGTAATTTTTATTATTTACCAATTATATACTTTCTACAATATTTTGGAGTATATATTTCAAACTGTAATTATAATAAAATATACCTTGATTATAAACATATATTTTGTGAATATACTTTTATATTACAGAATATTTAACTCTTATTCTATACCAAAACAAAGACAAAATCTTTTGTTTTAAAATTTAAAACAGACCAATAAATTTACTTATGACATGTCTTAGCATTATCTCACATTCATTCTAGGTTCCTTCATGTCTGGGACTTCTTAACCCAGGAATGAACTTTGTAAAAAAAAAATCTTGTTCATTTCTAAACCTAGAGAAATTTTGGAAAGAAAAAACTGTCTTTAAAACAAAATGGCTACAGGCTTCCATTTTAAATTCTTTGTCTCTCTAATATACCCGACATAACCCCCCTTTGGTTTCTTTATATTTATTTATCAACTAAATAAATTTAGGAAAACATACAATATCCCCCCTTTACCAATTAGGCTAGGTTTCCACCTTTCGCACACGTTTTTTCTTCTTTCATCCATTTAATAATTGAAGATGCAGTGTTTTTAAACTTCAATGTACGTACTTTCTTTGTTAGTACAATCATCCAGACAGTTAGAAACATAATTACTATACAAATCACAATCTCTGTAATCTTCGGCCCGTTATAAGCAGATAGCAATTGATGATAATCTGTGAATACATTGGAGCATAAATTGTTAGATTAATTTTTTATTATTAGAAGTTCAATAGTATGGTCATGCTAGTTCTTTAGCAAGATTTCAAATCTGGATTCATGGGTATCTCTTGCCCTTGGAATACGACAACGATTTGTTCTCGTCATACCAGACTTCATTTAAAAAAAAAAATTCTCGATAACAACTCTTGATTCTTAGAAACTTTCACGAGAATCACTGGTGTGGGTATGAACACTCTCTTGTTTTGTACCAGATTCTTCCGGTAAACATTTGCTTCTCTCTCTGTGTATCAAACAGCGGTTGCAATAAAATATGCAGCAAATCTTTTCTTTCGGTGGTTCTTGTACATAGCAATCAACGGTATCCTGGCTTTATCCAGCATGTCTTTCAGGCTTGCATGAGCTTGATGCGCATGGGACTTTAGCATTCTCTCTGGAATTGTGCGGAAAACCGTAGAATTTCCAGATAGTCGCGGTCTTTGGTGGTCCGATTCATCTTTGCGGATTAAGCGTCGCAGTTCGGATTAACCATTTATCTCAATTTCTGTTGAAAGAAAGAGTATAAATAACCATTCATAGACTAGCGATTTCACTCAATTTCCCTATAGATACTCTGATCTCTGATTAATTTTAATTAACCGTACGGATCTAGTCTATCTACTAGCTTGAGTTAAACATCTGAATGCTGGGAAGAAGAATCACATGTTAATTAAAACATCACTTCACATGATACCAGTTAAGTGTCTTCTGTTGTTCCATCTTCACATATCCTGAGATAATCTAGAATGACAATCATGCAATTGAGCTTGGCAGTTTTATTTCTTCTAGAAATATATAACATAACTTCTACCAATAACATTAGGACTGTCTCCATCATCTAGATCTGTTATCCACTCATCTTGAGGATCTGGGTATCTGATCACTTCAGGGTCACTATGTCCATCTGGTTCTGTTTCCCTCTTGTGGAGGTGAATAATTAGCACGTCATTTTCCAGACATATATCTCGAATTCTCTCGGGGGAACACATATGGTGTTATCCTCCTGTTCTCCTGTAGTCAGGGGCTTTGGCCTTAAGAAAGAGATATCAGGTGTCTGGCTATTTCTGAAGTGGACTTCAATAGAATCCGGCCTTTCCTCAATCACGTGGCAGTTATGCTGAGTGTGATGGGATTGGGATCTATCATAGCTGATTGGAACATTTACTTGGGACCAAATAACCTCATTGATAAAATCAATGATTGGATTTAACCTTTTGAGAAGGTCCATTCCAATAATTAGGCGATTTTGGGGCAGATCCACAACAAGTGTTGGATGCCGAATTACTTTTATTCCCCAATTTAAAAATCCAATTTAGCCATGCCCAGAACTTTCAGAGATGTGCCACTCACACTCACTAGATTAGCATTAGATTTATCTAATCTAGGCTTCCTGGAGGTCAGTTCTTGGACCTGTTCAAAATAATGTGCTGATATTAACGTAACTTGGCTTCCAGTGTCTCGCAAGGACGGAATATGTGGTAAATTATCTTGTAATTCTACATTCACATAATATCGGTCTTCAATGCTATACAATTTACAGAGAAATTTAGAGTGAGATATGAAATTAGGTTTTGGATAGATTTTACCAACTGATTTTTCTCTCTCAAACGTGCTTTTGGCAGCTGTGCTGTCCATTTCGGATCCAGTCTTCTCAGCTTGCTCGCACTTAGTCTGGGGAGATAAAATACATTTTCCTTCTCTTTGCAGGGAAGGGTTTAAATCGTCAACCATACAAACATTTGTATTAATCATTTCATCATCACTTTCTGGTAAATTGTCATGGATACTGGTTACTTCATCAGAAACATCATCTAGTCACTGGTTGGGTGGGGCTGCAGGTATTGCATCTCTTACAACCTGACCAGGGTTATTTCCAGTCATTAACTGCGTGATCTGATCCAGTTTTTCTGTCAGCACACGGAAATCTTCCTGCATTTGACCCATACGCTGGCGTACATTATATCTCCGCTTTCTATTCGTCCTTGGGGACGAAGCTTGCGCATTATCAGACGCATCAGATTCAGTCTTACCTCTGGTTGTTTCCTGTCTAGGTACATTTCCCTTGATTTAACCCACTGACTTCTAGGTACCCATTGCTTCCTAGATTGAAATTTACTTCCTGAATTTTCTCTGGCAAACCCTTTTTCCTGATCTGGCTTGGATTTTTCCCTTTGGGGTATGGAGTCACGCAATATTCCGCATAACTCTTTTTGTGGGACTCAAATTTAATATCTCCCTTTTTAGCGTGAATTTCCGCTATTTCCTCAGGTGAGTTTTTCACTCTTTTCCCTGAGTTTCTTCACTATATTCAAATACAGTAAATAGGGTCATACTTTCTTTTAGTACAATCCAAACCATTTCTCGGGTCATAATCTCTTGCCAAAATGACCTTTATTTTATTTGGCAATGCGTCATAAAATAATTGGATAAATTCAGGGTTTCAAAATCTGGGTTTCTTTCAGCCAAGCTGTACGCATTTTTAAGGACTGAAAGAAATTCACGGGGCTTTGATTAGGTCTGCATTTTAGAGTTAAAATTGCTCTTTTCGCAGCTAGACTGGTACGGTGAGGCCCAAATTCGGATTTGACCTCAGAAACTACTTTACTCCATTTCCTTATACCAGATTCTTTCAAAGACTGGAAAAAATACCTATGTTTACTTTCAAAGACCCATGGAATCAACTCTATTTTCTGAGCATCTGAATTTATTCCCATTATTTCCACAGCTTCTTCAAACATCGATAAATGATTTATTATTTGTGATGATGCCTTAACATCAAAAATACCTACTGAGGTTTTGAGGAAATTAATAATTTTCGTTAAATCATTCACTTTATGATATTTCTTAATAGGCTGTGGCTGGCTAGAGTGATGTGATTTGAAATACTCCTTTGTAAAAAGCTTTGCTTTTGTTTATCATGAGATTTTTTCATTTTCGCTTTCGCTCTGCTCACTTTGGCTTTTCAGATAAACAGAGCCCTCATCAGGTCTTATCAGTGATGTATGGCTTAAAGCTTTCAAAGGGAACTTCTCTAACGAAGAATCTTAACCCTTCGAACATCAGTTTCAACCTGACGTAACTCATCAGCGAATTTCTCATGTTCGCGTTTCATTCTCGCCAATTGTTTGTTTAGCCCCTTATTTAATTTGGATAATTGAGCAATCTCATCTTGCATTTGATCTTTTTCTTTTGCACACACCTTCAATTCCATTATCATTCGTTCTGACTCATTTTTAATTTATTTACGGTTTCATGCAAGTCACAATTTTTATTTTCTAATCTGTCTCTGGTTTCTTTGTCATCATTCAATCTCTTGTTTCATTTCTGCGATCAAGTATATGCATTCAGGCACAATTTTTAAAGCAAACATTTCTTTGTCCTTTTTATTTGTGGCTGCACTTATCTTTCGCAAACACTCAAGAAAATTTGATTGATCTGACCAGATTGAATCAACATAATTCGATATATTTGATTTCAATTCTTTTATCCATTCAAATAAATCGTCTGTGACGTGTAACTTGTCCTTTAGATAAGACATAACATCTATCAATATTATTTGATTAGTATGTATCTCTACATCTTCCTGAGTCTCAGATTCTGACTCTGACATTTTTACACTGTTTAGTAGATAACCGTAAAAACCACAAGTCAAAATACAACAAGGAATCAAAACATATATATATATTTTATCTCTGTCTAATCAGACAATTACCGACAATTATATTCCAAACAAATACTACAATCTCGGAACAGTGCCTCCAATTTGTCGGATATAATCTCTGCACGTGAATACAACACGTTTGTATATATTGGATTTATCAGCCAAGCCTCCAATATGTCTATATTGGACTTACTGGACCTACCTCGGCAGTCGCCTCCAATATATCAGGGATTATTATTTCATAAGAAATTTATACGAGACACAAATATCAATCGTCTATAGCTCTTAGAAATTATCCTGAATTCTTTTAATTGTCTGTGTTTTGCTTTAAAAAATACAATAATCAATAATCGGATAAAAACATATATATATTTATTACGTATACAAAAGAATTTCAAATCTCAAATCATGAACACAATTTATAAACCACACTCCATCAGCATATAAAAACTAGCTTCACAATATATGTATCTCCGGTTAGTAACTGCATATATGATTAATATCATTTATTTTCTCAGTTAGTAACTAATACACAAATGGTTAATAAACATTTCTGCTTAATACAACATGCAATTCCCAGCAAACAATGTTTAACCAGCCAGCTCTTATAGATATATATATATCTCTATGCTACATGGATCAACAAAGATGAGCTAATTTGATGATAAGTAATAAAAACTTATTTAGTGAATCCTCCCCTAATCTCGAGAATTAAACTTCTAATCTTTGCTTTTTATTTTGTAGTTATATAATTCCTTGCTTATTAATTTTAATCACAGTAATTTCCAAATTCAATATATATTGGTATCAATCTTTGCAACATGTCTTTAGGAATAAATCCTTATATCCACTTCTTCATATTTCTATCTGCAGAATAGAAAATACTTAGAATTTGGATTTTAACCGTATCCGAGAAGTCTCAGTCTGCGTTGCAAAATCTCTACAAATATATTTTTACATTAATTCCTTATTTCATACATTACCTGTCCAAATTGGATGTTGACGAGTCTGCCTTGGAATTTTCAATGTGATGCTTTGTTTTGGAATATGTGAAAATTATCGATATTAGATAATCAATGCATATGAGTTAGAGATTTGGTGAGAATATTGATTGCCTCATGTCTTGGGATCTGAGTGCATGGGGATGTGAGTCTGCTCGGTTGCTCAGAGTGTCATATGTAATGGATGTCTGAGTGCATTGCGATGCGTCCCGATGGCTGGCAATCTCCGACTAACTTACCAAAAACTTTTTCCCGCTTATTATAGCCACACAGTTAATATTAATGATAATATAAATCATTTTTTTACTATCCTGTAGAGGGCAGTGTTGCACTTCTAATTTAATTCCATTAATTCTTTTTAATATCTTATCTTAGGGTCAAAAGGTCAGACTTAGCTTAACAAAGACCCTTGTCTTCAGTCTCTAGACTGTCTCTTCTAACTACTAGACTTTCTCTGTCTTGAGATTTATAGCTCTCCTCCCTTTTGAATGCTAAGAGCCTTATCAGCTAAATTCTTCCTGGTTAACTCACAGAATCTATTCTTTAGTAATTTTTATTATTTACCAATTATATACTTTCTACAATATTTTGGAGTATATATTTCAAACTGTAATTATAATAAAATATACCTTGATTATAAACATATATTTTGTGAATATACTTTTATATTACAGAATATTTAACTCTTATTCCTATACCCAAAAGACAAAATCTCTTTTGTTTTAAAATTTAAAACAGACCAATAAATTTACTTATGACATGTCTTAGCATTATCTCACATTCATTCTAGGTTCCTTCATGTCTGGGACTTCTTAACCCAGGAATGAACTTTGTAAAAAAAAAAATCTTGTTCATTTCTAAACCTAGAGAAATTTTGAAAGAAAAACTGTCTTTAAAACAAAATGGCTACAGGCATCCATTTTAAATTCTTTGTCTCTCTAATATACCCGACAGGCTCACGTATGCCACAGGCCTCAGCAATCCATCATACTCCTGATATAGGACTCCTCCCAGACCTTCTCGGCTGGCATCCACATGTAGTTCATACGGCTTGTGAGGGTCCGCATAGGCCAAAACAGGAGCTCGGGTTAGACTCTCTTTCAACTTTACGAAAGCTCCTTCACATTGACTGGTCCATTCACCTTGTATAGACTCGAGCTTTCCTTGGCCCCGGAGCTGACGGGTTTTTGTCAGAGACCTTGCAGCCTTCTTCTGTGGTTTCCTTCTGCAGGAGTTTGTTCAGTGGTTGAGCTATTTTCGCGAATTCTCCCACAAATCTTTGATAGTAGGAACAGAATCCCAAGAAAGATCTAAGCTCAGTGACGTTTCGGGGTCTAGGCCAAGAAGCTACGGCCTCCAACTTCCGAGGGTCTGTTGAAACACCTTCTGCTGAGACCACATGTTCCAAATACGTAACAGACGGTAGACAGAATTGGCATTTCTCTAGAGACAGTTTCAGCCACTCTTCATGGAGCCTCTTCAAGACCTTCTCCAAACGTTGCTCATGTTCTTCCAGAGTCTTCCCAAACACAATTATGTCATCCAGGTACACTAATACTTCGATTAGATTCATATCCCCGACTGTCTTCTCCATCAACCGTTGGAACGTGGCTGGAGCCCCCGTAAGGCCTTGAGGCATCCTGTTGAATTCAAAGAACCCAGTGGACAGATGAACGCAGTTTTCTCCTTGTCTTCCGGATGCATTGGTATCTGGTGATACCCGCTTCGCAGGTCTAGTACACTAAACCACTTTGCTCCAGACAAACACTGTAGGGCATCTTCTATCCGAGGAGTGGCATATTGATCGGGATGGTTCTCCGGTTCAATATGCGGTAGTCTATGCATAAGCGGACAGAACCATTTTTCTTCCGGACCAACACTATGGAGAGGCGTATGGACTCCTGGACTCTTGAATCACCTTGGTTCTTTGTAATTCGTTCAGCTGCTCTCGCAGATCATCTAAGTCTCCTAGCGGAACTCGCCTTGATCTTTCTCGAAACGGCTTGTCTTCTTGTAACCGAATGCGGTGCTCAGTACTCTTAGCTAGGCCCACATCGAACTCATCTTTTGAGAACAATTCCTTCCACTTTAGGACTTGAGACTGAAGACGTTTCTTCCATTCAGGTGAAATGGGAGCGTCCTTGGGGTACAATCTTTCATCTGGAATCTCTTTACCCACTCCCCCTCCTGAATCGGTAGAGAGGGGTATAGCAGACTCTACTTGCCCGATAGGCATTCGTGCTTTAAGGACTACTGGAGAATCTCTCACGTTGCACACGCTGACCGAGACTCTTCCTCGTGTTCTCTTCAGAGCTTTGGTGGAGATTATCTCAGGAATTACTTCGACTCCGGTTTCACTCCCATGATCAAAATCGGTTCCTAGCACCACATAGGGGCCTGGTTGCGATCCATTCAACTTGACTGAAGCCCAGAAACTCGCTACTTCTCCTGCTTGCAGAACCTTCTCTGTTCCACCCAGTCTCCACAGTCTTCCCACCTCGGCAGGTGCCTTTCGTTCTTCGACCATCCTCTGATAGACCGGACGTAACATTGGGTGTACTCCTTGAGTTGAACCTTCTTCCAACACAATAGGCGTCAGGAGACGCCGCACTAGGTCAGTATTCGTCCCCACTATCAGGGAGCTTCTGTTCGCACCCGAGGGTCGAGGACACACAATAGCCAATGCATCACAACCCCCAGACTGCCGATGACTTCAGATCTGATCTCCAACTTCACCTGCAGGTACCCGTCATAAGGGAGTTTCTCAGTGCCGATACCCCATATTTCCAAATCCTTCAATTCTTGCAAAGGAATGTGCTTTAAGTGTTTCTCATAGAAGTCTCTGTAGATCAATGTCACTTGAGCCCCTGAATCCAACAGGGCTTTGGTGTAGACTCCTTCCACTTGGATTGGCACAACAGGAGAAGGACCTATAAGTTTGTCAGGAAATTTTGTGGCGGTATCCGGACGCTTAGACCCAGTTTGCTGTACCCTGGCCTTTTTCTTGGCCCGTGCAGGTTTTTGGCGTGCATTGCCTCCCCATGACGTAGACCCGGATACCAAGGGAGTGACTCTTTCAGTCCTGGCAGGCTTTACAGTCGGCTCGACTTTGGGCCTTCTCGCCCTCTTAGTCTTTGCTTGATTTCTGGAGCGGGGTTCAAGCCTCGGGCACTCAGGTTGCTCCTTTACTGGTGCCCTCTGGCGTTTCCCGCCGGTGAGGTAGACAACAGTCCGTCCAGGGCTTCCAACAGTCCCTTGACTCTATCCTTCTCAGACTTTCGGCCTTTGTACTGTGCGCGGAAATGGCCCATTTCTCCACACCCGAAACATCTCTTCTTAGAGAGCGGAGACGTAGTTGCTTGTTGAGATTTGGTTAAAGGATTTGGACCAGACGCCACAGCAACTCCCGTCGTCTGCATACCTGTGAGGAATTTCTGCATTTCTGCCTGCATCTCTGTCACCTTCATCAATACCCGACACAGTTCCGCATGCGCTTGTTGCAATTCAACTTGAGCTTCCTGAACCTTCGTGACGGTCTTAGACAATTCACCCCGTTCAGGGAGGTTCGACTCTTTGGCAGCCTTCTCTGTAGATTTAAAAACAACTAGATGTTCTTGTTCGTCCTCGTCAGATCCATAGGTATCTAGAGAGTCGCTTTCAGGTTGCAGGCCGTCGTTATGTCTCACAGGTTGTGCATAAGCCCTTTCCCCCCGCCTGAAAGATTTCTCTTCTAGTAAAGCCTCTTCCTCTCGTACAACTCGGATCAGTTCCAGGTACTTTAACTCTTGATTACCTGCTCTGCTTCTCAGCTGCATCATCACTGGATCTAGAGGTTGAGAGCCCCTCAGAATCTGTTTTATTCGGATCTTATCTACTTCGGCCGGTTCGGCCCCTTTCTTCAGGAGTATCTGGTGTAGAATCTTATCCAGGCGCCTCATGTACTCGGTCATCCTTTCACCTCTTCTCTAATAGGTGTGTTCGTATTGATATACCAATTCGGCCGCCTTTTCAGTTCGCCCAAAAACTTCTTCAAGAACGTTTAAATAATCCAAAGCAGTACAATCTTTCCTACTCAGTTTTAGGTTTCTCACCGCTTCTGACGCAGGTCCCTTTAAGTTCTCGGTGATCCTTTGCTTTTTCTGGGCCTCAGGGACATCCCACTCATCCAGAGCCTGCATTGCCTGTTCCACCCATTCTTCAAAGGTTTCTTCTCCCGCCGGAAGTTGGTACGTTTCCTGTAAAATTTCTTAACCGTCGATAACCGAAGTTAGTGCGAGGAGGGCTTGTTTTCTGACATTTAGCCAGTAGATCTCCAATAGCCACGATAAATTCAGGCCCTATCATGGCCAACGGACTGGGCGCGGAAACACTTGCGGATTCGCCACGTGGCGTACTTGGCTTAATTAGTTGGACTTCCACCTCTTCGGCCAGTTTCACGCTCGTGCCCTGAAAACATGGCGGAACACCCTTTCTCCATTCGAGAAGAACATACATGTGAGAGGTATCTGGGTTTTTTTCAATGTCCAGAATTAACCCCCGATGATCTGGTGCTAGCGTGGCCACGGCCTGGCGAATCTGATCTTCAGCCCAAGTGTCTGCTGGAATATCCATGACTATACAACATTCTAACTAGCTACTGTGCTCCCCACACCACTCGGGAACAGTGTCTGGATCCATATTTAACCCTTTAGATGCGGTTTTTCCAGAGACTGGATCCCGGAAACGAGCCCCCACGTGTAGTGCTCACTCCCGGAGGAGCCGCTGAAAATGAACCACGGGTCAGTCTCCCCGCACTAGGGAATAAATATACTCCAACACAGTTGTGAGTTTTTTCATTTAAATAGTTTACTAAAATATTTGAGCAGATGTTGAAGCACGGTATTCACAAGTATTATTACAGTATTTTCGTATTACGACAAACGCGCAGCGGAAAAAAAACGAAACACGAGGCTTCGTATTTCGGAAAATAAAATATTCGCGACCGAACATAAAAGCAATGCAATTTCCCGATAGTTCAGAAAAGGGGACACGTAGCAAAACCCCCGATCATACAATCCCTTCGTATTACGGTAAACGCGCAATGGAAAAAGAGGAAAAATATATATTCGGAACGTATCTTTATTTTTAACCCCTTGTTCCGATTCATAAAAGAAAAATGAGTCCTGCACAAGTTAAGTCCCAGGAGGTGAAAGGTGTATATGTGTGTGTGGTACCCGGGTACTGTTCAACTGGCCAGTGAGTTTATTTAAGGAAAATCTTCGACTAGTCAGTTGGGGCCCTGTGGACTTTAAAGAGAAAACAGCAGCTTGACCTTTAATCACAAACAGCCTTGGAGGCCTCTCACCCATCCGACGCAGGCTTTAGGCTCCGCTGACCCAGGACGTCTCTCCTCCGGATCTTGACTGGGAATACTAGCGGCCGGATCCGTTGTCTCACTTTATGCAGCTTGTCCAGCTCACCGCCTGCTCTCCGTTCGATTCTGCCGGTCTGCAGCAGTGTCTGGGCTCTGGCGAGTCTCCTTCTCCTCAGACTAGGTGACCCAAACCGGAACAACAGGTCTCCCTCGGGCTTTGGGCCTAGATTCTGCCGCGATCTCCTCGGTGCGTCTGCTTTCTCTGCTTCCCTGGCGCGCTCTGGAACTTTCTCCACGAGGCAGAGGATGTAAGTGTCCAGTCCCCACCCACTTCCTGTCTTCTTGCAAAGCATGCCGGGCATTGTAGTCCCAATGTTCAGTATCTCTGATCGCGATAGTCTCCATCTTGTGGCCAAAAATAGGTACTGCCACAGCAAGATTTTTAACACAGCGCTACACACATATAGATATTCAGAAACATTATATATTGTGGGGTTATAGCTCAAATGGAGATTATCTTCCCTGGGAGAAAGGTAGCCCAGGCAGCAAAAGTTTTTTTTTAAATCTGTGCAGCAGTCAGTTTTTATTGGAAAGGTTGAAATTAAACAAAATAAGACAAAAATCCTTGCCATTCAGGCTCTGACTAAACAGGCAGGTTTCCTCTCTAGCAAGTGGTGAGCTTATCTCAACCACCTCACCAAACAAAAGCACTTTCAGCAACCTTTTTACTCAGTGACTTTTAAAACAGTGATTTTTGGAAACCTGACATTTTGTTTCACCCAAACATGGTTCTATATTAATATAAATATTAGCACTGTAAGGATTTCATAAAGACCTCACTACTGTCTCATCTCCCCTTTTCTTATGTTTGTCTAGAAATGTTTATTAAACTATGCTTTTTAAATAAGCATCGATTATATCCAGGGCTGCGATCAGGGCATTACGCACCAAGCAGTGGTAAGGGGCACGGAGCCCGGGGGGGCCAGGCTGCCAGGCCACCGCGTGGGGCCCTTCCGCTTTGCATGTGATGGCGGCCTCTGCGGCGTCCTGTGGCCGCACCTGCACCACTCGGCGGACTGGCCAATCAGCGTGTGTATGCTTCCAAAGCATGCTGCTTTGGCACCACCCCCAGTCATGTGTGACGGCGCACGCTGCATCACACAATGACGGGCGCCGCACGAAGTGAAGACGTCGGAGAGGTGAGTATGGCAGCCCCAGCCAGGGCCCAGACCCAGCCAGGGCCCAGGGCCCAGACCCAGCCAGGGCCCAGACCTAGCCCCAGACCAAGCCAGGTCCCAGACCCAGCCAAGGCCCAGACCCATCCAGGGCCCAGACCCAGCCAAGGCCCAGGCCCAGCCAGGCCCAGGGCCCAGCCAAGGCCCAGGCCCAGCCAGGGCCCAGGGCCCAGCCCCAGCCCCAGCCAGGGCTCAGACCCAGCCAGGTCCCAGACCCAGCCAAGGCCCAGACCCATCCAGGGCCCAGACCCAGCCAAGGCCCAGGCCCAGCCAGGGCCCAGACCCAGCCCCAGCCAGGGCCCAGACCCAGCCCCAGCCAAGTCCCAGACCCAGCCAGGGCCCAGGGCCCAGACCCAGCCAGGTCCCAGACCCAGCCAGGGCCCAGGGCCCAGACCCAGCCAGGTCCCAGACCCAGCCAGGTCCCAGACCCCAGGCTCAGCCAGGACCCAGGTCCAGACCCCAGGCTCAGACCCCAGGCTCAGACCCCAGGCTCAGACCCCAGGCCCAGACACCAGTCCCAGACACCAGGCCCAGACACCAGGCCCAGACACCAGGCTCAGCCAGGGCCCAGCACCAGGGCTTTCAAAATCCATGGCAATGAAAGTAATATATTGTTTCACCATTTCTTATTACAGTAGAGCAGCACGAGGAAGCAGAACGCAGAAGTGCGACATTTCAATCAACAGCGCCATCAGCAGTGGTATGTAACATTTTAAATTATTTTATTTGCCAAAATATTTGTGCGTGTGCCGTATGGGAAGAGGGGATCACGGGGCGGGGGAGCCCATTCTGAGGGTCAGTAAATTTCTGATTTCTGGCCTGATTATATCTTCTATATATGCATTTACATTTAAATACAAGAACGACAGGTGCTGGTCTACTTATAATAGGGCTACTAAGTATAGCCTTTGTATTTTAATCCCCTCAAATCAACTAATATTGCATGTACATTCTGTAGTATAAAAGTTTATTTAGTTTCTTCTCAGATCCTTTGCGGTAGAAATGCTTTTAAATTTGAATTCTTTCTACTTACAACTGGAAATGAATAGAGGTTTCATGGCAATCACACATGATTATTCGGTAAACAGAACAAAAAAAGGATTTTTCGAGAATGCCAAATTATGCCCTGTGAGTTCTCAGAGTAGAATCTGCAATACAGCTGTCTTTTTTGCTTTTGTAAGATTACCTGTTTTCAGCCTCATAATAAATCTGTCTTCAATATTAACAGCATAGATGTGACTTGCCTGCCAAGTGAATACAATGAAAACATGTTCCAAATTACTGTAGTCTCTTATGGAAAAAATCGTTAATTTTCATGCCTAAAATATTTTGATTAATATTACTTACTAAAGCTCATCGTTTTTCGAGTCTCCAGACTCTCCTATAGAACCAAGAGACCAAAATTCACTGAAACGGTTAGATTTAGAAAGAGCTACGAAAACTAATGACCACATACTGAAAAAGAATTATATAATTCATTAAAAATCACCTCTACATTCAGTGACAGCCTTGAGGTTTTTCCAATTTATATTTGCAAACCCTAGAATTAACAATCAACTGCATCACATGTAGAATCAACACTTCCATCTGGATAATTTTGAGTTTGATGCATTACTTTGGGAAGCGATTTTGGGAGCAAACAAAAATTTTCATGCGCATTTGAATTTCATTTCCAGAATCTATCAAATATCAAGGTTACAGTTATGATTTGCAATTGGGGTTATTGTCATGTAGCACCTTTTGCTCCAGGCGGGCATGTGACTCCACTAAGTGGGTGAAGGGTTAAAAATCACTATTATTCTATGTCATGTCCTCGGCCCCCGCAGCGCCTGGGGGGCCGGGGCGCCCGGCGGCATCGCTGGCTGGCCGGGTGTCAGGAGCTCAGACTGGCAGATCGATGTCTCAGGGGGCGAGGCCTGGCATGGTGTTTTGGAGCCGCCGGCCTTAAAGGCAGGGCGCGAGATACAGCTCGTCGCCCTGATGTGGAGTTATTCCTGCATTGCCATCAGTGTTGTGTCTCAGTGTTTACTTTTTGCTTTGTTGCCGATTCTGCTTAGTACGAGGACCCGGTTTTGTGATCTTGACCCGGACTGACTGCTTGACGATTCTTACTCTTATTCCGTATTGCATGTTTATGTTGTACACTGCGATCTATGAATATATGTACCGAGTGAACTTCATGGTCTCAAATCATGGGTCTGCCCTGCAGGTTGCACAATTCATCAACCTCTTAAGCTACCTGCCTGGTACCAAGTATATAGACAGATCACACCGCATGGTCTCTGATTGTGGGTCTGCCCTGCAGGTTGCTGAAGTCACTAACCCCTTGGGTTACCTGTCTAATACCAAGTCAGTGTACAGCTCAAGAAGCATTTTCTCTGAGTATGGTTCTGCCCTGCAGATTGACAAATTCATTGTGTATCCGTTATACATGATTGTAAACAAATATATGGTAGTCCTCTCTGTCGCCAATCTTGTCTGTAAGACAAGCACCCTTGGAGCCAACTCAGAAAGTATTTCAAGCGTTAAACCAATTTATGTTTCAATCTTGCTACATTTTCTATGTCTAGTTAAATTGATTTCACTCAGTAGTCACTTCGTCAAGAAACCATTTGTTGCTGAGTGGTACTTAGCATTCTATATCACCTCTCTGGCTGAGGGGACTAGGTGTAGCAGTCCAAACTACTGTGAGATTGAGTATCTAAGAAATCTGTCTAGTAACCCCTTAACGCCGCAGGACGTACAATTACGTCCTGCATTAGGCAGGCTTTGACGCCGCAGGACGTACAATTACGTCCTGCATTAGGCAGGCTTTGACGCCGCAGGACGTAATGGTACGTCCGCGGCGTTTGCAGCCCCCCTCGGCAGATACTCACCTCCTCCGATGGCTCCCTCGCTGATCTGAGTCCCACGGAGTCAGATCGGCAGGGTTTACTCCTCCGGCGCACTGACGTCATTCAGCCGGGGGCGCGATGACGTCGGTTTCAGGCGTCTCCCCCGCTGGAGCAGGGGAGAGGGGGATCCTTTGAATCCCTCTATCTCCCCATCGCCGGGGACTAGGAGGCTGTGGCCAGCATCGCTGGAAGGGTCACAGCCTGACCTTTGCAGCGATGTAGGGGGTTAACCCCTTAGTTGCCAGGTCGCGGCCTGGCACCAATCGGTGCAAGACCTTGGCCTTTTTCAGGTGGGGGCCGCCATCTTGGATGGCAGCCCCCACCTCTGGGTCCCCCGCGTCAACTAACTCATCATGCCATGCGCGATGATGTCAGTTAATCGGGGAACCCCCTAGCTGCAAAGAGATTTCCTATGGAAATCCCATAGAGGAGATAGGGGGGTTCTTTATCTCCTGATCAGTGACAGCTAGGGGGTCATGTATGATATTGCTGGAAAGGCCAGAGCATGGCCTTTCCAATGATATCAAACATGACCATGGTAAAAGTAAAAGAAGAGTGTAAGAAATGTAAAAATAAAAATAATAAAAAATAATTAACCACTTGGCTGCTATGGACGCGCTCAGCGCGTCCAGCCAAGTGGTTCTCCTGTGCTATGGACGCGCTGAGCGTGTCCATGCACAGGAGGCAGCAATCCGCCGGATTCCGGTGGATTGCTGCGCCCCCCCGGTGCGGGATGACATCTTGGATGTCAGCCCAGCACTCCGGGACCCCAGCGGGGACATTAGATGTCATCACGGCGACCCGATGACATCTAATTCAGCCGCCCCCCCGCATGTGCGGAGGAGGCGCCTGAAAGAGAGGGGGGAGGTCCTTCGGACCTCTCTCGCTCCCGGTCGCCGGGGAGCAGGGAGTTAATACAGGCACCGCTTGGAAGGGCACAGCCTGCCCTTCCAAACGGTGGCTGTCATTAACCCCTGGGGAGCCGGATCACGAATCGGCGCTGAAAAGCGCCAGTTCGTGATCCTTTCCCGGAGCTGGCCGACATCTTGGATGTCGGCCAAGCCTCCGGGAACTCCCCCTGAGGACTGGCGTCATCGTGCTATGCACGATGACGCCAGTCCTGGAGTTAACCCCTAGCTGCCACCAACGGTGGAGATAGGGGGTTCCAATGAACCCCCAATCTCCTGATCCGTGGCAGCTAGGGGTTAAAGTTTGATACTGTTGGATTGGCCAGAGCATGGCCGTTCCAAAGATACCAAACATGACTGTGAAAAAGTTTTTTAAAAAAAATAAAAATTAAAAAGAAAAAATATATATATTTTTAAAAAAAATTATAAAAAAAAATAAATAAGTTTTTTTTTTCGTTTGTTAATGCAGCAATATTGTTCCCATTTCAATTATAATGTGAACAATGATGCTGCACTAACGATTTTTGTATGCAGTGCGTTTGTTAAAAATTGCGTAATTTTCTCCAAAACAAAATGTAACGAGACCCCATCTCTAATTTTTTTAACAAGCGCACCCCATACAAAATATAACCGCAATTGCTCGCATGTTAAAATGTGAAAAAAAAAACTTTACACGTTGTAAATTATTGAAAATTCATATTTTATTGCATTTTTTGTTATAATATACAGACAGGACATGACGTATACATATAATAATGACATATTATGAATCTGCCGAGTCTGCCGGAAAGAACGATATATAATATGTCTGGGTCATATACTAAAATAAGCCTTCAAAACACGTTTAAACATGATGAGCAAAACCGGTAAAAATGACCTCAGCACAGAGGCGTGAAACGCCTCAGCAGCGAAAGGGTTAATTAAATAATAAAAAAATAAAAACGTGTTTTTTTTTTAAATGCAGCACTATTGTTCACATTTCAATTATAATGTTAACAATGATGCTTCACTAATGATTTTTTTTGGGGGGGTTTAGCTAAGGCTGGGGTCAGACCAGCGCACTTTTAACGTGCGTTCTGGCGCACATAATTACGGCCGCACTAGCAGCAGATGACGGGCAATGACGGCCAATATACGATGTACGGCCGCACAAAAGTCCAGCCGTGCAACGCAAGTGGAATTTGAACGCATTTTTTTGAGAACGCTGAACCGCTAGTACTGACGTACTGAGTGCGCAGCTGCGGCATAGCGGCGTGTGTGTGAGATTAGATGTCAGACACTGCTAATGTCCAGTCTACATAACGTCCAGATGCAAAAAGAGTTTTATTGACGATCCGTACAAAATCACGCCCGAAAATGCGCGTCGTCTGACCGTTTTTGCGCATTCCGTGATAAAATACGTCAATGCGTTCGGAAGCACTTTTTCACGTTCGCGGGGAAAAATGCTTTCGTCTGACCCTAGCCTTAAATCACGCAATTTCTCCCCAAAAAAAAAATGGGTTCCCCGTTCAAATTTTTTAACAAGTCTACCCCATAGCATATGACCGCAAAGGCTCGGATAATAAAATTTTAAAAAAAAAAACACTTTACACACTGTGGAAGATTGAAATTTTTTTGAAAATTCACATTTATTTACTTTTTTTTACATTTTTTTGTTATAGCATTTTGGCAGGGCATGACATATACATATAATAATGATATATTATGAACCTGCCGAGTCTGCCGGAAAGAACGATATATAATTTGTCTGGGTGGTATAATAATACGTGACTTAAAAACGGTCAAAATGAGCTCAGCAAACTTCTACTTCCGAAACAGCGCCGAAGTTGTAAAATTACCCCCGTCCTTAAGGGGTTAAGATCCAAACAACGCTGATCTGGGGTAAGCGCCATCCTTGGCGCTTGTGAAGCGACTCATTGCGTTGCCGTGGAGTTTGTTTCCCACATCACTAGTGTACCGTTCATTCGAGTCACTGATTCATTGTTTCGTTGCTACGTTGCTGACCTGGACTGTATGAGGAACCTGATTGTTGCTGACTCAGATTGCCTTCTTGACTATTCTCCATCTGACCAAGCCTGTATGTATGCTATATCCAGAACAGACTCAGAGTGTATGTTGACTCTGCATAAGCTGACCCTGATTGTATGAGGACCCTGTCTGTTGCTAACTCGGATTGTTTACCTGACCACACCATTTCTGAACCATTGTGTATGAACGACTTGCATAAGCCTGATCCAAGTTACTCCTTAACGGCTGTTAAGATTAACCCTTGCTACCTTAGTGCATGTTCTGTACTGAGACCTGCTGCTAAAATATCAAAGTTGTACTCTGTATTGCTGTTGTGACTGTTCTCCCTGGCTGGGAGCTATAGGATTAGCGTCCAGACCATTCAAGGATTGGAGGGCTTAGAGGTCTGTCCAAAAGGATCCACACCACGGTTATCGAGGGTGAGCGATACAGCAAATGTGACAGCCCAAAGGCTATTAGGACAAAGGTCTCTTCAGGCAACGTGATTCTTATATCAGACAAAGGCAGCGCTTAATCAAGGAATTTTTATTATGACAAGAAAAATAGTCACAGTGCATATATATAGGATAAAAAGAGACGGTACAATAATATATAGACCCACAAACGGGAAATAAAACAGGATTCAAAATAACAGAAACCCTAGGTTACTTACACACAGCTAGAACATCACTGCTCTGCATGGAGAGAGCCTGTGGAGTAATGGGTTCGATCCCAGCGAGCAACCTCTCCAGTAAGTGTCCTTGGGCAAGACACCTAATGGTAAATATACTCGCCACCCAGGACATGCTTGAAAACGAGAGAAATCTCAATGTATCCTCCCTGGTAAAATCCTTTCTAAAAAAAATAAAATAAATAATTTCGGCTGACTTCCTTCATTACAAATTCATGCTCCGTTCCTACAGTCTCGCTGTATCCTTCACTAAACAAACCTACGTCTCATCCTTTTCCCATGACTCCAGACATCTGTTTCATACTTTCAATCTGTTAATGCTTCCACTCAACCCTCCACAGATCTCACTGCTGTCAGCTTTGCTAACTTCTTCACCGATAAGATTACTAAATTTAGACTAGATATTGCTTCACTCCCCTCCTCCTTTACCCTTTCTACCCCACTGACTCCCTCACTCCCTGCCCCCTCTTCTATTATGTCTTCCTTTTCTCCAGTCTCAGAAATGGATGTCTCAGAAGTTCTCATGTCCTCCTCTCCAACCACCTGTCCACTTGATCCCATCACCTCACACCTTACTCAGTCTGTTCTACCAGGCATCATCCCCGCTTTAACTCATATTTTTAACGTCTCCCTATCCTCTGGAGTCTTCCCCTCTGCTTTCAACATGCTCTGATCACCCCCATTCTAAAAAAGCCATCTCTTGATCTTACCTCCCTCTCAAACTACCGTCCCATCTCTCTGCTCCCCTTTGCCTCCAAAATCCTAGAACGCCTGGTCTATAAGCAGCTCACCAGTTTTGTTGTTGTTAACTCTCTACTCGATCTGCACCAGTCTGGCTTTAGCTCCCAGCACTCTACTGAGACTGCTCTGACCAAGGTGACTAATGATTTGATTGGTGCTAAAACCAAATAATCTAAGTCTTTTTCCTGTTCTAGAGAAATCTGTAGTGTTTCTTAAGTGACTGCTTGCAAATTTATTTCACGGGATAATCAGCCACCACTTTGATTTGCAGCATGGAATTTTTATATTCTTATTTACTTATGCTTGTGGCTGGTTGTCCATCATATTGCACTGAACAGCCTTCTGGGGTTTAGATTGGGAACGTACTGAGCTGTACATTTTGTACTGAGGGCCATTAGAGTGCTTGTATGCTCTACAGAGTGTCTGACCTGTTCATTTACAGACAGCTTAATTGAAAGGTGATTAAATGAGACAAAATGTTAACTCCTCCACCTTTCTATTATAACACTAGGATCCTCCTTTAAGTTAAATGGTGGCAATAATTTCCTGTTGACAATGGAAATGCTTCAAAAGTTTCAACCGCATCCATCTAGGCAACATCTATTTTAACTTTTTTATATAGTTGAATTATGTATGTAAAATATACGACACACTAATAATTCACATGTACAAATATGATATACAGGTTGAGCACCCTTATCTGGAATTCTAAAATCTGGAAGACTCTGAAATCCAGAAATGAGTCTTTTGAAGTTTAATTAAACTTTTAAATTAAACATATTGATCAGTCCAACATGTCCCTGGAAAAAGGCTGCCCATCTCTCCCAGTGTGTGAACATGCTGGGCTGCAACAGGAAGGAGATTGTGGTTCCTGGCCTAATCCCCTTCCTCTCAGACCTCAGATTCTCCTGGGTTCCCTTGCATTCTGGGTAAAGGGTGTGCAACCTGTAGTTGGCTTTATTTACTAAATACTATATAAAACTTTTCTTTTTAGAAGTTTGGAAAAAATCTTATTACTATATGATATGCAGCATATAGAAATATTGATCATTAGATATACTGATTAGTGATAAGATATCTCTTATATAGAATCTCCTAACATTTTGCCATAAAACCACGAGTGTTAATAAAGGGATTGACCACAGCAGCTGCACACTTCTGAGAAGCCCTACCAGAGGATGTTGGAATTTGTGCCCATTAGGAAAAAATACCATATGTGAGGTCAAGCATGGATATAGGACATGTCTGGATCTCAGTTGGCATTCTGTTTCGTCTTAAAGATGTTAGTGGGGCTAAGGATAGGGTTGTGTATGTACAGACCATGCGGAAATAGAGAAGTCCTTTCACAAACTGACCAAATCCATTATCCTTCATCCAAATATTTCTACTTTACTAATTAAAATCTCCTAAGGAAATTATTGAGAGAAAATTAAACATTTTGTACATGTCTTACCATTATCTATACTTTCACAGAGAGAGAAAAAAACAAGAACAATTGACAATATCTTACAGTAATTCAAAAGAAAGAACAGTAGATTTACATGACATTGAAGATACCATACCAAGTTTTCGTTTGTAGGATTTTAGCAAACATTCCATGAGTTCTTCTGCCATGTCTATACTTATACAATACTAGGTGTTAAGCCTGCCCGGAGGGCAGTCTATTGTTAAAGGGTGGTTTCCACTTGTCAGCGGGAGGAGTTTTTCTAACTGCCGAGTGGGAGGGCTGAGTGAGCAGCTGTGATGGGTGTGCACGCAGCCAATGACAGACACGTTACAAACGAATTTATATATATAGATGATAGCAATGCATTATGCACTATTTTAGAACCCCAGGGTCATATGCAAGAAGTAAATATCACATGCAGGATATGATTGAATTCAGATAGCTTTAACTTATCCGCTTTTGAAGGCACACAAAGTCCTTTGTAATTTTCTTCACTTTATTGGGAAAGTAATAGCAAATAAAAGGTATCTTGTAAGAAGGGAGGGTTTCTCAGGTGTACTTTCTTATGGGGGGGGGAGGTAAAAACAGGATTCAATCACCCGGTACAGACAGATGCTTGCTGATTACATCTGTGGTAAGACTGGAATAGGCTGCTTGTTGTAGCAGGAAATGCAGCTCGATCAAACTAGCTATGAGGGTTAGACAGGGAGAGTAGACTGATTCATTTTAAGTAAAATCATAGGGGAGAATAAAAATAAGGAATCTGGTTCCATGACACGCACTTTCTGTAGGAATGGTGAATGTAATTCTTAAAGTATAGCATATTGTACGACGTTATCCTTTATATTCCTTGCCAAAAGTGGAATAGCTCCTGGCAGATATTTCTCTTATGTTTCATAACCTCATTTGTCTATTGTTCATTTATATGTACATGCCAATACCTACTATTGAAAACATGGTTCTATGATTCATAAATACATTTTATTAACCCACCACCATCTATCTATCTTCTACATCACAAAAGCTCCCACCCTTTATTATATTGCTACAGTAAAAGTGCATAAGCATCAACATTAACTGCCCAGTCATGAGTATAATCCTGTCTAGAATCAATGACCCAAAATAAATAAATCTCACAGTTCATTACATTCCAATAATTCTAGGGATTAGATTTTTCTTGTCAAACATTGTGTATTTACAAGAAAACTTTAAATTTACATTCAATCTATATTCAAACCATTATCTTTCTGCCTGATTTTCCCAGATTTTATCCCTGTTTTCCAGATAATACATTTTCCCCAATATGGTTTACCCCTCGCAAAAATAAACCTTGATCTTAATCCTTCCGACCCTTAATTTCTGTCATTTTCGTACATACAAGTCCAATCAACTGAATAAAATCTACAATTACTGAGCACAATTAAACGTATGCCCATCCTTCAGATGTAAGCAGGATGGAAAACATATTTCCAGTCATTAAATACATATGTACCCTCAGCTATATACCGCTAATATCTATGATGTTTCGAAATATTACTCAATTAGTATGGAGATTATAACTGGTAAAGTCCTAACTACAGTACATTGTGGGACATGAGCTATAGCAACTGCTTTACATCTACTTTCGAGTAAGATTTTTCTACACTCAGGATAATGACCCTCCTTCAGTTTTTATTACTGTTTAATATTTTATTTCTAGGCTAAAGTGTCATTACTTTTCAATACGAAAGTTCTGTGGCAATCCTTTTAATTAATTGCTTAGATATGTATTTGAGCATGTTACCTGCAAACATAGTGTCACGTCTGGGGTTTACCGGGGTTGAGTGGGTCGAACCCAGGTGCGGTGACAGATGTGGAGGGAGGCAGATATGCAGGTTTTATCAGAAAAAGTGAGAGGGGGGTTTGTGAGCGTCCTGAGGACGAGCAACAGCACTAGTGGCCTGCTCTACGGTGGGTGCCCGCTCAGGTCTCACAAGGTTTTAGCTTGCTTGTGCCATTACAGGGATGAATGCTCCATATGAAAATCAGTCTGCTCTCACCCAAAAAGGTGGCCAGTGCTGATTGCCAAGGACGTCATCCCTGCACGAGAGGTGCCGCAACCCCCGACGATCGTTTAGGCGCAACAACCGAAACCTAGCAAATGGTGGTTCTTAATTCTGATTGGCTGAATCCCGTGGAAAAACCGTCTGCCACCGATTCCTGCATGCAATGGTCATTTGCGCCTGGCTTTGCGCATCGGATTTGCGTTAGAAAAAAGTTGAATGCTGAAAAAATGCGCTCAGATGGTAATACCGCGTTAATTTGCGCGCTATGGTTTTTTTTGCGTACGCAAAAAAAATTGCACTGCGCGAGCGCATTTGCGCAAAGAGTGTAATAGGGGCCTACATCTTTAACCCTTTCGCTGCTGAGCCATTTCACGCCTGTGTGCTAAGCTCATTTTTACCGGTTTTGCTCATCATGTTTAACCCCTTAGTGACCGGGCGGTTTTACACAAATCCGTCTTTTAGTGACCGCTGCTGTTTTTACGTTTCTGCGCTGTTAGTGTTTAGGTCAAATTTTCCTCTTATACACCCTTTTTCCCGCCATTAAATGGACTTTCTAGAAATACCATTATTTCCATCATATCGAATAATTTACTATAAAAAAAAAATGAAATATGAGGAAAAAAATGGTAAAAACACACTTTTTCGTAATTTAATCCCCAAAATCTACAACCACCCCAAAAGACCCCGGCTAAATAGGTTCAAAATTTTGTCCCGAGACTAGAAATACCCAATTTTTACATGCGTTTGCTTTTTAACCCCTTCACTGCTGAGACAGTTCACCTATGTGCGCTGCGCTCATTCTGACCATTTTGTGCTAATTATTTTTAGATGACAGCCTAGGTCCTATTTAATTAAACTCCCCCCAGACAAAAAAAAAACTTTAAAAGAAAACCATTTTTTTATTTTATTTAATTTTTTTTTTTTTTTTGTTAAAACCAAACCTGGTCATGTTTGGTATCATTGGAAAGGCCATAATCAGGCCTTTCAAATGATGTCAAATATGACCATCTAGCTTCCATGGATCGGGAGATAAAGGGATCCTTAGGATCCCCTTATCTCTACATGGCAGCTAGAGGGTTAACTGGCCCACTGACATCCTCACACATATGGTGAGGTTGTCAGTGGGTGGGGGGGGACCTGGAGGCTTGACTGACATCCAAGATGTCAGCCCCCCTCCAGGTTTGAATCGCGTTTTGGCGCCAATTGGCGCTGCAACATGATCCAGCGGCGAAAAGGTTAATGCCATACACCGCTGAAAGGGGGAGGCTCTCCCCTCTCCAGCAGTGCAAACAGAATCTCCCTAGCTTCAATGGTTGGGGAGATAGAGGGCTCCGAAGGAGACCCCCCTCCCCTCCATTGAAATGCATGGGGACGCCTGCAGATGACGTCACCACGCAGCGTGGCGACGTCATCAGCCTCGCCTGCCCATGTAAATCACATGGGCAGGCTTCCTCCCTGCCAGATCGCCGTGGGATCCAGCGAGGGAGGGGAGTATCGGGCGGAAGGGGGATTAGGCGCTTAAGGGGTTAAATGTGTTTTCAAGCCATATTTTATTATATGACCCAGACATATTATATATCGTTCTTTCCGGCAGACTCGGCAGATTCATAATATATCATTATTATATGTATGCGTCATGTCCTGTCTGTATATTATAACAAAAAATGCAATAAAATTTTAATTTACAACATGTAAAGTGTTTTTTTTCACATTTTAATATGCAAGCGTTTGCAGATATATTTTCTATGGGTTGCGCTTGTTAAAAAAATTAGAAACGGGGACTCGTTACATTATTTTTGGGGGAAAATCACGTGATTTTTAACAAACGCACCCCATACAAAAGTGGTTAGTGCAGCATCAGTGTTCACATTACACATTAAATGGGAACAATATTGCTGCATTAACAAAACAAATAATAAAAAAATAAACAATTTTTTTTTTTTTTTAAATATTTCACAACTTTTAGCATGGTCATGTTTGGTATGCTCTGGCCGATCCAACAATATCAGACATTATTCCCTAGCTGCCACGGATTGGGAGATAGGGGGTTCCAATGAACCCCCTATCTCCACCATTGGTGGCAGCAAGGGGTTAACTCCAGGACTGACGTCATCGCGCTATGCACGATGACACCAGTCATCAGGGGGAGTTCCCGGAAGCTTGGCCGACATCCAAGATGTCGGCCAGCCCAGGAGAGGATCACGATCCGGCGCTTTTTGGTGCCGAATCGTGATCAGGCCCCCAAGGGGTTAATGTCAGGTACCGTTTGGAAGGGCAGGCTGTGCCCTTCCAATGGTGCCTGACTTTAAACTCTGATCTCCGGTGATCGGGAGGGAGAGAGGTCTGAAGGACCTCCCCCCTCCCTTTCAGGCACCTTTCAGGCGGGGGCGCCTGAAATAGATGTCATCGCGCCGCCGCAATGACATCTATTGTGCCCGTGGCGGTCCTGGAGTGCCGGGCTGACATCAAGGATGACAGTCCGCACTGGGGGGCACAGTGATCAGCTGGAATCCGGCCGATCGCTGGCTCCAAAGGGAGGACGTGCTCAGCGCGTCCTCTGCAGCCAACGCTTCCTGCGGGAGGACGCGCTGAGCGCGTTCTCCGCAGCGAAGTGGTTAAAGTTCATTTAGATATTTCTATATATGCACAGATGTTAAGTAAAGGCATTTGCATGAATCATAAAATCATTTCATACCAATAAAATCCAACAGAGTTTACAAATATAATGTAATAATAATCTCAAGAACCCTTATGAAAAATCAAATGGCTCTATGCAATCTCAATGGGAATTGTATTGTGAGGTATCAAACTTGAGTCATGTCTATTAATGCAATCTTGTCAATGAGTAAGTCAATTAATATTAGAAGTGTCTTGGCTTAAGTTCTAAAGTTACTTCACAAAATGTTCCTCTTTCAAAAACTCATTCTACAAATATATAGATTTTTTAATATTAGAACACTTTAAAGTTGAAGGACTACCTGTCACGGGGCGTGTACAGATTTTGCTGGTGCGAGTCCAAGATGCAGTGGTGGCAAGAAGTCAGCCAGATTGCAGAGCACAGCAGATTTATTATTTGAAAAGGGGTAAAGCATAAAGCAGACTAGAGATTGAAATGAATATATCTTGAGGAGGTTAGGCAGGACAGAAATGAAGCTTAGGGCAAAGAACACAGCACAGCAATAAAACAGAAAAGGTGGAGACACAGGAAAAGGGCTAACGGAAGCAACAGAGAAGATAAATGAGAGTAGCAATTGGTTAAACTAAATACTACTAGAACCTAAAAGACAGAGGAACAAGGAGCACACAAGGATACTGGCGAAACAAGAAACTAATGATATAGGCAGGGCAAGACAGAAGTAAAACTGACAGGGATGAAAAGGGAAGACACAGAAAGAAGAAACTTGAAAACTAAAGTAAAATTGGCAAGTCCGTGGCAGAGGTTCCAGGCAGGGAGCAAGCAATAATCGAGGTTAGAGTTCATAGCAGGGGTCTTTGTCGGTGACAGGTAATAGGCGTTTGTCAGAGTTCAAAACAGAGGTCATACAAGGCAATCGATAATGAATAATACTTGAGGGTTGACAAGGTTCTTGATGGGTAGCCATGGTAGGAACTCGGTGGGTGTCCTGATAGGGTTCTTGGTAGGTTTGGCAGGATCACCGGAGGATAAGCTTAGCAGGATCGCAGGAGATATTTAGAGGCTGAGGAGCAGGGAGCTTCAGCAGGCAAGTATGGTTTGATACACCGCTAGACTTTAATTTTGAAGTCCTGAGGAGAGGGTGTATCTTCCTTTTGAAAAGACCTTATTAGGTGGGATGGAGTACACCTGAGACTCCATAGAATACACAGGACATCCAGGTAGGGAATTCCGGAACCTGCATATAAACATAAAGGCAGAGGAATAACCTTGAACAAAAATCATGCATGTGCTGGACAGGAATGGGGCTGCCACTGCCAGGGGTCAGAGCACATAGGTCATGACACTATCATGGACAATCCAGATAAAAGCAATACGAAATTGTGTCAAGGAGTCTTATGTCTTCTCCAAAAGATTGCACACATGAATGTTAAAACTGATAAGTTATGTTTCCATGGGCATTCATATACATAACATCATGGAAATAATTGATACTATCGGGAAGCAGTTTCCTTTTGATCCTGTTATAGCCAAAATTGTGGGTCTTATTTTAATCAAGCCAGTGGAAGTATATCTGTTTCAAGAACAGTAATTACACATTTTTTCGTTATTATGCAACTTCTCATTTTCTTATAGTATTTGTTGTTTTAAATTGTTGCCAAGTTGCTATTTCTGCAAGCTCTGAAATATACCAAAACTGCTAAAAGACAGCTTTGCTAATAATCCATCCCTTTTCTACAGCCCATTGCCTTGCTTCAATTTATGTATGACTATCCCCAAAGCCTTGTAAGAATGTACCTGATACAGGTCTGGGCTCGCCATCGGGCGCCGATGGCCCAGAAGGGCAACCAGCCGCCGGGGCCTCCAGTAGGTACATTGCTCAGGGAGCCAGGCTGCAAAGCGTGAAGACAGACAACTGTGTGACCTGTTTAACGCTCTTCTAAAACCACTTTTGGTGTGAGAGGGGAGATGAGACATGCTGTAAGCTTCCTCGCCATCGCCGTGGCAAGAAAAGGTGACAACACTAGCTTTACATAAAAAGTGCTGCCGTGCTGGCCTCTCCTTACTGGGTTGTCCAGCAGCATCAGCAGGTGTGCAATCAGCCCTGAATTCCTATTTAGCAGAAGCACACCCCACCCACAGTGCTTCTGCATTCTGTTGCATCAGCTCAGTCTGTGTTTGCTCCCTATCTGAGAAGTAGCTCTGCTATTCTGACTTCTGATTGATTCCTATGTACCGGACACCTGGCTATTCCCCTGGACTCTCTCTCTGGATCATCCTTGCCGGTAACCGTGTCTTGAAACCCCCTTCTGTTATATCTGCCAAAAGACTCCTTTTCTGTTTAACCAGAGACTTTCATGCCTTGCTCCTCTGTTGTATGTTTATTTGAATAAACCCCCCCCCCCCATTTTGGTTTCACCGTACTAAGTCTCCAGTGTATATCACTGCATCCCGGGCTCACTTCACCCCTGCATGCTGAGACCTGACACATGCTGGGCCCCACCCCTTCCTTCCTGCAGCACTGGTGCTATGCTAATTTCTTGTTTAACCCTTTCGCTGCTGAGGCGTTTCACACCTCTGTGCTGAGGTCATTTTTACCGGTTTTGCTCATCATGTTTAAACGTGTTTTGAAGGCTTATTTTAGTATATGACCCAGACATATTATATGTCGTTCTTTCCGGCAGACTCGGCAGATTCATAATATGTCATTATTATATGTATACGTCATGTCCTGTCTGTATATTATAACAAAAAATGCAATAAAATATGAATTTTCAATAATTTACAACGTGTAAAGTGTTTTTTTTTCACATTTTAACATGCGAGCAATTGCGGTTATATTTTGTATGGGGTGCGCTTGTTAAAAAAATTAGAGATGGGGTCTCGTTACATTTTTTTTTGGGGAAAATTACGCGATTTTTAACAAACACACCGCATACAAAAATCGTTAGTGCAGCATCATTGTTCACATTATAATTGAAATGGGAACAATATTGCTGCATTAACAAAACAAAAAAAAAAACTTGTTTGTTTTTTTTTTTTGTTAATTTTTTTTATTTTTAATTTTTATTTTTTTAAAAAACTTTTTTCACAGTGGTGTTTGGTATCGTTGGAACGGCCATGCTCTGGCCGATCCAACAATACCAAACATTAACCCCTAGCTGCCACGGATCGGGAGATAGGGGGTTCATTGGAACCCCCTATCTCCACCGTTGGTGGCAGCTAGGGGTTAACTCCAGGACTGGCGTCATCGTGCATAGCACGATGACGCCAGTCCTCAGGGGGAGTTCCCGGAGGCTTGGCCGACATCCAAGATGTCGGCCAGCTCCGGGAAAGGATCACGAACTGGCGCTTTTCAGCTTTTCAGCCTCCCCAGGGGTTAATGACAGCCACCGTTTGGAAGGGCAGGCTGTGCCCTTCCAAGCGGTGTCTGTTTTAACTCGCTACTCCCCGGCGATCGGGAGGGAGAGAGGTCCGAAGGACCTCCCCCCCCCTCCCTTTCAGGCGCCTCCTCCGCACATGCGGGGCGGGCGCCTGAATTAGATGTAATCGCGTCGCCGCGATGACATCTAATGTCCCCGCCGGGGTCCCGGATTGACAGGCTGACATCTAAGATGTCAGCCCTCACCGGGGGGGCTCAGCAATCCGCCGGAATCCGGCGGATTGCTGCCTCCTGTGCTTGGACGCGCTGAGCGCGTCCGTAGCACAGGAGAACCACTTGGCTGGACGCGCTGAGCGCGTCCATAGCAGCCAAGTGGTTAACAGGTGGGAGAAATGCAACCAGAGATCACTAGACACTAGTGGCAGGCATTTCAAGGTAGCACATATCTAAAAGTTTTACAGAATTTGTTTTAGGGCTGTTCTATATAAAAGGTTTTAGTATTTGTTTACCCATAAATTAAAACGTTAATATTTGCTGCACATTTGGGGGGGGGTTGGAGTGGCGCTCCATGTGTCTGTGCCTACAGAAGTCTGAGATCCAGCATATGGCCGTTATGAGTACAATTAATGTGTACAGTATTAAGAACTTTGGGGTGAAAGGAGCTTAAATGGTGTATGGATGTTGAAAGGGAAAGGCATATATTTGTGTTACCCAAAACAAGATTTTGGCGACGTATTCCCTGATATCAACCACATATACGGGTGCCAACTCTTATCTGAACAGAAGACGATATAGGTGCTCAAATTTGATTTCATGACACTCCAAGAACCAACAGGAAAATAAATATTGTACCATGGGGGAACATCACTTTAATTTGACAGGCCACTCCATCCAACACCTCTGAATTAAAATCCTCAAAAAGGAAATTTTAACGACTTCCATGAACATAAGACATTCGAAATAAAAATGATCACATATTTTAACACTGTAAAGGAGAACCTCAATGTAGACTTTGTCTTTTTATCCCACTATCATAACCTCACCTAATGTTCAGAATTATGGCTTGTGTTTAGTTCTTGTATTTTATTTTTTTCTCCTTTCCTGTCTTCCCTTTTTTTTTTCTTTCAAGTGTTGTCAAGCTCTCTCATTTGTTTATTTGCCCTTTTTGACCATACTATTTCACCCTCAGTATTTACGACATCTATCCCAACCCCTGTGCCCTTTAATGTTCAAATTCTATGATTTTGCTCAGTATAGCTTGCAGACCTGAAGAAGAGAGTCACACTTTCAAATGCTTGTCTTTTAAAAGTAATGTTACTCCAATAAAAAAGTTATCAATTTGTACTGCTATACTCTGGTGATTTTTGGCATCTGGACTAACACGGCTTATCTAATATATACTGTATATATAGTACTGTGCAAAAGTTTTAGGCAGGTGTGAAAAAATGCTGTAAACAAAGAATGCTTTCACAAATGGAAGTGTTACACATTTTATGATCATAAATGAACAAAATACAGTGAATGAACAAAAGAGAAATCTAAATCAAATCAATATTTGGTGTGACCATCCTTTGCCTTCAAAACAGCAGCAATTCTTCTAGGAACACTTGCACACAGTTTTTGAAGGAATTTGGCTGGTAGGTTGTTCCAAACATCTTGGAGAACTAACCACAGACCTTCTGTGGATGTAGGCTTTCTCACATCCTTCTGTCTCTTCATGTAATCCCAGACACACTCGATGATGTTGAGATCAGGGCTCTGTGGGGGCCATGCCATCACTTCCAGTACTTCTTGTTCTTCTTTACGCTGAAGATAGTTCTTAATGACTTTGGCTGTATGTTTGGGGTCGTTGTTCTGCTGCAAAATAAATTTGGGGTCAATCATACGCCTCCCTGATGGTATTGCATGATGGATAAGTATCTGCCTGTATTTCTCAGCATTCTCGTTTGGGGTTGATCTATCTATGGGAGTTGCTGTTCCGGTGATACCCAGATCTGAAGGTGGATTTCATCACAAGACGGAGGCTCTTTAGGACACCGGACTCTGGCGTGTGGTGATTACTGGATGTATTTATACGCTGTATGTGCACACATAATCGTTTATGCTGTGCCACTTTGATTGTGCTTCCAATCAACTTTTACCTGCCAATTAAATTTTGTATGTTTTTACGCTGTGGCGCTTTTTATGTTTTTTTTACCTCAATAGTACACACCAGGTGACTGGAGTTGCTACCCTATGGTGTATGTGAGTGCCATTGAGTTGGCGTGGTCACTGTATATTCAGTCTAGCGCCTGACCAACAGATAGTTTCGCTTTCGCTACAAATGGAGAAAATCCCTTACTGAGCAGTAATTTGTGATTTGTAGCTTGAGCTTACTATACTTACTACGTCCTATACTTAACATAGGGAGTGCTAGAGATCACTTGCGCTATTGTAACCAACAGATCGGTTGGTCCTGACGCTAATTTCTACACGTACGTTAATTGAAAAAATTTACCTACTGTTCAACCCTGGCAACTGACGGAAAGGAGCAAAAAAGGGGGAAAAAAAAAAGGTCCTTGCACCAAATTAACAGGCAATATTGAAAGGCATGCAGCACAGGTGTTCTCTTGGCTCTATACACCATAGTAATGGATCTGGTCAGCAATGTCGCTGCTGTTGCAGTAGGATCTATTATAAATGTATCCTTTATTGTCATGTATCCAAAATCTAATATATTGGCTAATTCTAGACATTTTTTGCTGGGGGTTATTCATAGTATGGAAGCGGTTGAGTGTTAGGGTTAGGACCATGTTTAAAGGGACACATGGCTAACAGGGTTATTCAGAGAGCGTGAAAAGCAGGAGAATGACTGGGGAATGAAAAATTCTAGGTCAAAATAGCCAAAGCAGAAAAATTCTCCCTTTCATCTCACTTTCCAAATCGGCTATTTTGACCTAGAATTTTTCATTCTCCAGTCATTCTCCTGATTTTCACGCTCTCTGAATAACCCTGCATGTCTTGCCCTGAAGCATGTATCATTTATATCCTACTGCAGGGAAATTATTGTTGCTCACCTGGTCTTCCTTTTGGATTAATTAAATGCATTATAATGATTCTACATGAAGTTGGCTGGCATTTATCATGCAATGCCCATCAGTCTTAAGTAATATATGTGTGCATATAAACATGGATAATACGGCCACCTTGCATGGTTTTAATAATGCAGGGGGGTGAGGGTTCTTTTGGATGTTTTCATACTTATAAAAGCTTGTAGAGGGCGTGGCCAGCGGCGGATCGAGACAGACGTGTGCGAGTGGAGCTCTGATCCCCCTTCCTATATACACGTATTTGAGACACTTTTGGATCGGGCTACCTGCTTATAAACGATTCTCAGCCGTCAACCATAAGGTGGAGATACTCCGGAGCCTGCTGGGATCCCCCCCTCCGGACCTGCGATTGGTGAACGGGCCGCTACGCTGCTCTCTGCTCGGATTGCTGGTGGCCATCTTGGGGCCTGGTGTTGGTGCGCTTTTTCTGTCCTGCACTGAGTCGCTGTCTGCCCGGATGGGGAAGAAATCTAAAGCGGGTGGAACGGGGGACGATCCCGGAGCCCCCGACATCCGAATCTCACTTGGCGGGGCTTAGGGCGGCGGTTGCCGCTACATGCGGCGCTTGACCCAGGGGCTCAGCAGGTGGCTGTCCCTTCTGTCTCCCACGCGGTACCATCGGGCGAGGATGCGCTTCCCGCCACTAAAGGGGACATACGCAGTTTGTTGGAGGATGCCAGGAAAGCGTGGCAGGCGGACTTTGAGTCACTCGGGTGGCTGTGGAGGAGACACGGACCCAGGTGGAAGACCTCTGGGAACGCACGCAAGTGGTGGAAGACACACAGGCCGAGGCCTCCACATACGTGCGTGCATTACAAGCACAGGTTAGCAGTCTACACTCGGCCGTGGTGGCGCTGGAGATGAGACACAGGCGACGGAACGTGAAACTACGCAGCAATACCAGAGTCAGTCCCGGACTCGGAACTGCTGCAGTATACCACACGATTCCTGGAGACTGTGCTCGATTCCTCTGAACCTCTTAGGGACCCTGTCCACGTGGCTTTCCGTGTACGAAAGGCTGCCATGGCACCTGCTAAGGCGCCGCGCGACGTTCTCATCACTATGCGAGATATCACCCAGCATTCCTCATTGTTCCGGGCTGTGAGAAACATACCTATGGTCCCTTTCGATGGAGCCAATATCGCAGTTTACCGAGACGTCCCCTTTTTGGTGTTAGCCGCATGGAGACAATTTAGGCCGGCCACGTTCACTCTCCGCACTCATGACATAAGATATACATGGGGCACCTCTGGCTCCCTTATTTCCCCACAAGATGGACGTGTATTTGGAGGAGGCTGAGGGACATCTTCACCCCCGGGACTGCTTTCCGTACCTACAGGTCTGCCTGTAGTGACCCAGCCCGCTGACTCTCCCCTATCCCCGGGTAACCCGGTCTGAGTTGGGATATCCAAGTAACCTCGGGATGACACGCCATCTCTGTCTTAACCCCTGAGTAAGGCTTTTGTCTCACCCCTGCAACGTTCCTTTCTGGAGTAATTTCTGTTACATAAAGACGCTTTTTGTTCTTAAAATAGATTATTATATAGTCTTTGCGATCGCTGTTGTTTTTACCCCCCCCCCCCCGGTTGTGTCTCTCATTTGCATGGTGCTTGACTTGCAGCTAATGGTGACCCCATTCCCTCCCCCCCTTTTTTTTTTTTTGGATATCTCGGGGCGTGCCACCATGGCAGTGCTAGCCATGATTGGCCCTCGAGACCCTTGGCTCCGTGACATATTCCCTCCATGGCCTCCTCAGGGAGTGCGCCAGGAGCGTCACGGCAATGGCCACTATATTTCTCCCACCTCCCACTTTTTCCCTCTTCTCTTTCTTACCTCCTTTTTCACCTCCTTTCACTAGAGTCACCATCCTCGCAACATGAACCAACTAGCACCGCTTTTTCCCCAGTCACCCTTTGGTTATTTTCGCAACGTATTATGAGTCAGGCCCTGCGAGGCCTTCTTTGTCGGTCAGCTTGTGACACATTCCTCTTCAATAAAAAAAATTGAAAAAATAAATAAAAGCTTGTGAGGGCAGAGGATAGGTATGGTCAGGCACTCTGCACTGGAAAACACTGGTTCTATCCTGTTCACAACTGCATTAGCACTGGGTCTCAGCCTGGGTCTTAGCGCTTCCCTTGCGTGCGCTAATGAATTTTGAAAATGGACAACCGTGAACAAGGCCATCTGTTGGTGGGTTGTCAGGCGCTACATTTTAGCTGCTCGTGCTAGATTTTTCATGTAGCATTGGCATTTTAGCTCACACCAGGTGATCATGCCCTTCATAAAGCATGACAAGAAAAAAGGTTGTCATTTACGTTTACCCCTGTGGCTCCATGCAAAACAAAACAGAGGTTTTGGTTTCCTTGAATGGCCATTAAATTGCTAAGCCCCCCTGCCACGTCACGGCACCTCTGGTTAGGTGGGTCCTAACCTAATGAAATCAAAAGCTGCTTTCAAAGCAAACTACATGTCCTCTTGCTGCTTCTCAGCCAAGAGACAGACTGGTGGGTTTATAATCATACCCTCACCAAAAACCTATCCACGTTGGGATTGAAAAAAAAACACAGAAAGGAGCAGCAGTAAAAAATGACCTGGCTGGGATACAGCAAAATTTACATATATGCAGAAAAAACGGTTTTGTGCCTATTCCCTACCAGAGCAGCTGCATAAACCAGAAGTATCCAGCCCACTTCATGTGTAAAACATAACAAGAAAAAAGGTTGTCTCTTGGCTGAGAATCAGCATGAGGTCATGTAGTTTGCTTAGAAAGCCGCTTTTGGTTTCATTAGGTTAGGACCCACCTAACCAGAGGTGCCGTTACGTGTCAGGTGGAATTAGCACTTTCATGGTCATTCAAGTATACCAAAACCTCTTTATTTATTTTATTTATTTATTTATAAAGGATTTTACCAGGAAGGATACATTGAGATTTCTCTCGTTTTCAAGTATGTCCTGGGTTCAAGAACATTGAAGTGTTTTCTTATAGCAGATTAGTTTGCTTAGGAACAGGGTCCCCAACCTTGTAAAGCTATGTCTGCTATTCTAATGTCTCCTCCATTGTTCACATATCCTGTAAACCTCTGGTTTGTAGAGCTGTCATAAGGGACATGGAGGAGGGTTGGCACCTCTTAAAGTGTTTGTAGTAGCTAGAGTGCAGAAATGGCCCTATAATTATGCAACATATATGACCATATATATTATTATTATTATTATTCTTTATTTATAAAGCGCCAGCATATTCCGCAGCGCTGTACAATAAGCACAGTATAGACAGGGTTACAATACATTGAACAACATTTGACAAACAGTACAGGAGGAGATGAGGGCCCTATTCCCGTAGGAACTCACAATCTGGGAGGGTTGGGGTTGGAAACAGGAGGAGAGGACTGTAAGGTGAGAGTGATTGATGGTTGCGTCAGTGAGTTGGGTGGTAGGCCTCCCTAAATAGGAATGTTTTCAGGGAGCGTTTGAAGGAAGAGAAGTTAGGGGAAAGTCTGACAGCACGAGGGAGAGCGTTCCAGAGAGTGGGGGCTGCGCGTGAGAAATCCTGCAGTCTATCATGGGAAGAGGTGATGCGGGGAGAAGCTAGGCGCAGGTCACTGTTTGACCTTAGGGAGCGGGCTGGGGTGTATTTGGTGATTAGTGAGGACAGGTAGTGCGGAGCTGAGTTAGTGAGGCTTTTGTAGGTAAGGATAAGGATTTTGAACTTAATTCTGCAGTGGATGGGGAGCCAGTGAAGGGACTCGCAGAGGGGAGCGGCAGAGACAGAGCGGCGGGTGAGGTGAATTAGCCTGGCGGAGGCGTTCAGGATGGATTGTAGGGGGGAGAGGTGGGACAGAGGGAGGCCAGATAAGAGATTATTGCAATAGTCGAGTCGGGAGATTACCAGGGCGTGTATGAGTTGTTTTGTGGCGACAGCGGTAAGAAATGGCCGAATTCTGTAAATATTACGCAGTTGGTATCGGCAGGAGGAGGAAAGAGACTTGATGTGGGGGATGAAGGAAAGAGCAGAGTCAAGTGTAACTCCAAGACAGCGAACTTGGTTTGATGGGGAGATGGTGATACCCTCCACCGTGATCGAGAAGTCAGGAGGTGGGGCGGCATTATATCCTCACTTATTACCATTCCAGGGAATCAGATGAAGGAATATGTGTACTGTAGAATGTCAGTTTGCACATGACACTCCTCTGCATAGAAATATTTTATAATAAAATCCACTTTTACATTCAAATACTCCGATCAAGGGAACTTGGAAACTGTTGTTTATTATTACTTGAGGTTTTTTTTTCCAAACTGAAGAAGGGCTTCTCAATAGAGTGTTGTCTATGGCCTCGTAAGCGCTAGGGCTGCCTCAGCTATAGTGTCTCTTTTACTATATAGAAGAAGAACATATTAATATTCTTTGAGAGAAAACAGTACAACTCATCAATATTGCTTCACGCCAGGTGGATTTGAATTTCTTCGAAGCTGCCAAGGAAAAAAGAGCATTGTTGACAATATTCACCCAATGCTCAAGACCTGCTTGGGATATACATGATATAGATCCACATACTCAGCTTCCACTATATTTGCACTTTTCATACAATGTATACTTAAATGTACATTAACCAGTCGTACAAGCTAATGAATGAATAAAAACGGTATCTGTGAAAAAAAATCCACAGAAACCAATAGTGCAGACTGCAGAAAAATGATTGACATAAAAGCCCCTGCTTAATATAAACTCACAGGATGTAAAAGTTAAATGGGCACATAGGAAGATCTTATAGATGCTACCCCTCCTGGACGAATTGGAAGATATGGAGGTCTCTTGTGGCAATCAGCTGATTCAGCAAGCAGTTTTTACACCACGGACTCCTTCCAAATAACAGACGCCAGGATCATCCACAGAATAAAGGAGTATCAAGTAGGTAATTGAAATATGGTTTATTAACCAATAAACACACTAAATCCAACGCGTTTCGTCTCAATATAGAACGAGACTTCATCAGGGAAGTATGCCTTATTTTATGAATTTATTATATATTTTTTTTCTTAATTTAATTCTCTGCCTATTCATTATCAAGGAGGCTGTACAAAGCATAAGATCTCTTGCACTGGCACTGTACATATTTGTATCATAGTCTCTAAATATCTTTCCTTGAAATTAAATTAAACATACACTTCAAACTTATTCGAAAATGTGCTTTAACGTGTTGCATTGGGCCAGTACTCAACCACTAGGTTGACATTATAAAATGAATACTCCAATAGCTGTCCAAATGGTTATGGCAATGAGCAGATCTCTATTACTGCTTGTGGGCCTGCCCATTTATCCAACTATTTTGGGAGAAGGTAAGGGGATTTGGTTCCCAGGTTTTAAAATTATAAATACCAAAATCTCCCGAGTGGGCCCTTGTTAATTTCATTCACCGAGGCACTTGTCCAGTACTAATAATTCATCAAGAGCACCTCTGGTTGCACTATCAACAGGAAGGGGGGGTAAGAAGGCCATACTGGGTCAATGGCTCTCTCACCCCCTCCTTTGACATACAGTGGCAAGAAAAAGTATGTGAACCCTTTTGGATTACATAGAGTTTTGCATGAATTGGTCATAAAATGTGCTCTGATCTTCATCTAAGTCACAACAATTTGAAAAACACAATCTGCTTAAAATAATACAACCCAAACATTATATGTTTTCATGTTTTTATTGAAAAGAACATGTAAACATTCACAGTGCAGGGTGGAAAAAGTATGTGAACCTTTGGATTTAATAACTGGTTGACCCTCCTTTGGCAGCAATAACCTCAACCAAACGTTTCCTGTAGTTGCAGATCAGACCTGCACAACGATCTGGAGTAATTTTGGACCACTCCTCTTCACAAAACTGTTTCAGTGTAGTAATATTCTTGGGATGTCTGGTGTGAATCGCTCTCTTAAGGTCATGCCACAGCATTTCAATCGGGTTGAGGACAGGACTCGGACTGGGCCACTCCAGAAGGCATATTTTGCTTTGTTGAAGCCATTCTTATATTGAATTACTTGTATGCTTTGGGTCATTGTCCTGTTGAATCACCCATCCTCTGTGGAGCTTCAGTTGGCGGACAGATGGTCTTACGTTTTCCTGCAAAATGTCTTGATAAACTCTGGAATTCATTTTTCCATCAATGACAACAATCCGTCCAGGCTCTGAGGCAGCAAAGCAGCCCCAAACCATGATGCTCCCTCCGCCATGTTTTACAGTGGGGATGAGGTTTTGATGTTGGTGTGCTGTGCCTTTTTTTCTCCACACAAAGTGTTGTGTGTTTTTTCCAAACAACTAAATTTTGGTTTCATCTGTCCACAGAATATTTTGCCAGTAGTGCTGTGGAATATCCAGGTGCTCTTTTGCAAACTTCAAACGTGCTGCAATATTCTTTTGGGACAGCAATGGCTTCCTCCGTGGTGTCCTCCCATGTACTCCATTCTTGTTTAATGTTTTCCTTATTGTAGATTTGTCAACAAAAATGTTAGCATGTGCCAGAGATTTCTGTAAGTCTTTAGCTGACACTCTAGGATTCTTCTTTACCTCATTAAGCATTCTGCGCTGTGCTCTTGCAGTCATCTTTACAGGACGACCATGCCTAGGGAGAGTAGCAACAGTGCTGAACTTTCTCCATTTGTAGACAGTCTGTCTTACCGTGGACACATGAACATCAAGGCTTTTGGAGATGCTTTTGTAACCCTTTCCAGCTTCATGCAAGTCAACAATTCTTGATCGTAGGTCTTCTGAGAGCTCTTTTCTGCAAGGCATGGTTCACATCAGGCAGTGCTTCTTGAAACCAGTAAACCCAAAACTGGTGTGTGTTTTTAAAGAGCAGGACAGCTTTCAGCAACACATCCAATAATATAACACTGATTGGACTCAAGGTTGGCTCACTCCTGGCTCCAATTAGCTCTTGGAAAAGTCATTAGGCTAGGGGTTCACATACCTTTTCCACCCTGCAATGTGAATGTTTACATGTTCTGTTCAATAAACACATGAAAACATATAATGTTTGTGTTGTTTTATTTTAAGCAGACTGTGTTTTTCAAATTGTTGTGACTTAGATGAAGATCAGAGCACATTTTATGACCAATTCATGCAAAACTCCACGTAATCCCAAAGGGTTCACATACTTTTTCTTGCCACTGTAGCTTATTCTTAACTGTACACCATCTTTCAAAATGAATGTGTGGAGTCCTCCCTTCTCAAAGACAGGGATGTGGGGAAATTCTTTTGCATATGCAGCCTTCTTATGCACCATCTTTTCTCTTCCATACAATCTCACCCGCACATTGCCTTTGGGTATACCGAGTGGTTCCTTCTTCAGGAATTTAGGGGTCAACCCCTGTTGCCTAGTCTATTCCCCTCCTCAGTGATGTGCTGATTTTTATCTGTAGAAGATTCATCTACCTTGGTTGCCTTCAAGACTTCTTCATGCCCTTATCCAAACACCTATTTTAAGGTGGAGGAGATAACCACTCCCATATTGTCAGGGAGACCTAGGGGCTTATTCCAAGGTAGGTGTAAACTTAACCGGAGCTGTGTAAAAATATCACCCTATAGACTATAATGGTTCTGGTAAGTTTACAACAGCTATGGTTAAGTTAACACCAATCTTGGAATAGGGCCCCATGAATGTTGTAGGTTTTGGTTCCTTATTTTATATCTGTAACCATGTACATAGTTTGTATCCCTGCATGGTGACCGAATTGTCGATTTACTTGTAATCAACTATTTTGTGAATTTTCTCTTTGTCTGTATCCATAAACAAATTTATTCAACAAGAGACACTCTATTTAAATTAAGTAGTCATAGGGGTGATGATAATGTAGATTAAACCCCAGATTCCCAGTCTGCTGTGAAGACTGTCAATCATAGGCTTCTGGGGCCTCGACGTGCAGGGATTCAATATTTTTTCAGAGCAATTGCATGCTAACGCAATTTAAGAAGAAATTGCATTGTCCTCATCTGCCTTAGGCATCTGGCTGGATGCATACATACAAGTTGAACATGTGCTGATCATTAATGGTCCATTGTCCAATTTGCTTTGTGCATTGAGATACTGGACATCCAGAAGCGCACCACGTTATACAATGTGAGTTTTATATGCTAGGCAAAATATAGGTAGGAGGAGGAAGTTGGAGTAGGGGTCAGCACAGGTTAATAATCCCCCAACCCCAAGTTTTTTTTGTCTACAGTATGCCTTTATAACATCATAAGAGCTATTGAAAATTACAAATGAATGCATGTTTGTTGCTTACTCAGTCATTAGGTTCCCTATGTGTATATTTGTGATCTGATAGCACATCTTTACATTTTAACAGATGCATCAGATCTGAATACCTGGTGCATGTAATGTCTCTATGTACAGTATTCGTAGTGTGTTTTTTTGTTATTCATTACAAAGCTATTCATATGAATATATGTGGAATATGTCTGAATTTAATTAAGATAAATGTTACTGCACAGTTGCACAGCCCAAACATTTGGATGCAGTTCAATTAATCCCAGAGCATTTTGTGTAGTAAACGGAGAATTCCTTTGCCCACTCACTAACTGTACTTGCTTGCTCGTCACTTGTGGATTTGTCATAAGACCTTAGTAAACACAGATGTGGTTTATGGAATGACCTTTAAGTAATTACAAACTTACAAAGACATTTGCAGATTCTGGTAAAATTGTGAGTTTGTCGTGGAATGGTTTATAGAGAATTTTATGTTAAGGAAAATTAATTTTTTTTTCTTTCATTCTTTCAGTGTCAGACATTGCAGACAAAGTGCCCTATTCCAAGGTTGGTGTAAAGTTTACAACAGCTCTGGTTAAGTTTAGGGGTGCGCTGTTTGGTTCGGACGGTTCGGAGTTCGGCCCGAACTTTGGTTGTTCGAAAGTTCGCGAACTTCGAACTTTTTGGGTGTGTCGGTTCGAGTTCGAAAAAAAAAAGGAAATTTTGAAAAAAAGAGACTCTTTACTGCAGAATATTATAAGCAGCGATTTATTAGATATTGAAATAAAAACTAATATGTACGTGGAAAGATTCTCAACTCTAAATGACCTCTGTTCACAAACGGGCATAACACCAGGTGTTTTTAGTCTGACCTAATCAATTTGATACATTGTACACTATACTGAGGTACTGAGGGGGTGGGGTAGTGTCTGCTTCTGATTGAGATTTGAGTGTTAATTTCCCTCCTAAAACTTCCTAATATGCTGCATTTAACTGGTGTTTGAAAAAAATAAAAAATTTCCTCATTGCCCGCTTTTAACATCTAAAGCAATGTTATTTTTCACCTCGGGATTAAACATTCACAGGGTTATTCAGAGAGCGGTGAAAAGCAGGAGAATAACTGGAGAAGTGAAAATTCTAGGTCAAAATAGCCAAACCAGAAAAATTCTCCCATTTATCTCACTTTCCAAATCTGCTATTTGGTCTAGATTGTTCTCTTCTCTTGCCAGTTCTCCTGGCTTTCACCTCTCTCTCAGGGTTGTTCAGAGAAAGGTGAAAACCAGGAGAATGGCAGGAAAAGAGAACAATCTGGACCAAATAGCCGATTTGGAAAGTGAGATAAGGCTAGGGTCAGACTAACGCATTTTTCACAGCGACCGTCAAAACTGCGTCCGAACGCATTGCCGTATTTTTTTCACGGAATGCGCGAAAACAGTCATACAATGCGCATTTTTGTGCTTGATTTTTTTACGGATCCAAACCAGGAAACTTTGGTTGTCTGGACGTTATGTTGGCCGGACATGAGCAGGGTCTGACGTCTCCAAATCACGCACACACGCCGCTAGTGGACGCAGCGCACTCTGTACGTCCGTACTAGCGGTTCTGCATTCTCGAAAAAATGCGTTAATTTTCCACTTGCGTTGCGCAGCCGGACTTTCGTGCGACCGTACTTCGTATATTGGCCATCATTGCCTGTCATTTGCTGCTAGTGCGGCCGTGATTAAGTGCACCTAAACGCACGTTAAAAATTCGCTAGTCTGACCCTAGCTTAAATGGGAGAATTTTTCTGGTTTGGCTATTTTGACCTAGAATTTTCCATTCTCCAGTCATTCTCCTGCTCTTCACCGCTCTCTGACTAACCCTGACACTGTTATTCAGAGAAAGGTGAAACTCAGGAGAATGACTGAAGAGAAAATTCTAGGTCAAAATAGCCAAACCAGAAAAATTCTTCCATTTATCTCACTTTCCAAATCGGCTATTTGGTCTAGAATTTTCCATTCTCCAGTCATTCTCCTGCTTTTCACCGCCAAAAGAATCAGTAAACTTTTTCTGAATGTCCGAAAATGTTTCCTCTTTTCATACTGACTGCCGCCCCAAGCAGTTGTTTATGGATAGATTAAAGGAAAAGCATTTACCGTCATTTGAAATGTAATTTTTTGGTTTTTACATATTTCTATACATCCTAGAAATCCGCCACTTCACTCGCAGGTTATGGGGACCTCCTAGGCACGATAATTGAAGGAATTTTGCGTTTTTATTTTTACCCCTTATTTCATGGAAAACTCACTGTCCCTTTAAAAACTTTTTTTTTTAACTTTTTGTCCTGGTTTCCTGTCCCCCAGGGCACTACCCGGACCCCCATACACCTTTTTATGGCAAATATCTAGCATATATGCCCTCTTGGAGGGCACTCTAAAAATCGAATTTTCAGCCCCATTGACTTGTATTGAGTTCGGGTTCGGATCTGAAGATTTGGAAAGTTCGGGTTTGGGTCCGAACCGAACTCGGAGGGTGTTCGGCTCATCCCTAGTTAAGTTAACTCCATTGACTATCGGCCATTTTACATAGTTGGTGCTAACTTAACCAGAGCTGTTGTAAACTTACCAGAGCCATTATAGCCTATGTAGGGCAGTATTACAACGTTAGTGCTAACTTAACCAGAGCTGTTGTAAACTGAAAACCTCCATAGGCTATAATGGCTCTGGTAAGTTTACAACAGCTCTGGTTAAGTTTGCAACAACTTTGGAATTGGGCCCAAAGTCGTGAAGCACCATGGCGCTGAGCTGAGTCCGAACGGTAGGCAGGTGAACTGCCAGAGGTCGTGGTGCCAGTAGAATTGCAGGAACAGCCGATGAGAAGGATTGACCGGGACCGTAAGATACGATCTGTGAGGTCCAGTCTCGTGAACCAGTCGCCGTCTCGGAGGAGGTCCCTGAGCAGGTGTATTCCCTCCATCTTGAAGTGGCGATAGGACACGAAAGCATTGAGGGCTTTCAAATTTATGACCGGACGGAGGTCCCCAGACTTTTTGTGTACCAGGAACACGTTGCTGATGAAGCGTGGGGAGGATAGCCCTTTTTGACTGCAGGGAACGAAGTTCCCTGTCTATCAGTGTCTCCTCTTGCGAAGAGTAACGGGCCGGGGGTGGGGAAACAGGCTGGAAGGGAACCTGGGAGAAGTCTATTAAGAAAACAGATACGGTTCGTAGGACCCAAGAATCGGACGTGAGCTTGCGCCCTTTGGGGAGGAAGTAACGTAACCAACCTGCGACCGGTATGTGTGGAAGCGGGAGCGCAGGGGTACTCACCAGTGGAATAGTGACGTCTGGGCCTGCTGAAGCCACGACCGACGGGAACTCTCCGAGCCAAGATCGGGCTGGGTCTATATTGCACCTTTTGTAGATTAGTGTAAACGTTAACCTTGCGGTTTATCTCTTTTAGGAAGAAGTACCCAAACAGCAACCCCTTAGCCGCAGGACCCAATTCCTTGGTGCACATGCTAGTTAATTTAGTGTCAAAACGAAAAAGCACCGCCTTGCGACGTTCAATGGAGATGCCGACGTTGGCGTTGCCTAAGAGGCAGAGAGCACGTTGTGCCCATTCCCAGATCATAGCAGGGTCAAGCGGGGAATTATTAGTGAGTGCCTCATCCGCCATTACGAAAATGAGTGAAAGTGGGCCGTAGACGTCGTGTCCTGTGCGACGCGGAGGCCCTGTTCCAGATCTCGATGAGGATCCCTGCCTTACCCATAAAGGTGCCAAAATCCTTGTCCAACTCCGGAGTAAGGGACACCTTGGCCGGCAACATCAGGTGAGGACATTCGAACCTCAGACGCACCCTGTCAGCTTTATCTAGGGGCAGCGCAGCCAGAAGCGGAGAAACTCTGCCATATGGTCAGGTGGGATCCAGGCGGAAAGACCTGGGGTGGGTGGTAGTCCGTGGGTCAAAAAAAGGGGACCCCTCTAGCGTCGAGGAGCGGCGAGGGGGTATTGGAGGACATAAGGGAATGCGGTGCTGCAGTAGAGAGTGGTACAATTGCCAAAGTATCAGAACAGGGCTCACCCGTTGAGCTTGGAGTAGCCGGCATGTCACCGGTGGAACCGGCTCCTTCCTCCTCGGGGTAATCGACAAGGTCGTAATTGTCGTCCCCTTCAGTTTGGCCAGAAATGCGGGAGGATTTTTTAGCAGGGCCCTTATCCTTGCCAGCAGACTCAGATTGACCCTTCCAGGGTCTTTTACGAGATGGCGCTGCCGCCTCAAATTGGTCTGATTGGGAGTCCTCTGAACAGGCCGGTGATTTAGCCCTTGAAAGGACCGGAGGGTCTGGCTGGCTTGGAAGCCGCTAAAGCTATGGGCAAAGATTCAGTGATGGCAGCTAAAAGCCAAGCCTTAAGCTCCTCGGGGTTGGTAGGGCGCTAGGGAGGGTCCATAATAGAGGATTAACGGGGCTCACCCGTAGAGTATGTATATATAATATACAGTAAAGTGGTGTGGAATCAGCAGTAAATTGCAATAGCCACAAAGAAAAAAACAATTGTATGTGAAATTGTGTGACTCGGGGCTCACTTGAGGTAACCTGTGCCAATCACCAGGATATTACTTATTTAATTATATTGATCGGGGCTCACCCGAGAGATCAGAGGTGCATCCGGTATCCCGGGCAGAGCGGAGCTGTTTGGGTAAGCAGCGGAGGCAACAATCTGCATTTAGAGCAGTCTAACGCGGTGGGACACGAGGAGGCGTATCGTAAGACTTAAAATGGGTGCCGGCGTGCGCAAGCACAGACGCATGCCACACACTCTGAGAGGAAGGAAAAAACAAGCATGCGCGGAAATGGCAGACGCTACGCGAGAGCCGAAAAACAGGGAAAACAATGCCCATAAACATGGAAAAATTATGAAAAAACACCGCAAGATCACCCGACGGGCAGGGGGGAAAAAACCCCCGACCGCTGGGAGATAGCAAGCCACAGTGCAAAGCGTGCCTGCAGGCGGGAGAGTGCCCACACAGCAGGGAGAAAAATCCTTGGGAAGAAACAATAAGGTTATGTCACGCAATCGTTAAACGAGCAACAATTAAGCAGACTAAGAAAAAAGGCAGTTAAAAAAAACAATATGTCAAATTAAGCCTGACAACCAGGAGCTGTTTCGTAAACGTCTCACCTGGAGGTCAGCAGCAAAGAAAAGAGGGTGTGGCTAGGACTTACTCTCTTGTGGTCTATTGGTTATTACTGTTGCTATGTAAAACTCTCTTTGCTGCCGTGATTTAGTAAAGAAAAGAGAATGCAAAATATGAAGCCTCCTGACTTGATATAAAATTATGGTTCAGGTGGGGAGTAGCCAATGTCGGGTTTATTGTGGTGGCTGGATATGAAGTACTAGTTTACTGGGTAATTACCTCACTATGGCCCATATTACATTCTTCGCGCAATTTCGTTCGCGCAGAAATTCTTTACTTGCACTATCCTTCATTGCCTTGCAGTATTGTGCTATGGGAGCTCCACCTCCCGGTTCTTTCAGCTTTATCTAGGGAACAGCGCCAACTAAAGAAGGGTAGCGTAACTCTCTATATGGCAGGAGGCACATATACCTAGAGCCAGGAATCACATAAGCCCTTATAAATGTAAGTTTTGGTCTTATTGATGTAAAAAGTAGGACCATCTGCCATATCAATCTGCACCATTTTCTTGTATCTTGTTTTCTTGTCTTTGAAAGACATAGAGGATGGCGTTCATGAGTATCCATGCAGTGGTGTCCCTCAGGGGTCTGGTATAGGACCAATTCTATTCAATTTATTTATAAATTACCTTGAGATAGTGTCAGGTGCAGGTGCCGCGGCGGTAGGTGCGAGCCAATGTGCAATGAATACTAGCAAACCAGATATATTTATATATAAGGATTTATTGAAAAAAAGGCACAAAAAGAAATAGGCTGAGTCAACAACAGAATCTAGGAGGGGTAAGCGAGAGAAGTAGGAGAATACTGAATAGAGGAGAATAGCTAAGGAATAGGGAAGGAGAGATTGTATATATGTATACACAGGTTACAGGTCTAGAGACAGAACTAAAAGCAGAGAATAATATATATGGATAAGGAAGAAGGAAGGAGAGATTGTAATATATAGGTTACAGGTCTAGAGAGAGCAGAGAATAATATATATATGGAGAGATTGTATATATATGTGTAGCGCTGTTTAAAGATTGTGTTTGCTGCATTTACTTGTTGTGGCCACCAGAGGGAGACAGAGGCAATATGGACTATGCTGGACACAAACGGAACTACAATTTCCATCGTGCTTTGCGAGGGATACAGGAAGTGGGTGGGAGAGAGAGGAAGGACATCCGCAACCTCGAGCAGAGGAGAGGCAGAGTGAGCCGAGCGGCGAAAGGTGGAGGACGCATGTGAGACTGCCAGCGATCGTGACCAGTCCGAAGTGCAGGCGCTGCCTCGCAGGTGCTGGGGATCGGGACGGTGACCTTACAGAGACCTACCTAAACACCGCTGAGAGGTCTGAGTAGAAATTTAGTTCCGGCTGGACCCCAAGTAAGGAGACCGCGATGATCCATTGGGAGTGCAGGCGGTAGGCCGTAGCTTCGCAGTGAGGAGATCGGACAAGCAAGGGAGCGGATCCGATGGCACAAAGTGGAGAGACATCCTTGATCGGGCAGCGGAACAGATTGTCTAACGGATGGGTGAGAGGATTTGCTAGAGGATCTAGTCGAAGATTTGCTTATTTCATTCACTGGCCAGTTGAATACAGTACCCGAGACCATACACATACACCTTTTTGAGACATTACTTTCACGGGACTTACACTCCAGAACTGAAGGGGTTAAACTTTTCTTTTGTCGCCGCGTGTTTTTCCCGCATTACGAAATCCTGTTGTTCATATATTGTATCTACATTACATATGCCGCTTTATTGGGATCAGTAAAGTATAAAATCCACAACAGTGCTGGTGTATATTTATTCCCTAGTGCGGTGAGACTAACCAGAGGTTAATTCAGTGGCTCCTCGGAGTGAGCGCTACATATGTATACACAGGTTACAGGTCTAGAGTCTGAACTAAGGCAGAGAATAATATATATGGATAAGAAACATTAAACTATACATAAAGAGGGATAAACAGACTAAAGCAGAACAGACTAAATATAGGGAGAAGCTGCAGATAATAACAAATGGGAAAACAGAAGCAGAGAATACTTAAGTTATATATATATGAATATATTTGAGTACTAGAGATGTGGGCAAATCCTTATAATCCAGGTAAGGTAAACGTGGAGATCCAGGAAGATGACAAGTCCAGAGGTCTGTAGTAAATAGGAGATCCAGGAGGTTTACAAATAATAAGTCCAGGAGAGATATAACAGAGATTGCCTTGAGAGGATAGGATCCAGCAGAGTATGGGTCCTAGGATTCTTGGAGGAACAGCAGGTAGCTCCTTGCAGCTTGGATATTTCCAAGACAATGTGGAAGCATTGGGCTTCAGGTGTGGCCTGGTTTTATGCAGGAGTATTAGGTGATCTAGGCAACACCTGAGCATTGCACAGGCAGAGGTGAGTAGTGGTACTGCTATTGAAAGTCTCACTACTATGAGCCAGCACTGGGTTTAGGCTTTTTATTACGCCGGCGGCGATGGTCCTTACAAATAGGCATTGAAAGTCATGTATCAGTGTTTGCAGATGACACAAAACCTAGGAAAAGTAATACAATGTGAACAGGATGTTAGATTGGAGGATTGGGCACTTAAAGGACAGATTAAATTTAATGTAGATAAATGCAAAATTATGCACTTTGGAGTGAAGAACACACAAGCAATTTATACCCTATCCCTAAATGGTAGAGAGTTAGGGAAATCCAAGCAGGAGAAATATTTGGGAATAATCATAGACTTCAAACTAAGTAACAATGTGCAATGTCAAACAGCAGCCGCCAAGGCCAGCATTGGCATGCATTAAAAGGGGAGTTCACTCCCGGGATGAAAACATAATTTTGCCTCTGTATAAATCAATGGTAAGACCGCACCTTGAATATGCCGTGCAATTTTAGGCATCTGTCTTAACCCCTTAAGGACGAGAGCAATTTTACAACTTCGACACTCTTTGGGAAGTGAAGTTTGCTGGGCTCATTTTGACCGTTTTTGCTGATCTAGTGTAAACACGGGTTTAAGTCACGTATTATTATAGCACCTAGACAAATTATATATCGTTCTTTCCGGCAGACTAGGCAGATTAATAATCTATCATAATTATATATTTACGTCATGCCCTGCCAGAATGCTATAACAAAAATTTTTAAAAATGTCAATTTTCAATAAAATTTCAATCATCCACATTGTGTAAAGTATTTTTTTTTCGCATTTTATTATCCAATCCTTTGCGGTTATATTTTATGGGGTAGATTTGTTAAAAGAATTAGAATAGGGAGCAATTAGGTGATTTTAGCTAAACCACCCTATGGACTCCATCGAGTGGATGCATTTTTTGCGCCAGCATTGGAATCCAGCGTTAAAACGCGGGCGCAAGGGGGAAAGCAGTTTTTCCTCCCTTGCACCTGCGGTTTAACGCTAGGATTGTAATGCGGCCCTTTGTGTTTAGGTCAAATTTTCCTCTTACTCGTTTATGCAACCCACACATATTATACACAGTTTTTCCCACCATTAAATGGACTTTCTAAAGATACCATTATTTCCATCATATCTTATGATTTAGTATAAAAAAAATGAAATAGTAATGAAAAAAATGGAAAAAAACACACTTTTTCGCAATTTGGCCCCCAAAATCTACAACCACCAAAAAAGACCCTGGCCAAATAGTTTTGAAATTTTGTCCTGAGATTAGAAATACCCAATTTTTACATGTTTTTGCACTTTAGCCACTTCACTGCTGAGCCATTTCATCTCTGTGCGCTGAGCTTATTTTGACTGATTTATGCTCATCATGTTTAAATGCCAACTAAAGTCCTATGTTATTAAACGCCCCAGAAAAAACTTTTTTAATTTTTTTTTTTACACCAAACCTAGTCATGTTTGGTATCATAATCAGGCCTTTCCAATGATATCAAACATGACCCTCTAGCTGCCACGGATCGGGAGATAGGGGGATCCAAAGGATCCCCCTATCTCTGAAGGAGCTTAGCCTGGTAAAAGCCATTTTGTACACATGTCAGGGGCGGATCCAGGAGGGGCAACGGGGCAATCTCTCCCCCCCACTTTGAGAAAGTATTGACAAGTGCTTTTCACTGTACGAGCGGCCGCCGGCATCAAGCTCGGCTGCTCGCCTGGGAACCACCAGAGCCGCGATTTCGCGAGATCGCAGAGTTAACTTCCGGGATCTTGCGAAAGCATGGCTTGTGCGTGGTTCGCACGCAGGCGAGCCGCAGAGCTTGATGCCAGCGGCCGCTCGCACAGTGAGAAGCACTCGGAGGTGTCTGGCCTGGCACTGCAGACGGCAGGAGAACAATTGGGACCACGTGAGCTGGGGGCAATATATATATTTAATGTGAGCTGGGGCAACATATATCCATGTGAGCTGGGCACTATGTATCCATGTGAGGTGGCCACTATATACATCCATGTGAGCTGGCCACTATATATATCCATGTGAGCTGGGCACTATATATATCCGTGTGAGCTGGGCTCTATATACCCATGTGAGCTGGGCCTATATATATATATCCATGTGAGCTGGGCACTATATATCCATGTGAGCTGGGCCTATATATATCCATGTGAGCTGGGCCTATATATATCCATGTGAGCGGGCAGTATATATCCATGTGAGCTGGGCACGATATATTCATGTGAGCTTGGGCACTATATATCCATTCGAGCTGGGCACTATATATCCATCTGAGCTGGGGCAATATATATCCATGTGAGCTGGGCCTATATACAGTTGTGTTCAAAATTATTCAACCCCCAATGCTGTAAAGGGTTTTAGGGAATTTAGTGTACATTTGTAATTGTATTCAGAATGAAATCCTACAAGGACTTTTTAAAGAACCATATGCAACTAAAATGACATCAATTGGTTTTGTAATACAGTAGTAAATGTTTGTTTTGTGAATTCTTCATTGACACAATTATTGAACCCCTTAAAGACTACCACTCTGAAGAACAGAGGTTCATTCAAGTGATTTCAATCAGGTATTGAAAACACCTGTGGATGTCACGGAGCAGCAATAAAGCATAATAAGCACCAATTAGGCAGCTTTAAAATGACTGTGATACTCAGCTTCTTCTAGACATTTACTGGTGTGGTTACAAACATGGTGAAGTCAAGAGAATGGTCCAGGAAGACAAGAGGTGATTACTCTTCACAGGAAGGGCAATGGCTATAAGAAGATTGCAAAGATGTTAAACATACCAAGAGAGACCATAGGAAGCATCATTCGCAAATTCAAGGCAAAGGGCACTGTTGAAACGCTACCTGGTCGTGGCAGAAAGAAGATGCTGACTTCGACTGCTGTGCGCTACCTGAAGCGTAGAGTGGAGAAAAGTCCCCGTGTGACTGCTGAGAAACTGAGAAAAGATTTGTCAGATGTGGGTACTGAAGTTTCAGCTCAGACAATACGGCGCACACTGCGTAATGAAGGCCTCCATGCCAGAACTCCCAGGCGCACCCCCTTGCTGTCTCCAAAGAATAAGAAGAGTCGACTGCAGTATGCCAAAAGTCATGTGGACAAACCACAGAAGTTTTGGGATAGTGTTATGTGGACTGATGAAACAAAATTAGAACTGTTTGGGCCCATGGATCAACACTATGTTTGGAGGAGGAAGAACAAGGCCTATGAAGAAAAGAACACCTTGCCTACTGTGAAGCATGGCGGGGGGTCAATCATGCTTTGGGGCTGTTTTGCTTCTGCAGGTACAGGGAAGCTTCAGCGTGTGCAAGGTACCATGAATTCTCTTCAGTACCAGGAGATATTGGATGACAATGTGATGCAGTCCGTCACAAACCTGAGGCTTGGGAGACGTTGGACCTTTCAACAGGACAATGATCCCAAGCATACCTCCAAGTCCACTAGAGCTTGGTTGCAGATTAAAGGCTGGAACATTGGAGTGGCCATCGCAGTCACCTGACTTAAATCCGATTGAGAACCTCTGGTGGGACTTAAATATGCAGTTGCAGTGCGCAAGCCTAAGAATGTGATTGAACTGGAGGCTTTTGCCCATGACGAATGGGCGAAGATACCCGTAGATCGCTGCAAGACACTTGTGTCAAGCTATGCTTCACGTTTAAAAGCTGTTATAACTGTAAAAGGATGTTGTACTAAGATTGAATGTCACTTGGGGGTTGAATAAAACTGATAATGATGTGAGCACAGAAAAGACTTTTGTGGTTATTTAATTATAAATATTATGTTATATTTGTCTGACCTACACGTGCCTCTTTGATTTAATTGTAAGCAAGATGACTGAATGATCAAAATCAATGTCAAACTGGCCAAAACACTCAATTTCAGTGGGGGTTGAATAATTTTGAACACAACTGTATATCCATGTGAGCTGGGCACTGTATATCCATGTGAGCTGGGCACTGTATATCCATGTGAGCTGGGCACTATATATCCATGTGAGCTGGGGCAATATATATCCATGTGAGCTGGGGCACTATATATCCATGTGAGGAGCTGGGGAACTACTATATATCCATGTGATCTGGGGCAATATGTATCTGTAGCACTACTCCCACGAGAGCCACTGAATTTGACGGGCCTTTTGTCTCACTCCAGTGATTACCCACCTCCACCTTCGGCGCCAAGTAATGCCAGGACAAGATTACTTTAAATAAAAAAGTGGTTTATTAGGACTAGCGAGCAAACCCTTTGTGAGACGAAGTAATCAACAGTATCGAATGAGTTAATTTAGCATCGCTATTCAACGCAATGATAAATGAACAAGACAGTAATCTCTAGCGTACTTCAGTGCAGTTCGATTATCAACAATAATAAATGTAACCAACATCAGTAACCTATCTAAACCTTGCCAATTCTACCTAACCAGTAACCACTGGCCAGTGGAAATTACACAAGCTCTTAAGTCTGCTAGCGTTGGGGCCCGTTCACTTCTATCGTTGGGTACCGTTAGCATGAAACCATATTAGTATTCCACAAAGTGAGAAAGAAATCTTCGCAAAGTGTCACAGAACAACAAGATTTGTAACTGCAGCGATCCTCCTTTTAGCTGCAACTGCGCGGGCAGTAGAACTAGGCCAGACAATAAAGTTAGCAATATCAACTCACGCAGGATGGCTGAATACATCTCTTCGTTTGATGCGCTCACCCCTTCCTTGCTGGACGGTAGCTCGATCGCTATCTCTTAGCATTGGAATCACTCAAGGACAGCCGGATCCCTCTCCGTGGGTCGCACGAGGACAGCTGGATTTCTTCTCCGCTGAATGTACTCGGTCGCTTCCTCTGTCACTGGAACACACACACGAAGGCAGACAGACCCCTTCTCCCTGGATGCACGAGGACAACCGGATCTATTCTCCGCTGACTCTGACAACACGCAAGGGCACCTGGATCTCTCCTTCGCTGAACGCATGAGGGCAGCCGCATGCACGATCTGCGACACAGAACCGTTCACGCCGCCAGTCTCACCCTCTCTGGCTTCCCTCTGCTCCGCACGTGCTCTTCCTCCCCTGGAAAAAGAGGGCTCCTCCTAGTACTGTTGGGAGATGTAGTTTTCCTCTTGTATCATTGCATCATGCCCTTTGTACTTGGATCTACATGTTCCAGAATCCTTTGCAAACCTTCCAGACTTCCTGTCTTAAACAGCTTCCTTCTGCAATACAATCAGCTGAGAAAGGAGGGAGGGGGATTCCCCCACAGCGGTGACAGGCTGCGTGTCTCTGTCCAAGTCTGAGACACAGTGAGAACACAATAGTACAGTACACACACACACAGTCCATTAAACCTCCGCTACATATCCATGTGTGAGCAGTGGCAATATATATCCATGTGTGAGCTGGGCTGGGGCAATATATATAAAATGTGAGCTGGGGCAATATATCCATGTGAGCTCAGGGCAATATATTACATGTGAGCTGGGAGGGGGGTACCCTGGGCCACTGGTATGAAAAGTGTTCACAGGGCTGCGCTGATGGGGTGCCATGTGTGTCCTGCTAGCATGGAAAGGGTGCAAAGGGCAGCCCACACCTGGGTTACCATACACTGCATAGCTTCAAGGGGTATGTGCTGGGAGGGGGGTACCCTGGGCCCCTTGTATGGAAAGGGTTCGCAGGGCTCATGAGCCACATGAGGACAGACCCTGTGCAATGTTCTGGGGAGAGTGAGTGTAACGAGACACAGCTTGCGATTAGGCGAGTCTCTGCTTGTCACTGCAAACCCAACACCAGCTCTTAACCAAAACTGGTAGAGTGCCCCCCCAAACCTGTGTCTGGATCTTCCCCTGATACATGTACTAACACACACTACTAGCTCTTTAAGACGTTTCTACAAATTCTGTCATTTTTTCTGTGTCTTTGCAACAATTAATTGTTTAGCTAACAGTGAACTGACTTAGGACCCAAGGTCAGTTAGCCGAGATGTATTAGACTAGGGCTTTGTTTTCACAGAAGCAACTTCCTTATCAGCTGGAGGTAGATACTCCTAGCCCGAGCTTCTGAGTCATCTCACAAACTCCCTTTTTCCTTCTTCTTCCTGTACTCAATTGTTCCTTAAATTATACTAGTGTGAACTGAAATGTTTTTACGTAAGGGACAGTAAGGGGTGGGGGATATTGAAGGGGGTTGACCATTCGATTTTGAAATGTATAAACTCTTGTGTACAACTGAGAAATCTCACTCGGGTTGGTAGACTTGGATCCCACCTGAGTCATGGTTAACCAAATAAACGCCTTTCTGATCCAAGACTCGCGTCTGTTTGTCTCTGACTCGGTCACAACGGTCTTCTCGCGCAACATTCCTCTCCCCTTTCCCGTAGTACTTTTCTTTTTTTTGTACGTGGAGCGGTTTGGGAGGGAGAGGGCTCCAAAGGAGTCAACCCTCCCTTTCCTAGTTTTCACTCCAGGCACCGGGGGGGGGTGCCTGACGATGACGTCATCACGCAGGTTGATGTCATTGTGACTGCTGGACCCCCTGAAAAGGTGGGCCTGCCAGTGCGCCGCAGCAGCCCGGACAAAGAGGTGAGTATAGGGAGGGAGGTTAGGAGACCGTGACGTACATAGTACGATTTCCCCACAAGAAGTAATGTACTATGTATGTCAGCGGTCGGGAAGGGGTTAAAGAGGACCACAATGATTTTCATGAGTATTTATTTTGCATTGATTCACTGGACTCTCAACTATATGTGATCGAATTCATGGATACCAGCATATTTGCACTATTAAGCGGCTATACTCACGGACTTTAAACACTGTTGCACCTTTGAATTAAGCACTGTTCCTTGATTTATCTATACATTTGGGGCTCTATTACATTCTTCGCGCAAAACGCTCTCGCAGCGCATTTTTTTGCCCACAGCATTAAGCGTTATTAGGCAAAAATCGACAATCCTCGCGCATTTTGTCATCCGTCAAAAAATAACGTTCGTAAAACCGACGCGCAAAAATGCATGTACTTTGCGCACAGAAATCAGTGACCACAATGTAATTTTTGACGCGAGTCCATCATTTTTTGATGCTAATGACAGGCGTCGTGATCTACTGCCGGTGGGAATCTCTGTTCGATCGCGAGGACTCTGCAAAGGGGGGGCGCGGTAACCCCAAATACAATAGAAATAAAAAGAGCAGATCTTAAAGCAAAAAATGGTGCCAGAAAAATTCCTTTTATTCAGGGGTAAGCAAGCCTCATAGTGCTAAAACATGTGACATTTCGGCTCAATAGTGGTATGATTAATGTTATTGAGCCGAAACGTCACATGTTTTAGCACTATGGGGCTTGCTTATCCCCCTGAATAAAAGGAATTTTTCTGGCACTACTTTTCGATTGAGGATCTGCTCTTTTTATTACAATTTTTTTACGCTAGTCCGTCATTTTTTGCCGCGAGTCCGGCATTTTTTGCTCGCGAGTCCGGCATTTTTGTGCGGACTGCGCATAACAGATGTTCGTTTTGGCAGAAGACAAGATAATGGCTGTCATTTTTGACAGATCTAGTAAAAAAACTGCGCATCAACGTTATCCATTGGGAATCTGTAGTTTGGTACGGTCAGGTTGTTACAATTTGCCGTTACCACCAGCTTTTCGAAGACGTTAAAATTATGTGTGCAAACGTTGTCCGTTAAATTTTGCGCAATGATTGTTATACCATGCGCACACCAGCGCACAAACGCACTTGCGCTCACAATGTTAAGTATACGATGCGCACAGTTCATTATGCTGGTGCAGGTCCAGCCGCGTTAAACGTTAACGCGTATTTTTTGCACGGACGTTGTAATACGACGTTCCGCACAAAGGGTTTTGCCCCTCCCGTTAATGCGTTTTTGCGCATGCGCAAAATTGTGCGTGAAGAATGTAATATTACATCGTACAATGTAATAAACATGTGCTATATGGAATATTTCTTTGTATGTGTTATTCTGTTTTGGCAAAAATTTTGGTTGTTTTATTTGAGCACCCTATTTAATAGTACCATAATTTGATATTGATATTATACTTATCTTCTATCACTGGTATACGTCTAAATTGGATTATTAATTGGGCGCGCCTGCACTATCACATATACCTTCTAGTTCCAGTAAATCATCCGTTCGTGTCAATTTACGGGAACGCTAGGGGCACATTCTGGAGACCATTTCCAAATGGATTTCATTTGCAATCAACAAGATCTCAGGTACCAGGAGATACTTTTAGCAAGAGAAATAATCTCTTCACTACCATGATTATGTTAAGAAAATGCTGATACCATTTGGAAATTATGATCCTGAAAAATACATTAAACTGGCAATATATTTGCTACCCAGGGACTTAGATGTAAATTACTGAACAGTTGTTGATTCAATAAAACAGGAAGAAGTTATATAAGAATTTCTTTCTTTTTTTGCCTGCCTGCGGTAGGCCTTTTTCATTAATTGCATGTGAAATAAGCTTGTCGACTTAGCCAAGTCAATGGTTTGGCAATGCACAGTAACACATTTTTATTCCTGCTTTGGGCATTTCAGCGTTGTACGGTTATGATTTCATAAAATATTCAAACTAGCACAAAACAAATCCCAATATTGTGCACCTTGCATACCTATGAATCGGGTACATAGCTGGCTTTATAATTCAATCTTTTGCTACAAGAAGAGAAATGCTATTATACTGCTATACCGTCTGTGCATTTGACCAAGTAATAGAGGAGACGGCTTAACTCATCCCTGGTAACTCAATAACTATGAAGAAGGAAAGGTATCAGGTGTGAAATAATCTCACTGCATATTCTATTCCAATCTATATTAAAAAAAACAGCAATGTGGAAAACCGTCCTCTCACAGGTTTAGCTAGATATTTACAAATAAGCCACATAATGACTTTGCTCTGTTTCTTTTTTTTATTGTAACAAAATTTTTATTGTCTTATAGAATGTTTACAAAACAGAGCCAGTATAGTAGCAGATTCTAGTACAAAGTATGCAATGTCATTACTTGTGCATAAAAGTAGGGTAAAAACCGTAGCGAACATATTATAAAGCGTAGATGTAACTTCAGATCAAATATACAATGTGATCAGTATACATTTATCTAAAATACAAATTGAAGTCATCAAGGCAAGGGAATGTCAAGGTGGGGTTGAGTATGGATAACATATTTAAACACACAGTGGGGAAGAGTGGTTGGTATGGTAAGATGGGCAACGTTTGGTAAACAAGTAATTACTGTGCGTGGTTCAACAATTATGTGCAAGGATGGGCCTCCGACCAGTAAAACCATCTACGTAGGTGGACTGCACTTGTGCCTGAGGCACTATGTATTAGTTCTTCAATATCTATAGTGTTATGCACTTCTTGAAGACATTCCTGTATTGTGGGTACGGGGTTTGTAGGGGTTTTCCAGTGTCTGGGCAACACGGCCTTTGCCGCATTTAAAAGCCGTATGTCGAGTGAGCGTTTGTAATCTGAAGGCTCTACAGGGGTATGCAGCAGTAACATAGCTGCTGGTGTGAAGTCTGGTGGTGATGATGAGACTTTACAAATGGTGTTATGAACAGCACGCCAGTATGGTTGAAGTTGGGGGGCAGGACCACCACATGTGTAGTAAGTCAGCTTGTGGCGATTTGCATTTCCAGCATGAGCCATTGCTTTTAGGATCGAAGATCGCCAGTGTCTTAGGTGGGCGGTACCACCTAGATAAGAGCTTGTAGGCTGTTTCTTGGGATTTGGTGGCAATAGAGCAGGAAGTGGTGAGGAGAGAGATTTGAATTATTGTGGCAGTGGTAGTGGGATGTCCTCAGGGGACTTAAAGGTATTGCCATTAATAAGGTTGGTTGCAAGTATAGATTGTGGGGTGTGTGCTTGGTCAGGTTGGATTAGCCTCCTGGAGAATGCAGGCAGATAGCAAAGCGGTAGGAGAGGCGATGGCCATGGGGCAATGAGTGTGGTGTTCTGGAGTGACTTTCAGGTACGTAGAGTAGCTGAAATAGTGGAGTGAGGAGCGACTCGGTAGGGAGCATTTGTACCGGATAGCCAGTGGGCTGTCTGCTAGTGTGCGTTCTAGGGAGATCCACAATTTGTGATCAGGGCCTGACGTCCATTCAAGAATGCGCAGCCTGATAATAGCGGCGTGCGTGAGGCAGTGCTAGGCCACCTGTGGATTTTGCTGTGGTCAGGAGCGCAAAACGTAGCCGTGGTTTGCGATTATTCCAAACAAAGGAGATGAACTTAGTTTGTAGGGATCGAAAAAATAAATTGGGTACTGCTATTGGCAGAGTCTGAAACGGGTACAGTTGTCGAGGGAGTATATTAATTTTAAGGACGTTGATGTGCCCGAACCATGTAACATGGGACAATGCCCATCTGGCGAGGTCTGCCGTAATGGTGTGTAGTAGTGGGAGATAGTTTGCTAAATAGAGGTCTGATGTGTCTGCAGTGAGGGAAATGCCCAGATATTTAAGAGATGACTTGCACCATTGGAAGGGGAATGAAGTTTGCAGTTGGGCGCGGAGAGGGGAGGGGATGGGGAGTCCCAATAATTCAGATTTCGCCATGTTAATCTTATAATTGCTAATGGTGCCAAATTCTCATAGTAGAGAAGTGAGGGCGAGGAGGGAGATTAATGGTTGGCGTATAAAGAATAGCAGATCATCGGCATATGCTGCTACTTTATGCCGGTGACCTGCGACCTCAAAGCCATGGATCGAAGGGTTCGTACGCACTGCCTGCAATAGGGGTTCGAAGCGAAAGCGCAAAGAGTAAAGGCGAAAGGGGGCAGCCCTGTCTGGTGCCGTTGCGGATATGGAAGGGTGGGGTAAGAGTGCTGTTCAAATTAATACGCGCCGTGGGGTCGGTATAAAGGGAGCCAATCCATGCTAGTATGTTGGAGCTGAATCCCATCTGCTGAAGGGTGCAAAACAGGGCCAACTGACCCTGTCAAACGCCTTTTCGGCATCAGTCGACAGTAAAAGGGAGGGGACAGAACGAGACTCGGCGGCAACATGTATGAGGTTTAGTGCTCTGACTGTATGAGGTTTAGTCCCTGGCCTCCCTCCCTGGGATAAATCCAGTCTGGTCCGGGTGTACCAATCTTGGGATGTAGCGAGCCATCCGTAAGGCAAGGGCCTTGGCAAATAGTTTTAGGTCTTGGTTCAGGAGTGATATGGGACGATAGTTAGCGCATAAATTGTGGTCTTTGTTGGGTATGGGGATCAATGCGATGGTGGCTGAGAGTGATTGAGGGGGTAGGGCATGGGAACGCTGTGTGAGCGTGTTAAAGGCTTGTAACCACGCTGGGGTCAGGGTGGGTAGGAATGTTTTGTAATATCGAAGGGATAGGCCATCTGGTCCCGGTGTCTTACCAGTAGGGGTCAATTTAATTGCTGTGTGGAACTCTTCGTCCGTTAAAGGGGAATCTAATGCTTCCCGCATGAGTGGGGTCAGCTTAGTGTGAGTGTGTGTTTCCACAAATTTGCGCATGTTAGCAGCGGAGGATGGTTGTTGGTCCGTAGGGAGGTTGTACAGATCTGTAAAGTGGTCATGGAAAAGGGAGAGCATGTCTTGCGGCAGCTTGACGTTTGCGCCCTGTGGAGTGCGTAATCTGGAAATGTATAGTTTCTCTCTGTGGGCTCTAAGTGCACGTGCCAGTAGCCGTCCACATTTGTTGCCATGCTCGTGAAAGAAGGCTTTGTGGGCAGCTTTGTTTAAGAGTGAGTTTAGTTCAGAGCGAAGCTCCGTGTAGACGGTGTCGTCCACATAGAGCTTGTGGGACCTCTCCAATGCATGAATGCCCTGGATAAGCGTGTCACTTTGAAGGGTGTGTTGTTTTTTTTTTTTGATAGAGCCCTGCTGCATCAGGTAACCTCGGATCACCGCCTTATGCGCTTCCCATACGATTTGAGGGGAGGTGTCGGGGGTGGAGTTTTCGGCGAAGTAGTGCTGGAGAGTCTGAAGGGTACCCTGTCTAATTATGGGATCGTTAAGTACAGTTTCATTTAAAATCGAATACGTATCTGGTCAGCGCGAAATGAAACGCAAGGGATGTTTGGGCAGTTCTTGTGGTGGTTTCCTCCGTATGGGTACAATATAAGGGAAAAAAGAAAACACAATACTACATTGGTGCAGTATATCTTGCACAAGGTGTATAAAATATATGTGATGGAGAGGTATTCACTCACAAGTCAAGAGCCCCAACACTGGCTCTGAGTGGATAAACGCCTGCGGGTTGCTTTTCTGAAATGTTCTCAGGTAACCCACTCCTTATTATCTGCGGATCTTCAGTTCTCTCAGTGAGGGAAATATAAAGTAAAACAGAAACAAATCTCTGTGTGTATCTGAAATATGGCAGCTCAGATGTATAAACTCCTAACGGAGTGACAACTCACATTTGCTGGAGCTTGTTCAAGCTCAAGATATACGCCCATGGATTTTGTGTGGTCAAATCCAAGAAAAACCAGATGGAATGCTGGAACTCGTTCTAAAAAGGTTTATTTAAAAGTAACAATATTACAAATGAAAATAAAAGTCCAGGGTGCGTTTCGCCGCTAGCTACGGCTTCATCAGCTGGTATCATTAGATTAGAACTTCCGAGCATGTTATAGTCTCACAAATCAAAATACAAATGATCCCACATGTCGTCAATCTGCAGGTGGCGAGCGTTCTGTGCCTCTCTTTGGAACTTCTCCACATTCCGCCGATGCAGCGCCATTTTGTGCAGGCGCAATGCGCAGCTTCCGTGTTTCACAGTGCGTTCCATCGGCTCCACGGCATCGTGATCTCTCTACTTCATTCGTAAACATATACTCCCAAGCGTCATATGAGAAAGCAATGGGATACAGTTATCATATGAATTTATGCACTGTACCCAATCTTAAATGAGAAAGCCATACTCCGAATATAATATGTATCTTTAGAGTGGAAAAAAGAAAAAACGATTTCTTGAAAAACTGTAGATCGATCTTTTACATTATAAACGGCTGACTTATAAAAATATGGGAGGTGTTCCTAATTGGCTAACTAAACATATAAGTGATTATAAAAATGTCGCAGTAAATGAAAACCATTGATCATTAGATATAATGCAATGGAAGCATATAGGATCAATTATGGATCCTAAGAAGAAAATTCACTATTTGTGACTAAAGTGTGTTCCTAATGCAATATATCCGTCGATTTATGGATAAATATGTGATCTTAAATATAAACTGTCGTTAATGATCCCATAGACACACATTGTAAATAGTGGTTAGCTGTGCTCAGTGCTATATTATATTTTTCTTAAATTTGTAATTAGTGGAATATTAACCCCTTAGTGACCGGGCGGTTTTACACAAATCCGTCCTTTAGTGACCGCTGCTGTTTTTACGTTTCTGCGCTGTTAGTGTTTAGGTCAAATTTTCCTCTTACTCGTTTATTCAACCCACACATATTATACACCCTTTTTCCCGCCATTAAATGGACTTTCTAGAAATACCATTATTTCCATCATATCCAATAATTTACTATAAACAAAAATATGAAATATGATGAAAAAATGGTAAAAACACACTTTTTAGTAATTTAATCCCCAAAATCTACAACCACCAATAAAGACCCCGGCTAAATAGTTTCAAAATGTTATCCCGAGAATAGAAATACCCAATTTTTACATGTTTTTGCCTTTTAACCCTTTCCCTGCTGAGTCAGTTCACCTATGTGTGCTGCGCTCATTCTGACCATTTTGTGCAAATTATTTTAAGATGACAGCCTAGGTCCTATTTAATTAAACCCCCCCAGACAAAAAACTTTAAAAAAAAACAACATTTTTTTATTTTATTTAATTTTTTTTATTATTATTATTATTTTTTTTTTAAACCAAACCTGGTCATGATCAGGCCTTTCAAATGATGTCAAATATGACCCTCTAGCTGCCATGGATCGGGAGATAAAGGGATCCTTAGGATCCCCTTATCTCTACATGGCAGCTAGATGGTTAACTGGCCCACTGACATCCTCACACATATGGTGAGGTTGTCAGTGGGTGGGGGGACCTGGAGGCTTGGCTGACATCCAAGATGTCAGCCCACCTCCAGGTTCGAATCGCGTTTTGGCGCCAATTAGTTAATGCCATACACTGCTGAAAAGGGGAGACTCTCCCCTTTTCAGCAGTGCAAAAAGCATCTCCCTAGCTTCAATGGTTGGGGAGATAGAGGGCTCCGAAGGAGCCCCCCCTCCCCTCCATTGATTTGCATGGGGACGCCTGCTGATGACGTCACCACGCAGCGTGGCGACGTCATCAGCCTCGCCTGCCCATGTAAATCACATGGGCAGGCTTCCTCCCTGCCAGATCGCCGAGGGATCCAGCGAGGGAGGTGAGTATCGGGCGGGAGGGGATTAGGCGCTGCTGACGTACCCTGTACGTCCACGGTTCTAAGGGAGACCTGTGGACAGGACGTACAGAGTACGTCAGCGGTCCTTAAGGGGTTAATTTACCTTGCATGGTGAAATACTCAGTTCACTAATAAAGTGTACTGCTTTTTATTATTCAAATCGTTACAGTAATTGATAAAAATATGTTAGTCTTAATAAATTTAAGAAATAGCATGTACTAGGTGCTGATTTAATCCTAATTTATAATTAATGGAATAATAATATTTTTTCTTTTCTCCCCCTTTTTCTTTATCTCTACTTTCATTTTTTTATTTTATATTCTCTTTTCTTTTTCTCTTCCCTTTCCCATTATTTATCATTTATTCTTTATTATTGTGTTGTCTAGTTTGTTGCTATGATTGGAATAATATAACAATTTTAATAAATTTGAAATGTAGCGTACAAACACTAACAAAGTACCTTTCTTTATCATCTATTAACAAAATATCTTTATCGGTAACAATCAGTAGAATAATGTGCAATGCTAAGTACTATCTTAAACCTAATTATTTCTCTAACTCTATGAAATACATATTGCTCGTAGTTAATTAGAACATGACATATTTCATATACCAATTGAGTATCTATGATCTATTGGCACTAAATAGCCAGTGCTGAAAAGTGTAATCATTAGCTAGAAATTTATAACCCTTTTTTCCTTTCTTTCTCCTTTTTCTGCTTCTTTCTTCCTTCTCTTTTCTTTTAAACATGTTTATTTTTCTAATTGAATGAAAATGATTCATAATGTAATGAAAAATGGCGTGTATTATATACTAATTAAGAATCAGTGATCTGTAACATGTACCCTATTAAGTGTAGACCCTTCTTGCATATTGACAGTAGATGACAAGAAATAATAATAAAAAAAAAAGGTTCCAATGTAAATAATATTCTCATCAAAAAATAGATACAGCATATGGGAGGTTGGCTTACTCACATGAATTTACAAAAAATGGGTGACTTCAAAGTCATCATTTAGACTTAAAGTTTCATTTAGGCGCCAGTTTCTATCTTTGGGACGTATGAGGGGGGAGTTAAGTGTGAGTACGACCGGGTGATGGTCTGACCACGTCATCGGGCCTATGTCTACTGATTCAAGGAGGTGGAGGTGGCTAAAGGGTAGGAACATACAGTCCAGTCTCGAGTAAGACTGATGCGGGGGGCTGTAGAAGGTGTAGTCCCGTGTGGTGGGGTGGGTGGCACGCCAACAGTCAACTAGGCGGTATGAGTCGAGTGCCGAATGTGTTTGTCGTAACACGGAATGTGGAACACTCATAGTTCCCCGTGATGTGTCTAGGCGCGCATCCAACTGGAGGTTAATGTCCCCTCCAATTAGTACGATGCCCTCTTGAAAATCAGCTAGAGTACGTAGCAAAGAGCGTAACACCTTGTGTTGTTTTCTTTTCGGCAAATGGAGGTGAAGGTATAAGATTGCCCTCCTAAGGACCCTTTGACAAAAGTGTAACGGCTGTCCTGGTCCAGTTTCATGTCTGTGACAGTGAGGGGAAAATCCCTGGAGAGAACGGACGTGCCACATACTTTGCCAGCGGAGGAGTTACTAAAGAAGCCGACTGGGAATTTGAGATCACACAACTGTGGTGCCTTGCCCGCCTCAAAATGTGTTTCTTGTAAAAGGATCACATCTGCGTGAGTAGATCTGAAGTCCCGGAGGGCCATGTGCCTCTTCTCCGGGATGTTCAGGCCTTTAGCATTAATCGAGACGATTTTAATGGGTCTAGGTGCCGTTGCCATGTTACCAACAAGGGAAGGGGGTAGACGTAAAAGAAAAAAGGGGGTGTTCCAGGGAGTGAAGAGTGTGTGCCTAAGTGAGGCAAGGCACTACCGCAATATGCGGGGACAAGTGCGAGTCACACTATTCTATACAAAGGCACGTTCTCGGGGGTAGGAGCAAGCGACAACCGAGGGCAATGCGTGTAAGAAAGTTAAAATGCAAACGTGTGCAGTCAATGTAGTAATTATCTAAACAATTAACAATAAACCAGAAGAAGGAGAAACTCAGGCCGAGAGCCCCGCTCTACAATTAGTATGCCGCCAACCTCTGCATGTAGCGCTGAGCTGGTCACCACCAGGGTAGGAGTCCACAACGTAGGAGTTGAGTAAGCAGAACGAATCCATCTCTTGCGTAGTCCGTTCGGTTAACGGAGTTAACTGAGCTAGTGTCTAGAAAAAGAGAAAGGGAACACGCAGTATGTTCGTCAGGGAGACTTACGTAGTCCAAGAGAAAGCTGCTCAGGAGAGTGTCCGTTTATAAACCTCAGCGAGTGGCAGATGTCAGATAAAGTCAGATCAAATCAAATGCGCTGTTGATCGTTGGTCAATGTGAGGTAGTTCAGGCGGCGGTCTTGAAAAGTACAGGGGTCTCCAATTCTGGGTCTAGCCAGCGGTGTCGTAGGTCTTAGGATGACTTGTCCCGTGAGCCATCAAGGGTGGTGCCCTCCACCATTGCTCAGGAGTGACAGAGGTAGCTGCTGGATGTAAATCATCCGTCTTGAGAGTCAGGGGGTGTCGTATTTCGAGTTGAGGAGTAGCGGCGGCGGCGGCAAGGCCTCTGAGAACGCGGTGGTGCACCGAATGATGGGGTGTACATGGTCGTCAAGTCCGGCCATGCAGGTATTGTGTCTTTGGGTAATGAAAGGGCTTCCAGAAAGACCGGGAGGTCAAGTTCCGATCGTAAGATTGCTGGACCATTATCGGTGCGAACCTATAGCCCGAATGGGAATAGCCATTTGTAAACGATGCGTCGTTCCTGTAAGGCTGCAGTGAGAGGGCGCAAGAGGCGTCTGGACTGTAAGGTCGCTGGTGATAAATCCTGATATAGGGAGACACTGGCGTCTTCGAAAATTACAGCGCGAGACGCTCTGGCTGCCTCCATAATTTCCTCTTTGATGGCGTGCCGCAAAAAACAACAAACCACATCTCTTGGCGGAGCGTCGGGAGGGCCTTTAGGGCGCAGTGCTCTGTGAAGGCATTCGAATTCGATGTCAGTGTCAGAGTCTCGCTGTAATAGACCATTAAATAAACTGAGTAGGGTGCGTTTCAGGTCTGATGGGGATTGTTCCAGTTCGGGGAGGTCTCTTACCCGGATAATATTCCTGCGTCCTCTATTTTCTAGGTCTTCCAGATGACGTGCCATAGTTTGCAAGATGTGATACTGTGACTGTAGCAAAGTGGTGTGTGACGTTGAGATTTCAGATTGGCGGGCCTGCGCTGTCTCCATGTGCTGAACCCGGGTTTGCAGGCTGACAAGTTCCTTTCTTAGGCTCCTGATTTCTGTCAGCAGGGAATCCTGGAGGCCAGATGTCGAGGCCGCCAGATCTGCCTTTGTGGATAAGGAGCTGAGGAGGTGGTGTAGCTCCGGTGGTAGGTCCCAGGTGCCTGCAGCGTGCGTGGGAGAGCTGGGGGCCGAGGAGGCGGGAGTCGCTGCCAATTTGTCCCACGGTGGTGCCAGGGCAGAGTCCGGGAGCGTCGTTAAAAACTGCCTAATAGAGCAGTTTTGCGAGTCCCCGGCGGGCTCCGAGGGGCCAGGGGTGGTCGGTGGTTTGCGGGGCTTACCCATCTCTTTCTAGACAGGGTGCGGAGGGAGAAGAGCGGGTGATCTCAGCGGAGCTACAGAATTAGGCGGCCATTACTCTCAGCGCACAAGCCACGCCCCTTGCTCTGTGTTTCTATCACTGACACATGTTTTTATGCAACAACCTTCGAAACACTAATGAACGTCAGCTGTTCTTTTTCAGTATTCTGATTCACAAGCTCCGAGGTTAAATATGTTTCCACAGCAACCTAGAATTGACAATAATAAGATCAACTTATAAAGTCATTACACATGTACATAATTATAAATTTTTTGAACAATTAGCAATTTGTTTGACTTTATATTGATAAAATACCCCTTAAGGTGGTGCAGCCCTTAAGGGGGTGGCTTTCGCCGTCGAGTTGTATACATATGCCTCCCCGACGGGTGCTGTTGTGCGGCACTGATGGTGGCCCGCCCAGCAACCGACATGCAGTGCGCGGCATTGGCTGCAGGGGGACGGCTTGCGTTCAGGACGTCCCTGAGCTTCCAATGACGTGCGCCGTGAATCGCGGGGAGGGGCCGAGGCGGCCCCATTGAAGACGACGGGGCATACATGCGTCTTCAAAGCCCTTCTGCTGCCAGGACAGCATAGAACATTCTGTGGCAGGAAGTGGTTAATGTGAAAGTTAAATAAACAAAAAGATACCAAGGTTAGGTAACATCATTTCTGAATTTTTCAAACTGTAAATGGATAAAAAAATCATGCTTAAGAATAGCTTCATGGGTATATGTGTAATGAATAGCCCTGTTATGATGTCATTGTGAAGTAACGTATCTTGTCTAAACCCCACAATCCATACTAATCATTATTGTGTCCCAGGCTTATGTTCTCATTAAAGAGAGTAAGCTCAATTAATCAAGAACATGAAATAGATATGGGATCCATAGTAAATATGGGATTTACTTTGACAGGTGCAAAAACGTAAGTGAGTCAATTAAGGTAAATTGATGTCAATTAAGGTTCTTAATTCTGATTGGCTGAATCCCGCAAAAAAAAAAACAATCCGCAAACTGATTTACGTGCGCAACGTTACTGCACGCATATTTCTCTTCATTTTGCGCGTCGGTTTTACGAACATTATTTTTTGACGGATGAAAAAAAAATGCATTCGGATCGTAATACCACCGTTAATTTTAACGCGATAACGCTGGACGCTGCGCACAAAAAACAAATGAAATTGGGCGAAGAATGTAATAGGGCACTTTGACTTTTGTATTACTAGTTTGGCAAAGACCCTGTCCTGTTCCAGCTTGACTGCGTACAAAGTGAGGTCTATGAAGACAGAGGTGGTTAATGCAGAAGAACTCAAGTTGTTAGCCACAGCCTGACCTAAAAGCCCACTGGACACCTCTGGCATAAATTGGAGCACTAATTTGAAGGCGAAACCACAGTCCAACATCAGTGTCTGACCTCACAAATTCTCCTTTTTGGCAGCACAGACTCAAATTCTCACAGAAACACTCAAATCTATGGAAAACAATCCCAGAAGAGTGGCAGCTGCTAGAATTGTAAATGGGGGTCAACTCCATACTAACGGCCATTGTTTATGAATGGTCGTTCCACACACTGTATGAAGTAATAGCCTTGGGAAATTGGCAGAGATTAATATTTGGTTCAGCAGATAGTATTTTAAAGTCTGTACTTTACACTACAGAATTATGCCTCACTAGGGACAGATTTCACTGTGAAATTACAGTTTTTAAGCACAGCTGTTACTGTATCTCATAGAAACCTTTCAGACACAACATGTTTTTAAAGGCTGCAAATTACTTCATCTATTTCAAATGTATGTTTGAAAGTCTGCAATGTATATTTTGAGTAATTTATCAAAATCCTGCTACATTTCTAAATGATAAGTGATGAATACAACATGTTGTAATCTTAGAGGCAACGTAAACCATTAAAGCCATTATGCGAACGAGTGGAGTGATATCTTTTGTTCTTTGAATGACATGCCTGCATAATAAATATAAATAAGGGTAAATTATAAGAGATGACTCAAGGTTCCAAGGTATTCAACCTAACTGCCTATGGCAATAAATAATATGAGTATACAGGCATTACCTGCAAAGCAGAGTCAACAAGGTTTGAAAAGAATACCTAAAAAAATGGAGAAACAACCTTCAAAACTTTGTTCTACTTACAAATTCTGTACGTGATACATTTACATCTCATTACTTTATGTGAGACGTGGTGGCAAGATACTTTCACTGTAAATTTATAATATTTAAAATATGTAAGAAATTACTACACTTTGCATTATAAAGGATAAGATCTTATTAAAGTGTTTGTGAAAGGAGTCGTTGTATGGATCAACACAATATCCTTTATTTTAAAAATTAAAACTATTAATTTAGCTGTAGAGGAATTATTGTATATACAGCGGACAAAAAAGTCTACACACCCCTGTTAAAATGTTAGGCTTTTGTGATGTAAAAAAATGAGACAAAGATAAGTCATTTCAGAACTTCTTACACCTATAATGTGACCTATAAACTGTATAAGTCAATTGAAAAACAAACCAAAATCTTTAGTAAAAGTAGAAAACTAGAATAATATGGTGGCATAAGTGTGCACATACACAAAAACAAAACACCAATGATTGAAAAAGGTGTGGGTGATCACCTGTAACCCAAAAAGGGTAGTACTTCCCCCATGGAAAGGATTGAACCTATAATAAATTACCTAACAAACAGACAGAGGTACAGAATGCCCATTCTGTACCTCTGTCTGCTTGTTTGTTTCATAAGTGTGCACATCCTTAAACTAATACTTTGTTGAAGCACCTTTTGATTTTATTCCAGCACTCAGTCTTTTTGGCGTATGAGTCTATCAGCATGGCACATCTTGACTTTGCAATGCTTGCCCACTCTTCTTTGCAAAAACACTCCAAATTTGGTAGATTGCAAGGGCATCTCCTGTGCAAAGCTCTCTTCAGGTCACCCCACAGATTTTTGATCGGATAGACTTTTGTAATAATTTTCAGTTATCTGTCTTTTCATTTGCCTTTGTAATAAATTTTTGAAATTGTAAAGAGTACAAACTGGCCCCATACCTGGAGGTACTACAAGACCCCAAGGACAGACAAATCCTGAGCTGGTACAGACTGAGCGCCCACAGCCTGGAAATTGAATAATGGTGGCATAGACAGACCTACAAGCCCAGGGAGAGTAGACTGTGCCAGCGTTGTGACCAGGGGGCCCTGGAAGATGAAGTCCACTTCCTCCTACAGTGCCCCAAGTACTCAGTACTGAGGGACACTCACTTCAAGAGACTCTCCACTCTCATCCCAGACTTCACCTCCATAGAAGAGACGAGGAAACTCTGCATTGTACTGGGAGAAGAGGAGCCGGCGGTGGAAATATCTGCACAATACGTCACAGAATGTCACAGACTGAGAGGAACATGAGAGATCCCAGACTTATAAATCCCCAACATGGATTCGCTTCCATTCCCCTTCATATTATCCCTTACACCTGGTAATGTCCATGGTCTTACCTATTCCCCCTATATCATTCTTTACCCCTAATAATGTCCCACTACCCCCTCCATCCCATAGAACCTCCCCATATGCTTTAGTAATGCTAAAATGTATTAGGTCCTGCCAATAAAGCTTATTTGAATTGAATTGAAGAAGCTTTATGGACACCCTGTATATGTAGAGAGGTAGAGCGAGAGAAAAAAACAAAACACAACCCCCCCAAAAAAAACACAACTATACTTGCTTCTACAACGGCAGTTTTCTTTGCCACCCACCACCCTAAGCAGTACCTGATCTCAAAAACCCTATTTAAGATATACGGTGATTGCCGTTTATTTTATGGGATTCCAAATAAGAACCAAGAAACTGCATTCAATTTGAAAACAGAAGAGTAGCAAGTGTAGTGCAAAGGGAACTTCAATGGCGGATTGTCACTTTATCTATTGATTAGAGCCAGCCGGCTCTAGGATCTTGAGCCTTAGGGTTGTTTGGGGGCCACCCAATTGCCCTCAAGGTTTTTCAGGCAGCACCCGTTCTTAAACAAAAGTATAACAGGACATAGTGAAAACTGTGCAAAAATAGTCAGCATACAGAAGATGGAATATGAGCCACTCACGTGATTCAAGACCTAGTCCAGGTCCATAGAATATAAGCCCGGGTAGTTGTTATAGGGTACAACTTCCGAATAAAACCCCTTCCATCAAATGATGTCAAGTTCAGCAGTAGATAAATAAAAAAAGTTTTATTCCATAAAAGATTTAAAATTAAATACAAATGCCAAAATGCGTTTCGCCTAGCACATACCGTCCCTGTGGCTTCATCAGTTGGCTCCCAATTGCTACTGCTGGCTACTTCCTTAAATACATAGTATCTCTTACATTAAACCAATAGATGCCATTAGTTCTGGCGGGAAAAAAGGGGGGTGTCATTACCCTCCGATTTATGCTTTCAGTCTTCTCAGGGATATTACCTAAGAATGGTTGTTACTTTCGATTTGAAAAGGAGGCGATCCTCCCTTCTGCTTCTACTTTCGTTTCATTACTCCAATCAGATGAATTTATAGTTCCGCCTTCCTTCCAATCTTGTGTTGGAACGAGGCTGGGATTATACTGAACATGGCGCCGAGCACTCCCTTCTGGTCACGTGAGCGGGTTGTTATGGTCTACCACAGGGTCACTTCTGGTCAATTGAGCGGGCTGTTATGATCCGCCCCCTTGTGCTTTAGATTGGCTATGATCGAGGGCCTACTTCCATTCTGGCAATAGCAAGGTGTCACCTCGACCTCATAAACAGACACAGTAACTCTTCTGTGCATATCTCACATTCGCCTGGGTTGCCGCCCTATACACATCGCTGTGTTGAATCAACGGAATTAGAACTGCACGATTTTACCTCCTTGGTCATCTAATGCCCTCCATATATACTCTGTCTCAAACATTGTATATAATGGTCACCCAGAAAGCTCGTGCTCTATGAGTCCAACTTATACATTGGAATGTATAATATAATAAAGAAATTAATAACACTTAAAATATCAAAGGGGAGAAAACGGAATTGGTGAAATAAATAAAAATCAGAGAAAATGGCACAATTCAAAGTCTAAATTAAGACCGGATGGGGACATAGTGTCCAAAGTGTATACCTACTTCATCTCTGCAAAATTAATTTTTTTATTAAAATTGCCACCTCTTCAGTCTTTCTTAATTAACTGTATGGCCTTAAATTTCATGCCATCTGGGGAGCTATAATGCTCTTGTTTAAAATATGCAGGAACAGAGTGTGTCTCCATGCCTCTAAGAATATTATGAATGTGTTCCCTTATCCTCACGGTTAAGGGTCTAGTAGTGTGTCCAATATATTGGAGGCCACACGGGCAGGTTAATTGGTATATCACGTTCTTTGTCCTGCAGGTGATAACATCCTTGATTTTATATTCTTTACCTTTCTTATCTTCAAATAATGGAGAGGTCTTTTTCCCTTGATGTAGGGCCTTACAAGTCGGGCAATTGCCACATTGATAAAAATCGTTTGGGAGATTAAACATTTTTTTTATGGTTACACTTGTTATAATTCTTAACTAAGGAAGTTTTAAGATTTCTTGCCCCGCGGTTAATCATTTTTGGTTGTTCTTCCACAATTTCCTTCAATAGTGGGTCTTGTCGTAATAGGGGCCAATGTTTCTTGACAATATTGTGGATTGCACTTGTGTGGCTACTAAAATTACTAATAAAAGGTACGGTTGACATTCTATTAACTGATTTAGGTTTATATCTTAGACTCTCCCTGTGTTCTATACCTCTGATGTCTTCAATTGCACTATTCAAATCGGATTCTGCATAACCTTTCTCTAGAAATTCATCTTCTGTACAGTTTTGTTTTATTCTTCGAAACTGTCCCTTAATTTGAAAATGATTTAGACTATAAGAGAATCCATGAAAGTGAGGAAATGAGATGATGCGAACCAGATGTCTACGTGACAAACAATCCGAGGATCCTGCCATTTCTTCCGACAGTCTGGGAGGATATCCACTAAAGCAGGGATCTCAGACATTGGGCCCCCCAGATGTTGAACTACAACTCTCATGATTCTTCAACCATCTATTTCATTCAAAGAATTCAGGGAATTGCAGGCCATCACATATTTGGGGGGTGGGGGGGTGGGGCTGTGCTTGACATCCCTGCTCTAAAGCATGGGGTTTGTATTGTAGTCCCTGCAGTCTCTTGTGCACCTGAGAACAAGAAAATCGTAATCAGTGATGCACAACCTAAATGGTTTAAATTACATCTCAAGAAAGGAAACCTTTACAAAAGGTATGAATTCAATTATTGGCATTTTTCATTGGTTTTCCGTTTCTACTCTATATATTACTAATGTGCAAAATAAATAATATGGAGAAGGTTTGATAGTTTTATGCAAGGGAATTTATCATACTGGATTTGTATATAAAGTACACATTAACACAGTGGGCTTCATTCACTAAGCACCAAATTGAATTTGTCAGTGTTAGGTCAGAAAATCACACCCAGTCTAAATCAAAAGTACATTTCCATTTGCAAATAGACACAAACACAGAGATTTCACCTAAGTTGCATTTTTTGCATTGATAGCTCAGCTGTTAGTGAATGGCACTAATCCAGCAAAAATTACAATAGCAACAGACTGTTTTTTCTGGATATTATACACCAAGTGGAGAGATCATATTATTCTTATGGCACAGACCACAATACAGTGGCAAGAAAAAGTATGTGAACCCTTTGGGATTACGTGGAGTTTTACATGAATTGGTCATAAAATGTGCTCTGATCTTCATCTAAATCACAACAATTTGAAAAACACAGTCTGCTTAAAATAATACAAAACAAACATTATAGGTTTTCATGTTTTTATTGAACAGAACATGTAAACATTCACAGTGAAGGGTGGAAAAAGTATGTGAACCCCTAGCCTAATGACTTCTCCAAGAGCTAATTGGAGCCAGGAGTGAGCCAACCTTGAGTCCAATCAGTGTGATATTATTGAATGTGTTGCTGAAAGCTGTCCTGCACTTTAAAAACACACACCAGTTTTGGGTTTACTGGTTTCAAGAAGCACTGCCTGATGTGAACCATGCCTCGCAGAAAAGCGCTCTCAGAAGACCTACAATCAAGAATTGTTGACCTTGCTCCAGAGCTTACAATCTAAGAGGAGAGGGGAGACCTTGCTCCGGCCCCCACATACTTCTTCGGCTGGTTCACACACTCGGTGGCAGCACTCCCCCTCCTGCTGTCTCATGGGGGCTGGTGTGTTTGTGTATATGTATGTTTGGAGTGGGGGGCCTGGTGTGTGTGGCAGTATCTGTGGGGGGGGTTGTGGTTTGTGTATACAGAGATAGCCTTATAAAAACCTTTACTTTAGTGCCTTGATCCTGGGTGTATGACTAGTGCGGTGCTTTGAATGGTGTTAACAGACTAGAAAGTGCGACACTCACAGCCTTCATGGGTGGATGGGGGTAACCCCTGTTAATATTGCAAAAAAAGAGATGGAGGAGCCATAGGGCATGTTCCTTTTACTAGTGTGCGTTTAGTTTTAGCACACCTTACTAATTACTTGTTTCAGGACTTGTTTCTGAGTCACAGTGCGCTTGGCACCTATTGTTCACTTTTGTTTGTCTGCTTTTCTGTTTTTTGACTCTTTTAGTGTACTTTTGCATGTATACCCGCTCCTCCATCTCTTTTTTGCAGTATTAACAGGGGTACCCCCCATGCACCCACAAAGGCTGTGATTACCTATATATGATTATTATATCTTAGCATTTTTCTTTTGAAGTCTCTTTTCTTTTTTGTTTCTATATAAAAATATCTCCAATCTGGTGTAGCAACTCTACAGGCTAAATTCCCTACTTAACGCGAGTATGGGGATGCCAACGGGAAAAATCTGCGCCTGCAGGTTTCCCTGTAAAGTCCCCATTTTAGCATTAGTTTCCGGGCACTATTTCAGGACATTGCCCGAAACGCAGCGCTACCCTCAGTGATACTCGCGGTAGCGCTTGTGCGCCACCGCAAGTGTAACCTCATGGAGTCCATAGAGCTCCTTTGAAGATTGTGCTCCCGGTATGCATTAAAAGTCACTTATCCTAGCATTAACAGGTGCTCATCCAAACGCTACAGTTAGCGTTCACCATGTAATGTAGCCCTAAATGTCTAATTTTGAAAATATGCCCCTTTCACTTTGTAATTCATTAACTTCATATGCAGAGCACTTCTTTTTCCATCTCATGCAGATCACCTCAAAAAATTATGTCCCTTGATGCCATTAAGGTAATAGCCATTCAATACTTGCATGCAAACATGTGCGCTCCTACAGCGTAATTCAAAAAGAATCGAAAAGTCACCGTACGATCAGTGACTTTTCATTCACTGCACGTCTGGCCGATTTGGCGGTCCTATTTCGCCGACCCTGCAGTGTATTCAGCAAGAACTGCAGGGCCCCCGTAGTGCAGGGAAAACCCGCCAATCACCGAAACCCGCAGAAAACAGCTGGATTAACCACGCCAAACACGCTGGAGAAACCCGACTAGCCGCCGGTCACAGCACAGAGCTGCCGCCGGAAAAACCCAACATGCAGACGAACGAGGTGAAAAAAAAAAAAACTACTGAAGGAAAATATCTGGAATTTACATATAAAGATCCAATGAATGATAATAAAAAGGGCAGTTACAGAAAAAAGAAAAAAACGACTTAAAAAAAATAAACAAAATTGCCAAACAAATCCCCAAAAATGCCTAAAAGATCCTAAAAAAATCTATAAATAAAGACACTTTCTAATGCAGAATATAATAATAAACGGTTTATCAGATATTGAATTAAACCAGGAATATTTTTAACATTGAAGCCTATGGGATTCGCCTGAATAAATCTGTCGAATGAAACCACCGAACAGCAGGGCATTTCGGCAACTTTTCCCTGCTGTTTTGTGTTCTCTGAATAGACAAAGCATTGCTTCTCTATGGGGATTTCACAAGCACCGAACAGGCACCGTATGTGCGGGCAATTCGTCTACATTTGGCGAACTGCCTGCTCTCAGAAAAGCCGAATGGCCAGGAAAGGTAACCGTACGCTGAATTTCAGTGTTCGGTTACCTTTAGTGGCCAGATCGGCTCTCTTTGAATAACCCTGCTAGTCATAAGAAGAAAAAAAAATCAATTTTCAAGATTCCGCACCTATATTTCTGCAGGCATTTGCCAGGTTTGTCCATATCTAGGACATTGCGTGTGCTTATTTGTATCATTGGACTGTCTGTTCATCTGTCACTTCAGTTTGTCAGAAAACCGGTACCCATTGTTAGACAAACAAACATCTGGGATCTTGAAGGCAAGGGAGACCGCAGTAGTGCAGCATAGAAAAGCCAGAAAGAGGTTAACTATTGCAGTCCTTGTAATGGCTGGGTATTACAAACTAACAAAGTCAGAATATGAGCCAAGGTCAAGAACACAAAGACAGGATCTGCAGATAATAAGAGCCAAGGTCGAAACAAGAAGAATTTAGCAAAGTCAAAAACAGGCCAGGTCAAAACACATAAGCAAATCTATAGCGATATAGAAAGAGAAATTCCGTGAAGTGACAAGGCGCAGATGGAGGCACAGTATTAAATAGGGTATCAGATGTGACGTCACCAATTCGCAGCAAATGCACTGAGTGCATGGGCCAAACACAGTCAATATAACCAATGCATTGAAAACCGAGCAGCAAGTGAGACAGACTTCACTCGTGTAATGTAGTGTCTAACTGATGCTCCAGAATGATGCTGGAAGACTATCAGGTATCAAAGAAAGCCATGGACCAGCAATGAACATATGTCCACACTCATATCAGCCTGCTGTCTTTCAGGGAAGGGATGGTTGGTTCATTGATCATCTGTGTTTGCTGCATCGTTCGTGCAAAGAATACTTATGTCAGGAATCCAGTGGAGGGGCTCAGCAAAACTCCAGGAAGGCCTGTACCGGTATAGGTCTTACCTGACTTTGGCAGCCCCTTTCCTGCCCAGTTCACAAGAGATTGTTCCAGACCAGCATTTACCTTTGCCCTGTGTGTCATCCAGGCTCTCAGAAATCCACACAAAATCTTCCCTGATATTTCCTAACACAGGTGTGGTCGTTGAGGGTTGGTTGCTGGAATTTCTGAAAAGTCACTCCCTGGAATAAGGGCTTCAGCATTGAAATCTCCCAGTGTTCTCTGGAGCCTTTTCCTGTTTGAACTGCCTGCCAGCAACCTGTGTGTCAGCATCCAAGCCTGCACCATTCCAGCATCCAAACGTGTCGGCTTCCAAGCTGGCACTAGTGAGTCCCATCACCCTCTGTCGCGTTTCCTCCAATATCTAGGAATCCACAACACATCTATTCTAAACCTCTGATCCTTATAATGGTCAGCAATATCCCTGTAGCCCAGAACCAGAATAAAATAACCAGGTACCCAAGATATACAAGATAAGGACACACAGAGATAACAGAGAGTATGTCAGCCATTTGCCACGGGTCAGTATCACCAGATGTATGTAGTCAAGCAGAGTCAGTATGTCAGTCAAGCAGAGTCAAGCACAGAACCGTAAATACAAAGCACAGCACTGAGAGGAGGTGAAAACAATGTCAGAGCAACAAGAGAATTAACAGCTAGTGGTTTTAAACCTGGCGGTGCCGCGTCATCACACTGGGCACCGCCCTGGCTTCTCACGTAACCACTGTGATCCTGCTCATTACTTGGTGCCCGGCCAGCAAGCAGCAAAGATGATGCGGCCAGGCACCGAGCAGCTCTGGAATGGGATGTGACACCCTCCTGCCGTGACCCCAGCTACTCATCTGCTGCCTCGGAGACTCCTGCTACACCAGCACTTTGTCCAGTGTGCCTCCTTGTACCTACTGTGTCTGGTCTGTGTTCAGCCCTCTTCCTGTGCTGTCCACCTGAGCAGTGGCATCACAAGGGGGGTGCGGGCCACACCCAGGTGACACCCACTTGGGTGTCTGAATGAAGTAGAGTAAGGTTACCATCTTTAGACTATGACTAACTAGGCTGGCAGCAGTCTTCTTAACTGGGTGGTTGCAATTGCCTCTGTGGATGTCGCATCCCTTGTCCCTGGTGCTCAGCACCCAGCAGTGCTGTCCTCGCTGCTAACTGGACGGGTGCCGAGTGATATGCCAGCCCAGAGCGTTCACGTGACTGGTCAGGAGGAGGGGCGTGGCATGATGACACGAAGCCGCCAGGTTTAAAAGATAGTTTATCACACTCACTCATTGCCCTGAAGTGGAGTTACTTCCCCAGCGCTTTACTGTGTATTTTGATGGCATATACTTACCCCGTTTTGTTTGACAACCACGCTCCTGTTACTGACCTGGATTTGTATGAAAACCACGCTGTATATACTAACCTTGCTTTGTTTGAGAACCACGCTCTTGATATCAACCCAGCTTTGTATGAGAACCACGCTCCTGATAATGACCCAGCTTTGAGAACCACGCTCTTGATATTGACCCGAATTTGTATGAGAACCACGCTGTATATACTGACTCTGCTTTGTATGAGAACCACGCTCCATATACTGATCCGGCTTTGTCTGAGAACCCCACTGTAAATACTGACCTGGCTAGTCCTGCTAACCCTGTCCTATACATCATCCTTGGTGTAAGGGTGACCCTCTTTCCTGTTATTAAGATCAGTATGGCTTGGGTCTGCTTTGTGTTTCTAACCTGTGGCCTGTTAAGTTAACCCTTGCAGTTTGTAATAGAATCGAGTCCCTGAAAATAGTTAGAATTATCAACCATTCAAGGATCGGAGGGGTAGATAAGGCTCTGTGTACAGGGACTGATTTCTGGTTATCATGGGGGATCCGTGACAGTGGACATCCCAGTGCTTTTTGAACAGACCCAGAGTTGTTGATTTGTGTGGTTTAATCCCAAACAATAGTTCTCAGATCTGGCTGATCTTGAGCGCCTGTCTTTTTGGTATTAATGAAGCATTCTGTGCTCCCTTGTAATGACTTCTGCAGACAGTTATTATTGTGTTATCCTTTCGGATTCACTTTTATTGGTACTTGGTTCTCATGCAGCTCTGTCTGAGTGCATAGCACTCGTACTCACAGTAATGTGTGGTGTGTATGAGTGTATCACAGAGCCCCACAACTTTAAAACTCACAGTAATGTGCAGTGTGTATAAGTGTATCGAGGAGCCCCACAGCAATAACACTCATACACACTGCACGTTACTGTGAGTTTTATTGCTGGGAAGCTCTGTGATATGCTCATACAAACTGCACATTACTGTGAGTTTATCACAGAGCTCCACCACAATAAAATTCACAACAATGTGCACTGTGTATGAACGTCTCACAAAACAAAAGTAGTAAACTTGGGGGGGCGGGGGTGGCACCATGAGTTACTGCACCGGGTAAAACCAACCCTAGTGACACCCCTGCACCCGAGTCCAGCTCTCTTCCTGTCTTGTCCCTGTTTTTCTCTCATGTGTTCTGTTCATCTTCTGTCTAGCCCTATTCCTGTCCTGTCCAGCCATACACTGTATCTGACCATATCTCCTGTGTTTATACCTAGTCCCAGTATTATTCGATAAACCTTTGTTATTACCCAGAGACTGTCTGCTCTCCACATTTGTGTTACTGCATCCTGGATGCATACCAGCAAACCTGACACTTACTTTGCATTTCAGCTCTGGCTGCCCTTTTTGGATGATAGCAGTCTGATTTGCATATGGTATAACCTTCTCTGTAATAGCACCATGAGCTAAAACCTTGTGAGTCCTGTGCAGTAGTACAGCAAAGGACATGCTGCTGCCTTCTCGCAGTGCTCTCATATTCCTATTCCCTGATGGCGCGGCTGCAACTCCCCGATGTATCCAGCCCAGGAACATGTATTAAACATAAGAAAAAATATATCTCATCTGCGCTAATTCCCATTATACCATGTGAAACAAAACACAATTAGAGGCTTTGGTTTCTATAAATGGCCATTAAAAGTGTAAGCTCACCCACCAACACCAAGGCACCTCTAGTAAGGGTGAGTCCTATCCAAAAATGAAGCCACAGGCCCCATCGGGGAATAGGCGCGACTCCACCCCTCCTGTACTCTGTATGTTTTATTGTACCTCCAGCCAGGTCATCATTGCAGCATGTTCCGCTCCGTGTCTTTGTTTTTTGATCCCAAGATGGATTTGTTTCTGGGAGGGCATAAATATGAGCCCACCAGTCTACCTCATGACTGAAAAGCAGCGTGAGCAGTGATGATTCACTACACAGCAGCCTGTGACTTCATTTTTGTATAGGACTCACCCTCACTAGAGATGCCTTGACGTTGGCAGGTAAGCTTACACTCTTAATGGCCATTAATAGAAACCAAAGCCTCTAATTGTGTTTTGTTTCACACAGTATAATGGGAATAAGCGCAGATGACATATATTTTTTCTTGTGTTTTATACATGCTCCTGGGCTGGATACATCTGGTGGTTGCAGCCGCCCCATCGGGGAATAGGTGGGACCCCACCCCTCCTGTACTAAATAGTAACCCAACCCTAACCCTAGTTTCACAGCCTAACCCTAATTCCTAACCCTATCTATGCAAAATGATGCTCCATTTCAGCCCAGAGCAAACTACAGCCGCGGCTGAGGGTCTTTTTCAATACATGTCTTTTCTACCTATTCATTTGTGATGCTGCAATATTTTTGGCAACTTTTCAATATGATATCAAAAGCTTTTCTTTGAAAGAGTAAAATGGGGGGTATCTTACATTTTACATGGCCCTGTTTGGTGTCATTAGAAAGGACAAACTCTGACCTGTTCAATGACACCTCACATGAACTTGTGGGGTGTAAAGAATGGAGATACAGGTGTCCAAAGCTGCCCCACTCTCCTCTCTACTGAGCTTGTGTTTTAGATGGGCCAGCGGGTAACAACGCATTGCGCCATCACCTCTACATTTGCTCCCAGTGTGGGAAATGAGAAGGTGAGTTATAAAGCAAACAATGCTGCTGCACTAAGTGGAAGCACCTAATGCCTTAGAACAGAGAAAAAAAAGTAAAGTTTGTGTAGCGCTGTGTTAAAATCTTGCTGTGGCAGTACCTATTTTTGGCCACAAGATGGAGACTATCGCGATCAGAGACACTGGACATTGGGACTACAATTCCCGGCATGCTTTGCATAGGAGACAGGAAGTGGGTGGGGACTGGACCCTTACATCCTCCGCCTCGTGGAGAACGCGCCAGAGTGCGCCAGGGAACGAGAGAGAGCAGACGCAGTGCCATACTTTGTGAGAGGGCCTAGGGCGGAGAGCAAGTGAGACCTGTCAGTTCTGTTACCGGGTCATTCAGCCGCAAGAGAAGGAGCCCTCCAAGTTCCAGAGTTGCTGCAGATGGAACCAACCGAAGACCTCGAGTAAGGAGTCACCGCAAGTTGATCGGGTACAGAGAGCAGGCGGTGAGCTGAGGAAAAGTCGTGGACAAGCTACGGGAAGTCAGACAACGGATCCGGCCGCTAGTATCCCCAGTCAAAATCCAGCGGAGAGACGTCCTGGGTCAGCGGAGCCTAAAGCAACCGGCGGATGGGTGAGAGGCCTCCAAGGCCGTTTATAATACAAAGAGCACGCTGCTGTTTTCTCTTTAAAGTCCACAGGGCCCCAACTTGACTAGTCGAAGACATTTCTTAAGTAAATTCACTGGCCAGTTGAACAGTACCCGGGTACCTTACACACATACACACCTTTTACATTCCGGGACTTAACCTGTGCAGGACTCATTTTGTTACGAATTGGAACGGGGGTTAAAGATACGTTCCGAAATATATTTTTCTCTTTCAGCTGCGCGTTTACCGTGATACGAAGAGATTGTATATTCTGGGGTTCCGCTACGTGTCCCTTTTTCTAAATATTCGTGCAATTGCATTTCTTTTATGTTCGGTTACGAATATTTTATTTTCCGAAATACAACGCCTCGTGTTTCGGTTCTTTTCCGCTACGCGTTTTTCCGCAATACGAAAGTACTGTAATAATATCTGTGAATACCGTATCTCAACATCTGCCTATTATTTTAGTAAACTATTTAAATGATAAAAACCCACAACTGTGTAGGAGTATATTTATTCCCTAGTGCGGGGAGACTGACCCGTGGTTGATTTTCAGCGGCTCCTCCGGGAGTGAGTGCTACATTTGCATTTACTGGTTTTCAGTTTTTTATTTTTACATATTACACAGTCATATTTGTTATAGTTGGAAAGGTCAAACTCTGACCTTTCCAATGACACCTCACTTGACAATGTGCAGTGTAAAAATCTAAATGCAGGGTTCCAAATTCCCGTATCTCTCTTCACTGCAGTGCCACGGTCTAGGTTGTCAATGAAACAATGTGTTGTGCCATCACCTCCACAATTACTGACAGTGTGGGAAATGAGAAGGTGTGTTTAGTACAGCATCATTGCTCACTTTATAATTGGTAAAATAAAAATATTTTCTATTTGTTATTATAGTTTTACATAAACCTGATCATGTTTAGTTGTTTGATATCACTGGAAAGACCATAATTTGACCTTTCCAATGATACCTTATATGTCTCTCTAGCCTTTAGGGGTCAAGAGATACAAGGGTCTACATGATTGTAAACTGTAATTTATTTAAAACATTTTTGTCCTTCAGAGCAAAGCGCTCCCTTGTGGTAGGTGTCTGTAAGAGGAGGATCAAGATCTGAAACTTGGAGCACCCCCAGCAGAGGGAGGCTGTGGGGAGGAGGTATTGACAGAAAAGGAGGCACGGTATAATCAATGGGACAGATGGGAAAATGCAACAATCTTTTAATAACAGTTATCATGGGAATTGGGGGAAAGGAATAACCGGAGGAAAATTTATTTGATCTAGAATTCTTCCTCCCTTGCACCATTATATCTGGAAGTGATCCATAGATAGCATAGCAAATTCCAGAATTGCTGGGGAGTAAAGGATTACCCCAAGCTAGCACGATAAATTGAAAGGCCCTCTTGGACTACTTCCCCTACTCTTTATGGACCCCTCTGATAGTTACTATAGGATACCAATGACAAACTGATAACCTTTATTTGGCCCCATCATTACCTGCCTCTTGAAAAACTGAAGAATCCAAGGATCTTGAATCAACAAGAGATTGAAGGAACTCTGACCATCTGCTCAATTTCACTTGAATGTAGGATGCCTTAAAATGGGTGCCCTCACCTATCCTGGAAGCATCATTGTGAAAGCTATCCATCAAACCAACCCAAAATGATGGAGAAATGGATGATTTGTATTTTCGGAGACTTAAATGGAATCTTCTGTCCTTTGCAATCACCAAATGTCATTGTAGTGAGAAATGGCAATACATAAGAATAAGCAAAATTTAGTAGGCTTCTGATATGAATGTTAAAAAAATCACAACAATTCATTTACTCCCTGGAGAACATCATACAAGCATTGGGTGCAGTGGACCAGATACAGATATGTAAACCTCAAACTTATTTTATTCTTCTTGCTTGCAGTTTAATAAAATGTTGGCCTTGAAATTGATGCTAGTGATCTATATTGTTCTGTGTGGCGATAAGATTTTAGAATTAATCACACTCTGATAGATACATATTGATTGGTCTGCAAGTTCTATATTTAATAAAATTGTGTATAAATCACAGCCCATTAAGTCATTAATTTCAGTTGCATTGATCTCACCTTGAAGTCAAATCTTCCTGACTGTTATTTGCAATCATTTTTTTTGCAATGCAGCATAATCTAGTCATTCAGAAGCACAGATGAATGTTCAACTATTTGATATTAGAACTTTAGCTCTCCTCTCTGATGCTTTCACCATTTCAGATTGAAAGCGGTTATGAAAATGAACAAGAAGAGGTCTAACAGGCCAACTGTGACAGAGTAAAAATTATGAATTTGTGTAAACATACATACGGTGTGGTGCTTCCAGCATGGCAACTGATTTTGTGGATGACTTCTACCATGTCAGGCAGAAACATTAATACAAATCCTAGCTTTATAACCAACGCATGACTTGTAACGTAATCACCTATAATTAATGTATAGCAGTTTCCCTATAAGTAATGGCTGAATGAATTCCAGGGGTTAAATGATGAGAATCATTGACACAGCAGAGATTACGCTAACGTTATTTATTTCCAGGTAAGTCTGTTTTGAAGCCATAAGGTTAGCACACCGGAGAACTGATTACAGAAAGCTCTTTTCAATGGGTCAAGCAAGAAATAAAAGAAAATTATTCAACATTGAGTTGTAATGAATCTGAAAAGTTAGTTAAATTAATGTCTTCAAGATGCAATTAATGTGCATTACATACTGATGTGAAAGCTGTGAGAATTAGATATATGCACGGCCTTTATTTTTCGTTTAGTTTCGGACTTTTTCATCCCTTTTTTTCGTTTCGAGTCATATCTGGTAGTTTTTTTTTCTCCTTTTGGGTCATTCATTGTTTACCACGATTCGTATTTTTGGGCCGATCCGAAATTTTGGATCACTTTGTTTTATTTTTTTCACTTGCACCAACAAGTCTCATTTATTTTTCAGGATTTTTTAGGCATTCTTCAGGTGAAATTTTAGGTTTCCCAATTTATTTAAAGCAACAAGGCTTTTTTACCATGGGTTTTAATATAAAAAATATTCCCTGTTTTTATTAAACCGTTTATTTTTTTCACTTGCAGCAAAAAGTCACATTATTTTTTAGAATCTTTTAAGCATTTTTTGGGATTTTTTTGTGATATGTTATGTCAGTGAAATGCCCTGATTTTCAGTGGTTCAGTTTGCTATGGTGCCGTTCAGCTGCAGTGAAATTCCCCATAGAGAAGTAATGGTTAATCTATTCAGAGATCACCACCAAAATGTCAGTGAAATTCCCTGATTTTCCTTGTTTCAGTTCGATAGATTTTGTCACATCTGGGGAGCCTGCGGAGTCTCAAGGGGGTCCAGGGTACACGGCGCCGTTAGCTGGAGGAGTGGCAGGAGCTCCGGCGGTCCCCGGCATTGCTGTGGCTGGTCGGGGGCGGGGCATGGCATGATGACGCGAAGCCGCCGGCCTTTAAGTAAAGAGCGCGTTCTGAGTCGTCGCCTTGACGTGGAGTCTGTTCCTGCATTGCTGAGTGCATTCGTATTCGAGTCACTGATTCCTTGGATTCATTTTCAGATTTTCTGACCCTGGATTGTATGAGGACCTTGACTGTTGCTGACCTGGACTGCCTTGTGACGATTCTCTCTGATACAGCCTGTATGTTTGGTTTGCCCAGAGCAGCCTCAGAGCGATTGCTGATCCTGCCACACGCTGACTCAGAGTATATACTGACCCTGCAGAATGCGACCCAGTTTGTATGAGTGCCCTTTCTGTTGCCGATTCAGTCTGTATGAATACCCACTCTGTTGCAACTTTGCTTGTATGCGAACCCTCTCTTTTTTCGATCCGGATTGTGTAATTGACCATGCTGTTTCTAAATAGTTTTGTATAAACAACCTGCACAGGCCTAACGCAGCCTATTCCTCATCTATTGAAAAGGTTAACCCTTTCTGCCCCAGTGTCTGCTCAGTCCTGACACCTACTGCCAAAGCTTTGAAATTATACTCAATGTTACTGGTGTGTTTGTTTTCCCTGGCTGGGAGTGATAGGGTTAACGGTCCTGACCACTGAAGGATCAGAGGGCTTAGGGGTCTGTCAAGTGGGATCCTCTCCACGGTTGTCGAGGGTGAATGTGACATTACATCAATGCCACACATGGATCTGACAGACTTGTCATTGTTGATGTCTAAACTTGGTGATATTATAAATAAACAGGAGGAACAGGATCACCGCATGGACCAATTTGCTCAGGCTTTGGGGTTACTGATGAATCAGTCTAGCAAAGTTTTGCCGCCGCCTTCTCCAGCAGTAAATGTTTCGTCTCCTCCTACTGCTGAAAAGCATCATGTCGGTCTAAGGTCTCCCATAAGTTTTGATGGGACATCCGGTACATGCAGGGGATTTATCATGCAAATGGAAATCATGTTTGAATGATTAATATGATTAATCATTTAACAGAAAAAGTCTTGCTGTGGGCAACCGCCCTATGGGAACTAAGGAAACCTGTGATATATAACTACGTTGAATTCATGAAAGACCTTAGGCGCACTTTTGATCCTGCAAGGCATGCGACTGGTGCTGCCAGGGTCTTGTTGCGCATTAAGCAGGGTAACCGTCGGGTAACTGATAGTGATGAGCTGAACACCCCCGTGTTCGGTTCGCATTCGAACTCGAACAATTTCAAAAGTTCGCGTTCGAATGCGAACACGATTCAAACTCAATGCAAGTCAATGGGACACGAACGCTCGAATTTTAGAGTGCCCTCCAAGAGGGCATATATGCAAGATATTTGCCATAAAAGGTGTATGGGGGTCCGGGTAGTGCCCTGGGGGACAGGAAACAAGGACAAAAAGTTTTTAAAAAAAGTTTTTAAAGGAACAGTGAGTTTTCCATGAAATAAAGGTTAAGAATAAAAACAAAAAATTCCTTCAAATATCGTGCCTAGGAGGTCCCCATAACCTGCCCGTGAAGTGGCGGATTTGTAGGATGTATAGAAACATTTAAAAACAAGAAAATTACATTTCAAATGATGGTAAATGTTTTTCCTTTAATCTTTTCATAAACAACTGCTTGGGACGGCAGCCTGTATGAAAAGAGGAGACATTTTAGGACACACAGAACAAGTTTAGTGATTTTTTGGCTAAATTATGGTGAAACTTATGCAGGCTTTGGATGAAAGTAACAATAGGTGCTTTAAAATTGGGCATTTAGTGTCGGCAACAGTGCCGTCACACCGTAACCCCTCTGTGGTATTGTGGAAGAGTGCAGGGTTGGACCCTGCGGTCCAATATTAAAATGATATGAATCTGGTATAGGTGTCAGTGGCAGTGCACACAAATATTGTGCCTTTGGTGGCAGCAAGTGCCTTCACACCGTAAGTAACCCCTCTGTGGTACTGTGGAAGAGTGCAGGGTTGGACCCTGTGGTCCAATATTAAAATTATATGAATCTGGTATAGGCGTCAGTGCTCCCAAATTTTGTGCCTTTGGTGGCAGCAAGTGCCTTCACACCGTAACACCTCTGAGGTATTGTGGAAGACTGCAGTGTTGGAGGTTTGATAATGCAGAAGAGATCCCGATCTATTCAGTTACATCAGCAGCTATATCAAAACTGGGTCAGCAATTTTTAGGCACTTGTACTGCGCTACTGTATATGGTGAGAATCGGCGCACACCAGTAGCAACAGGAAGCAAACAGAACAGGCAGGGAATACACAGAGAGAATAGTCAAATGGCAGGCAAAGTCGGCAACAGATCGGGTCCTCCGAATAAGCAGGGTCAGTAACAAGTATACAAACTGATTCGGTAAGCTAGCAATGCGGGAATAAAGGCTGAGACACTCTGTGCGTGTAGCGACGCACAGCGTAGCGAAGCAAAGCAAACATTTTGCAGGCTTGACTTCACTCCGCTCTGCCTCACAGCGTGTCTACACTGCATTACGTTTGCTTCTCACCGCACTGGACAGGAATCCACTAACTAAATTAAAATATACACACAAAATCATTTTAATTTTCACAAAGCACATGTTATATAGGCAAAAAAAGTTTCTACTCAATAAAATACATCAAAAATTACTGTTAATTTAATAGGAATAATATAAAAATATTAAAAAAAGGTAACCCCATATCATATATATTATAGGGACATGGAGCGCTGTGTATAGAGTAGGGATGCATTGATACCACACACAGACATATACGTATATATCAACATGCAGACCTATATATACATATATATCAACACGCAGATATATATATACACCCACCCACAGACCTCAGGCCACATATACACATACGCACATGGGGGGTGGTGGCATGTGGACAATCTCAACTAAATGTGCCCCCCCCATTTGGCTGATCCCTCCAGAAGAAATGTTGAACCCGACAGAGCAGAGAATATATATACTACTCTCTGCTCTATCGGGTTCAACATTTCTTCTGGAGGAATCAGCCAAATGGGAGGGGGGCAATTAGTTGCCAAAATGTGTGTGTAATACAAGTCTGGATATATATATTTATAAGAATATAGATATATATCTTATCTATATATATATATATCATACCTGCCCTTACATTCCCCTATAAATTTGCTAAAAATATACACACAAAAAAAACAAACCACTGCCTGAGACCCCACGCAGCCAACATGCCACCCCCCTCTACCTGGCTGAATGTATCTAATATATATAATTAAATACATTCAGCCAGGTAGAGAAAGAAAAAAAAAGGTTTTATTTTATACTAGGTATAAAGCCTGCCCTGAGGGCAGTCATATATATATATATATATATATATATATATATATATGGGGGTTACAGGGTGTGTGTATGTGTGTGTATATATATATATACACACACACACCATGTAACCCCATGTGTGTATAATATATATATACATACATACACCCTGTAACCCCCATATATATGTGTGTGTGTGTGTGTGTCCGGCATCCAGGCTCAGGCGAGCCCCCGGCTTGGCTTGGGCCTAGAGGCCCAGCCGAGCCGGGGGCTCACCTGAGCATGGAGGCCGGCCGAGTTGCCTGCTCGGGCGTCCTCCAGCCTCAAGTAAGTCCCTGGCTCGGCTGGGCCTCTAGGCCCAAGCCAAGCCGGGGGCTCGCCTAAGCTTGGATGCCGGCCGAGCAAGCAGGGTGGGTGTGGAGAGCACATACTCACCTACATCGGCCTCGAGTCCTCCACCGGTTCCACACATACTCACCTACATCGGCTCAGAGCTCCTCCAGTGATGACAGTCCTGCTTCAATGTGTCCTCTCTCCTTTGGTCGCCGGTATGATGTCACGGAAGCCTTTGACCCTGGGTCAAAGGCTTTTGTGACGTCATACCAGCGACCGACAGAGAGCGAGCACAGGACTGCCATCGCTGGAGGAGCTAAGGGCCGATGTAGGTGAGTATGTGTAGGCAACATCCTCCTATATCGGCCCTGAGCTCCAGCGGTGACCATCCTCCGGCTGTCGCAGGCTGCTCAGCCGGCATCCAGGCTTAGGCGAGTCCCCGGCTCGGCTGGGCCTGTAGGCCCAAGCCAAGCCGGGGGCTCGTCTGAACCTGGATGCCGGCCGAGCAGCCTGCAACAGCCGGAGGACAGTCACCGCTGGAGCTCAGGGCCAATGTAGGTGAGTATGTGTAGGCAACATCCTCATACTTCGGCCCTGAGCTACAGCGGTGACCTCCTCCAGCTGTCGCAGGCTGCTCGGCCGGTCTCCAGGCTTAGGCGAGTCCCTGGCTTGGCTTGGGCCTACATCCACTCCTGGATGCGCTCACAGCCGATGGGTAGAGGCTGCGCGCGCATCCGGTGTCCGAAGCTGCACATCCGGTTTCTGTTGGCTGCGCTCGCAGCCAACAAAACCGGATACGCGGCGACGACAAATGATTTTATTATTTAGGATTCCCGGGGACATTTAAAAATGTCCTCGGATTTTATTTTTTTTAGAAATGCGTCGTCTTACCTTAGCCTAGTGGCCAGTGGGGGCTCCCTGGATCCTGGTTGTGGGGGGGGTCTGCCGTGGCCGCAGGTGCAGTGGCTCCCTCCCTGCGCTGCCTGTCACTGCCACATGCTAGCCCACACAGTCGCAGCTCTTTCATCCGGTGGCCGCATGCTCCTCAAGGGGCTCCTTGGAAGGCCCCGGCAGGCTGCCTTCTACAGTGCCTGATTAGAGGGCTGTGTCTGCCTGATGTTTTAGTAACAAGAATGTTTTATCCCATAGGGTTCAATGTTAAAAATATTCCCGTTTTAACTCAATATCTAATAAACCGTTGCTTATAATATTCTGCAGTAAAGAGTCTCTTTATTTCTCGATTTTTAAGTATTTTTTAAGCATTTTTTATACTTTTTCCCCAAAAATTTTTTAGAACTTTTGGCGAACGTCCCAAAAAGTTTGAGGTTCGCGAACTGTCGAACAGCCGATGTTCGATGCTGAACTCCAAACAGATCGAACCGAACAGCTCATTCACGACCACATTTTTAGGAAGTGTTAATGATACACTAATGTATGAACTAGCTCCTATGTCGCTACAAGAGGAGTTAGATAACCTCATTGAGTTTTGTATTGCACGTGATGACCAGATTCGAGAGAGGAGGTCTGGTCATGATAAACCACGCAAACCTCCTCAGGTTCCCCATTCCACTCATGTGGTTCGTGCTCCTTCACCTCCAAGGGTGGAATAAGCAGTTCCTGAACCTATGCAATTGGGTCATTATAGTATATCTGGTGAAGAAAGACAACACCGTCTCAGGGAAGGGTGATGCCTCTACTGTGCTGATAAAGGCCACTTCCGGTTAAAGTATCCCAGATGACCTAAGAGGTCTTCAATGTCGGGAAACGATCGTGTCTAGAGTCCCATGAGAGACAGCTTCTAGGCATGACTGCTGTGTCTCTCGTGTCAAAAGAAAAACAAAAAAGGGGTTCGAGTGTCTGTAGCTTGGGAGGATATCAAGCTAGGCACTGAAGCCCTGATTAATTCTGGTTCAGCAGGGAACTTCCTTGATTCAGGTTTCGCTGCCATACACCGGGTACCTTTGGTCAAGAGAGAGACTCCTTTCGTCATCGAGTCTATGGATGGCAGACGTTTATTGAGACCACATGTTACCCACGACACTATCCCTCTATCATTTTGTACAGGTATCCTACACAAGGAGAAATTACAGTTTCAAATTATTGAGTCTCCTACGGTACCTATTATTCTAGGTTATCCCCGGTTGGCAAAACACAATCCTGTCATGAATAGGGGGGGATGCAGTGGAGCTAATAATTATTGGTAGATGAATGTGTTTATGTTATGCAGCCAACTGGGATTAAAGCACAAAACCTCGACAGAAATGTGTAGATGTACAGTAGGAGAGAGGGATGGGTTCTAGTGGCGCAGTCTCTTTTGAGAGTGATCAATATACAATCTTAAAATACATGCGGTACAAATTGTGCCTAAAATAAATGGGTGTAGTATTCCCACTATTCCAAGTAGTGCACGGTCGGAACGACCACTAAAGTGCTGCCGTGAAAAGTCTATGTGCAATAGTGCCACTGTGCAAAAAATGCATATATTACAAAACGACAATTAGTGTCCTAATATAGTCAGATAGGTCACATAAAAATCACATAAAGTGCAAATGTGGATGTAAGTGCATATACATGCGAATAGTGCAGATGAAAGTCCTCAAAGGAATTATCGTTATCAGGTCTTGTTTTCCAAATCGCTGGTGAAGGCAAAAAGGCAAAAAAGCAATCCAACCGACCATATGTTTCTATGTTGGAGATGAGGTAGTCTAGTTGAATCTCCACGTGGACAGTCCAGAGGTATACGTGGGATCCTGGTGCAATGTCTTCACCTAAGTCCTATATAGACTCCCGATTCCCAAAAAGTGGTCACTTCCTAATCCATAACTCCACCAGTACGAGCCACCGAGTAACAGCAGGAGGACCACCTGCAGACGAAAGAGGTGAAGCTACGCTATGAGGATCTCTCTCTTTTTCTGTACCTGAGACAATCAAGCAAGCATTTAAGGAAGGGCAGAGGCTACTCCAGAGAACTCTAAAGAAGGGCAGAGGCTACCCTCAATTAGGCCCAAGGCATTCCACACCAGAGCCGGTATACGAGGCTCTATAAAGTGTAAGTGTTCCCTTGTCTGTGGGCACTTAACTTGTTATCAGACAATACTGTACTATTTTTTCTTGTTTTGTTTCCTTTCTACCCCTCTCCTCCTTCTCTTTCCCCATTTTTTGGGAATCGGGAGTCTATATAGGACTTAGGTGAAGACAATGCACCAGGATCCCGCGTATACCTCTGGACTGTCCACGTGGAGATTCAACTAGACTACCTCATCTCCAACATAGAAACATATGGTCGGTTGGATTGCTTTTTTGCCTTTTTGCCTTCACCAGCGATTTGGAAAACAAGACCTGATAATGATAATTCCTTTAAGGACTTTCATCTGCACTATATGCACGTATATGCACTTACATCCGCATTTGCACTTTATGTGATTTTTATGTGACCTATCTGACTATATTAGGACACTAATTGTTGTTTTGTAATATATGCATTTTTTGCACAGTGGCACTATTGCACATAGACTTTTCACGGCAGCACTTTAGTGGTCGTTCCCACCGTGCACTACTTGAAATAGTGGGAATACTACACCCATTTATTTTAGGCACAATTTGTACCGCATGTATATTAAGATTGTATATTGATTACTCTCAAAAGAGACTGCGCCACTAGGACCCATCCCTCTCTCCTACAATCCTGGCATGAACTGGTCTGAGGGGGAATTGGGCTCATGGAGCTCCCAATGTTGGTCTAAGTGTTTGGGGATGAGTACTATGGTTGGTAGCTTGAATGTAGCCACAGCATCTCCTTTGTCTACTGAGGTACCAGAGTGGTACAGTGACTTCAAGGAGGTATTTGACAAAAAGAAATCTGAAATCCTGCCTCCTCATCACACATATGACTGTGCGATAGACCTCCTGCCAGGTACCATGCCCCCGAGTGGCCACGTTTATCCTCTCTCCCAGAAAGAGAATGAGATAATGGAAGAATATATTCGTGACAACCTTGCTTGTGGGTTTATACGCTGTTCCTCCTCCCCTGCTGGGGCAGGTTTTTTTCTTTGTATCAAAAAAAGAGGGTGACTTATGCCCCTGTATTGACTACAGAGGTCTGAACAGAATAACAGTACACAAAATTACCCCATCCCTCTGATCTCTGAACTGTTTGATCACTTAAGAGGGGCTAAAATCTATACCAAATTAGACCTACGTGGGGCATATAATTTGGTTTGAGTCAAAGATGGTCAGGAGTGGAAAACTGCATTCAACACGAGAAGTAGGCACTATGAATATCTAGTGATGCCATTCGGTCTGTGTAGTGCACCCACAGTTTTCCAAGATTTCATTAATGATGTCCTACGGGACTTTTTGCAAGTGTTTGTGATTGTCTATCTGGCTGATATTCTGATTTACTCTCCTGACATGGAGACACATGTTCATGTACACACGGTGTTAAAAAGACTGCTAGAGAATGGGTTTTTGTCAGGATCGTGGGGATGGTACCTGGGTGGCACCTGGATGGCAGGGGTATGAGCCCAGGATGCAGTGTCCTGCACTGATAAGCAGGTGGGAAGGGGTATGGAGGATGATAGGGAAATAAACTGACCAGATGATTCTCAGAAGGATGATGATGGAGTTGCAGGAAACATAAAATAATAAACAGGAACAGATTGGTACAGCAGAGCAGCGCGTTAGTAGCACCTCACTCTCTCAGCACAAGAGCTGTAATGAACCAGCAATGTTAATTGTGGGGCAGAGCCCTTTATTTTGTGATTCACGTGTGTTGTTTGTGAGTTAACTGTTGCATTGCTGGATGCTGATAGTGAATGCTGGTTACAGGGCAGGAACAGTACATGGAAGTGTACCACCAGGGGGGGTTCCACAATGGCTACAGCCAGGGATCCTGACAGTACCCTCTCCCTTACGGTCACACACTGGGTGACCCAAAACTGGCTGTAGCTGGACGTCAGCGGGCAGGAGAATACGTCCAATTGCCTGTTACTGGGTCCTGTGTGGGTATAATGAAGACCCCCTGGACAGCATAAGAATCCTGGTCTTCAGGTGGAGAATCAGGATGTGTACAAGAGCCACAGTCTCGTAGACTCCTGAAAACAGAGGGACACCGGTAGCAGGCCGGGTTACCAGGGAACTTTGTGCCCACATAGGCAGATGGCATAGGGACAGGTGTATCCTGTAGCTTATCCTGGGTCCCTCCAGCATTGGGTATGGTAACACAGGTCAGGAGATGGTTCTTCCTCTGTTTTCTCCGTGCCTTAGATCTGGACTTCTTACAGGTGTCACCCTCCAGGGTGTTGGGGACAACAGAATTGTTCACCATGCTGATGCCCACATTTTCAGACGGCACCAAGGTAGGTATGTAGTCCTCACAGATATTCCGTTCATGAGTGGACTCTTCACTGGGTGTATAGAGGTTATGCCAAGCGCTCATTTGGGGTGAGGTGGTGGCAGCCTCCACCCCTTCCTCCTTGGTAAGTAAGCTGTCCCAGGTGGTACCCCTTGGTACCTGCACAGGATCTGAATAAGCCGAGGATAGACAGCCAAATGGCACTAAATCACATAGAGGGTCATAACCAGTACCTTCAATCTCATAGATGGCCAGATCTCGTTGGCTGAGAGTGGTGGGAGTTGTGGTTTTACCTGGAACCTGTGTAAGCATAATGTCCATTGCTTCTGGTTCCACAGATGTACTTTCAACGTCCATGGGAATAACTGGATCTAAATCTACTGGCATATTGGTCTCTTTATCCAAATGAATTTCAGACTCCTCCTGATCATAGATGGACTCCAGAGATACCCGGTGGTTCCTGGGCACAGATCTTCTGGGGACAGGTCTGGGTGCAGGAGGTTTTCTTGGTACAAGTTTGGGGGGAGGATGTGGTTTTGGGGACCTCTTTGGCACAGGAGGTTTTCTGGGTGTAGACTCTCATGCAGTAACTCCCCTGGGGGCTGGTTTGGGCAAGGATACCGGCTTAGGTGCCGCAGGTCTCTCTGAAGCAGGTTTAGACATAGAAGCAGGCCTGGAAGCCTGGGTTTGCTTCAGAGTTCTAAGCACTGGAGCGTGCTTGGGAGTTGCAGCAGACTTTGGCACTGGCTTAACAGCCCGCGGTCTGGCAGGTTTTGATGGGCAATTTGAGACCCAATGTGACCTTTCCCCGCAGTACAGGCAGAGATTGTCTGCCAGTCTCCTAGCACGTTCTTCAGGGGACAGTGGTTCTCTGTACTTGGTAGCTGCAGGAGTGCACTCCTTAGTCGAGGAGCCCCACATATCTTGCAGCAATTTCACCAGGGAATCAGTCAGGTTTTTAAACAGGTCCTGGGAAGTCTTTTTCAATAACTCCACCATAAAGTGCAGCACTGCGGGCTCATTTGTATTAGGCTGGTTCATTCTGTCAGGATCATGGGGATGGTACCTGGGTGGCACCTGGATGGCAGGGGTATGAGCCCAGGATGCAGTGTCCTGCACTGATAAGCAGGTGGGAAGGGGTATGGAGGATGATAGGGAAATAAACTGACTGGATGATTCTCAGAAGGATGATGGTGGAGTTGCAGGAAACATAAAATAATAAACAGAAACAGATTGGTACAGCAGAGCAGCGCTTTAGTAGCACCTCACTCTCTCAGCACAAGAGCTGTAATGAACCAGCAATGTTAATTGTGGGGCAGAGCCCTTTATTTTGTGATTCACGTGTGTTGTTTGTGAGTTAACTGTTGCATTGCTGGATGCTGATAGTGAATGCTGGTTACAGGGCAGGAACAGTACATGGAAGTGTACCACCAGGAGGGGTTCCAGACTGGCTACAGCCAGGGATCCTGACAGTTGTATTGCAAACTAGAGAAATGTTTGTTCAATATAACATCTGTTAATTTCCTGGGATATATAATCACCCCCGAGGGCTTTCAGATGGACCCTCAGAAACTATCAGCTATCAAGGATTGGCCTCTGTCCTAAGGGTTGAAGGCAATCCAGAGGTTTTTGGGGTTCACCAATTATTACAGGAGATTCATAAAAAATGTTTCCTCTGTGGTGTCTCCCATTACAGCCATGAACCAAAAATGGAGCACTCAAGCAATGCAGGCTTTTGAAAAGCTTAAAGAAGCATTCACTACGGCACCAGTCTTGTTGCACCCTGAGCCGAGTTTGCCGTTCCAGCTTGAAGTAGACGTCTCTGAGATTGGCAAAGGCACAGTCCTATCCCAGAGAGAAAGTCCTGATAAACCGTTGCATCCTTGAGGTTTTTTCTCCAGAAAAATGACATCTGCAGAGAAAAATTATGACATAGGTAACAGAGAATTGCTTGTAGTGGTCGCAGCCCTGGCAGAATGGCGTTATCTGCTAGAGGGTTCCAAAGACCCCATAATCATTATAACTGATCATAAGAATCTGGTCTACATTGCTGAAGCCAAACGCCTGAATGCTAGGCAGGCAGATGGCCTCTCTTCCTGTCCAGTTTCAACTATGTACTTACCTATCATCCTGGTTCCAAGAATACCAAGGCAGATGCCTTGTCTAGGCAGTATGAAACATACGAGCATCATGTCTTTGACCAAAGTCCGATTGTTCCTCAAGAGAGGATTCTCGCTACCACTCTGGTTACTATATCTTCTCCATTGCTTGAGAGATTACAGTCTGTCCAAGGTACCGCTCCCACTAAGAAGCCACCTTGTAAACTCTTCGTTCCTGAAGAGGAAAGAATACATGTTATGTCGGTTTACCACGATACAAAACCGTTTGGGCATATGGGGATAACTAAAACTATGGCTACGCTAGAGAAACAGTTCTGGTGGCCAGGTATGCAAAAGGATGTTGCTGATTACAATGCCACATGTGAGATATGCTGTAGAAGCAAAAACCCCAAAACCTTGCCCATTGGGTTACTCCAGTCTCTGCCAATTCCTGGAGACCATGGGCGCACCTATCCATGGATTTTATCACAGATCGCCCTGTATCCCATGGTAATATGGTTATACTTACTATTGTTGATAGATTTTTTAAGATGATTCATTTTGTGCCTCTCGCCAAGGTGCCCTCCTCCATGGAATTGGTGCCAGTCTTTATCCAGAACATTGTCAAACTCCATGGGGTTCCTCTAGGCATTGTGTCTGATAGAGGTACTCAGTAGACATGTGCACAGCACAAAATTTCGTTTTGAACTAATGGATTAGTCCTAAAATGCAATTTATTTAGTTGCTAAAGAAATTCGTTTTCAGTTCTTTAGTATGAAAACTAATTTCTTTCATCCGAAAACCAGTGGATACAATTACTATTGTAGTGGCGCCTATGGAGGTTTTCAGTTTACAACAGCTCTGGTTAAATTAGCACCAACATTGTAATACTGCCCCGTGTCAGGCAAAGCTGTTACAGTAACTGACTGCTGCTCATCACAGCGCTCAGAGTTTCAGTAAAACTAGTAAATAATATATTTATATATAAGAGATTAGAAGAATATTATTTCCTTGTTTTACTGAAACTCTGAGCGCTGTTACAGTCAGTTACTGTAACAGCTGAGCCTGATACATTGTACTGAGAGATAATGTAACAAGCAGCTGATCTCAGTGCTCACAGCCACTGGATTTAAAGGGCTAAAAAAAAAAGGCTCTTCTCTGTATAATGTTTAGAACATCCTCCTACATTAATTAATACCCCTCTCTGTATAATGTATACAACATCCACCTGCATTAATTAATACCCCTCTCTGTATAATATATAGAACATCCTCCTGAATTAATTAATGTCCCTCTCTGTATAGAACATCCTCCTCAATTTATACTTTCTCTGTATAATGTATATAACATCCTCCTGCATTAATACCCCATCTGTATAATGTATAGAACATCCTCCTGCATTAATTAATGCCCCTCTCTGTATAGAACTTCCTACTGCATTGGCATGTGGAGGGTGCAGAACTTCGGATGTTGCGATGTTGCGCTCTTCATTGCTGGTCTCCTTCACTCATCAATGTAATATCACAAAAAGGACTGAAACTAAAATGTAGTGCATTTTATTTTAGTTTCTTTCGTTTTTTGGACTGAACAGTTTCGTTTCTCTTGAGTCATATGAAAACTAAATTATCCCAAAATTCGGACTAAATCGTTTTAGTACTAAAACGAATGCACATGTCTAGTACTCAGTTTGTGTTCAGGTTCTGGAGAGGGTTCTGTGGAAATCTCTGTATACAATTAAGCTTCTCCTCTGCCTATCATCCACAGACAAATGGGGCAGCTGAGAGGGCTAAACAAAATGTCGAACAGTATCTACGATGCTTTGTGTCTGAAAAACAGAATGAGGGGTCCGACCTCTTGCCATGGGCAGAAATTGCTTTGAGCAATGCAGTCAGTGAAATCACGGGTCATTCACCCTTTCATACGGTGTATGGGTTCGATCCTCCCATGCTCCCCTCTAGTTTTCTGGATACCTCGTTACCTGCTCTGGATGAGCATCTGGTCTCATTAAAAGGGACATGGGAGAAAGTCAAGGAGGTTATGGAGGTCAGTATAAAAACAAAAAAGAGAAAGCAGACAGACGCAGTAGGCCTGCCCCAGTGAATACTGTGGGGGATAGAGTCTGGCTTTCCACACGTAACATCAAACTCCTGGTCCCTTCTATGAAGATGGCTCCCAGGTATATTGGTCCTTATAAAGCCTTGCGCAGGGTGAACCCTGTATCTTATGCCTTGGCACTACCCCCTTACTTGCATATACACAATTTGTTCCATGTTAGCCTCTTCAAGCCTTTCACGTGCAACAGGTACACCGGGTCCACATACCTCCACCACCTGTTCAGTCCCAAGGTGAGGAGGTTCTGAACGAGAATTCTTGTGTGGTCAGGGGTGTGTTACAGTACCTTTATTTAATAAAAATAAAAATTTGACCTAAAAAAAATTAATTTAAAAATCCCCGGACTGGGATATAAGCTGTGCCCTGTGAGATGCCTATTAACCCCTGACTGGGATATAACCTGTGCCCTGTGAGCTGCCATTAACCCATTCAGTATGAAACAAACACATATCTCTAGTGAGAATAACACATCCGTGAATATTTAAGTAGGACCGTGTAACATGGGGGGTTCCCATACCCACGTGCAGAAAGTTCCCTTCGCCGTCAGTATTCCGAAGGAGTACGGATTCTGGCCCAGGGCCCACCCAGTCAATAGCTGGAGCACCTTGCTGGGTGAAAACAAAACTGGGAATGACTATATCCAGGGTTTACATGTGGAGAAACACACACAGGGGAATGTACAGAATACAATGGTAAAACGCCCCAAGAGCTTCCATACTGAACAGCATCCCAGTAGTTTCCCCCTCACACACACACGCACACAGGCATACACATCCTGGTGTAGCAAAGCCAGAGAAAAGGGAGAGATATCTGTTTTAAACCCGATCCTGGAGGGTTGGATGGAAGCATAGAGCATCAAAAGAATCCATTACTGACAGATTACGCATAGGGAAAATAGCACAGTGAATACAACATGACACTCTACAAAAAATACATAAGAGAATGATAGTTTAACAGAGACATCAGGGGATAGGGCACAGAAAACACAAACACCCTGCACCTAGAATTTTAGGTACAGGGTGACTTCAACATAGAAGGGGGCTGTAACAATAAAACACATCAGGCCTGCAACTCCCAAATGCATCTCTAAATCCATGCACCCCAAAGTCTAAAGTGACACGTTACAGACTGTACATGAGAACCATATACAGTATGAGAATTACAGGTCTTAAATTTATCCAGAGAGGAGCGGTTTTACCCCTTCATGACAAAGGGTGCTCTTATCCAATAGTGGAGAACACCCTTCGTCATCATGCCATGTGTTTGCGTTGACCACATGGCACTACACAGCTGTGAGGATGTGGATGAGCTGTGCTTACATGTATCACAAAAAAGGCAATTGGCAGTGCTGTTTCAGGAGCTGTCATGGAAAGGATATGTAATCATAACTGTATTTAAATCATGATGTGCCATGACAATAAATAATCGTCATGGGACAGTTTTAATGGCCATCTTGAACCAGCATTCAGTGAGAAAGGGTTACAAGTACCAAAATAGAAGTGTAACTAGGTTCGAATGAAAGTCAAAATATTGACTGTAGCCTCTTCTGCTATATATAGGAACAATAGAACATGCAGTACAATACAACCTTTTAAATGGTCAAGCTCTTTTGATGAACAGAATCTTCAAAGAAGTACATAAACGCTATAATAAAGGCATACAAAAAATCATAGCATAATACTGCCAGGTATTTAATAAAAATAAAAACACACAAAGGAGCCACTCACAATATTAGTGGCACACAGTAAATAAAAGTGTGCATAAGCGCATTTTAGCCAATTCGTTCAGATAGTCACCACAGCCGGGAAAAGCGTTGTCCTTAGGATGTAATCTCTGCGGGAGAGCCTGGCCAAGGGTTTACTCCGTATTGAGAAGTCCAGCTATCAGGTGGAACCAGCGTCTTTCAGACCAACAAGTGGGAAGACCGGAAGCTTGGACCCATCCAGAATGAACAGTGGACGATCCGGCGGGCGAGCGAAAAGGCGGAGACAAGCAAGTCAGTTCGACGCGTTTCGTCCTCTGACTTATTCATGAACACTTTCATGAATAAGTCAGAGGACGAAACGCGTCGAACTGACTTGCTTGTCTCCGCCTTTTCGCTCGCCCGCCGGATCATCCACTGTTCATTCTGGATGGGCCCAAGCTTCTGGTCTTCCCACTTGTTGGTCTGAAAGACGCTGGTTCCACCTGATAGCTGGACTTCTCAATACGGAGTAAACCCTTGGCCAGGCTCTCCCGCAGAGATTACATCCTAAGGACAACGCTTTTCCCGGCTGTGGTGACTATCTGAACGAATTGGCTAAAATGCGCTTATGCACACTTTTATTTACTGTGTGCCACTAATATTGTGAGTGGCTCCTTTGAGTGTTTTTATTTTTATTAAATACCTGGCAGTATTATGCTATGATTTTTTGTATGCTTTTATTATAGCGTTTATGTACTTCTTTGAAGATTCTGTTCATCAAAAGAGCTTGACCATTTAAAAGGTTGTATTGTACTGCATGTTCTATTGTTCCTATATTCCTTATTATAGCACGTTGTGGTGGAGAGTGCTGTGAACTGCAGTTTTTCATATCTTTCGGGTATACACTTTCACATCTTTGTGCTCTTCTGCTATATATTCAAGAAACAGTGTAATAATACTAAGAAGACAGGAGGATTGTGGCTCTCACCCATGGGCAACATGAAATAATGATTGGGTGCCAGCTATCTTACATTGTTACATATTTTTACTTAAGCAGCATATGAATAAACAATCCTGGTAGTACAACCCATTTAACTCCTGGGAGTGGAACTGTTTACTTTTTATTTTCAGAAAAAAACGAATACAGTGTACATTGGGCGAATAAGGGGTTATTCAAAGAGCATTGAAATTTTAGTGTTCTATCATTCAACGCACTTTTGTGACCGCAACTCACCAACCCTGCAAAGAATCCAGCATTCACCGCAGGGTCCCCAAGTGCGCCGAATGCCGCTGATAAACCCTCCGAACGCAGCCTACGATCTGCTGAATGCTGCCGCACAGGGGTAAATTTTTTCATAGTTATTGGAATCAAATATTTTGATGAAAAAAAATAAAATAAAATTACTAGAAAGACTTCTTGCTGCAAATGAAAAGAAAGGTATAATAAAACAAGGATTCATTTTTACATTAAAGTCTATCTATGGGTTTGGCCTTTTTAAACCAGTCGAATGAAAGCAATGAAAATCTGGGCATTTTGCCAACTTTTCGCTGCTGTTTGGTGTTCTCTGATTAGATTAACCATTACTTCTCTATCGGGATTTCACTGCTGCCAAATTGCACTGGCAATTCGCCAATACTTGGCGAATTGCCAGCTTTTTGAATTGTCACGAAATTGCACCGAACTATAAAATTCACCATTTGGAGCAATTCAATGGCCAATTTGGCTCTTTGAACAACTCCTTTAGTTATTTTATTTTAAGGTTCTAAAAATTTTATGATCTTGTGTTACTATGATGATACAATTGTACAATAATCAATCTTATTTATACCGATTTAAGCTATAGTCTTTAAAGATAGAAAATGGAAGGGGAACCATTGGGACAAGTTTAAGCCCACCTGCTACATTTTGCCAGTTTTACTCCATTATCAACAAGAAAATATTGTTCTATCAAATTGCAGAAAAAAACTATATTATTTTGTGGAAGGTAATTTCCACAAAGAAAGCAGTAGGAGTCGCGATAAAACCTGCTGTCCTATTGAGAAGAAAGGAGATTTGCAGAAAAATATTGGCAGTTTCAACGCAACACAAAAGTCCAAAAAGTTTTAGTTCCTAGACCAGATGATGACTCTTGTTATTTTCATATGCAAGAAAATGTGTCAGAGAAATTGTAACGGGCTCACAACTAACTAAGCTGAATATTTCAATTAACTTCTAATACACCTGTCAACTAATGAATTTGGTAATTGAAGAAATGTTAAAACACACAGAAGCATCAAGTAATATTAAATTCGGTAACTAGAATGAATCTAAATACAGGACACAGTTCAACATGTATGAAGAACAGCCTAATAAATGGACTGCATTCCATTTACTAGGCTGTTATTAATAAATAACAGAAGTATATGTAAATAGTGCAGACGCGATAGTGGTTGGGTAAGTATTATAGATTACAGTGTGAATAGCTGTTCAACAAATGCTGCCTATAAGAATACAGGTAATGAAAGAAACCCAACCAAAACTTGTACCATAAATGTAAGTTCTATGTAAAGTATCCAGAATGGCACATACAATTGCTATAAAGAGAAATCAAGTACAGTAGATGTTCGAAAGAAGCAATTCAATAACACTCACAGTGAAAAAGTGCACTGTGCAAAACTGTAGCAGCTGGAATCTGTATCACACATAAGCCATCATAAATAAGTGTATGTAAAGTGTTCCATGCAATAATATAAGGATACAGGATTTCTGTGTAATGTGTGAATATTGTTATAATTAAAATAATTATTGTCTTTTTATTTATGTTACAGTTATTACTAATATCATTACTATGTGTGTCACTACAGCCCTCTCCAGCCCCCCCATATAGAATAGGTTTTAGACCTGTGAAAGGTTTGAGTGGTCTTGTTTGCCAAACAATGCCGCTTTATGAGACTGTCCTGTGTTTGTGATATTATCTACTCTATTCATGTCCACCTTGTGATTGTCGTCTGCCCTATTGTTTCATGTCTGGATATTAAAATGATATGCTTAGGGACTGGCTCACTTGAGGACAAAGGGGGTGCCATGGTGTCATCTTCTATTGGTTTCCAGCTACCTCATTGCACTGTATATTTTTTGTTGAAATGTTTCATTAAACTCTGTCTGTTTTACCCTACAAGGAGCTCTGGCTATTGACTGGGTGGGTTTGGGCCAGAATCTGTACTCCTTCGGGAAAATGATGGCGAGGGGAGCCTTTCTGCATGGGGAAACCTATCCTGTATACAGATATCCCCTGTATATCTAAAATATTACTTACTCCGAGATATTAAACCAAGCTTGAATGCTCACCTTGATTAACTCTTGTTGGACTTAAGAGACTTAATGAGTAACGGATTCTAAATGAATGACCTGGGAATTGGCTTTTAAAATAATTCAAGATCTACACAAATATATCATGTCTGCTTGTTCCATTACAAATAAAACCCACGCTCTCTCATTGAATATTAAACCTGCTAAGTTACATGGCCCAGCCTTGTGACACACAATATTCCCTTCATACCTCCTGATAACCTGGCAGTAACTTGGTTTTAGGGTGGCAGGAGGGAAAATGCACCATGAGCACCTGTTTAGTAGGGATGAGCCGAACACTCCCCGAGTTCGGTTCGAGCCCGAACCCGAACTTCCCATTTGTTCGGGACCGAACCCGAACCCCCATGCAAGTCAATGGGGCTGAAAATTCGGTTTTTTAGATTGCCCTCCAAGAGGGCATATATGCTACATATTTGCCATAAAAGGTGTATGGGGGTCCGGGTAGTGCCCTGGGGGACAGGAAACAAGGACAAAAAGTTTTAAAAAAAACGATTTTAAAGGGACAGTGAGTTTTCCATGAAATAAGGGTTAAAAATAAAAACGAAAAATTCCTTCAATTATCGTGTCTAGGAGGTCCCCATAACCTGCCCGTGAAGTGGCGGATTTCTAGGATGTATAGAAACACTTAAAAACAAATAAATGACATTTCATATGATGGTAAATGCTTTTCCTTTAATCTATCCATAAACAACTGCTTGGGGCGGCAGCCTGTATGAAAAGACATTTTAGGACGCGCAGAAAAAGTTAAGTGTTTTTTTGGGCTAAATTATTGTGAAACTTATGCAGGCTTTGGATGAAAGTAACAATAGGTGCTTTAAAATTAGGCTTTTAGCGTCGACATCAGTGCCGTCACACCGTAACCCCTCTGAGGATATGAATCTGATACAGGTGTCAATGGCAGTGCACCCAGATATTGTGCCTTTAGTGCCAGGCATGCAAGTATATCATACAGTAACCCCTCTGTGGTATTGTGGAAGAGTGCAGGGGTGGACCATGCGGTCCTATATTTTAAAAGTGTTTTTTTTTTATCTGTTAATGGGTGTCAGTGCACCCAGATATTGTGCCTTTAATGCCAGGCCATCACGTATCATCATACAGTAACCCCTCTGTAGTATTGTGGAAGAGTGCAGGGGTGGACCATGTGGTCCATATTGAAAAGTGTTTTTTTTTATCTGTTAATGGGCGTCAGTGCACCCAGATATTGTGCCTTTAATGCCAGGCCATCAAGTATCATCATACAGTAACCCCTCTGTGATATAGTGGAAGAATGCAGGGGTGGACCATATGGTCCTATATTGAAAAGTTTTTGATCTGGTAATGGGCGTCAGTGCACCCAGATATTCTGCCTTTGGTGCAAGACTGCCAGGCCAGCAAGTATCATCATACAGTAACCCCTCTGTGGTATTGTGGAAGAGTGCGCAGGGGTGGATCATGTGGTCCTATATTGAAAAGATTTGCATCTGGTTAAGGCGTCAGTGACACCAGATATTGTGCCTTTGGTGCCAGGCCAGCAAGTATCATCATACAGTAACCCCTCTGTAGTATTGTGGAAGAGTGCAGGGGTGGACCATGTGGTCCTATATTGAAAAGTTTTTGATCTGTAATGGGCGTCAGTGCACCCAGCAATATTGTGCCTTTGGTGCCAGGCCAGCAAGTATCATCATACAGTAACCCCTCTGTGGTATTGTGGAAGAGTGCAGGGGTGGACCATGTGGTCCTATATTGAAAAGATATGCATCTGGTTAAGGCGTCAGTGCACCCAGATATTGTGCCATTGGTGCCAGGCCAGCAAGTATCATCATACAGTAACCCCTCTGTAGTATTGTGGAAGAGTGGCAGGGGTGGACCATGTGGTCCTATATTGAAATTTATTTTTATTTTTTAATGGGCGTCAGTGCAGCCAGATATTGTGCCTTTAATGCCAGGCCATCACGTATCATCATACAGTAACCCCTCTGTAGTATTGTGGAAGAGTGCAGGGGTGGACCATGTGGTCCATATTGAAAAGTGTTTTTTTTTATCTGTTAATGGCGTCAGTGCACCCAGATATTGTGCCTTTAATGCCAGGCCATCAAGTATCATCATACAGTAACCCCTCTGTGATATAGTGGAAGAATGCAGGGGTGGACCATATGGTCCTATATTGAAAAGTTTTTGATCTGGTAATGGGCGTCAGTGCACCCAGATATTCTGCCTTTGGTGCAAGACTGCCAGGCCAGCAAGTATCATCATACAGTAACCCCTCTGTGGTATTGTGGAAGAGTGCAGGGGTGGATCATGTGGTCCTATATTGAAAAGATTTGCATCTGGTTAAGGCGTCAGTGCACCCAGATATTGTGCCTTTGGTGCCAGGCCAGCAAGTATCATCATACAGTAACCCCTCTGTAGTATTGTGGAAGAGTGCAGGGGTGGACCATGTGGTCCTATATTGAAAAGTTTTTGATCTGGTAATGGGCGTCAGTGCACCCAGATATTGTGCCTTTGGTGCCAGGCCAGCAAGTATCATCATACAGTAACCCCTCTGTGGTATTGTGGAAGAGTGCAGGGGTGGACCATGTGGTCCTATATTGAAAAGATATGCATCTGGTTAAGGCGTCAGTGCACCCAGATATTGTGCCATTGGTGCCAGGCCAGCAAGTATCATCATACAGTAACCCCTCTGTAGTATTGTGGAAGAGTGCAGGGGTGGACCATGTGGTCCTATATTGAAATTTATTTTATTTTTTAATGGGCGTCAGTGCAGCCAGATATTTTGCCATTCATGGCAGCAAGTGCCTTCACACCGTAACCCTTTTGTGGTATTGTGGAAGAGTTCAGTGCTGGAGGTTTTGTGAATGCAGAAGAGGACATCCCCGATCTATTCCATTACTTCAGCATCAGGGGATTGATAGCTGCTGATCCAGGACTGATTCATTTTTATAAATGTCAGCCAGTCTACAGAGTCGGTGGACAGACGCACTCTTTTGTCTGTGACAAAACCTCCAGCGGCACTGAACGTCCTTTCGGAAAGCACGCTAGATGAAGGGCAACCTAGTAGCTGCATAGCATATTGGCTAAATTCTGGCCAGTGATCCAATCTCAACACCCAGTAAGCCAGTGGATCATCTGCTGGAAAGGTATCCAGGTCTGCCCTTGCCCCTAGGTAGTCCTGCACCATATGGTGAAGACGCTGGCAATGGGTGCCTACATTTGACGTCCCTGGGCGTCGAGGACTAAAAAAATATAAAAATGCATCATTCAAGCGGCCCTGGCCTTCACCACTATTCCTCTGATCATCCGCAGCCTCAGAAGCACGTGTGTCAGCACTTGGTAATCTACCAGTGCCTGGAAAGGTGTTACACAAGTGTCGTTTTAGAGCGTCCTCAAGTTTTTTCATCCTGTGCTCCCTCTGTGCGGGCAGGATGAGCTCTGCAACTTTCCCCTTGTATCGTGGATCAAGAAGGGTTGCCAACCAGTAATGATCCCTCTCCTTGATAGCACGAATCCTGGGGTCCTTTAGCAGGCTTTGCATCATTAGGGAGCCCATGCAGCATAGGTTGGAGGTGGCATTAGCTGCCGAGTCTTCCTGGTCAATGAGGATGACCGTATCGTGCACTTACTCCTCCCAGCCACGCACAAGCCCTTCTGTTTCTGGGCACACAAAACCCTCCCTTGAGGAATCCCCACCTTCAATGCCCCCACTACTTAAATAGTCCTCCTCATCCTCCTCCTGTCTGATCTGAGTAGGACCCGCTGGAATGCTGTCTGCGGAAAGACTGGGGCCTTGAGAGCTAGGGAAGGCCTCCTCTTCCTCCCGCTGCTCTGCCTCTAGAGCCACATCTATAATTCCCCGCAGAGTGTGCTCCAGCAGGAACACTAAAGGAATTGTGTCACTGATGCATGCACTGTCCCTGCTCACCATCCTCGTTGCCTCCTCAAATGGTGACAGTACAGTGCATGCATCCTTGATCATCAGCCACTGCGGGGGGGAAAAAAACAAGTTGACCTGAACCTGTCCTTGTGCCATACTCACACAGGTACCCGTTGATGGCCCTCTGCTGCTTGTGCAGATGCTGCAGCATTTCTAATGTCGAGTTCCACCTGGTGGGCATGTCACAGATCAGACGGTTTGTGGGAAGGTGGAATTCTCTTTGAATTTCTGCCAGGCGAACGCTTGCTGGGAATGACCGTCTGAAGTGGCTTCAGACTTTTCTGGCCTGGATGAGAAGCTCTGGCAGTCCTGGGTACTTGGTTAGGAAACACTGTACCACCAGATTTAGGATGTGTGCTAGGCATGGTACATGCGTCAATTTACTCTTGCGTAGGGCGGAGAGAAGGTTGCTGCCATAATCGCAGACGATCATTCCCAGCTCAAGCTGGCGTGGTGTTAACCATCTCTGCACCTGCCCCTGCAGAGCTGACAAAATTTCTGACCCGGTGTGGCTCCTGTCCCCTAAACAAACCAGCTCAAGCACAGTATGGCATCTTTTTGCTTGAGCCATTGCGTAGACCCTGTCAGGCGTCGGTTTAACTGCCACTTCGCCAGAGACAGAGAAGGAGGAGGAGGAGGAAGAGGTGGTGGTGGTGGAGCAGACAGACCTCATACAAGCAGCTTTCTGGAGGCATGGTGGATGAACAAGCTCCAGGACAGAGCCCCGTCTTGGATCCCTCCCATCTGCAATCAGAGTTACCCAGTGTGCCGTGAAGGAAATGTAACGACCCTGTCCATGCTTGCTGGACCACGTGTCTAAAGTGACATGCACCTTGCTGCTGACTGCCTTTCCCAATGACTGGATAACATTGTCTTCCACGTGCTGGTATAGTGCTGGAATGGCCTTGCGTGAAAAGTAATGGCGTTTTGGAACCTGCCACTGTGGTACAGCGCATTCAGCAAATTCACGGAAGGGAGCAGAGTCCACCAGCTGGAAAGGCAGCAGCTGCAATGCGAGTAATTTTGCTAAGCTGGCATTTAGACGTTGTGCTTGGGGATGGTTGGGACTATATTTTTTCTTTCGCTGCAGCAGCTGCGGCAACGTAATCTGACTGCGTAAATCTTCAGCTACTGGGATGATGTCACATTGTGAGGAAGGACCTGCTGGTACATCCATTACTGTAGCATCATCCCTGTCAGTGGAGGTTGTAGGCAATTGCATGGCAGGACATACAGTGTGGGTAGAGACAGATGAGGAGGAGGAGGACCTACGCAAAGTTTTGCCCCAACGGGATGTGTGGCACTTGTTCATATGTCGCCTTAAGCACGTGGTACCCAAGTGTCTGGTGTTTATCCCACGCTTCAGCCTCCTCTGACTTAGATTACAAATAGCAACGGTGGGGTCTGCTGCACAGTTCTTAAAGAACTCCTAGACAGCAGAGTTCCTGCATGTGTTCTTTGAGACAACAGCGCTCTGCACCGGAGCAGCTCTGACATGTGATGTCTTGGACTGGCTAGTGCTACGGTTGGTCACAGAGGATGTTGTGCCTCGTGTTTGCTGTGTCTCCTCCCCCTCTTCCTCACTTAATTCCTCTGTTCGATCAGGCACCCAGGTGGAGTCAGTGACCACATCATCATCAATGTCATCTTCACCCCCTATCTCCTCGTCACTGGAGCCAACTTGGCAGTATGCTGCAGCTGCTGGGGCAACATGAGTGCCAGTTATTTGTGTGTCATCACTGGCTCCCCCTTCCTCTAGGTTGATTATACTCCCTTGCTCAACCTCAGAGATTGAATCAGAGCACTGTACTTGCTGCGCATCCTCAAGCAGCATGTCACTCTCATTGTAGTCAAACAATTCAGCTGACTCCTCCGTGTGTGATAGCGAGGCTACGGCAGGAGTAGCTGTGGACATGGAGGCTGCATTAGATACTTTGGCAGCTGAGGTGGACTGTAAAGCACTAGAAGCCTGGCTGGCAGAGGACTCGGAGGATGAGGATGGCCTGGTTAGCCAATCCACCAAGTCCTCTGTATGTTGCTGCTGCTTAAGACGGCCAGCACCAGTTAGAAAGGACAAGCGTGCCCCTGCAGAGGATGCACCACGTCCACCACGACCAGAGACACAGCCTCCCGACACAGGGGCTGCTTGCCCTCTTATCTGTGGCTGGGAGCGTCTGCCTGTCCTTTTTGTTCTTTCAGACATGGTGAGTGATATATAGATTAATATATACAGAACTCTGATTCAACTCTGGTATAAAGATTTAAATAACTCTGGTTTAACTCAGTGAGACACACTGATAGCTGGCAGCCAGTGACAAGAGACAGATCACTTTAATTCACAAATGTTTTAAATAAATTAGTGAGCCCCAAAATACAGCGTGGTACTGTATGTATGAAGAGACACAGATCACCTTAATTCCCAAGTGTTTTAAAGAAATTAGTGAGCCCCAAAATACAGCGTGGTACTTTTTGTATGACGTGACACAGATCACCTTAATTCCCAAGTGTTTTAAAGAAATTAGTGAGCTCCAAAATACAGCGTGGTACTTTTTGTATGACGAGACACAGATCACCTTAATTCCCAAGTGTTTTAAAGAAATTAGTGAGCTCCAAAATACAGCGTGGTACTTTTTGTATGACAAGACACAGATCACCTTAATTCACAAGTGTTTTAAAGAAATTTGTGATCCCCAAAATACAACGTGGTACTTTTTGTATGATGTGACACAGATCACCTTAATTCCCAAGTGTTTTAAAGAAATTAGTGACGAGACACAGATCACCTTAATTCCCAAGTGTTTTAAAGAAATTAGTGAGCCCCAAAATACAACGTGGTACTGTTTGTAAGACAAGACACAGATCACCTTAATTCCCAAGTGTTTTAAAGAAATTAGTGAGCCCCAAAATACTGCGTGGTACTGTTTGTATGACGAGACACAGATCACCTTAATTCCCAAGTGTTTTAAAGAAATTAGTGAGCCCCAAAATACAGCGTGGTACTTTTTGTATGACGTGACACAGATCACCTTAATTTCAAAGTGTTTTAAAGAAATTAGTGAGCCCCAAAAAAAATTGCTGGCTGTGTGACGAGACACAGAAGATCACCTTAATTCCCAAGTGTTTTAAAGAAATTATTGAGCTCCAAAATACAGCGTGGTACTTTTTGTATGACGAGACACAGATCACCTTAATTCCCAAGTGTTTTATTAGAAATTAGTGAGCCCCAAAATACAGCGTGGTACTGTTTGTATGACGAGACACAGATCACCTTAATTCCCAAGTGTTTTAAAGAAATTAGTGAGCACCAAAAAAAATTGCTGGCTGTGTGACGAGACACAGAAGATCACCTTAATTCCCAAGTGTTTTAAAGAAATTAGTGAGCCCCAAAATACAGCGTGGTACTTTTTGTATGACGAGACACAGATCACCTTAATTCCCAAGTGTTTTAAAGAAATTTGTGAGCCCCAAAATACAGCGTGGTACTGTTTGTATGACGAGACACAGATCACCTTAATTCCCAAGTGTTTTAAAGAAATTAGTGAGCCCCAAAATACAGCGTGGTACTGTTTGTATGACGAGACACAGATCACCTTAATTCCCAAGTGTTTTAAAGAAGTTTGTGAGCCCCAAAAAACAGCGTGGTACTGTTTGTATGACGAGACACAGATCACCTTAATTCCCAAGTGTTTTAAAGAAATTAGTGAGCCCCAAAATTCAGCGTGTTACTGTTTGTATGACGAGACACAGATCACCTTAATTCACAAGTGTTTTAAAGAAATTAGTGAGCCCCAAAAATAATTGCTGGCTGTGTGACAAGACCCAGAAGATCACCTCAATTCACAAATGTTTTAAAGAAAGTTGTAAACCCCAAAAAAACTTGCTGGCACAGTGACAAGACACACATCACCTTAATTCCCTGATATTTGGTATAAATGAGACCCAAAAAGACTTGCTGGCACAGTGTGACAAGACCCAGAAAATCACCTCAATACACAAATGTTTTAAATAAAGTTGTAAACCCCAAAAGAACTTGCTGGCACAGTGACAAGACACACATCACCTAAATTCCCTGATATTTGGTCGAAATGAGACCCCCCCAGACCCCCCCAGTAGCGTGGCAGACCGGCAGTAACAACACACACAACTATCTTCTTTGAAATCTCCTCTGAAATGCGTGCAGAAGCGCTGCGTTTAAACCTTATATAGTGTGCTGCGGGACTTAGCTCTGTGAGCCCATGATTGGGCAAAATTTGCCCAATCAGGACTCTGAGCGGTGATTGGCATAGTGTTCAACCAGTCTTGCACCAGACCTGTGGTCAGGTGCAAGGCTGTAGCCAATTACGAGCTTCAGGCAGTGGGAAAATGCATTGTGGTCCATTGTGGTCGAACATGCAGCGAACATCCGGAAATGTTCGGGGTTCGCGATCTGCTCGAACAGGCTAAGTTCGGGTCGAACCCCGAACCGTCCGAACCCGAACAGCTCATCCCTACTGTTTAGTGCCCTTTACAGTGAATAACTGGTTAGAATCAGGGCTTTTGGAGCCCATGAGCAGCCCTTATTGCTACACATGTCATTCTGCCACACCCCATTTGGGGGCAGGGCCGTGATAGCTATAACGTGAATTGTGTCATGACTATACCCCTTCATCAGTCACACCCCCTTTCATTGATTCAAGACCTGCTAATAGTTGACAGCATTGTAACGTGTGCAAGCCAACATATTTCTTGAGACAACCATGCATCTCCAATATTGAAGTAAAAAGACAAGTTTGCCGCACGGAGAAAGTGTTAAGACGTACGAATGATTGAGCTCAGAATAGCTTTCAGAGTATGAGGGGAGAGGTAATTACTCAAAACGTAGGGAGGATGAATTGGAAAGGATGTATGCATAAAATTATGAAATAGTGTTACCACATGGGACAAGTATGAGAAAATGATCATTTTAGGTCTTTGGAAAAACAAAGTGGCCAGAATAGAACATACTTGCTAATAACAAATGGAATACCACTATGAAAGACAATATTGAGATCTTAGTATTTTATATCCAGGATTTGAATTGAACGATGTATGAAGTGTCATCAAGTTGGCAGAGGAGTTATGGATGAGTGAAGAGCAAGGCGTAAAGTCTGGTATTAAAGACTTCATAGGGGTAATTTGGACTGTCCATGTCACGATTCAGCTCACAGGGTTGCGTGGTCAGGCCCATTGTACGATAAACAAATATAAAAAAATTAAAGCTGTATTTATTCACACACAGAGGGATATAAAGCAATATGAAACATAATGGATCTGAGTGGAAAAAGAGAAATGAGGAGGACATTGGATACTTAATAAACAAGATCAGGATATAACTAAGGAGACTGAGAAATTATAGGAAAAATGGGTAAGAACTGAATACACAGATAAACAAGACCAGGGAATAAGGCTAAATAATAATAAAGGCACTAGATATACAGATGAACAGAAGGACAGAACCAGGGAACAAGGCTAATTAATAAGAGGCACAGGATATATAAATGAACAGAGGCAGGACTAGGGAACAATATTAAATAACACGAGCAACAAAAAGGAATATAATTATATAGAGGAGAGAAGAAACACAATGGACTCAAGAACCAGGTAAACTGAATGTAACAATAAGTATATAACAGGGTGCTTTGCTTTTCTATAGGGAGGTGCAGGCCTTTTGATTGTGAGCACCTGCACCTACTGCAGGCTAGGGGAAACAGAACTGAAGGATGAGGGGCGGATTTAAGAATATACCAGCGCCGGATTTGTTTTTCCTGCAGCACCGGCGCCTGGGTGCGTGACAGTCCATTTCTTTTCCTGTAGATCTTGAATGTGAAGATATGCAATGTTTTAAGCAGAAAGACACAGGGTTTGATGATTGACTGTTGCAAAAATTTAATTTTTAAAAAGGTAGATCATCCAATAGCTTGGGACGTGGAATAGCAAGTGAGGATACGCACACAGAGATGGGTACTATGAATTTACTTTATACCATTTACCGCCACAGGACATTCTATGCCGTTCTCATGGCGGGTGAGCCTTGAAGACGCAGGGCGTACAGGAAAGCCCCACTGTCTTTAATGGGTCGAATAGTCCCCCACAACCGGCGCGCACCATTGGCTGCAGAGAGACGGCCTGAACTCAGGCCGTTCGCCTGCAGCCAATGATGCGTCAGCTACGGTGAGGGCCGAAATCAGAGAAATCAGCCTCGCCGGCATTAACCCCACCCCCCCAACAGGCAACACCCGCCCGTTGTGAAGGGGTTAAATAAAACAAAAAAAACAATAAATGGTTAACAGAAAAATAAAAATAAAACAATACAGACAAATACAAAGTTAAACTAAATCCTGGACACTGCAAGAGTACTCAGCTTAGGTGCTTTCTAATGCATATGAAGAGAAAGTCCCACAGTCACCATAACTCCAACAGGTACACACACCACATGGCTTGCACAACCCAGTGTGAAAGTACAAGAGCCAAAGCACAAAAAAGTGATCACTTCCTGGATCTCCTGGCTTAATCAGTAGAAAGTTGGACTTCCTGTGAGAGGATTAGCTGACTTGTATCACATCCTGCCACAAGCACATGGTCACATGTTGTCATCTTGTCTATTTGGTAGAAAAAAAGGCTGTTTTGCTCTTTAGTGATACCTATTGGTGACCACGACTATTACTTGGATATCTGGGGGGATTACTCAATTGACATTGTCCACTGAAGTGTATCACTTCACAGAAATTCATATCCATTAATCTGTATGTGAACGGAGAGGGATAGGTTTCAGTCATGTAAAGGACCTTTAGTAGTATATAAGATATCACCATTGACATGAAAGACTGACACAAGAGTGTTTGCATTAAGGAGGAAAGACCAGTACTTTGGAATTGCAGAGGTTAAGTCATAAAGAATGAGCAGTCATCGAATTATGACAACATTCAGTTTTTGTAGTAAACTACAAATTCTTTGTGCTGACAGGCCACTAACAAACCTTCCAATTAAAACATGAAGGTGCATTATCTTGCACTTATCCACATTAAAACTCAGTTGTGGCAATTGAGTTTTAATGTGGATAAGTGCAAGATAATGCACCTGGGACGTAAAAACCCAAGGGCTGAATATAGAATATTTGATACAGTCCTAACCTCAACATCTGACGAAAGGGATTTAGGGGTCATTATTTCAGAGGATCTAAGGGTAAGTAGTCAATGTAATAGAGCAGCAGGAAATGCAAGCAGAATGCTTGGTTGTGTAGGGAGAGGTATTAGCAGTAGGAAAAGGGAAGTGCTCATGCCACTGTACAGAGCACTGGTGAGACCTCACTTGGAGTACTGTGTGCAGTACTGGAGACCGTATCTCCAGAAGGATATAGACATCTTAGAGAGAGTTCAGAGAAGGGCTACTAAAATGGTGTACGGCTTGAAGGAGAAAAGTTACCAGGAAAGGCTTAATGATCTTAACATGTACAGCTTGGAAAAAAGACGAGACAGAGGAGATATGATAGAAACATTTAAATACGTAAAGGGAATCCACAAGGTAGAGGAAGGGAGTATATTTAAAAGGAAACAAAATAGCAAAACAAGAGGACATAGTCTTAGATTAAAGGGGCAAAGGTTTAAAAGTAACATCAGGAAGCATTATTTTACTGAGAGGGTGGTGGATACATGGAACAGTCTTCCAGTAGAAGTGGTAGAGGCCAAAACAGTAATTGAATTTAAGCAAGCATGGGATAGGCATAAGGCTATCCTAAACAAAAGATAAATCCAGGTTAAGTATCCATGTAATTGGGCAGACTAGATGGGCCGAAAGGTTCTTATCTGCCGACATTTTTCTATGTTTCTATGTTTCTATGTTTCTATGAAGGGCTATATTACAATCCTAACGTTAAATCGTGGGCACAAGGGAGGAAAAACTGCGCCCGCAGTTTTCCCCCTTGCGCCCGCGTTTTAATACTGGATAACAATGCAGGTGCAAAAATTGCTGCCTGCATTGTTTGCGGGTGTTAACCCCCGGGATGCTCGCGGCTTGACCAGCCGTCACTTGACCAGCCTCGCGAGATCTGGCCAGTCGGCTTAGTGATACGCAGGGAGAGACTGGGGGGACTTTTTCCCCCAGTCTCTCCCTGCTCCCGCCGGACGGAGGAGGCGGTTGGAGCCGCGGTCCTCACCGCGGGACAGGAGGTGAGTATCTGAGTCTTTTTTTGTTTTTTTAGGCTGGTGTTAACGGATTCTGCAGAAGCTAACCACAGCCGGACGTTAATCAGTGCTAGTAGATTGTAATACTAACGCTGATTAACACTTTGCGCTCCCCATGTTAAGTATAGGAAGCACAAAGTACAATACAGTAACCTCACGATTAAAAGCGCAAGGTACCAAACGCAAACGGGTTACTTAACCCATTTGCGTTTGGATTGTAATATGCAGTAGACACCGCAGCTAACGTTAATGCTCACTCAAGTGAGCGTTAATGTTAACGTCAGAAATGTAATGTGGCCCGAAGACCTTTAACTTTATTTACAGTTATACAGTGGTTTTGAATAATTGATTTTCGTTTCCAGTTGTGATACAATATAATGTATCACTTTTCAGTTTCTCTTCTTGAATGACATATTTTACTTTTCAGGATTTCCTGCCTGGATTACATCGACAGCTTATTAGCAACTACTGTGTTCAGATCTTCAGATGTGGTTACAGTTTGTGATTTTTGAGCCATTTAATCTAGATTACCAGTTTTGCTTGTACTAACTTGACCTACAGTTGTAAGAATCATAAATCATTTTAATTCTCATGAAAATACAGTAGCTTCAGAGAATTGTAATAAGAGTTGGTCGAGCATGACCAATAGACTATATTGACTATAAATAATTAGAAATCTCATTAATTTCCCCCTACTAACTCACTGACTATTTTTTTGACAGTTTTAAAATCTTATGGTTTTACAAATTTTAACATCTGATCACCCAATTATATGTAGAAGTAAATTCACTGTCAAACTCAAAAGGCAGGACGTTCAAAATGACATGATTCATTAAATGTCAATGTGATTCATGATAAAATGAGTTGTGAATGGTAAATCCTTAAAAATAGCGTCCTGGATTGCAATAAGATTATTATTGTAATCCAGGGCACTATTTCTAGGGCTAGTGACCAGGTAGCGCTAGACAGAGAACACACTTTTTATTATCTTCATGATAAAATGAATGTCTATGATTATTTTTGAAAATGACCATTGGAATTGCATTGTGAATTTAAATAGCGCAAAGCATCAGACATTGATATCCTATGCTACCCATCAACAGGTGAGGAAAGACTATCAGGGTTATTCAGACAACGGTGAAAACCAGGAGAACTGGCAGGAGGAGGGTGTCAATCGAAAGGCCTGAGCATGGCCTTTCGAATGATCCCCAACATGACCAGGTATAAAGTAAAAAAAAAAAAAAAACATGTATTTTTTGTGTGTGTTATTTTTAATAATGCAGCAATATTGTTCACATTTCAATTATAATGTGAACAATGATGCTGCACTAATGATTTTTTTCTATGGTGTGCGTTTGCTAAAAATCACATAATTCCCCCCCAAAAATTTAATAAGTCCCCATTTCTAATTTCTGTACAAGCGCACCCCATTGAAAATATAACCGCAAATGTTCATGTGATAAAAGGTGAAAATAACCACTTTACACGCTGCAGATGATTAAAAATTCAAGTTTTATTGCATTTTTTGTTATAATATACAGGCAGAACATGACGTATACATATAAAAATGATATATTATGAATCTGCCGAGTCTGCCGGAAAGAACGAGATATAATATGTCTGGGTCGTATAATAAAATGTGGCTTCAAATCGCGTTTAAACATGATGAGCAAAAGCAGTAAAAATTAGCTCAGCACACAGCGGTGAAATGCCTCAGCAGTGAAAGGGTTAAAGGAACAGTGAGTTTTCCAGAAAAAAAGGGTTAAAAAATAAAAACGAAAAATTCCTTCAAATATCATGCCTAGGAGGTCCCCATAACCTGCCCGTGAAGTGGCGGATTTGTAGGATGTATAGAAACATTTAAAAACAATGTCCGGGTCCGGGTAGTGCCCTGGGGGACAGGAAACAAGGACAAAAAGTTTAAAAAAGAAATTTTTAACCCCTTCACTGCTGACGATGTGTGGGACACGTCCTCAGTTACTCCCGCTGTATGCTGAGGAGGACGTGTCCCGCACGTCATCAGCTTTGCGGGATCCCTGGCGGAGATACTCACCTCTCTGTCCAGGGTCCCACGGCGTTCTGACATCAGCGTCCTCAGACGCTGAAGTCAAGCTCCTCCCGATGTAAATGACGTCATCGTGCCAGGCAAGCAAGGGTTACAGGAACAGTGAGTTTTGCATAAAAAAGCGTTAAAAATAAAAACGAAAAATTCCTTCAAATATCGTGCTAGGAGGTCCCCAAAACCTGCCTGTGAAGTGGCGGATTTGTAGGATGTATGGAAACATTGCCATCACAGACAATGTATCAAATTCATGAGACCGGACTAATTAGAAGCACATGTTATTTCCAAACACTGATTAAACACCTGTTGTTTACGCCGTTTGAGAGCACAGGTCATTTAGAGGTGAGAATCTTTGCACCTAGACATTAGTTTTTAATTCAATATCTAATAAACCGTTGCTTATAATATTCTGCAGTAAAGAGTCTCTTTATTTCTAGATTTTTTAGTAAGCACTTTTTATACTTTTTTCAATTTATTTTTTTCGAACTCGAACCGAACACGCCAAAAATTTCGAAGTTCGCAAACTTTAGAACTGCCGATGTTCGAATCGAACTCCAAACTGATCGAACCGAACAGCTCATCCCTAATTGCAAGCACTCATCTTTCCTCTACTGCTGTGTGCACACATCTGCTGTAGCCTACTTTCTATATTCGTTGTATATTTCTATTTCATGTTTACCTGCCTCTGTTATTATCCAAGTTACCAACCATTTTCTGTTCGTCTGCTTAATTCAACCTGCCTGCCCCTGTGTTCCTATTAATAAATTCTGCTTTAACTTTTCTCAATTGGGCACTTATCAGTTACAATCTCTGCTACCAGTGACAGACATGTGTCACATAATGCCATTTTTAATAGATAGGATACAAGTGGTAGTAGTTTGAATATATTTAGGGGGTCACTATTTAGCATTGTTTGCCTTTGTCACAGTAAGTGGCAGTAAAAGATTCACTGTTTAAATTTCCCTCTTGGCATTGGCGAAGTTTAACATCATTGCAACAATGGCAAACAATCATAGAGAATTAAAGTACAATTGTGCAATACAAGAATATCCCTTTAACCATGGTTTGATTACATTGATTCACACAGAGGGTTTTTGGAGGGTGAAATGTACTCATTGTTAACATCAGTGTTGAGGTGCTTGTCACTCACTGGCTACTATATTAGGTACACTTGTTCCATTGCTTGTTAGCACAAATTGCTAATCAGCAAATCACATGGCAGCAACTCTATGCATTTAGGCATCTAGACGTGGTGAAGATGACTTGCTGAAGTTCAAGCTGAGCATAATAATGGGGAAGAAAGGTGATTTAAATGACTTTGAACGCGGCATGGCTGTTGGTGCCAGACGGGCTCGTCTAAGTATTTCAAAAACTGCTGATCTACTGGGATTTTCACACACAACTATCTCTAGGGTTTACAGAGAAGGATCAGAAAAAAGACAAAATATCCAGTGAGTGGCAGTTGTGTGGATGAAAAATGCCTTGTTAATGTCAGGAGAATGAGCAGACTAGTTTGAGATGATAGATGATAGAAAGGCAACAGAAACTCAAACACTCGTTACAACCAATATATGCAGAATACCATCTCTGAATACACAGCACGTCAAACCTTGAAGCAGATGGGCTACAGCAGCATCAGACCACACCGCGTGCCACTCCTGTTATCTACGAACAGGAAACTGAGGCTACAACTGGCACAGGCCAACCAAAATCGGACAATAGAAGATTGGAAAAAACGTTGCCTGGTCTGATGGGTCTCAATTTCAGCTGCAACATTCAGATGGTAGGGTCAGAATTTGGTGTAAACAAAATAAAAGCATGCATCCATCCTGCCTTGTATCAACACTTCACACTGGTGGTGGTGCTGTAATGCTGTAGGGGATAGTGTCTTGGCACACTTTGGGCCCATTAGTACCAATTGAGCATCATTTAAACATTATGACCATTGTTTAAACGCAAGGTAAGATCCGCCCCAGATCAGCTCACAATAGGGACCGGGGCTGGAAACATGACACCAGGTCATTAGTTACATAGGCTGAAAAAAGACATGCGTCCATCGGGTTCAGCCTCTCCCACATCACCTACTGCTGTTGATACAAAAGAAGGCAAAAAACCCAGTCTGAAATGCTTGCCAATATGCAACATACTGGAAAAAAATTCCTTCTTGACCCCAGAATGGCAGTCAGATTTCTCCTTGGATCAAGAAGCTTTTACCCACATATTAAATATTATAACCATTGTTCTCACCATAAAATAACCCTTCCTATGCTTTAGGCTGAATTTTTCTTCTTCCAGATTGGTGACCCCTTGTCCTGTGTATAGTCCTGTTAACCCCTTCACTGCTGAGGCATTTCACCGCTGTGTGCTGAGCTCATTTTTACCGCTTTCGCTCATCATGTTTAAACGCGATTTGAAGCCATATTTTAATAAATGACCCAGACATATTATATATCGTTCTTTCCAGCAGACTCCGCAGATTCATAATATATCATTTTTATATGTATACGTCATGTCCTGTCTGTATATTATAACAAAAAATACAATAAAAATTGCGTTTTTAATCATCTGCAGTGTGTAAAGTGTTTTTTTTTCACATTTTATTACATGAGCGTTTGCGGTTATGTTTTCTATGGGGTGCGCTTGTACAAAAATTTGAAATGGGGACTTGTTACATTTTGTGGGGGGATTTACGTGATTTTTTAGCAAAAGCACCCCATAGAAAAAATCATTAGTGCAGCATCATTGTTCACATTATAATTGAAATGTGAACAATATTGCTGCATTAATAAAAACAACACACAAAAAACCGCGGCGCTTGAGGGGTTAAAGCCAGGCACCGCTTAAAAGGGGAGACTCTCCCCTTTTAAGCGGTGCCTGGCTTTTGGCGCTGCTCCTTTCCGATCGGGAGGGAGAGGGATCCGAACGGATCACCCCCCTTCCTTCCAGGCTATCTCCCGGCATTGCCGGGGGGTCGCCTGGAAATGACGTCATCGCGCCAAGCGCGATGACGTCATTTACGCCGGGAGGAGCTTGACTTCAGCGTCTGAGGACGCTGAAGTCAGAACACCGCGGGACCCCGGACAGAGAGGTGAGTATCTCCGCCGGGGGTCCCGCACAGCTGATGATGTTTGGGGCACGTCCTCAGCATGTAACGTGCATCAATGAGGACGTGCCCCACACGTCTTCAGCAGTGAAAGGGTTAATGAATAAGTTATCAGACAATGGTTGATAATGGCCCCGTATATATTTATATAAGGTTATCAGATCCCCTCTAAGGCGCCGTTTCTCTAAACTAAACAGATTTAAGCTTGTTAATCTTTCCTCATAACTTAACCCTTCCATTCCCCTTATTAATTTAGTTGCCCGTCTCTGCACTTTTTCTAGCGCTATAATATCTTTTTTTAAGACAGGTGCCCAAAATTGCACGGCATATTCAAGGTGCGGCCTGACCATTGATTTAATACAGAGGCAAAATTATGTTTTCATATCGAGAGTGAACTCCCCTTTTAATGCATGCCAATACTTTGCTGGCCTTGGCAGCTGCTGGTTGACATTGCACATTGTTACTTAGTTTGAAGTCTATGATTATTCCCAAATCCTTCTCCTGCTTGGATTTCCCTAACTCCGTACCATTTAGGGTATAAATTTCTTGTGTGTTCTTCACTCCAAAGTACATAACTTTGCATTTATCTAGATTAAATTTCATCTGCCATTTAAGTGCCCAGTCCCCCAATCTATCTAAATCCCTCTGCAGCGAAGTAACAACCTGCTCACATTGTATTACTTTTCCTAGTTTTGTGTCATCTGCAAACACTGATACATGGCTTTCAATGCCTATCTCAAGGTCATTTATAAATAAATTGAATAGTATTGGTCCTATAACAGACCCCTGAGGGACACCGCTTATCACTGGTGTCCATCTTGAAAATGTACCATTTATGACCACTCTCTGTACCCTATCTTTTAGCCAGTTTTCTATCCAAGAACAAGTATTTTCATCTAGACCAATTTTTCTTAATTTAAATAGTAACCTTTTGTGTGGAACGGTGTCGAAAGCTTTGGCAAAATCTAAGTAAATCACATCCACTACGACCCCCTGATCTATACGTCTACTTACTTCCTCATAGAACGTAATTAGGTTAGTCTGACATGATCTGTGTTTCATGAAACCATGCTGATTTTTGCCAATTACATTATACCTCCCAATAAATTCCTGAATATTATCCCTTAGTAACCCCTCGAATACTTTCCCAGCCACAGATGTTAAGCTCACAGGTCTATAATTCCCAGGCACACCTGGGAATGTCCATCCCTTAATTACCACAGTGGACCCATCTTCTGATGGCTACTTCCAGCGGGATAATGCACCATGTTACAAAGCTCAAATCATCTCAAACTGGTTTCTTGAACATGACAATGAGTTCACTGTACACCAATGGCCTCCATAGTCACCAGATATCAATCCAGTAGAGCACCTTTGGGATGTGGTGGAACAGGAGATTTGCATCATGGATGTGCAGTCGACAAATCTGCAACAACTGCCTGAAGCTATTACGTCAATATGGAACAAAATCTCTGAGTAATGTTTCCAACACCTTGTTGAATCTATGCCATGAAGAATGAAGGCAGTTCTGAAGACAAAAGGGGGTCCAACCTGGTACTAGCAAGGTGTACCTAATAAAGTGGCCGGTGAGTGGTTTTTATCTGCTCTCAAAGTAGCACCTTTAATTTTTTGCACTGTGTGGTCATTTGCACGCTTTAACACTATTCAATAAACTTGAATGACAAAGAAATTTTTTTTTATCGTTAACCTACTAACAATACACAGAAATGGTGTAATATGTGCAAAGTAGCATTAGGCATCCAGGTTTTGGCATCATAGTGTCTCTTATCAAGTTCAAATTTAATATTCTTGTGCAGCAAAACAAAACTAAGGGATAGATAAACTGTAGGGTTGCTATTGTGCAGTTTTGTGGTTAAATCTCAGGCAGGGATGTGCTCTCCAAAAAGCATTCCACCATATCTTATAGATATGTCTTCTGTAGAAGACAGATTTGTAGGCATAAAAATTACAAGAAAAAGAGAGAAGAAACGTCTGCACTTATTCGATTTCTACAATATAATCCAGGTTAGTTAAATGACACAACTGATGCATCAGGGATAGACTGACACAGGGGTCTATTCACATAGCACCAAAATTGAACGCAATTTTGTAGCTTTGCATTTCGGCTCACTTTGTCGATTAAGCCAAAAATATGGTGCATTCACTATTTGTTGAACGGTTACCGTATTTTGCCGAATTTGGAGTCACCTAAGCAGTTATCGGACGTTGGCAAAAAGTGCTGAATTGCACCAAATTGGCTTTGGCGAATTCCACCAAACTGAAAAAAAATTACAAAAAGAAATTCTCCTAATAGGAGCTCAAATTGAAATAAATGTATAAAAATGTTTCCAAATAATAAAAAAAGATCCTTAAAAAAATACAAAAAGGTCTTTTGAAAATGAAGAAAAATGTTTTTTGGAAAAAAATGGTCTTAAAAAATTTATTAAATTTAAACCTATTAGAGTCGTCTTGTTAAACTTGTCTAATTGGGGGGCGTGGCCTGGACGGCAACCAAGATGGACGCATGAGTGATTAGCTCCGTACCTCCACCGCGCTAATCAATCGAATTCACACACTCTCCCAACATGGGTCGCAACAAAAAGAACCCGGAGGACTCCGGGATGTTGGGGACCCCGAGGAAAACGACGGTGGGGCCGCTGGACAACTACCTGCAACCCCCTGCATCGCCACCACAGGAGGTGCGGCCTACGATTGGGACGGAGCAGACGGCGCCGGGAGCTGATCTATCGGCGGCAGACCGCGTGGCCGAACTAATCGCCGGACTTCCTACTCGCGATTATGTCCAGACACTGCTAGCCGCGGTACAGGTGTCTCTGAATCAGGACCTGGCGAAGGTACGCGAGGAAATGGGCGCGCTGGAGACCCGGGTGCAGGCCCTGGAGACGGCCGAATCCCAGACAGCTACTACAGATGGACGGAGAGATCCTGCGGAGCCACTCCAGACCTCCCCAGTGGTTACTGAGGTATGGCGCAGGCTGGACGACCTCGAGAACCGCTCCCGACGCAACAACATCCGCGTGCGGGGGGCTAGGGAATCGATCACCGACCTGGAGGCCTATCTCGCCCATATATTCAACACCATCCTAGCAGACCGCGTAGCATATCCCTCCAGTTTTGACAGGGTGCGCCGGGCCTTGCGGCCTAGACCCACAGACCAGGCACCGCCACGTGATATCATATGCCGCGTGGCTGACTATAGATTAAAGCAAGCGATCATGACCGCGGCCAGACGCCGTCGCATTTGGGAAATAGAAGGTGACCGTCTGGAAATATTCCCGGACTTGGCCCAGTCCACCCTACAAGCACGCAGGGCTCTGCGTCCCCTCACAGCACTCCTGACCTCCCGTGCAGTGACGTATAGATGGTCGTTCCCATTCGCTCTGGTGGCAACTACCGATGGAGTATCCGCTTCCAACCGCTCTATGGCAGATGTCCCGAATTTCCTAACCTCCTTGGGCCTACCAGATGTACAAATTGCGGACTGGATCACACTGTGCGAGGAACCGCGAGTTGAATCACGTCTCACGACCGACCGTTCGAGACGGCAGCGGTGGAGATCTGGGAATCGACGCCGGACAAACTCGCCTCCATCTCGTACATCCGGAGTACTTGTGGGGGAAGCAGAGATAGACCCCGGGCACACTACCTAATTGAAATAATTCATCTTTATTCTCCATACCGGGCCAGACGGGGGCCATAATGGATATGTGAGAAGAACGCTGCAGCGCTCCACCTGTCCCATTGGGGTTCTCTAACCACGAATTGGGCCATACAGCAGTAACAAGGGAACAGTTGAAGGGAATCGGTTTTTCATGGGGAGGGGGGGCGGGAAGGGAGGTGGGTTCACTGCTGAATAACTCGAGAATTAATCCTGCACGTTTTGAGGAAGTGGTAATAGACGCGCTTTGCACGTGCACGGAACGCTGGATCCGAGGGACGTGACTGATCTATTATTGCAGTACTGTTTGCTACATATAACAGGGAGGGGGAAACCACCACTCGTATTACAGTACCACATGCGGCATGCTGTGAGGGGAGGGAGGGGGAGGGGGAGGGAAAGGGGAAATGACTGTTCCCGTATGATCGGTTGATTGTCATGAAGAGGGTGTGGACGGGGAGGGTGGAAAGGGAAAGGGGGACTGGTTACTTCTAGGGCAGTGTGTTGTGCCGTGTATAGTGGGATGGGGGCGGGCGAGGGGGGGAGGTGGGAAAGGGGTACTTATGGCCACTACTAATGTGAGGTTTATTGCTTCTCGTGGGGGTGGGTGGGAGGGAAAGGGGAGTATATTACTTATGTTGCGGCCGGACTTGTTGCCTATCGTGGGGAAGAGATGGGGGCTAGAGGGGACGTGGGGACACTTAGGCCTCTCTCGCAGTAGAGCCCGATCCGTGCCATGGGACAGGGGGGGATTGAAATGTTGGGGTTTAGGATACTGCATTCATTGATGGGGCCGCCTTACGCCCTTGTCTCGGGGACCTGACGAGGATGGGGTGTGTTTCTAGCTTCATATTGTTATGAACCCCGGCTTCTTCCCTGCACCTTCACTGTTTTTTATTGATATTTCTGTTCGATACGTCCTGGGGCCCACCTTTTTTTTTTTTTTGGACACCGTTAGGGACCTCACCTGTGCGCCTTTCACGCTTATAGCGACCCATGTGGGAGTTCGTCTCGCCAGTACATTAAGCCGCGCGGTGGGGTACTACTGCTGGCTCTTACTCTCTACTTTAACCCTTTTCTTTTTCACTTATTCCGTTTCTGCAATTCTCCTTCTTCTGTTCATTAATACCATTGCCGTTCAACGCTATCTGAGGGTACCCCCTTGATAGCACCACCCCCCATAGGTAGACGTCCATACACCTGGGGCGTTGTGTTAGGTTTGGCCTGACACTGACCCTAGGCGACGTCGAGTGCCTACAACTTTTTTTTTTTTATCTGTCTTCAGATCTTCTCTCTTACCTTTTTCTACTATCCTTGGATATCTCTGCTCCTCTCGCCTATTTTTCTCTGCTGTCTTTGGCCTTCTCTCACACCTACTTCCCCCATCCTCCCCCCTTTTTTTTCTTTCTCCTCCCCATCCCTCGTTCTCCTCCTTCCCTCCCTCCAGGAGAGTTGGGACGCTCCTGTGCACGGCGGGGACGGTCGGGCCTGTCTGGCGGGATGCCCGAGCTACTGGCTCCGTGGGGGGAGCCCTCCGCCTGTTTCCGGCCACGGGACCTTACTTTGGTCACATATAATGTGAAAGGCCTTAACACACCGGAAAAGAGATCCCGGTTATTGCGGGACCTGTTTTTGATGCGCTCCTCTATTGTTATGCTACAGGAGACACACTTCCGTGAAGGCTCGGCGCCGGCACTACAAGACCGCAAAATTCCCAGTGGGATATTTTAGTAACTACGTGGGGGGCAAATCTAGGGGAGTTGCAATTCTGTTTGCCCATGATGTTCCGTTTGTCCTTCAGGACAGTTGTATGGACGAACAGGGCAGGTACCTCTTTGTGAAGGGGTCGATAGCTGAGGTCGTCTACACATTCGCTACGATTTATATTGCAAATACCGCGCAATTGATCTGCTTTGCACGTATTATGGCAAAACTAAGACGCTTCCAGAAGGGCATCCTTATTCTGGCAGATGACATGAATGTTGCTCTACATCCCTCCGTGGATACCTCTGGTGGCACGTCAGCTTTACCACCTCATTCACTACACGCCCTGCGACGCTCCCTACATGTCACGCGTCTCGTAGACGCATGGAGGACCTTTCATCCGGGGGAACGTGATTTTACCTTCTATTCATGTCCCCACCGTGTCTCCTCTCGGCTGGATTACATCTTCTTTGAACAGTTTCATCTAGACCTTGTGGTAGAGACCACTATACATCCCACCACTTGGTCGGATCATGCCCCTGTCTCTGTGACCATGACATCGCTGCTGTTCCGCCCTCGGGAGCGAACCTGGCGGCTTAACGTCTCCCTGTTGTCAGATAGGGAGATAGTGACTGGTACACGTGACATGTTGACCAACTATTTTGCTGAAAACACGTCCTCGGACGTGACGCAACCAGTGACGTGGGAAGTCCACAAGGCGGTAATCCGAGGTTATCTAGTAAGTAAGGGCACGGCGCTAAAGAAGGCCAGGGAGGGACAGAGACCAGATCTCTTGGCCGAAATTCGCACTCTGGAACTACGAAGGGGCGGGGACTCTGACGCGGAGACTCAAAGTCAACTCCTGACGGCACGCCGTGCGCTGAACGATCTGCTCTCTGCCGATCTCAAACAAGCGGCGGCTCGCACTAAATGTTTTTTTGCTCTAAATGAAAACCGACCTGGAAAACTACTCGCCAACACAGGGGCCACGCTGCAATTATGGGATTGATTGAAATTCACTCACGCACTCTCCTCTTACCCCTCCCCTTTACTACCTCTGACGTCGAACCCTCTTTTCACCCCTGGAGTCCGGGCCCCGCTTCGACGACACCTTACGGAGGAACATAGACTTCTTGCCTTACATGTGGCTCACATCCCTACATTGGAGGCCATCGCCCCGTGCCCAGACCTCCCACCATTGTCATTCCTGGACAAGTTTGATTTCAGACAAATTCGCCATTTTCTCAGCTCTCTCCCAGAGGGACATAGATTAACACGAACGCTCTCCCCATTTGAACAATACTGCTCCCGCGGACTTTCCATGACCCTTGGCATTTCGACACTCTACGCCTTACTCCAATCGAGAGATTCGGAATCCCCCCTTTTTATGGGTGTATGGGAAGCTGAACTAAATATGACAATCTCAGACACGGAATGGACAACGAAACTGTCTCTAACTCACCACGGCACGAGAGCGGTGAGATACCATGAAACATCCTATAAGATTTTAACTCGTTGGTACTGCACGCCACTCCGCTTGTTCCAGTTTACGGGAACGTCATATCCTACCTGCTGGCGCTGTGGCAAGGAGCTTGGCTCTTACCTCCACATATGGTGGTCATGTACACTACTGCAACCCTATTGGACATGGGTGAGATCATACTCCTCGGACCTTCCTCTTATTGTTAACGGGCCAACTGACAGCCTCATTTAAGAAATCGGTAGCTTTCCGCCTACTATTGGCGGCACGCCACCTGATCCCGAGACACTGGAGGCGCCAGTCAGTCCCCTCCATTCAGGAATGGGTCTCCCAAGTGGATGAGATGTTCAGGGTAGAGGAACGGATTGCCACATGCGAAGATTATATCCCGGAACTCTACCAAACATGGTACTATTGGAGGGAATTCGTGTCATCAACCTCACTACGTCGACGACTGGAAACTGAACTGGCTGGGAACAGAACACAAAATGGTGAATAGTAAACGCACCGAGAACCGTTGGCTGGGATGTATACATATGACAGCAGAACTCGGACGAAGGATACCCGTATAGAGAGGGGGGCACCCTGTGGGCTCTGGGTGAGAGGACATAGAACTGAGGCATCCCGATGGACACGGGACAGACGGAGGTGCGCAGTAACCCAGAGGCCAGTGGTGATGTGGCGGTCCGACGGCTGGTAGACCGGACCGGCGGGCACGGACGGTGGCTATTCCCTCCATCCCCCCTCCGTATTGTCCCCCCTTCTCCCCCCCTTTTTTTTTCTTTTTCTCTCCCCCTCTCTTCTCTCTCTCTCTCTCTCCCTTCTTTCCCTTCCCTCTCTCCTCTTCTTTTTTCCTCCCTAATATCCTATATCACTTTCTTTACTCTTCTCTGTCGTTCCTTCAATCTATTACCTGCACTTGTCTCTCTACCGACTATGTAGTGCGCACTGACTCAAGCTTATTCTCTTGTATAGCACCATCCGACCGCCGCACGTAGCCGACCACCTGACTCTGTGAGGTGGCCGCGGGAATATGTCACCATGTCGGCACGCAGATAGTACCCATACTCAGAGTACATATTAGGACGGCACTATTGTACTGCAGTCATGTGTCTCAATGAGTTATATTTTATGACGGTGTCGTGTCTCAAATGTACGTTCTTCATGTATTTTTCATACTTTTTCATGTGTCATATATTACACTCGGCGTGTTGTATGTTGTACTTTACTCTTTAATAAAAATCTTGAATACAAAAAAACTTGTCTAATTGAAACAATGAAAGTCAGGTCATTTTGCTGAAATTTCACTGCTATTCAGCTTTCTATGAATAGACGAATCGATAGTACACTCAATGGGACAATGTTGGTGCCACCGAATCATAGTGAAATACACCATATTTCCGAGTCAGTTCGCCTGTATTTGGTGAATTGACAACTTTGTGAATAGTTGAATTACCCTGGAATTGCACCTACAGTTAAATATACTGTAACAAAGATTTTTCTTTAAACGATCCCCTATATCCATCAAGCAATCTTTCCTAGCTCATTGTGTTTCTCATGCAGAATAAAGATAGACACATCCGCATTAATTATCTACATGTTTTCAGAATTCTTTGGGAGTATCAAATGTTACTATAACCATTTCCATGCTTACGAAGTTGTTGACTGAACTTATTGAGACCATGCAGGTGTTGGTGAACGTTCATATAACAGATTCTTTATGTGCAACGTGTCTTAAAACCAGCAAATGAAGTATAAACAGCTCAGTGTCGTGTTATGACGCACATCTTATGAAAGCACACAATGATTTGTGTAAGCTAACAAAGGGCATTGAGATATTTGTAGAGGTACATATTAAGGAGTGGAACAATGTGTTTTGGCGATAATTGTTTTTATTTGTAATAAAACACCTTTCACTGCCAAGCCATTTCACCTGTGTGCTGAGCTAATTTTTACCGTTTTCTGCTCATGTTTAAATGCAATTTGAAGTCATGTTTTATTGTACGACCCAGACAAATTATATATCCTTTTTTCACAGCAGACTCATATCATTATTATATGCATAAGTCATTTACTGCCTGAATGCTAGAACACAAAATGTAAAAAAATAGAATTTCCATTAAAATTTCAATCATCTTCTACAGCATATAAAATAATTTTTTCACATTTTATCATCCATACCTTTGCGGTTATACATTCTATGGGGTACGCTTGTTAAAAAAAAATTAGAAATGGAAGAACTCGTTACTGTATTTTCTGAGAAAATACGTGATTTTAGCTAAAGCTCAAAAAAACCCGACGTTTTTTGTTAGTGTAGCATCATTGTTCAAATAATAATTGAAAAGTGAAAAATAGTGCTGCTTTAATAAATTACATTTTTATTAATTATTATTATTTTTCCTCTACACTTAACCTGGTCATGCTCTGGCCTTTCTAATGTTGCACTGATACCACTTTTTTAGGACCGAGTACAAGTACCAATACTTTTTTTCAGGTACTCACCGATACGAGTACTGATGATACTTTTATTTAATGTCATGTGACCGCTTTCTAATAAATAATTTAGGATGTTGCTGAAACCCTGTCCAGTTTATGTTAATATTGGAATGTATGGCCAGACACCCCATTTACCCACTGCACAGGCCTGCGCACACCCTGTCCACACACCTCAGATATATGTATACCCACTCAAACCTCATATATGCATACCCACTCAAATACATGTATGCTTGCAGACCCCAGACCTGATATACCCACTCAGATACTGTACATATATACAGACCTCAGACCAGATCTACACACTCAGATACATGTATACTAGCAGACCTCAGACCAGATATATCCACACAGATACATGTATACAGACCTCAGACCAGACATACCCCATATACAGACATCAGACCTCACTGGGGAAGCTGGCCAGATGTATTAAAAGCATTTGGCCAGCCTTCCCCTCCGACTGGCAGCGTTAATGAGCAGTTGCAGTGTAGTGATTCGCTCTGGCGCTCTCCCGCGAGATCTCGGCTGGAGGCAGCTGTCACATTTCTGCAGTGCCCCCTGGTGGTGGGAGCAGGGATTCATCAGTTTGGTGGATTTCAGGTTCAGGCACTGCAGACAATCTCTCATGGGCTGATAGTCTGCGGTCACATGACTTGCTCAGCCCTATATATAGTGCCAGCAGTATACTTGCTCCTTGGGTCAGGATAGGTCTTCACCTACTAAGTACCTGAGTTTGTATTCTGTATTACTGACAACACCCGTGTATGACTTTGGCTTTGTTTTGGATTCCTCTCTTGTCTGTTCCCTGAATCTATATTACTGTATATACCTGTGTATGACTTTGGCTTCATTTTGGATTATTCTCTGGCCTGTTCCCTGTATCTATATTTCAGTAATTACCTGTGTATGAACTTTTGCTTAATCCTGTCCTATTCTGGTGTCCACCCCCTACCCCGCAATCTGTATAGAGTCAGAAGACCACGTAAGGATCTTTACCCAGTGCAGGGCCTCATATGTGTCTGTGTTGCTATTCTGTTTTTGTTTATGCTGGACATTCTTGTGTTGAGGTTTATTGTGATGTTTACCCTCAGCCCTGTAATCTGTATTTAGATCAGAAATCATACCCAGTGCAGGGTTCCCTTGTGTGTCTGTATTTCTGTACTATCACCTCTTGTTCTGAGTATAGTTGTCTGTGTGTTAGATTCTGCAATATGCAGCAAACCACAAACCTGCCTCAAGGGCAAGAAAACAATTCATATAAAGGGCATTCCTTGGCATTGGAAAGGGACCCCGTGACAGTATCCTGACCCCCATGATGCCTGCAGGTATGTGTGTTCTGCTTCGTTCTACGATTCACATGTGATTAACATGTTAATAGAACTGCAGAGGTTAATGGAGTCTCTGAACTTTACACCTGGGGAGGTTAACAAGACCCCTCCCAGCAGAATCTGTATTACTACTCCCATGACTGAGGAGAGAAGCAGGTTGTATAGACTCTGCTACTATTGTGCTGATCCCAGCCATACTATTTCAGACTGTTTATTAAAACCTGTCAAGCGGTCTCAGGTCAATCGTTTGCCCACTGTACCCACATCCCGCAGTGGAGATACTGGTTTGTTATTTACAGGCATCCAGAGTGGCATTGTCGCCACAGGCATCCAGAGTGGCAGTGTAGCCACAGGCGTCCAGAGTAGCGCTGAATCCACTGATATTGAACAGCGAGGTGTGAGTACTCTAGCTGCACTGTCTGTGCCAAGCAGCGAAGCTGTACTGTTTTTGCCAAGAGGCAAAGGTAGCTATGCCATGTGCTCTGTGTCTGGCAATAAGCCAGGGTCCTCTGTGTCTGGCGATAAGCCAGGGTGCTCTGTGTTTGGCGATAAGCCAGGGTGCTCTGTGTCTGAAGATAAGCCAGGGTGCTCTGTGTCTGGCGATAAACCAGGCAGGGCTGGATTAAGATCTCTATGGGCCTGGAGCTGAGGATTTTGGTGGGCTTTTTTTTATGCAATTTAGTGAAATTAAAATATACCCGTATCTGCACTAATAAATAACCTAATATATATATAACCATGCAGATACTGTGTGAGTAAATTTCCATTCAGATTTCAATCATTTACAGCGTGTAAAATTATTTTTTCACAATCTGTTACTGCATTTTTCTGAGAAAATATACAATTTTAACCAAAAAATTGAAAAAAAAAGAAGAAATATTTCCCTTGTGTTTTGGAGGGTGGTGTTTTATGAATAATAGGACTATGTATAAAACAGTGCCCTTGCTCCCAGTATAGGAAATGAGAAGGGGAGTAACAGAAATGGTATTGCTAATTTTATACGTGACAAATGGACAATGCCATCGCTTTGGAACTAAAAATAAGTAAATAAAAAGAGATTTTTTGTTTTCTTTTCTTTTAGATTTTACAGGGTCATGTTTTGTATCAATGCAAAGGCCAGGCTCTGATCTGTCCAATGACACCTCCCTTGACCTTGTGAAGTGTAAAGATTAGTGACCCAGGGTTCCAAATTCCCACCCAGTGCTCTTCGCTTCAGTGTGGCGGTTTAGGTTTTTGATGTAACAATTCATAATAACGGATTGTGCCATCACCTCCACAATTGAGATGGTGAGTTAGTACAGCATCATTGTTCCATTTATAAAGGAAAAGTGAAAAATATTGCTGTGTTAGAAAAAGAACAAATAAATATTTATTATTATATTTTTGATGTTATATAATACCTGGCCATGGTTGGTATCTTTTGAAAGGTCATGTTCTGGCCTTTCCAGTGATACCTCATATTCCCCTATAGCTGCTATGGAGTTGGAGATATAGGGGTCCAAATGCCAATTAATGTAGACAAAGTTATCCTTTCTCTGGGCCTATTCTAGGGCATGGGCCTGGAGCTGCTGCTCCATCAGCCCCTATGTTAATCTGGCCCTGAAGCCAGGGTGCTCTGTGTCGGGCTATAAGCCAGGGTACCCAGTGTCGGGCTATAAGCCAGGGCACTCCAATGCTTATGTGCCAGCAATCCCTGTGACTGGCAACGTGTCAGGGGTTCCCCAGTTTGGCAAGAAACCAAGGGTTCCTCAGTCGGTCATCCCTCACACCAGCAGTAAAGCTATCATGTCAACTACTGGTGGTGATGTGCGAGCCAAGTCTGTTACTGGCGATGGGCCAGCAATGTCTGCTACTCGCGATATGTCAACCATGTCTGCTATTGGTGAAACGCCAGCCATATCTGCTACTAGCGATGGGCCAGCCATGTCTGTTACTGGCAATGGGCCAGCCATGTCTGTTACTGGCAATGGGCCAGCCATGTCTGTTACTGGCGGTATGCCAGCCATGTCTGCTACTGGCGATATGCCAGCCATGTCTGCTACTGGTGATGGGCCAGCCATGTCTACTACTGGTGATGGGCCAGCCATGTCTGCTACTGGTGATGGGCCAGCCATGTCTGCTACTGGCGATGGGCCAGCCATGTCTGTTACTTGCAATGGGCCAGCCATGTCTGATACTGGCGATATGCCAGCCATGTCTGCTACTGGCGATATGCCAGCCATGTCTGCTACTGGCGATATGCCAGCCATGTCTGCTACTGGTGATAAGCCAGCCATGTCTGCTACTGGCGTTATGCCAGTCATGTCTGCTACTGGCGATATGCCAGTCATGTCTGCTACTGGCGATGGGCCAGCCATGTCTGTTACTGGCGATGGACCAGCCATGTCTGTTACTGGCGATATGCCAGCCATGTTTTTCACTGACGTTATGCCAGCCATGTCTGCTACTGGCGATATGCCAGCCATGTCTGCTACTGGCGATATGCCAGCCATGTCTGCTACTGGCGATATGCCAGTCATGTCTGCTACTGGCGATATGCCAGCCATGTCTGCTACTGGTGATATGCCAGTCATGTCTGCTACTGGCGATGGGCCAGCCATGTCTGTTACTGGCGATATGCCAGCCATGTCTTTCACTGAAGATAGGCCAGTCATGTCTGCTACTGCTGAGATGCCAGCCATGTCTGCTACTGGTGATATGCCAGCCATGTCTGCTACTGGCGATATGCCAGTCATGTCTGCTACTGGCGATATGCCAGCCATGTCTGCTACTGGTGATGGGCCGGCCATGTCTACTACTGGTGATGGGCCGGCCATGTCTGCTACTGGTGATGGGCCGGCCATGTCTGCTACTGGCGATGGGCCAGCCATGTCTGCTACTGGCGATGGGCCAGCCATGTCTGTTACTTGCAATGGGCCAGCCATGTCTGTTACTGGCGATGGACCAGCCATGTCTGTTACTGGCGATATGCCAGCCATGTTTTTCACTGACGTTATGCCAGCCATGTCTGCTACTGGCGATATGCCAGCCATGTCTGCTACTGGCGATATGCCAGTCATGTCTGCTACTGGCGATATGCCAGCCATGTCTGCTACTGGCGATATGCCAGCCATGTCTGCTACTGGCGATGGGCCAGCCATGTCTGCTACTGGCGATGGGCCAGCCATGTCTGCTACTGGCGATGGGCAAGCCATGTCTGCTACTGGCGATGGGCCAGCCATGTCTGCTACTGGCGATGGGCCAGCCATGTCTGTTACTGGCGATGGGCCAGCCATGTTTTTTACTGACGATAGGCCAGTCATGTCTGCTACTGCTGAGATGCCAGCCATGTCTGCTACTGGTGAAATGCCAGCCATGTCTGCTACTGATTAGAAGCCAGCCATGTCTGCTACTGGTGAGATGCCAGCCATGTCTGTTACGGGTGTGATGCCAGCCATGTCTGCTACTGGTGATATGCCAGCCATGTTTTTTCCTGGCAATGAGCCATCCATGCTTCAATCCAGCAGTGAGACTATTATGTCTGTTCCTGGCGAGATACAAGCTCTGTCTGTTACTGGCGAAGTGACAGCCTTGTCCCTTACTGGCGATGGGCCACTCATGTCTGTTTTTTGCGATGAGCCCCTCATGTCTGGTTCGGGCGACGCACCCCTCATGTCTTGTTTGGGCGACGCGTCCCTCATGTCTGGGGTCGGGCGATATGCTGTCATGCCAGCTCTAGGAGCCTGCCTGTATATACATATTGCTGTTGTTCCTGTCTGCATCCACTCAGCTCCTGAGTAGGTGTGCATATAACCTGGACACACCCTTCCTTCTATGCTCTGTCATTTTCCTTGATTCCCTTCCCATGTGAGGTTCTGAGAGCTCCCTCACCATTGTTTGCAGTGATAACTGCATAGCCCACAATCCTGTAGTCCTAAAAGACTGCACCTGTGGCTACCTGTGTTCTGCTTTATTCCACCTTCCTGCTACCAAGCTACCTGTGCCAAGAGCTCCTGGTTCCCACGCAGAGGATCCTGTCTGCAGTGGACTATATAGCCCACAATCCCTGGTACATAGACACTACCTGCACGCAGAGTGACTTTTCCTGTTGTATCCAGTGCTCTGTTATTTCTGTATCAGACTAGTTGCTGTGTGTTCTGAATATACACTTATTTACCAGCATAAGTTTCTGTGTCTGCTTCATCTGCTCTCCCGGGTCTCCCCCAGTGCTTGGGATATTATTTGATATTAAGGCAATGCCATGGCTCCATCATGGCACGAGCCTGGCATATGCCATCTCTGCCTGTTATGGGTGATATGCCATCCCTGCCTGTTACTGGCGATATGCCATCCCTGCCTGTTACTGGTGATATTCCATCCCTGGCTGTTACTGGCGATACTCCATCCCTGCCTGTTACTGGCGATACGCCAGCCCAGCCTGTTAACAGAGATGGTCCCATCGTATCTGACACTGGCAATAATCCAGCCTTGTTTATGTCAAGTGGGACAATCACTGTGCCCATGTCCCATAGTGAGTCTAATGGTGTCACGCTCTGTTCTGGGTCCGAGAATGCCATGCTTTGTTCTGGGTCTGAGGAAACCTGGCAATATTATGGCGCTATGTCCAGTCTAACCGGTACCGTCATTTCGAAATCTAGCCCTGTCCCCAAGGGATACGTACGGTCACCTTGTGGGATGTTGTTCCGTAAGGCACATTTGGCAGTTCTCAAGAAAGACCCTAATGTTTGGAGGTGTTTTGAGGAGGATGCTGACGATTCGGATGGTCCACAATATACTCCTCAAGGGGAGATTTGTAAAACTGGCGAGGTGCCAATCATGCACACACTTGATGAGGTGCTAGTTGTACCATGTCCTGGCAATGTCCCAAATTCTGATGGTGTACCAGTCATGCACACACTCCGTACTGTATCAGTCAGGTCATGTCTACCTGCAAGGCAGTTAAGCCCGTGTCTAGTGGCAAGGTCACGGTCTCTGGGGCAGACAGTAATTCCACTGTGCCTACATCCCATAGTGGAACCACTAATGCCAAACCTCGGGGCAAGACACAGGTCACCGGATCTGGCAGTACGTCTGCCATCACCATGTCCCATGGTGTGGACATATCTCCTAGATCTCTGCCCAGGAGACACAAGAAGGTGACCAACCGTAGCCAACCTGGGACTGATACCAAACTCTGTTCTGTGTCCGAGGAAATCAAAACACCAGGTCCTCATGTAAGAAAGTCTAGCCCGGTTACCGAGGGTCGTGTAAGGGCCTCCAATGGTGCAGTGATATGCACCGAGGACTTGGAGGTTTATGAAAGAGCTCTGCTTGCTCAGAAATATAAACAGTAACGTGTGTGTGATGGTTGGCGCTAAAGAGAGAAGAAAAAATAATTTTTGGACGGGTGCTGCCAATAAACTCCTCCAGGTAGTCTGTCCAACTGCCCAAAAAAGAACAAATATAGAAAATAAATGGAGTTGGAGGAGGGCGCGCCCAAACTTCAAATGGAGTAATAAATAAGAGAACAGTCTGTGTAACTGATCTCTAGATATTCTTTATCAGATGGCTCAAATAAACAGTCTTGGCCGCTGGGCAGGTCTCTGCAAGCTCCGTAGCAAACCAGATGGTTAATAAGTAGTAATAACTTGACACAAGTCCCGTGGTGCTGAGCCAACGTGGGTGAATAAAGCAAACAAATGTTTTTTTTTTTTTTTTTTGTTTTTTTTTCTGTTTTTTGTTTTTTTTCCAAGCCTGGATCTTACCCAGTCAGAAGGTTCACCCCTCGGTAGTTCCGTCCCTCAAGATGTCACAAGATCATCAGGGTTGGTCTCCGAAATGCGCTTTATCCTCCTTAGGATGTCCGCAGGAAACTTCAAATAAATAGACCAGACACGAGAGTCTTAGACCTGGAGTCCGCTCTCACGGGTCACGCAGTACTTCCAAGATGTGCTCCTTACGTCTGCCTCCTTTGAGCTCCACCGCAGATGGAGGAAAAAATACTTGAATGGGATAGCTTGAAAAACGAATTTATTGAAATTCAATAAAATAACACCTTACATCAATATGATGCTCCAGATAAAATAAAACAAAAAATGAACAAGCCAAAACGCGTTTCACGCCTCGCTGGCGCTTCCTCAGTGGCAATAGAAAAGACAAATGGACTTGCATGCTTTAAACACATTAATATACTCTCAGCATCCAAAGACACCAGCAAGTTAATCATTACCAACCGGTGTGGACAATTAAGACACAAACTGCAATTAAGCCTTTTAGCAGAGGTGTTCTAAACAAGATCAGACAATTTACCTTGAATGAACCTTATGATATACACATTGATATAGTAAAATAAATAAAATCTAATTGATAAAAGACGATACAGAGACTTCAAGTAAAAAATAATAAGAAACAAACGAGTTTTCAAGGGCGATACAGAGGACTCTATTCTGAATCCAATACCTCAAAATCAGGATTTAATTTGTCTAGGGAATATGCTAGTGCAAAAATACACGCTTGACAATGAAAGATAATATCACCCTTATCATACATAATATTTCTACTTAGATTAGAGGGAAAAATTTAAATGGTCCGTGACGAACAGTAAAATTTGAATCTAAAATAGATAAAATTGTGCCAAAGGGCGAGAGTAAGAATTTGGTTAAATGCAACCATACATGAAACCTTCAAAAGAGAGTAAAAAAATAATAAAAATTCGCATCTCCATGGGGTAGCAATCAATTCTCAAAAGATAATGCCTCTTGATAGCAGAAAAAAATTAAATAAGATAAAATAAAAAAAATAAAAAACACTGGAAGGCTACGAGACTCCTAATAGGAACATGTCACTTTGTGGGGAATTCCGGAGAAACGTCCATGTGGACATAGACAAGAAGAAAAAATGAAGGGTGGTTGGATATTAAAACCGGGGGGGGGGGGAATAAAATAAATAGAAATAGAAATCGGCTACCTGGTCTAAAAGGTGCCTAAAGGAACTAAAAGTGTCTGCAGGGAACCAGCATGTGAAAGGAGGCTTATCTCTCAATGGAGGTTGATAACGAACAAAATATGTCCAGTAATATGAACTGTAATAGACATAAAAACGGCTAAATTGTAGAACCAGATGAAGGGAGGATAATCAGAGAAAATGACACAGCTCGAAATCAGAATTCAAACCCTTTGGGATTAACGTATCAAACATAAATATTAGTTTCATCTCCTCCTTATTAATTTTCTTAAAGTCCTCTCCTCGCAAATCTTTATTAATTTTTTTCAGTGCAAAAAAATTTAAACCTGATGGATCTTTATGTTTCTGTAAAAAGTGAGCAGATAAAGGATGTTTCTCATGCCCTTTACGTATATTTCTTACATGTTCCATGATTCTCACATGCAATGGGCGCGTTGTCCTTCCAATATAAACTAGATTGCAGGGACATATTAAGCCATATATAACATTTTTGGTTTGACAGCTCATAATCTGTTTCAGCCTAAAACTTTCCTTATATTCAAAGGTGGAGAAGTGACATTTGTTGAGTTTTAGATTTCTGCAGGCTAAACAATAGCCACAATATAAAAACCTTCCTTAATCTGAAAGGGATTCCGAGTTGGATTATTTTTCTGAACACATCTAACAACCTTTTGTTTAATATTTGATGCACCACGATTAACAATTTGGGGTCTATCCTCCAAAAGTTCTCGTAACGACGGGTCTTCCAAGAGGATTTTCCAATTTCTCTGAATACTCCTATTAATGTCTTTTGATTGACTGTTAAAATTATAAATGAATGGTATAATCGGTGCTTTTTCCACCAATTTGGTTTTATATTTAAGAAGATCCCCTCTATCTTTCTCCTTAGTTTGAAGGATAAGAGAGTCAATTTTATCTTTATTGAACCCTTTTTCGATGAATTTCTTGCTCATCTCCTGGGACTGAGCTTCAAAAGACACAACATCCGTGCAATTCCTCCGCAATCGGGTTATCTGGCTGTTGGGAACACTATTAAGCCAAGCCTTGGCATGGCAACTAGTGAATTCTATGAAACTGTTTGTGTCTACAGGCTTGAAAAAAGTTTTCGTTTTTAAAAAAAAAACCTCAACAAACAAAGTTAGATCGAGAAAGTTAATTTCGCTCCCATGGAAATGGGTTTCTAGAGAGATGCCCCAGTCATTTTGATTCAATTCACTAAGGAATTCATTGAGACAATCCTCACCCCCTTTCCAAATGAAAAACAGGTCATCGATATAGCGACGGTAGAGGACCAGGTTCTGCGCCCAGCGTGGACACCATTGGGCTTCCCATAATGCCATAAAAAGATTGGCATAGCTGGGCGCAAACCTGGTCTCCATCGTAATTCCTTTCCGTTGAAGATAAAATGTACCATTAAAACTAAAAAAATTATTATGTAGAATGAACTCTATACCCTGTATCAAAAAATCAACCTGATCGGGTTCATAAAGCTGTTGTTGTTCTAAAAAATGGCGAGTGGCTGCGCATCCTTTATCGTGTGGAATAATGGTGTATAAGGAACGAACGTCGCAGGTAACAAGCAAAAATGAATCCTCCCATTCAAAGAGATCAAGTAGCTGTAGGAGATGCATGGTGTCTCTCAGGTACGATGGAATCATTTTGACGGCCGGTTGTAATAATGTATCTATATATTGAGATAATCTACTTGTGAGGGAATGAATGCCTGATATTATAGGCCTCCCCGGCGGGTTTTGCTGATCTTTGTGGATTTTAGGTAAAAGGTATAAAACAGGAATTTTTGGAAACAATATATTGAGGTATACATATTCTTTTTCGGTGAGAATACCACTATCTCTCCCTTTCAACAGAAGGTCAATGAGTTTGGTTTTAATTTTATCTGTGGGGTTGGATGGCAGAATTGAGTAGGTTTCAAGATCATTTAATTGGCGGGCTGCTTCCGAATTATATTTGTCTATATCCCATAAAACTATGCCCCCACCCTTGTCAGCAGGCTTGATGACAAGGGAGGGGTCATTATTAAGTGTTTTTAATGCCTCAACCTCCTTTTTGGTGAGATTAGGGGATTTTTTTTACCAGATATCTTGTCTAGATCCTTCATTACCATAAATTCAAAAATTTTCATTTCCTCAGATATCATACCTTTAGGAAAAAATTTAGAGGGTTCCTTCAGCTCGGTATGCTTGTACCGAGATGTTTCTACCGGTCTTTCAAGGGGATGTTTAAGAAAGAATTTTTTTAAACAAAGTTTCCGCTGAAAATTTTTAAGGTCTATATATAGATCGAACTTATTAACTTTAACACTTGGTGCGAACTTAAGCCCTTTTTTTAAAACTTTCCTCTCTGGTTCAGTGACCACATGATGACTTAGATTAAAAATTCCCTTCATATCTGGTTCTACTGGTTGGTCGCCTTTCTTTCTTTTTTCCTTACTACTTTTAGATCTGCCTGCCCTTGTCCCTCACCTGTTCTTTCTAGTGGTCTTTTTAATGGTCCTGATTTCCCTAATATAGTTCCCCGTGGCTCTGATTTGGTGTTGATACTCGTTAGATCCTGGGCTGGTGGATCGTGTTCCTTCAAAAAAACCTGTTCTCTATCCGCAAGGGGTTGATATTTGTTGTAACTATGGAAATCTTTTTTTGGGGAAATTCCTTTATTCCATCTGGAAGCCCACTAATAATGAGGAAGACTATTAGATTTGGTATCTTTTGCTCCTTGTAAACTTTTCCTGATGGGTGCATAGGTGATTTTGGGGTCTGCATGAGAAGTGGATGCTAAGGGAGAGACAGGGGTATATGATGTCCCTATCTCGTGTGGGCTTTTACCAGTGGAGACATGTAAGGTAATGGGATCTGTCTGTTGGATGGATACAATAGAAGAATGGGGAATGTGAGACACCTTGCTAGCCTTATCTATTGGAGAGGTAGTAGCAGGTCCCTCAGCTTGTATCTCCAAAGATTTTTTTGCCTGTATTGCCCCTCCTTCCACCCCTAAATCTTGCGTTTCAGGGGGTGCTATGTGTCTTGGGGGTCCTAAATTGGAGATGGACTGGACCGGCCGTTCACGGATGGGAGTAAGGTTGGGATTTCTCTTAGAGGAGAATTGATTCCCATTCGTTGGATTTCTATTATTAAAGAAATTTTCTTGAGACTTTTTAGAGCGGAAATATTCCCTCCTCCTACCGGATTCAGCATTAGGGTCAGAGTAATATTTTTCATTAACTCTCCCTGTCTTATAATCATCAATTTCTCTACAAAATTTATTTTTCTTAATCTCCATAACTTCTTGATACACCTTCCCCAAGGTTTGTTCTAAATCATCCGAGATTAATTCAAAATCCTCAATTGTTACATTTTGTTGTTTGTATTTTTTCGAGGAAGGAATTTGCTTTTTCATTAAGTTCAGACAAAAAAAAACCATTTGTTTGCTTTATTCACCCACGTTGGCTCAGCACCACGGAACTTGTGTCAAGTTATTACTACTTATTAACCATCTGGTTTGCTACGGAGCTTGCAGAGACCTGCCCAGCGGCCAAGACTGTTTATTTGAGCCATCTGATAAAGAATATCTAGAGATCAGTTACACAGACTGTTCTCTTATTTATTACTCCATTTGAAGTTTGGGCGCGCCCTCCTCCAACTCCATTTATTTTCTATATTTGTTCTTTTTTGGGCAGTTGGACAGAATACCTGGAGGAGTTTATTGGCAGTACCCGTCCAAAAATAATTTTCTTCTTCTCTCTTTAGTGCCAACCATCACACACACGTTACTGTTTATTGTTCTGACTTTCTGTCCGTGATTTGGTACGGCTGCAAAGAATGTCTCTAAATGAGTATAGATCGAAGGTTGGTCTTGATATTGATGACTGGTTTAAGGATATTGAATTCATTCCACCTGACAAATCTATCCCCCATCTTAAAGAGCTTATAGTCTCTTTAGAAAGAGTACTGATTAAAGAAATAAAATCCAAACTAGAGATAGTTACTCTACAAAAATATATAAGGGAGAAAATCTCCCCTAGAGGCCTGAGGTTCTTTAAAATGCCAGCAACGGACAAAGAAAATCCACGATTCCTTGAAGGATGGATAGAATTAATGAACAGTTTTGCCACTCAAACCATGGACTATATTATTAACTTTAGAAATGAGTCCTTGTCTGAACTTAATGAAAAAGCAAATTCCTTCCTCGAAAAAATACAAACCCTTGTAACAATTGAGGATTTTGAATTAATCTCGGATGATTTAGAACAAACCTTGGGGAAGGTGTATCAAGAAGTTATGGAGATTAAGAAAAATAAATTTTGTAGAGACATTGATGATTATAAGACAGGGAGAGTTAATGAAAAATATTACTCTGGCCCTAATGCTGAATCCGGTAGGAGGAGGGAATATTTCCGCTCTAAAAAGTCTCAAGAAAATTTCTTTAATAATAGAAATCCAACGAATGGGAATCAATTCTCCTCTAAGAGAAATCCCAACCTTACTCCCATCCGTGAACGGCCGGTCCAGTCCATCTCCAATTTAGGACCCCCAAGACACATAGCACCCCCTGAAACGCAAGATTTAGGGGTGGAAGGAGGGGCAATACAGGCAAAAAAATCTTTGGAGATACAAGCTGAGGGACCTGCTACTACCTCTCCAATAGATAAGGCTAGCAAGGTGTCTCACATTCCACATTCTTCTATGGTATCCATCCAACAGACAGATCCCATTACCTTACATGTCTCCACTGGTAAAAGCCCACACGAGATAGGGACATCATATACCCCTGTCTCTCCCTTAGCATCCACTTCTCATGCAGACCCCAAAATCACCTATGCACCCATCAGGAAAAGTTTACAAGGAGCAAAAGATACCAAATCTAATAGTCTTCCTCATTATTAGTGGGCTTCCAGATGGAATAAAGGAATTTCCCCAAAAAAAGATTTCCATAGTTACAACAAATATCAACCCCTTGCGGATAGAGAACAGGTTTTTTTGAAGGAACACGATCCACCAGCCCAGGATCTAACGAGTATCAACACCAAATCAGAGCCACGGGGAACTATATTAGGGAAATCAGGACCATTAAAAAGACCACTAGAAAGAACAGGCGAGGGACAAGGGCAGGCAGATCTAAAAGTAGTAAGGAAAAAAGAAAGAAAGGCAACCAACCAGTAGAACCAGATATGAAGGGAATTTTTAATCTAAGTCATCATGTGGTCACTGAACCAGAGAGGAAAGTTTTAAAAAAAGGGCTTAAGTTCGCACCAAGTGTTAAAGTTAATAAGTTCGATCTATATATAGACCTTAAAAAATTTCAGCGGAAACTTTGTTTAAAAAAATTCTTTCTTAAACATCCCCTTGAAAGACCGGTAGAAACATCTCGGTACAAGCATACCGAGCTGAAGGAACCCTCTAAATTTTTTCCTAAAGGTATGATATCTGAGGAAATGAAAATTTTTGAATTTATGGTAATGAAAGATCTAGACAAGATATCTGGTAAAAAAAAATCCCCTAATCTCACCAAAAAGGAGGTTGAGGCATTAAAAACACTTAATAATGACCCCTCCCTTGTCATCAAGCCTGCTGACAAGGGTGGGGGCATAGTTTTATGGGATATAGACAAATATAATTCGGAAGCAGCCCGCCAATTAAATGATCTTGAAACCTACTTAATTCTGCCATCCAACCCCACAGATAAAATTAAAACTGAACTCATTGACCTTCTGTTGAAAGGGAGAGATAGTGGTATTCTCACCGAAAAAGAATATGTATACCTCAATATATTGTTTCCAAAAATTCCTGTTTTATACCTTTTACCTAAAATCCACAAAGATCAGCAAAACCCGCCGGGGAGGCCTATAATATCAGGCATTCATTCCCTCACAAGTAGATTATCTCAATATATAGATACATTATTACAACCGGCCGTCAAAATGATTCCATCGTACCTCAGAGACACCATGCATCTCCTACAGCTACTTGATCTCTTTGAATGGGAGGATTCATTTTTGCTTGTTACCTACGACGTTCGTTCCTTATACACCATTATTCCACACGATAAAGGATGCGCAGCCACTCGCCATTTTTTAGAACAACAACAGCTTTATGAACCCGATCAGGTTGATTTTTTGATACAGGGTATAGAGTTCATTCTACATAATAATTTTTTTAGTTTTAATGGTACATTTTATCTTCAACGGAAAGGAAATGCGATGGGGACCAGGTTTGCGCCCAGCTATGCCAATCTTTTTATGGCATTATGGGAAGCCCAATGGTGTCCACGCTGGGCGCAGAACCTGGTCCTCTACCGTCGCTATATCGATGACCTGTTTTTCATTTGGAAAGGGGGTGAGGATTGTCTCAATGAATTCCTTAGTGAATTGAATCAAAATGACTGGGGCATCTCTCTAGAAACCCATTTCCATGGGAGCGAAATTAACTTTCTCGATCTAACTTTGTTTGTTGAGTTTTTTTTTTAAAAAATTAAAACTTTTTTCAAGCCCGTAGACACAAACAGTTTCATAGAATTCACTAGTTGCCATGCCCAGGCTTGGCTTAATAGTGTTCCCAACAGCCAGATAACCCGATTGCGGAGGAATTGCACGGATGTTGTGTCTTTTGAAGCTCAGTCCCAGGAGATGAGCAAGAAATTCATCGAAAAAGGGTTCAATAAAGATAAAATTGACTCTCTTATCCTTCAAACTAAGGAGAAAGATAGAGGGGATCTTCTTAAATATAAAACCAAATTGGTGGAAAAAGCACCGATTATACCATTCATTTATAATTTTAACAGTCAATCAAAAGACATTAATAGGAGTATTCAGAGGAATTGGAAAATCCTCTTGGAAGACCCGTCGTTACGAGAACTTTTGGAGGATAGACCCCAAATTGTTAATCGTGGTGCATCAAATATTAAACAAAAGGTTGTTAGATGTGTTCAGAAAAATAATCCAACTCGGAATCCCTTTCAGATTAAGGAAGGTTTTTATAGATGTGGCTATTGTTTAGCCTGCAGAAATCTAAAACTCAACAAATGTCACTTCTCCACCTTTGAATATAAGGAAAGTTTTAGGCTGAAACAGATTATGAGCTGTCAAACCAAAAATGTTATATATGGCTTAATATGTCCCTGCAATCTAGTTTATATTGGAAGGACAACGCGCCCATTGCATGTGAGAATCATGGAACATGTAAGAAATATACGTAAAGGGCATGAGAAACATCCTTTATCTGCTCACTTTTTACAGAAACATAACAAAGATCCATTAGGTTTAATTTTTTTTGCACTGAAAAAAATTAATAAAGATTGGCGAGGAGAGGACTTTGTTAAGAAAATTAATAAGGAGGAGATGAAACTAATATTTATGTTTGATACGTTAATCCCAAAGGGTTTGAATTCTGATTTCGAGCTGTGTCATTTTCTCTGATTATCCTCCCTTCATCTGGTTCTACAATTTAGCCGTTTTTATGTCTATTACAGTTCATATTACTGGACATATTTTGTTCGTTATCAACCTCCATTGAGAGATAAGCCTCCTTTCACATGCTGGTTCCCTGCAGACACTTTTAGTTCCTTTAGGCACCTTTTAGACCAGGTAGCCGATTTCTATTTCTATTTATTTCCCCCCCCCGGTTTTAATATCCAACCACCCTTCATTTTTTCTTCTTGTCTATGTCCACATGGACGTTTCTCCGGTATTCCCCACAAAGTGGCATGTTCCTATTAGGAGTCTCGTAGCCTTCCAGTGTTTTTTTTTTATTTTTTTTTATTTTATTTAATTTTTTTCTGCTATCAAGAGGCATTATCTTTTGAGAATTGATTGCTACCCCATGGAGATGCGAATTTTTATTTATTTTTTTACTCTCTTTTGAAGGTTTCATGTATGGTTGCATTTAACCAAATTCTTACTCTCGCCCTTTGGCACAATTTTATCTATTTTAGATTCAAATTTTACGGTTCGTCACGGACCATTTAAATTTTTCCCTCTAATCTAAGTAGAAATATTATGTATAATAAGGGTGATATTATCTTTCATTGTCAAGCGTGTATTTTTGCACTAGCATATTCCCTAGACAAATTAAATCCTGATTTTGAGGTATTGGATTCAGAATAGAGTCCTCTGTATCGCTCTTTAAAACTCGTTTGTTTCTTATTATTTTTTACTTGTGATACACTGTTGAAGTCTCTGTATCGTCTTTTATCAATTAGATTTTATTTATTTTACTATATCAATGTGTATATCATAAGGTTCATTCAAGGGAAATTGTCTGATCTTGTTTAGAACACCTCTGCTAAAAGGCTTAATTGCAGTTTGTGTCTTAATTGTCCACACCGGTTGGTAATGATTAACTTGCTGGGGTCTTTGGATGCTGAGAGTATATTAATGTGTTTAAAGCATGCAAGTCCATTTGTCTTTTCTATTGCCACTGAGGAAGCGCCAGCGAGGCGTGAAACGCGTTTGGCTTGTTCATTTTTTGTTTTATTTTATCTGGAGCATCATATTGATGTAAGGTGTTATTTTATTGAATTTCAATAAATTTGTTTTTCAAGCTATCCCATTCAAGTATTTTTTCCCCCATCTGCGGTGGAGCTCAAAGGAGGCAGACGTAAGGAGCACATCTTGGAAGTACTGCGTGACCCGTGAGAGCGGACTCCAGGTCTAAGACTCTCGTGTCTGGTCTATTTATTTGAAGTTTCCTGCGGACATCCTAAGGAGGATAAAGCGCATTTCGGAGACCAACCCTGATGATCTTGTGACATCTTGAGGGACGGAACTACCGAGGGGTGAACCTTCTGACTGGGTAAGATCCAGGCTTGGAAAAAAAACAAAAAACACAAAAAACAGAAAAAAAAAACAAAAAAACAAAAAAACAAAACATTTGTTTGCTTTATTCACCCACGTTGGCTCAGCACCACGGGACTTGTGTCAAGTTATTACTACTTATTAACCATCTGGTTTGCTATGGAGCTTGCAGAGACCTGCCCAGCGGCCAAGACTGTTTATTTGAGCCATCTGATAAAGACTATCTAGAGATCAGTTACACAGACTGTTCTCTTATTTATTACTCCATTTGAAGTTTGGGCGCGCCCTCCAACTCCATTTATTTTCTATATTTGCTCAGAAATATAATGACCACTCTGAGTCTGATTGGGACCCAAATGGATACTGCTGACTATTGGTCATATCTGGTTTTCTGAGATTGTCTGCCGTGTTTTTTGTTGGGTGCCCGGTTGTCACCCCTAAGAGGGGAGGAAGCTGTCACATTTCTGCCCTGCCCCCTGGTGGTAAGAGCAGGGATTCATCAGTTTGGTGGATTTAGGCTCAGGCACTGCAGACCATCTCTCATGGGCTGATAGTCTACGGTTACATGACCTGCTCAGCCCTATATATAGGGCCAGCAGTATACTTGCTCCTTGGGTCAGGATAGGTCTTCACCTACTAAGTACCTGTGTTTGTATTCTGTATTAATGACAACACCCGTGTATGACTTTGACTTTGTTTTGGATTCCTCTCTTGTCTGTTCCCTGAATCTATATTACTGTATATACCGTGTTTGATTTTGGCTTCGTTTTGTATTCCTCTCTTGTCTGTTCCCTGAACCTGTGTTGCTGTAATACCTGTGTATGACTTTGGCTTAATCCTGTCCTATCCTGGTGTCCACCCCCTACCCCGCAATCTGTATAGAGTCAGACGACCACGTAAGGATCTTTACCCAGTGCAGGGCCTCCTATGTGTCTGTGTTGCTATTCTGTTTTTGTCTATGCTGGACATTCTTGTGTTGAGGTTTATTGTGGTGTTTACCCTCAGCCCTGTAATCTGTATTTAGATCAGAATTGTACCCAGTGCAGGGCTCCCTCGGGTGTCTGTGTTTCTGTACTATCACCTCTTGTTCTGAGTTTAGTTGTCTGTGTGTTAGATTCTGCAATATGCAGCAAACCACAAACCTGCCTCAAGGGCATGAAAACAATTCATATAAAGGGCATTCCTTGGCATCGGCCTGGGACCCCGTGACAGCTCCGTCACAGCCTCCACAACATGGCGGTCGCTCGGTAACGCTGCCAGCTGGAGGGGAACGCTGGCCAAATGCTTTTACTGCAACTAGCCAGCTTTTCCAGCCCCTCGGATACCGGCAAGCTGGCCCAGAGCTGGCTCCCAGGTATCGTGAGCGGTATCAGACAGTTGCACGAGTACAAATGACGGTATCAGCACTTACACTAGTATCAGTATCGGTGCATCCCTAGGCTTTTCCAATGATACCAAACATGACCCTCTAGCTGCCACTGATCGGGAGATACGGAGGTCCACAAGACCCCCCTATCTCCACCATAAGGATTTTTTATTATTTTATTTTCTTTATATAAAGCGCCAGCCAGCATTGGTCGCGCTGTACATAAGCACAGTATAGACAGGGTTACAATACATTGAACAACATTTGACAACAGTACAGGAGGAGATGAGGGCCCTATTCCGTAGGAACTCACAATCTGGGAGGGTTGGGGTTGGACCAGGAGGAGAGGACTGTAGGTGAGAGTGATTGATGATTGCGTCAGTGAGTTGGGTGGTAGGCTTCCCTAAATAGGAACGTTTTAAGGGAGCGTTTGAAGGAAGAGAAGTTAGGGGAAAGTCTGACAGTACGAGGGAGAGCGTTCCAGGGTGGGGGCTGCGCGTGAGATCCTGCAGTCTATCTGGGAAGGGTGATGCGGGGAGAAGCTAGGCGCAGGTCACTGTTTGACCTTAGGGAGCGGGCTGGGGTGTATTTGGTGATTAGTGAGGGGTAGTGGGGGCTGAGTTGTGAGGGTTTTGTAGGTAAGGATAAGGATTTTGAACTTAATTCTGCAGTGGATGGGGAGCCAGTGAAGGGACTCGCAAGGGGAGCGGCAGAGACAGAGCGGCGGGTGAGGTGAATTAGTCTGGCGGAGGCGTTCAGGATGGATTGTAGGGGGGAGAGGCGGGACAGAGGGAGGCCAGATTAGAGATTATTGCAATAGTCGAGTCGGGAGATTACCAGGGCGTGTATGAGTTGTTTTGTGGCGACCGCGGTAAGAAATGGCCGAATTCTGGAATATTACGCAGTTGGTATCGGCAGGAGGAGGAAAGAGACTTGATGTGGGGGATGAAGGAAAGAGCAGAGTCAAGTGTAACTCCAAGACAGCGAACTTGGTTTGATGATGATGATCATGATCATCATGATGATGATGATGATGATGATTTCCATAGGAAATCCCCAGGCAGCTAGGGGTTAATTCCCTAACTGACATAATTGCGCCCATGTGCGCTGATGTCAGTGGGCAAGGGAGGCCCTGGAGGCTTGGCTGACTTCTAAGATGTCAGCCACCTTGGGAGAAGCCTGTAATATGGCACCGATTGACGTTGGATCGCGGACTGCACCTAAGCGGTTATAGAGAGGCATAGTTGGAAAGGTCAGACTGTGACCTTTCCAATGATGCCTCTGTTTCTGTAGGTTCTCCTGATCAGGAGGGAGAGGGGTCCGAAGAACCAACCCCTCCTTTCAGGTACTCTCCTGGCTCTGCCGGGAGGGCACCTGAAACTGAAGTCATCGCTCCCGATGCAATGATGTCAGTGTCCCGGGAGGGAGTAGAAAGGGATTGTCTGACTTCAAGGAGACCCCATGACAGGTGGGGGATGTTCAACAGACACAGCGTGTGGACCCAAGGATGTCCCCTACTCATCATCCACAGTAATGGGTTAAAGGGACTCTACAACAACTCAATGGCAGTCTCCAAGTGACACACTCCCCTAGACTGAGTGACAAAAAAAGTGGTGGCGTGTGGTTTTTACGCTCTCGCCACTGCTCCTTTCAGGACATTCCCCCGTGCCCATCTCTTACTTTACCCACATTTGAGGTCCATACTATTCGCCTGTTTAAGCCTATAGCCGCTCGTATTGCTGTTGTCTACCGAACCCCTGGCCAACCTCTTCTCTTGCTTGACCAGTTCTCTTCTTGGCTCCCGCATTTCATGTCTTCTGACATTCCATCCCTCATTTTTGGCGACTTTAACATCCCTGTTGACTCGCCACATAGCTCAGCTGCCTCGCGACTTCTCTCCATTACGTCCTCCTTTGGCCCTACTCAGTGGTGCAACTCCCCCACATGCACAGCTGGCAATACTCTGGATCTTATTTTCTCCTACTCGTGCCCTATCTCTGACCTCACCATTACACCTCTCAACCTCTCTGACCATCATCTTCTGACCTGTGAACTCAGTCTTCCCCTCATTCCTCCATCTGAACCCAAGCTTTATAAGACTCGCAGAAATCTCCAATCTCTGGATCCACAGCAATTCTCTGCTGATACATCCATACCGCTCTCGTCTGTCCTATCTCTCTCCTGTCCTAATTAAGCCATTACCCACTACAACTCTACTCTTTCCTCCACCCTTGATAAGTTAGCGCCATCAAAACCCTGGTCAATGAGGCGACAAAACCTGCAATCCTGGCACAACATATTGACCCGGCATCGCCAAAGATGTTCTAGAACTCCTGAACGCTATTGGAGAAAGACCCGCTCCCACTCAGACTTTCTTCACTATAAATTTATGCTCCGGTCCCACAGCTCTGCCTTCTTCCAAGCCAAGCAGGCATATTATCCAACCCTCATACACACCCACTCCCGGAACCCATAATGTCTGTTCGTCGCCTTCAATTCCCTTCTCCACCCTGCAGTGGCTGTTCCTCACACTGACCTCAATGCTGAAGACTAGGGATGTGCGTTTCGGGTTTCGGAATTTTCACAAAATTTCACGATTCGTGCATTCGGTTTTGGCCGATTTTACGAAAATTTTCAGATCCGAAAACGGCAGATCCGAACAAAGTTTCGTGCCGAAACGAAAACTTTTCGGAATTTTCGAATGGACTAGAAATGTGTGAAATCGGAATTCATTTTCGTTCCATTCGTGATTTTGGCTCCATTCCTGATTTCGGTTCTATTTCAGTAATTTCGGACATCGTATTTATATCGCTGATTCTGTAATTAAATTTTGTATCATTCCCATCTCAATGTTTTCTTCCTGGAAAACCAGAGAAATCTCAATGTAGCCTTCTTGTAAAACATGAGAAATCTCAATGGCAGAATTATCGTATCGGCAGAATTATCGTATCGTATAATTATCGGACCCGAAAAACCATTAGTCTACGTCAAAACGAATAGACACTTTGAAACGAGGAGAACAGATGTTCCGAAAAACACGAAAATTTCCGAAATCACGAAAAAAAAGTCGATACGAAAAACGAAACGAAATGAACCGAACCGAAACGAAAATCGGCCGAAATGAAAATTTTCAAAATCCGAACGAACCGAACCGAAAAAAAAAAAGTCGGTGCACAAGCCTACTGAAGACCTAGCATGCTTTTTCACAGTAAAAATAGAACAGATAAGAACTGAAATCTCAACAATACCATTATCACCCATGCAGGAAGATGCTAACCATGTCTAGCCTCACATGTTTAACTCATTCCAACTAAGAGGTCCTTAAACTACTACGATCCTCTCATCCCACTACCTGCCTCCTCATCCTCGTTCCCTCACATCTTGCCAAAACACTCTCCGTTTCTCTTGTACCATCCTTGACCTACACCTTTAATCTGTCCTTAACCTCTGGGGTCTTTCCTGCCCCCCTCAAACATGCCACAGTAGTCCCAATCCTAAAAAAAGCCATCTACGGATCCGACTGCCTCCTCCAACTACCGTCCCGTGTCCCTGCTCCCTTTTGCCTCCAAACTCCTCGAAAAGCAGGAGTTTAAGCCTTTGGGAGCTAGTCTTATCCAATGATATTCAAGTCTTTCTGCTTTGAGAACCGTTAGACTGTCTGGATCACCCACCTCCCTTGCAGTCAAGTTTATAAAGTAAACTAAAACGGTTAAAATGGGAAGGGATAGTGTAGAGTGGGTCAATGTTTAACCTCTCCATTTACTACCCTCTCCTGTATTAACATATAGTATCCCTTTAACATGGTATCCTATACACATTGGGGCTTGCAGTGACTACACCATAAGAAGGAGCTCGGACATTGGCCAAGCTAAATTACGCATACGCCCTACTGAGCAATAACGCCTCCACTGATGTAGGTTGATCCCGATACCACAGGATAACTCACATGTGAGAAATCGCTCCTGAGCATGCGCAGAAGACTTTGTCAGCTGGCGCATGCCCACTGGATCGATCAAACTGCACAGGTGCATAGACCAAGCAACGATAATGGACTACCGTCGTCTAGCTTTGTTTCCGGGCAAGCAACCTATTGAGAATGAGTTGACATGTATTGTGGGAACAAGCAAACGTAACCACAAAGATCGAAGTGAGTTCCGGTTCTGTTAATTATTCTTAAGACCCACTTTCATGGACTTTTGGCACATTTCCGGTTACACATAGGTCTATGAGGAATGTTAGGCAGGGCGAACCTCCTCTTATCATCCCCTCTTCTGGCAAGTCCACGCCCCAACACAAGAGGCACACGGGCAGAATTGTCAATCAATCAGTGCCCACCCCAGACTCACCGAGCAACACCCCATGCTGGGAGGTTCTGAGTTGTAGATTCCGCACACACCTGAGACTACTCCTCTATCAACCACTGTATATAAGAACAGGTGGCATAAGCCTCTGTTCGCTGACACATTTACACACCTATTATACCATATACTCCTGAATACGCTGTCTACATATGCAGCAAAATGTGTATGCTAGAGTTTTCAAATACTTTACCTTTGACCGCACAGAATTGTTTCTAACACCCCTGGCTGCTCTTATCATTTGTGGTCTTTTTTTTTTAAGCGCTTAGGACCCCGGCCTGCTCTGATATGTTCCATGACTAACATTTTATTTGAAATATGTCAACCCATGGAGGTTTCTATAGACATATTTGTCTATGTATGCAGTCAATTTGCCTTTTAACACTCTGTTCCTACATCGCATCTCTTCTTAAACCACCAGCCCACGAATTCTGGTTTGCTATCTTTACAAGAATAGCTGCTTTGCTTTAGAATAGTGCGATGTTGACACAGAATATTGCCTGCAACTAGTTTGTCTTCTACAGGGGACAGAACTGTGATTTCACCATCACCTTTTATGGTGCTTTGAAAAGGTATAGTTTTATTTTGTCTCTTATACAGTCAGGTCCAAAAATATTGGGACATCGACACAATTCTAACATCTTTGGCTCTATACACCACCACAATGGAGTTGGAATGAAACAAACACAATGTGCTTTAACTGCAGACTGTCAGCTTTAATTTGGGGGTATGTACATCCAACTCAGGTGAACGGTGTAGGACTTATAGCAGTTTGCAGATGTGCCTCCCACTTGTTAAGGGACCAAAAGTAATGGGACAGAATAATAGTCATAAATCAAACTTTCCCTTCTTAATACTTGGTTGCAAATCCTTTGCAGTCAATCACAGCCTGAAGTCTGGAATGCATAGACATCACCAGATGCTGGGTTTCATCCCTGGTGATGCTCTGCCAGGCCTCTACTGCAACTGTCTGCAGTTCCTGCTTGTTCTTGGGGCATTTTCCCTTCAGTTTTGTCTTCAGCAAGTGAAATGCATGCTCAATGGGATTCAGGTCAGGTGATTGACTTGGCCATTGCATAACATTCAACTTCTGTCCCTTCAAAAACTCTTTGGTGCTTTTGCAGTAGGCTTTGGGTCATTGTCCATCTGCACTGTGAAGCGCCGTCTAATGAGTTCTGCAGCATTTGGCTGAATGTAAGCAGATAATATTGCCCAAAACACTTCAGAATTCATCCTGCTGCTTTTGTCAGCAGTCACATCATCAATAAATACAAGAGAACCAGTTCCATTGGCAGCCATACATGCCCACGCCATGACACTACCACCACCATGCTTCACTGATGAGGTGGTATGCTTAGGATCATGAGCAGTTCCTTTCCTTCTCCATACTATTCTCTTCCCATCACTCTGGTACAAGTTGATCTTGGTCTCATCTGTCCATAGGATCTTGTTCCAGAACTGTGAAGGCTTTGTTAGGTGTTGTTTGGCAAACTCTAATCTGGCCTTCCTGTTTTTAAAGCTCACCAATGGTTTACATCTTGTGATGAACCCTCTGTATTCACTCTGGTGAAGTCTTCTCTTGATTGTTTACTTTGACACACATACACCTACCTCCTGGAGAGTGTTCTTGATCTGGCCAACTGTTGTGAAGGGTGTTTTCTTCACCAGGGAAAGAATTCTTCCGTCATCCACCACAGTTGTTTTCCGTGGTCTCCCGGGTCTTTTGGTGTTGCTGAGCTCACCGGTGGGTTCCTTCTTTTTGAGAATGTTCCAAAAAGTTGTTTTGCCACGTCTAATGTTTTTGCTATCTCTCTGAGTTTGTTTTGTTTCTTCAGCCTAATGATGGCTTGCTTCACTGATAGTGACAGCTCTTTGGATGTCATCTTGAGAGTTGACAGCAACAGATTCCAAATGCAAATAGCACACTTAAAATGAACTTCGGGCCTTTTATCTGCACATTGTAATTGGGGTAATGAGGGAATATCACACACCTGGCCTTGGAACAGCTGAGAAGCCAATTGTCCCATTACTTTTGGTCCCTTAACAAGTGGGAGGCACATCGGAAAACTGCTGTAAGTCCTACACCGTTCACCTGAGTTGGATGTACATACCCTCAAATTAAAGCTGACAGTCTGCAGTTAAAGCACATTGTGTTTGTTTCATTCCAACTCCATTGTGGTGGTGTATAGAGCCAAAGATGTTAGAATTGTGTCGATGTCCCAATATTTCTGGACCTGACTGTATAACTATTACATAGTCACATTCCAACCATTTTTTATTTATTGTATCCCTTTAGCTCAAAAGATTGTGCTTCTGCATTCTCTGCCTTACTATTCCTCGGCTGTCTATTCCTTTGTAATAATTTTTGTATTTGATTCCACTTTATTTTGTATTCAGTCCTATACACATTTATATGATTTGCAATTAGTCTGACTTTGACATTCAGCGCATTCTATCTAGGTCAGTCATTTCCAAGGTGGGTGGTACCATCCCACTGGAAATGGTCGAAAGATCTGGGGAGAGTCCATTAAAGAAAAAAAGGGGGTGATAGTTGTGATGGATGCAACCCTGCTGTCTCCCCAAGTAATATAGTGTATGGGGGGGGGTTCTAAGGATATTGCCCAGGAGTCAAGTGCCTGGGGTGGCAGCAAAAACGTTTGAGAACCACAAATCTATATTATAAAGTCAAAGGTTATTAGAAATCTGGGCAACATATGTATTGTGAAAAAGTCACACACCCAGCAAGCACCCTACCTAACCTGGTCCTTAGAGTGGCTGGGTAAATCTAGAGGAGCTAGAAAAAAGCCAAAGTCTGGGGCAGGTGAGGTACAAATAAGCAGGGATACAGGCCAAGGCCAGTAACACAGAGACTGATAATCATACAAGCTGGAGTCTAGGAGTTGAGAGAGCAAAAGAAAATGAAGGAACAATGTCAACGTCACAACCAGGACATATTTAAAATAAAAATAAATTTTAAAAAAATTAGCAAGAAGGCACAGAGATAAAAAACACAACACAGGGATAGCATGAAATACAGACAATGTATTTATAAAATATCTGATTGCAATAATATAGGCTCATGAATCCGAATTGCAAGCACTGTGCATCATCCACAATTCATCCTATATTTTGAAGCCATGAAAACCTGCACTGTCCATGTGATCACAACCTTGATAATCTGTACTCAGAAACAGTGTTAAGAACATTCAAAAGCTGGTACCTGGGATAAAAAGCAACTTGTAAAGGTGTATGGCCAATATCCTATAAGAAACAAAAACACCAATCTCTTGCACAAACAGTAGGGGTTATTCAGAGAGCACTGAAATGTTGCCGACATTTCGGTGCTCTCTCATTCCCCGCACTCCCCTGCACTCCAGGGAATCAAAGTTCCCCACCCCGCGGTGAATTCAGCATTCACTGCAGGGTCCCCGGAGTGCAGGGAAAACCTGCCACAAATCTGCCGCAATCACGCTGAACACCGGCCGGAACCGCTGGAAAACCATGCCGGACACTTTGGAATAAGGCTGGGGTCAGACGAGCACACTGATTGTGCACAGTAACGGATGCACTTAATAACGGATGAGATTGTGGTTACATTGTATCAGTTAGTTTTGACTGATGTTGAGAAAAAGAAAAAAAACTGTATGCAGGAGTTTCTCTACGTCCGTGTAGCTTTTTCACGTCAATGCCATTTTGGCATCTGTTGCAACACGCGTTGCCTGCACGTGAAAAAGTGCGCACGTACTCTGTGTGTTGTTCTCTATTTACTCCTTTGAAAAGCTACGACGGACAGCAAACAGTGCGGTCAGACGGATGCAAAAAGTACGCTCGTCTGACGCCAGCCTAAGGCTGGGGTCAGACCAGCGCACTTTTAACGTGCGTTCTGGCGCACATAATTACGGCCGCACTAGCAGCAGATGACAGCCAATATACGAAGTACGGCCGCACAAAAGTCCAGCCGTGCAACGCAAGTGGAATTTGAACGCATTTTTCTGAGAACGCTGAACCGCTAGTACTGACGTACTGAGTGCGCAGCTGCGGCATAGCGGTGTGTGTGTGCGTGGTTAGGAGATGTCAGACGCTGCTAATGTCCAGCCAACATAACGTCCAGACGCAAAAAGAGTTTTATTGACGATCCGTACAAAATCACGCCCGCAAATGCGCGTCGTCTGCCCGTTTTTGCGCATTCCGTGAAAAAATACGTTAATGCGTTCGGACGCACTTTTTCACGTTCGCGGGGAAAAATGCTTTCGTCTGACCCTAGCCTTAGCCGTCGAGCCGCCGATCACAGCGCAGACCAGCCGCTGGAAAAAGCTGACAAGCTGACAAACAGGGTAAACAAAAACAAAGAACAGTACACTTGAAAGTTTCAAAATTGAAACGCTGTTTGCAAAAAAAACTACTGAATGAAAATGTCTGGAATTTACATACAAGGTCCAATGAATTATAATAAAAAGCATTTTGGCAGGGCATGACATATACATATAATAATGATATATTATTAATCTTCTTAGTCTGCCGGAAAGAACGATATATAATTTGTCTGGGTGGTATAATAATACGTGACTTAAAACCACGTTTAAAAACGGTCAAAATGAGCTCAGCAAACTTCTACTTCGAAACAGCGTTGAAGTTGTAAAATTACTCCCGTCCTTAAGGGGTTAACTAGTTTTACAGATGCTGACAGCATCTACCCAATTATTTTTTTCTTTTGCTATAAATACTTCCCATTTCTCCGTCATTGTGCTGCTCTTGCTCTCCATCCCAGGACTTCTGAAATCCAGAAGTTCCTGGATTTTTATTTTTTTTTATCATTTTTTAAACGTCTTTTCCATACATAAGCAAATTGCGTTGCATAGGATTCGGAAATTGCACATTTCAAGTAATATGCATATTTTCTGTACATAAGTTCTGTGTTGCCTGCTCAGAACGATGGAACGATGCACCAGAATGGTTTCATTGGCTGCCTTTCTCAGGACACCTACAGCAGTCAGCAGTCAGAGAGGGTGATTTCAGCAATCAGAACGAGCCGGCATTACCAGTGACCGATCTGGCCATCAGAAGTCCAGGGAGTTAAAAATCCTTGCTGCCTGGTGGTACGCTTCTGGGCAGAGTAAACTACCCTCCGCTTCACACAGCATTTTCTGTCAGTCGGGAGGCTTCCACACAGCCGAACCACTTTAAAAATGGTAAATGGTAAAGATGTGCAGCGTGACCCTTTATCCTCCTGGGAAAGACTATCTTTGCCCGCTTCTCCATATCACCACCCAACTTAAGGAAAGTATTAAGGTGGTTCACACATGAAAGCTTGTGCTGAGGCAGATAATAGTTTATATAGAGCTTTTCTTTATTGATCTGGGGGAATCATTAGCACTTGCCAGGTCATGTGTCACAACTTAATCTACTTAATCTACTTGCATAAACTCTGGCATGTAATGCTACCATACGGATATTAAAGTGCATCTGTCATGGCCAAAGGAAGTTCGGAAGATGGGCTCATTTGACAGGGAATCACCCCCTACATCTGTGGTAGCATTTCTTGCCAACACATATATACTAAAAAATTTCATAATTCCATGAAAATAAAATAAAAACACTGTCAGTTACTCCAGTGGCATGACACAGGTGGGAGTGACAGCTATGAGCACAGGGTTCTCCTACAGATCATCCCTTTGCTTACATCATGCACATTATTGACTGTTGGCACACCAACGTTACTGCTCACGTCCACTCTGGTTATAAGCAGGCCCGGACCGGGACAAAATATTGGACCCCCAGATTTATATACACAGGTACTGGACCCCCAGAATTATATACACAGGCACTGGACCCCCAGAATTATATACACTGGACCCCCAGAATTATATACACAGGCACTGGACCCCCCTCCCAGCACATACCCCTTGCAGCTATGCAGTGTAGGGTAACCCAGGTGTGGGCTGCCCAGTGCACCCTTTCCATGCTGCCAGAACACACGTGGCACCCCATCTGCACAGCCCTGCAAACCCTTTCCATAACATGGGCCCAGGGTACCCCCCAGGTCACACATGGAAATATTGCCCCCCAGCTTACACATGGAAATATTGCCCCCAGCTAACACATGGAAATATTGCCCCCAGGTCACACATGGATATATTGCCCCTAGCTCACATAGATGTATTGCCCCAGCTCACACATGGAAATATTGCCCCAGCTCACATGGATGTATATTGACCCCAGCTCACATGGAAATGTTGCTCCCAGCTTTCACACATGGATATATTTGCCCCCAGCTCTCACACATGGATATATTTGCCCCCTAGCTCACATGGATGTATTGCCCCCAGCTCACATGGATGTATTGCCCCAGCTCACACATAGAAATATTGCCCCCAGCTCACACATAGAAATATTGCCCCCAGCTCTCACACATGGAAATATTGCCCCCAGCTCTCACACATGGAAATATTGTCCCCAGCTCTCACACATGGAAATATTGCCCCCAGGTCTCACACATGGAATGTTTCCCCCAGCTCTCACACATGGATATGTTGCCCCCAGCTCTCACACATGGATATGTTGCCCCCAGCTCTCACACATGGATATATTTGCCCCCAGCTCTCACACATGGATATATTTGCCCCAAGCTCTCACACATGGATATATTTGCCCCCAGCTCTCACGCATAGAAATGTTGCCCCCAACTCTCACGTATAGAAATGTTGCCCCCAGCTCTCACGCATGGATATATTTGCCCCTAGCTCTCACACATGGATATATTTGCCCCCAGCTCTCACACATGGATATATTTGCCCCCAGCTCTCACACATGGATATATTGCCCCAGCTCTCACACATGGATATATTGCCCCAGCTCACACATGGAAATATTACCCCCAGCTCTCACATGGATACATTGCCCCAGCTCACCTCTCCTCATCTCCGGGCTGCTCTGCCTGCACCCTGCCCCGCCGTCATTGCTGGCGGCCACGTGCTTTTCCTCCTACGAGCGGCCGCCAGCATAAAGCTCTGCCACTCGGCTGTGGATTTAACCACCAGCCAGATCTCGCGGTACCCGCTCGGCTGCCCCCCGGTTGTGCCACTGATGGGATATCACTGCCAACATTCACTGGGCTTGTAGTTTAAATCACAAGTGATTAAGGGGTCACTTTAAAGCATTGTTCCCAAACCTATCCTCAGGTACCTCAACCAGGCCAGATTTTTCAGATCACCTTGTGGAAATGTAGACTGAATCCTGCAATCACTGAGAACTTGAGAAGCAAATTATATCACATGTGCTGTGCTTCAGATAGCTGGCAAACCTGGCGAATCATTGGGTCCTGAGGACAGGTTTGGGAAACACTGCTTTAAAGAGACTATTCAATAAAATGTAGCCAACAACAGTCACCATTTGAGTAGCTCCCTGGTTATTTTGCAGTCATGTGTCAGCTCCTCACTTGTCCATTTACTAGCTAAACTATTTGCACTAATTTGTGTATTTAGCCATCTCATCCCCTGACTCTGATGATTTGGGTATGTCATTTGGATTTAGTAAGTATACTTACTAGTCTACGGCTACACAGGACTTTATAGGAAATTGTGGTTGTCCTGCCCAAGCAAAGTGGCAACCACATTATACCCCTTGCCCCCCAAGTTTCTGGTGTAACACCAATACAGAATGGCTCCAGTTTTTCACATCTTATACTTCGTGCAGAAATACAAATGTTTGTCCTGGAGAGCAGATTTGATGTTGATTACTGAGAGTCCAGTCATAGAATAAATGTGGAGATACCCTAGGGAAGCACAACCAAAAAATGTTATACGTTTACCACTGCATAGTGACGCCTTGTTCTTTTGGAATATATGCAAATCCTTCTCCTCCGTACGTGCAAGTAGAGAGTTCTTCTTAATCTATCCTGCATGAACTTTCCTAGTACTTAGATTTAATTTGCTGTGACAAAGTATTTATATTACCTGACAAATGCTAACATTATACAGTGCCCAAAGTAAATTCAAGGAAAGTATGTGGTGCAGCGCTGAATTCCACATGTTAAATGCACAATGCATGCTATGTATATAGGCTTAGGGATGTTTGAGGTCATGCTGCATCTGTGGGCATTAGCAGAGCAGTTGTAGAGAGGGAGGGCTGCAATGTGTGTATAGGGGGATATATCATAGTTTGGTGTCAAGACTGGGGTTATGCACCTAGTAGGAAGGTGGGAAGAAAAGATGGTCCTTGCTAATAAGATGAGCATTAGGGTATGTAAGTAAAAGGCGGTGGTCTGGGAAGAAAATGTAAAAGGAGTCATGTTACAGTGTTGGAGTCCTGATTACAGTGACTCACTGGAGAGTCTCAGAGCTGCCTTTGTTTCACTCTGCTCTGTAACGCAGAGGGGAAGGCAGCAAACTTTTTAACTAACTTTCCTTTTTTTTATTTGGAAATCTTTACTTATTTTTATTTTCATGCTCGTGAACATACATTTTTAATTACCTCAAGAGATGGCTTCAAGGTGAGAATTTAATTGAATTTTTAATAGATTCTATGCTACATTTTTGAAGGTATAAATGTACCTACATGTTCACACTTTTATTTTCTTCTTCTCTGTTTTTATTTATTTATCTACTGGCATATGCACCTCAGGCAACTCCAGGAGCCCTTGAGATTGATGTACCTACTTCTTGGTTGCTTAGTTCCATTCATTGTAGAGGCTCAGATCTGGGAAGGTAAGACTGCGAATTGTCATATCAATAAACTCTGCATACAGGTGGCTGTACCTGAAAGTGGCTTGCTTTAACTCTTCAGTCCTGTAAACTATTAAAGAGAAAGTTGAAATTATACTCAATTATCTTTTAAACGTGATATGGGATAGGCTTGTTTTCAATAACTACTTGATTCTTTGGATGTGAAACATTTAATAGAGTTCTAACAGAGTTTTGCAGATTGCAGAGGAGCCAAAGAATGAGTTGGTTAGAGCAGTGAATGGATTTTCAGCAGAAATGTGTTGGTGCAGAGAGAAAACAACCAGATATATCATTTTTGCATTACAAATGTGTCCATAGCATAGACTGATGTAAGATAGTTAATATTTTGCTTGCAAATCAATGTTGGTGTGATGAGATTTAATATGGTTTGTCCACGGTATGTAATAGGTGTACTGTACAGAATGATGGAGAGGCATAGAACAATGGAATTGTGTAGAGTTTAGAGTTGAGACGGACATTGTTAACCATCATTAAATAATTGTTAGACAATTCTTGGACCCATCTCTTGTTTATCTAACCAGTTACCATTAATGGGCCAAAAATGGACTGAGATTCTGTTTGGAATTCTGTACTTTGTATTCTCTTGTTGCTTGCATTGTGAAAACCACAAGCTGGAGTATCTGAAGCTGGGCAGAGGTGGATGCATTAATTTTATCAAATAAATGTCTTTGAACTCCTTGAAACGTGCTCTAGATCGTCATTCTGGAATGTGTAGGGTTACCATTAAACAATTATCAAACAGGAAGAGAAACAAGAGTTGTCTTCCTCTGAAAATATGTGATTGCAGCATCCTTTGGCAACAGAGTTACAGTATAATTAACCCCTGCTGTAAAGGGCAATTTTTAATGCAATGGTGATAGTGATACGTAAAGAGAAATTTGGAAGTAAAACTACTATGATTAATAACCATGGAAACCCAGACCTCCCAACATGTTCTGAATTAGGCAACTCTTTCCCAGTTTTGCACCCTGTTGACTGTATGATTATGTAAACTCCCAAAATATTTTGTGTGTACGATATGTGTGTCAAAGAGCGCACACGTCAGACGTCTCTTACTTATGCAAGGTCAGTCATGGCACGCTGCACATGTATTGGTAGCTAATGCGGTATAGCATGGCATATCTGCACATTTATAATGATGCCATACTGGAATGCCCTTTTTTTGCAGAACCACCCACCTAACCAATGCCGGGATATAAAGAAACCACTATAATGTTTCTGCTAATTGCTCTTCTCTTAGATCTTTCTCTTATAACTGTTTGATGTGGTGTTCAGAGCCACCCACGTGTCTTATTTAACCAGATAACTTTTGGCATAATTTTTACTTGCTGAGCAAGCTGGAAATATATTCTACAGCAGATCTTATCATCTCGAGGACCGGCAGTCCTTTTTATTTCAAGTATACCCTAATTGAAAACACAACATATCTAAAATAGATTGAATACATCTTGGTTAAGTCTGGATTATTATTCTTTTATACTCTGAGTTGCTAAAGTGAAAATCTCTTTGCAGTTAAATGGTGTTTTAAACCTGCAGCTACAATTAACAAGGTTATAGCATATCTGGTGAATACATTAAATTACTGCTGCAAAATGTTTAAAATGAGTCTAGTTCAGAGATCTCCTGTAAAATTAAGAGGTTTAAGCTGCACTGAGTTTGTTAGAGTTTCCTGATCATTGCCAACATGTAAAAGAAGCCAGCTCTGCATGAATTCTGTTTTGCACGTTGTGTAAACTTTTCAACATGACACGTTTTCTTTTTGTAATCCAGGATTAAAATCTGCAGGTTTTATGGGACTCCACAGGGTTTTACAATGCTTTTTCATCTCCACATCTATTTATTTATAGATCTAGCTAGTTATCCGACACAAAATCTTTCATATCAAATATAATCTGATGTCTGGGAGTACTGAACGAGCTGGGTTTACAATAATAGTTGAATATTGCTGTAGACTGGATGAAATGACCTTTTAGTCCTGGTGGCAGTGCAATGAGTGGACTTGTCATTTTTTCTTCAAGAAAAGAGGAAATGAGTTTATGCACTAAATAAAATGAAAACATAAAATTTATAATTATGAAGACCGATACTAAAATGCCAGCATGGCCAGTACTGTATAATCTAATGGAAGACGGGAGGCCGGGTACTCATGTTAAGGCTTGGCAAAAGCCGACATCTCAGTTGAAACGTCGTCTGTGGGCATCTGAATAAACTGCCACTAAGTGACCTGATTGCCTGGTCTCCCTTCATATAGTAATTTCTTCTTGACTTTTCATTATCCACTATGTGCAAAAACATACAAACTCAGAAATACATTCAGCCGCCACTGCATTTGGTTCACCAGTGCAAAATCTAGTCAACCAGTCATATGGGCACATCTCATTGCTTAAAATCGTATAAACACAGTCCATGACATTCAGTTGTTGATCATTCTAATCAAAAGAATGGAGAAGAAGTAGACTCTAAGGGCCACATTACGATCTCCACAATAAAACGGGGGCGGTAACCGGGAGAAAAAACTGCGCCCGCAGTTTTCCCCCTACCGCCCCTGTTTTAGCGTGGAATTACAATACAGGTGCTTAAAAGGCTGCCTGCATTGTTACCGCGTGCTACAGCCCAGGATGCTCGCGGCAGCGCTGAGCGCAGCCGCGAGCATCCACTCGATGGAGTCCGTAGGACTCCATTGAGTCAGACGCCGGCGGTCACATGACCTGCCGGATCTCGCGAGGCGAGATCCGGCAGGTCACCGTAGTGATACACAGGGAGACACTGGGGGGACTTTTCCCCCCAGTCTTTCCCTGCTCCCGCCAGACGGAGGAGGCGGTTGGAGTCGCGGTCCTCACCGTGGAACAGAAGGTGAGTATACCATTCTGTTTTTTATTTTTTAGGCTGGTGTTAATGGGTTCTGCAGAAGCGGAATCTGTTAACACCAAGTCCTGGCTCTGGTTAACTTTCCGCTACCCAGAGCCGGACGTTAATCAGCGTTAGAACTTTGTAATTCTAACGCTGATTAGCACTTTGCACTCCCTATCTTAAGTATAGGGAGCCCAAAGTACAGTAACCTCGTGCTGAAAAGCGCAAGGTACCAAATGCAAACGGGTTACTTAACCTGTTTGCATTTGGATTGTAATATGCGGTAGACAACGCGGCTAACGTTAATGATCACGCAGGTGAGCGTTAACGTCAATATTGTAATGTGGCCCTAAGGGTTTTATTCCATAGTTGGTGCTAATGTTGCCCCTCAATGGGTAACCGTCAGTCAGCGCCAAGATAAGTGTGTTTAATGCATTCCATGGTGTCCTGATCCGTCAAAGCTTCTGGCAAGATCGCGCAGGGCTCACAGCCCAGAAGCACATCCCACCATGTAGTCCTATGGACTCCAGGAGGTAAAAAAGTAGCGATTCCGCAATGCCGAGAAAAAGTATCCCAGCATTTAGAACAGTGTTCCAGGGTGGGGTGCAGAGCTAGCGCCTGCCCTGGAATATTGCGCTAACATGGGGACGCTGTGGGGAAATCTGCAGATGCAGATTTTCCCTGTTAGCGTCCCCATGTTAGCGCAAAGAAGGGAATAGGGCTCAATTTTTTCTACATGGATGAAGACTCACATGTAAGACACTGTGTTTTGGCTTTTTCTTTCAAAAATTCTTATGAAAATTTGAGATCCCCAAGCCCACCCAGCTGTTTAGCTGAATGGCTGGGCCATTGTACTTAAGAGTAGACTGATTAACTGTTGCATCTTATGTTGCGACTGAGACACAAATATTGCTTGTGTCTTGGATGTAAGTTCTGTTTACAGTAAAGAATTGTTTCCTATACTTTGTAAAGGTCATCTGGAAAATAGTGATGTTGCTTTTGCAAAATCACTTTAGCACAAAAAATAAAAAGCTGAAAAAAATAGTTAACCCCTAGTCCCACAGTGTAAAAAGTTAAGTGATCTGCCGCCTCCTATTTGTATGCAGTGGAATGCTGAGAACCAGGAGTTCCCAGGGCTACACTGAGGAACCCTGCTTATGTGATCTTGTGTAGAACTGGAGCATGGCCAATTGGCCATGTTTGTCTCCATGGAGTGTTTGGACTGCAGGAGATGATGCCACTGGTGGTATCGTGTACTAGCCCCAATAAATATGTCATATTAGAGCTGGCAGCAGGTAGCCACTAAAGGTTATTGACTCGCACAGATAGTTACATTTAGCGATTTTCCAATTACCAACGACCTTGGAATAGGGCCCTTACTGTCACACAAGGGTACGAGATTTACCAAATTCATTTTAAAAAAGAAAAAAAAACACTTTATTTCAGGTAATATTCAAAAACAAGTTTAAGAACAACTCTGTGCAGAGATGGACTAAGATAACTAAAAATAACAGAAAAGGTTGGCAACAAGTCAAGAGAATGTTAGACTGAGTGCATGTCGGCTGCAGGGCACAACCTGAACCTTGTGACGGCACCTGTAAGCAGGGCATCCTGCACGCCTTGCCACCCCCCAATGGGTGACGCCCGCCCGCCATTATGATGTTAATAACGCATCCACAGACTCCATATTTTGTCTTAGACCTATTGTTAGCAGTTCATTTCTACCTCTGGAAGACATTAGTGATGAAGATTAGCAGTTACATCTTTCAAGACATCTGTTATTTGATTTCTCGGGCGTATTCCCTAACGTGACCCATGCCACTTACCCAAAGAACATACTCGTTGGCAAGATTTCAACTGGTTGTTGGAATAAAATCATGGAAAATACTGGTCCATGTTAAGATAACAGTGCTTCAACACAAAGTTGCTTGAGCTATATCAGCTGTCCAGTTACTCTCCAGAGTAAAACAGTTGTAACACGTGTTTCAGTTACTGGTGTCTGCCTATAATTTTGTTTAAAATAGTTTAGGAAGTGTTAGAGAATAATTGCTAAACAATAGAAGACCGGTCACAAGAAGCTTGGTTTAACATGAGCTTTAATATAGGAGCAGGAGTGTAGGACAGAAACTTTGCAGCTCCTACAATAAAGCTCCCGCTAAAGCCAAGTCTCCTCTGACCTGTCTTTCTTCTCACTTTGTTGTTCACGTCAGGGCTGGTGATATCCTGTCTTTAGTAGTATTCCAAAACACACGGGCCTTTCGATATGTTTTGCTCTTATAAACAGACTGCGTTCCATTAGCTATGGAACTGGTGATCATCATCTGATACAGGCATGCGTGGAAGGGTATGCCTGCCTTGGAAGGTTAATTTCTCCCGCCTTTGACATTGTAGGTCCCATCTACACTTTGTGTTTTTCTTATTGGGTTCTTGATAAGGATAACATTTAGTTTGTAATTGATAAATGTAATATTGGCTGTTCACTTGATATTTTTTATTCCATACCATGATTCCATACTCTAGAGATTTTACTCAGTATAATCTCCAGGACACATGTCAGCTATGTATCTTATATCTTAGCCTACCCATACCCTGAACACTGGATTTATTGTAGTAGTAAACATAATTGTGCAGATTGGATGTGAGGGGATCAGCTGGGATGTAGTTTAAATTGGTTATCATTCGCACCATAATTAATAAACATTTCCAGAAAGTCTGAATATTTAGCAGAAATGAATAAGATCCTATTGCCTGGTGTCCAGACAGAGCAGAACTATACAACAAACATGAAAACCTCCTTGTGTTTTGTACCTTTCGTTGTGGTTTTAAAATGCTGGAGGACCCGTAGGCTGATAGCATTTGGATTCCTGGCAGAGACACACAAACATGTGAGATGCACTTGGTATTTTATTCAGTTTGAAGGAATTTAGCTCATGTCAGCATTGACGTTTTGGTAATATTCATATCTGTAGTTAGATTAATTCATGTAAGCAGGTTTTCTGCCATTATTTCTTTATAGGATGTCAAATATTTTATTAAACCAAGTATTAAATTATATACAGATGTTCTACTTGAACTATTCAACTATCTTGAATATGAACATGTTCTCCACACTGTGTATATATTTGTATTTCATGCAGTATAGGACCAGATGTGTATAAAGTCGCATGAATCTGTCTGGGAAATGAGACAGAATACAATTAATTCACACTACATACTCAATAACGTAATACAATTTTTAAGCTGAAATGGACAAGTATTCAATGTTTAACAACACAGACATTAATTAATATGGAAGGATAAGGATGCAGTTTAAGATTAGAGTACCACATCATTGATGCAACTCATCCCTCTGCTCATCTACTTACACGTGATTAAAGCTGCTTTAATGGCCCCACCATTCCCTATAGTAACCAGGCGGTTTAATGATTGTCAGTGTGAAAGTGACCACTGTTGTTTTTACGTTTCTGCTCTGTTTGTGTTTGGTCAAATGTTTCCTCTTACTCGTTTATGCAACCCACAGATATTATATACCATTTTTCTCGCCATTAAATGGACTTTCTAAAGATACCATTATTTCCATCATGTTCTTTAATTTACTATTAAAACAAATTATGAAATGTAATGAAAAAATGGAAAAGAGAGATCCCCCTATCTCCAATTGGCAGCTAAGAGTTAACTGACCCACTGGCATCATTGCACATATGGCAAAGACCTCAGTGGGTGGGGGAGTGACCTGGGGGCTTGGCTGACATCCAAGATGTCAGCCACTCCCAGGATCGACTTGCGATCTGGGACCTAATGGGTTAAAGAGAGGCAATGCTAAAAAAGGTAGACTCTGCCCTCTTAAGCGGTGCCACTATTTCACTCTTTTTTTACCTACTGGAGCCGTTTGGGAGGGAGAGGGCTCCAAAGGAGCCCCCCTCCCCTTTCACATTTCCCACTGCAGGAGCTGGGGATGCCTGGCAATGACATAATCGCGATGGCCAGGCACCACAAATGGGTGGTGCAGGCTTCATGCTTGCCAGACTGTCGTGGGATCCCAGCCAGAGAGGTGAGTATAGGGAGGGAGGTGGGGTAAAGGACCAGACGTACGTAGTACGTCCTTGGTCCTTAAGGGGAATTTTCTGCAGGACGTACTATGTACGTCAGTTGTCCTTAAGGGGTTAAAATTCCCCTCATCTTCCTAAACCCCAATCCCTCTAGACTGTAAGCTCCTATGAGCAGGACCCTCTACACCTCTTATTCCCATCCTATGTCCATTTATCTGTATCTTGTTCCCTTTGGATATTGTAAAGCGCTGCTGAAACTGTTGGAGTTATGTAAATGATGATAATAAGTTTGCATGCATAAATATAAGAGGACCCTATTGCAACTGAGTTATTAACAATGAGCAGTGAGTTGTTGCCGACGGTAGCACTCAATGTTAATGTCTCAGCAACTTTTCCAGCTGTGCTGCATACTCCTGTTGAAGCTCAGCTATTATGGCTGCTTTATACACATTTGCTAATGAGGAGGCCTCCCGTGAATACTGTAGAGTATGTCCTAGGTTCTGTATTCTTTATTACAGCCAGTGATGAAAAAATGTGCGGCTGCCAAAACACGTTAAGTGATTTTTCCATTCGGAAAAATACACATGAATAAAAAATAAAAAAGACTGACACCTATAAACTCATCTCTAATTCCCTGGTGATCCACTGCCTCTAACAGAAAACTGAAGGATAAGGGGAAAATATACAGATACAGTCCTTCTGCTCACCCTACTCAATCCAGAGAGAAAACCAGAAACGTTTTGCAGCGCTGTTGCCAGTATCCATTAATGGCCTCCATAGATTACAAGCAGCTGACATAGTGGCTTGTCCATAATTAAATGGGTAATAAGGAGCTGCCAATGCATAATGGGTTTTGGTGTTAGCGGCTCCCCAATACCGGCCTGGCTGAAATAGGGGTTAGGGTATTTTAGGTTGAGCTCCGTAACATAAATGCATCTCAGATATAGATTTGAATAGCGGGAATTCAATAAAAGTTGTGACTTAATCAAATCTTGAGTCTACTAGCATCGCATAATACTATAATTCCAGGATACACAAGAGTAATCGTTCCCAACCCTGGTCCTCAAGTACCCTTAACAGGCCAGATAATAAGGATTTTTCTTGGAAATGCAGACTGAAAACTGCAATCACTGAGCAGCAAATCATATCATGTGTGCTGTGCTTCAGATATCTGCAAACCTGGCCTATAAGGCTATGGTCAGACGAGCGTCTTTGGAGAGCAGAAGGAACGTCCGTGAGAGTGGACGTTCCTTCCACTCAACGCCCGTCTGGCCACCTCCTAGCGCATCGACAGGGAGGCTTTCATAATGGACGCAAGTCGCGTGCGCATTTCGGGCATGCGCACAAGCGTTTGACAGGCCCCGTTGCAGCATCACAACGCTGCGACGGACGCTGGTAAGCATGTCAGTACGGGTGCACATAGTCCAGCCTTAAGGGTACTTGAGGACCAGGACATGGGGACATTGTACTAGAGAACAGGTCAGTAGCCTGAGCAGGTGCGCAGGAATTATCAAGCAGTTACTCATAAGTGTGTAGTAAAAGACCCACATAATTTATGATCATAAGCTCATTGATATAACTTTGCTTTCTTTTCCCTCCCAGCCATTTGTGAAACTGAAATTAGTCAAATTCTCATTTCCCGTTATTCCTTTGGATACAATCGCATCCTTTAATAGACCTGAACCAATAACAGCAATATTACTGATATACAATGTGTACATCAGACACATCCATTATAACACCATTGTAATTTTAACCAATCTTGTGCATGGAGATAAATAGCACTTGTTTAGGAAAGGTTAAAAAAATAGTCAGATAATAAGGAGAGTTCAATTTTTGTCTGATTTTAAAACTTTATCAAACTCTAGTTTGACTATTTCGGCCTATAACATAAAATTCCCAAAGTCAAAAAATGACAACACTTACAGTGTAATCAGGGGCACTATATTATTACAAGGAATAAATAACCAATACTAATTTAATTTCATAACAATAAATTCATCTGCTTTTAATACAAAAGTTACGTCACATCTGTTTCAGAGAGGATGATCAGTAGTGTTTATAGGGGGTTACGGTTGAAATGGTTGTGTGAATTCTGCTGGAAGGAAATTATTGTTTGTTATACACTTAATATGATGATCATGTTCTACAAATATTAGTGTAGAATTTGTAGCTAGAAGGCTGTAAGTACCTGGTGCCCTCACAGTTAGCCGTTACCATGCAATGCTGTGTTTGGCAGCGACACATTCCAAATCTTCTGACTCACATGGTAATACAGTTTACTGTTGTGCACACATCGTGGAATTCTTCCATTCCAAACATAGGCCTTCATTTCCCAAGGATAAAAAAAAACTTCTCTTCTAGCAAACACTTAGAATTCAGATATTCCTTTTGCTAAGCAAATGAGAACAGGCCAGCTGGCTGAATTGCATTAATTAAATGTGTTATATTTTGAAACATAGCTCAAATAAATCCATATTTGGGATATGTATGCCTTGTGAGTGACACAATTCTGCTAAGTTTTGTAGGTGTTATTTTTTTGATGAACATGCCTCTGGAGAATTGTGATGAATCTGTTATTTAAATGACTACATCCAGATACTGGAGATTTCATATAGACACGAATCCAATGTTTTCATTAAAGATCATAAATGAATTGAAGGAAATAATGTGCGTTTCAGGAAACGTACATCCTCTTATGATTGGCACAGCCAATCACCGCACATGCTGGAGTTGGTTGCTAGATGGCAGCACAGCCAGGAGAACAGCACTCCCGCAGAAGAAAATGCCTTCCTCTTTGGAACCAAGGTAGCATGATCGGCACATCATCACGTGAATGAATAGCTCAATCCAGTGAGTCATAACTCAATCCAGAATTTTTTGAGGACCATGTCTTTTCCAAGGATCTGGGTTGAGGATGAGGGTTGTGAGAGAAGGAAAGCTGCTGCGGATCTGCTTGGCTGGAGAGGAGGGACGGACACTGTAACAGGTTTGGGTCTGGTCCTCAAGCCGGAGACCGGTAAACCCCCAGTTGCTGTTACTACTGCTATCCCATTTCACACTGGTGGCTCCAAGAGCTATGTGCCAACTGAAGCTGTCAGAGTGGCATTTAATTTGTAAATATATATATATGATTATGTACATTTTATTATTCCTAATAAAAGTTTGTTATTTTTTTTAGTATTAGTCCTAGAGTGCGCCTCCTTTTGTTTATTTGTATTAGTTCCGTTGAGACAGCAGCACTGGGCATAGAAAACGTTATTCTGGAGAGTGCTGAACCCAGTGGACAGATATATATATATATATATATATATATCACAGGGTTATTCAAAAAGAATGAACCGATATCATGATGCATTGCTTCAGTTCTCAAGCATCCACATAGAATGAGTCAGTGACCATTTGATAGAGGAGTTATCTATCTTTTGCAATGAGTCATTGACCATATGAAAGTAAGTTTTGAAAGGCTGCCACAAGGGGCGATGTAGTCGCGTCATTCTTCCGGAAACGTTCAGTTTTTTATTTACCTCAGTTGTTTATTTACCCTCGTAATGGCGAGTCCTCAGCAAATAGCATTCTGCGTTCAAGTTTGCGAAAACAAATTTGGTTGTTACGGTGCAGCGTGCCTTTCAAAGGCGATTTGACGTTAACCCGCCCTCTCCTAAGAACATTCAACGGTGGTTTCAACAGTTTCAAGAGAGTGGGTGTCTTTGTAAAAGTAAAAGTCTAGGACGACCATGAGTTTCAGAGGAACAAGTGGCGTGAATCCGTGCTGCGTTTGAGAGGAGCCCGTGGAAGTACATAAATCGAGCTGGTCGTGAGCTTGCGATCCCTCAATCCACTATCTGGCGTGTGCTAAGAAGACGTCTACATTTGAAACCATACAGACTGCAACTCGTTCAGGCATTTACCAATGACGACAAAAGGAAGCGGATGGAATTTTGCAATTTGATGCTGGAGAAGATTGAAGACGAAACCTTTTGTTTCATGTTTAATTTTTAGTGATGAAGCGACTTTTCACTTGAGCGGCACAGTCAATCGTCACAATGTGCGTATTTGGGGAACAGAGCACCCACATGAAACAGTTGAGCACGAAAGAGATTCCCCTAAGGGGAAGTGCTCTTCACTTCACTGCAAGCAGATTCACATGACTTCATTTTTCAACAAGATGGAGCACCGCCCCATTGGCACCTAATGGTTCAAGCTTTTTTAAATGAAAAAGTGCCGCAGCGATGGATTCGTCGGAAGGGGGCCAATGACCTTGCTCTTTGTGCTTGGCCTGTGAGATGCCCAGACCTCACCGTGTGTGATTTTATTCTTGTGGGGATATGTAAAAGATCGCGTTTATGTTCCACCGCTACCCACTAACCTCGATAACCTTAAACATCGAATAACAACAGCGATCAACTAATATGCATTGCTGATACGCACCTGGGAGGAATTCTCTTATCGCATTGATGTTGCCCGTGCTGAAGATGGTGGTCACATTGAACACTTGTAAGACAGGACATAAAAGTTGATTGTGAGTATAATACTTGTGACTTGGCTGGAGTTTTGTATTACTTTTCCTTAACAAAATATTGCGTAAAGAAATCGGTTCATTCTTTTTGAATAACCCTGTGTATATATATATATATATATATATATATATAATGCAAAATATTAACCGTGTACTCCTGTATTGTTAACGAAGAATATTTGCAATGACCAAGTGGTGCACCGTGCTAGTAAATGTACAATCTACATAATTGGGGTGTACACCCTTGAAACATTAATTAATTACGACCAGTAACAAAATTACAAGCATTTTTATTTATATTTTTAAACACAAACAGAGAAGAGCTTAATAAAATGGGCAGGCCAATTCACCCAGATGACCCAGACAATCTAACACATTGTTAAAAATTTACAGTCCTTATAGTTTCATCTTTATCTGTTTATATGACTACATAGTAAACTCAAAGTACTGGAAGGCCTCTGCAATGCATCCAGCCAGTACTCACTACTAGAATTCATCTAGAGATCTGCCCTTGATGGACCTATGGTAGAGGAGGGTTACTGAAGAATCTTCTCCTTGTACAAGCACAATTTCAGAAACACTGATGAATATTATTCTTAACGGTTTTCTAAAGTGTCAACACCTCAGGAAGGATGACGAAAGATTTACTCTGAATCGTGAATGTACTTATTTGAACATTAACATTCTCAGTGTTATCTGAGCATTAACATTTGTACTAAAATATTCACTTATGTATGTGTTTGGCAAGATGTTTTAACGTGAGCAAAAATGTACTGAAAGTTGACCATGAAAACAATCATCTGGTCTTTTAACAGTTATGAACTATGAAGAATTTGATATTACTAGGCAAAAGGAGAAACTAACCAAAGAGAATAGAATTCATAAAGTAGTATGATGGCCTAGCTTAATACTACATTGATATTATTGGTTTATACAATTTTACATAATCGAATGGTAGTTTTACAACCTAAGAACCCACACTGACTCTTACAAGTCCTGCTTTGATTATAAATCTACTAGAGATTTATGTTAACAAGACCTTGAGCATGTCCCTGCCCCATAAAGGGACTGCTGCATCTGGACAGTATTTACTACAATAAACCTTGCAGACGAGTGCTGGATTTTTGGAATCTATATAAATATATACAGAGAGAAAGATTTTGCATACATTTTGAAATATAAAGAATGATCTAAAATTTTTATTTAGATGTAGGGATGAATCATCAAGTGGTATTCATTTCTTTTTACTCAGTACCCAGATCCCAAAAACCTGCTACATTTTAGCAACACTAGAACTAAACCATGTGTTCTGTTCCATCTAAACTGTACTATATTTACAAGTTAGCAAATGTTTTACATCTTTTTCAATTTCCTTTAGCAGATTACACTAAGAAATCACTGGTTTCAAGATGTCTACATTGCATTTCCATATTTTATACGTCCAGTGCCTACCTTTTAAAAATTAATGGCACAAAATTCCAGTACACTCAGAGACTTTAATAATCTAATTGTGTCACAATACATTCATTGAATGTTATTTGTGAGCAATAACTGACTGTCCAACATTAGCTGTAAAGTAAAAGAAAGGCAATTCTGCATTTGTTCTAGTATAAAAATGTTGCATCTATTATTTTATACCATGCATACACACTTCACGAAAACAGAGTATGATGTTAGAGCAACAAAACATTAGCTCAGGATCCTATCAAGGAAATGTCTCCCTGTCACCACCATAATGCAACTCTAATAATACCATTCCCAATAAAAATATATGTTGCTCTTCTTACTTTGTAGGAAGTTGGGCTTTTTATATGAAACATTTTATGGGATTTAGATTAGATTTATTAATTTATTTATTTTATGTATTCCTCTTTGTAGTGGTCCAGAAACACAAGAGAACCCCTTGCTGCTCTCATGCTTGGTACGCTTCTGGGATTTTGGTTTACTGACCCTGCGTTGAATTCAGTATTCACCGCAGGTCCCCGAAGTGCGCCGAACGGGATCCGCCCAACTGCCTGCCGCAAAAAAAGTTGATCTCCGCCTGTCCTCTGTCTACACCAGCACTGCCAACTCTCGCCTCCAAGACTTTGCAAGGGCAGCTCCTATCCTGTGGAATGACTTACCTCGCCCTCTCAAACTCTCCCCTAATCTTCAGTCCTTCAAGAAATCCCTCAAAACCCATCTCTTCAGATTAGCGTACCACATCATTGATGCAACTCATTCCTCTACTCATCTACTCACACATGCTTTTATTGCCCCATCATTCCCGAACCACTGGTACGAATGATCCTGACGTCCAGTAAAACTCCCTTGGTCTTCCTCAACCCCAATCCCTCTAGACTGTAAGATCCTATGAGCAGGGTCCATGTTGTCTGTTTATCTGTACCATGCTCCCATTGTTTATTGTAACGTGCTGTGGAAACTGTTGGCACTAGATAAATGATAATAATAATAATAATAATAATAATTAAATTCTGCTTATAACTTTTGGTGATGATGTACGCATGGGGAGATACGCTATGAATTTGGGTCCCCAATTCCAATCAAGTCAGTAACAGGGAGCCGCTAAGGGGAAAAATTATCATGAGCCAATAACCCTTAGTGACTCCCTGTTATCAACTCAATTATGACCAAGTTACTGTGGACAGCGGCTCTAGCTCTGTAGTAATAGGGAGCCATTAATTGATACCACCACTGGCACTGGCTACTAGAATCCATAGGGCTCCTTTAAGCAATGCACAACTTTGCTGTGAGCTCTGTATGAGCAGGGTCGCAGGGGAACTGTGAAAGGACACTTTCTCTGCGAGCACTAAAAAAAGAGAAAAAAAATCCACTTACACTAGGGTTTAAAAGTCATTATTCCCGAATAACAAATCAAGCGTAGAAGAGCATGCTATGTTGGAATAGCTCGTTCTCCTAGTAGCCACACATTAATGAGTATTACAGAGCATAGGAGTCATCATCAATTTACAATAGCCTGATGGAATGTCCAAGCCACAAGCCAATTTTAATTTCTTCCAAATATTCATAATATCACAGAATCTCATCTGCACTTTATCCGGTTTATGAACCTCTTTCTGGCCCTGTACCATATGACTAGGCAGTTCTTATTCTCCAGCCCTGCTAGGGAAGGCTTTCCGAATTGCATTTTGTAAATGTAGGCCATTCATAAGGAGTGACCCAACATTGAACTCATAAGTGCTGAAAAGTAGGTATCTTAAAAATGTGTACCTTTGTTTTGTGGCACTGAAGAGAGTAGTTCATTTATGATGTAATAACCTTGCAAAAACATCCCAATACACACCTGCATTTTAATATTAATATATACAGTCATGAAATTGTTCTAGGCCATACACTTCTTCAATTCTGCAATTCAGATACCAGTGCATAATGATCCCATCTTAGGTTCACATTGTTCTTTTTGATACAACATTATTTATTTTGATACAACAGTATTTAAATACACCTGCAGTATTATGGTTTGGCAATTTCACAAATAAGTCCAATAACTTTTAGGAGCTCCAGCATTGTAATGGAATATTCAATCCACAAAGATATTATATGAGCAAAAATCTTGATCATCCTGATGATACAAACAACTGTTTATTTATTTGATAGGCAAATAACTGTAGATCACATATTTTAGACATTACTGCCATAGATACAAAAAACACTGAAGAACGTTAGGGCCAGAGATGTCCTTTAGATATTCACATGCAAGCAATGATGCAATCTAGTAATTAAACTCATATGTTTTCAATATTCATGTGAAAAGCAATAACTATTTAAGAAACATTCCTGTCAAACGAATGAATCACGGCTCATTTTAGACGTATAAAGAGGCACACGGGAATTATTGTTACATAGTTTATGGTCCTTAGAATAATATATGTGTGCTTAATATATTATGGCTGTGAGAATGTATAAAGCTAAAATGCAAAGGGCACTATTCCCAAGTTTGCACTAAAATGGGGATGCCAATGGGTAAATTCTGTGCCTGCAGGTTTCCCCATAGCATCCCCATTTTACCTAGATATTCCAGGGCAGCTGTAGTCTCAGCATCTGTCATGTCCTATATCTGCAACCATCCTCTGAACCCCTGGCAGCACTCTTCCTGCACTGGTCCTCCCCAGAACCAGCATTGTTAATGGCACACAAACTGTTAATTACTACCACATGACACCCGTCTTCCTGAATGAAGGGCTACGCCCCATTCCAAGCATTGGCCCATCATTGATGCTCAAAACCTGACAGAGTAAAGTTCTGTGTGTTTCTGCTCTGACAACCCAGCCTTACCTTGGACCCTATCCACCATACTCCACAATCACCTACCATATCCTCTGGTTCCTGCTCCAGCAACTTCATTTATCATCATCTGCATATCCAACCTGGTCAATCTTTGTCTACTCACCCTCCTCCACCCATACCTACCTGTGTGTGTCTGTTCAGATCACTGCACCCTGGGCTATTATTTATTTCCCTTACCCTGGTACCATCCCCTGACAGCACTTTTTCTCGGATTTTTATGCAAACATTTTTTTCCATTTTTTTTTTAAATCGTTTTTTCTTTTTTCTGTAACAGTCTTTTTTATTATCATTCATTGGATCTTATATGTAAATTTCAGACATTTTCTTTCTGTAGTTTCTTTGCAAACAGCGTTTCACTTTTCAAACATTCAAGCGTACTGGTTTTTTTTTCACTCCATTCGTCTGCGGTGTCGGGTTTTTCCGGCGGCTGCTCTGCGCTGTGATCGGCTCCTGCTTGGGTTTCTCCGGTGTCTTCGGCGGGGTTAATCCAGATGTTTTTGCCGGTTTCGGTGTGCATTCGCCTGCGTTTTGCATTGAGTGTTCGGCAGGTTTGCGGTGGCTTTTCCCTGCACTACGATGGCCCTGTGGTGCTTGCTGAATACACTGCAGGGTCGCCGAAATGGGATCGCCAAATCACACTGAATTGAAGAGAACGAAAAGTCACCGAACGTGCGGTGACTTTTCGATTCTCTTTGAATAACCCGGATAGTGTTCCTAAAGGAATAGTGGCCAAAATCATTATATAGAATAATATATATTGTAGCTTTTTACATCCTAAACATTTACCAGAAAAGGTAATTAATGGAACACTATATTCTGCTGGCACCTATTAAAAGGTTTGCCAATATGAATTTAACCCTTTCGCTGCTGAGGCTTTTCCCGCCCCTGTGCTGAGGTCATTTTTACCAGTTTTGCTCATCATGTTTAAACGTGTTTTGAAGGCTTATTTTAGTATATGACCCAGACATGTTATATATCGTTCTTTCCGTCAGACTCAGTAGATTCATAATATGTCATTATTATATGTATACGTTATGTCATGTCTGTATATTATAACAAAAAATGCAATAAAATATGTATTTTCAATAATTTACAATGTGTAAAGTGTTTTTTTTCACATTTTAACATGCGAGCAATTGCGGTTATATTTTGTATGGGGTGCGCTTGTTAACAAAATTAGAGATGGGGTCTCGTTACATTTTTTTTTGGGGAAAATTACACTATTTTTAACAAACGCACCGCATACAAAAATCGTTAGTGCAGCATCATTGTTCACATTATAATTGAAATGGGAACAATATTGCTGCATTAACAAACCAAAAAAAAAAAAAAAAGTGTTTATTTTTTTTTTATAATTTTTTTTTAATTTGTTTTTATTTTTATTTTTCATTTTTTTTTTTTGACAAACTTTTTCACTTTCATGTTTGGTATCGTTGGAACGGCCATGCTCTGGCCGATCCAACCATACCAAACATTAACCCCTAACTGCCATGGATCGGGAGATAGGGAGTTCCAATGAACTCCCTATCTCCACAGTTGGTGGCAGTTAGGGGTTAAGTCCAGGACTGGCGTCATCTTGCTACGCACGATGACGCCAGTCCTCAGGGGGAGTTCTCGGAGGCTTGGCCGACATCCAAGATGTCGGCCAGCTCCGGGAAAGGATCGCGAACCGGCGCTTTTCAGCGCCGATTCGCGATCCAGCTCCCCAGGGGTTAATGCCAGGCACCATTTGGAAGGGCAGGCTGTGCCCTTCCAAATGATGCCTGGGTTAACCCCCGCAGAGCCGCCGATCGGGAGAGAGAGAGGTCCGAAGGACCTCCCCCCTCCCTTTCAGGCGCCTCCTCTGCATTTGCGGGGGGGGGCGCCTGAATTAGGTGTCATCGCGCTGCCGCGATGACACCTAATTCCGGCGGCTGCGGTCCCGGATGCCGGCTGACATCGAGGATGTCAGCCCGCACCGGGGGGGCCAGCGATCGGCCGGAACCCGGCCGAACGCTGACCCCAATGGGAGGACGCGCTCAGCGCGTCCTCCGCATACCAGCGGGAATGCTGAGGACACGCTCAGCGCGTCCTCAGCATTGAAGTGGTTAAGACGAATATTCATGCCACAACAGGGCCATTTATGTAAATACAAATGTCATTTAGAGCAAAAGCAAAGTATAGAATGATGTCTAAATTATTTTAGTTAGTTGCAGGAAATTTTTCTAATTTGCAAATACAATTATAAAGTGCCAACAGGTTCCGCAGGATTGTACAGGGAGTAGAAAAAAAAATTAGCAAAACAAGTTCGACACATGGAGAAAGATGGGAAAATAGATTGTAAGCTCTTGAGCAGGGTCCTAAGAGAAGAGGGGAGTATGATAAGTAATGGGATACATGGGGGCAATTAGGATTATGGAATGAGCTGGAAGGCCTCTCTCAAGTTATGTGTTTTTAGAGACTTCTTAAAAGACTGGAGGCGCGGGGAGAGTCAAATGTTATGAGAGAAGGAGCTCTGCAAAAGGAGGAAATGCCCTGCTGGCAAATTATGAGTGGGTGGGGAGGGGTTTGCTGGTACTAGGAGACGATAACATATTATTTGGAGAGTGAAGTAACCTGGATGGAGAGCCTTCTTGACAGAACCAGGATTTTGAATTGAATTTGTAAAGAAACAGAAAGAATGCATAGAGACTGACAATGTGGTGAGGTGTGGGATGTTCTAAGGTAAGTGAATCTGGCAGATGAGTTCACTATAAACAATTTCAGATTATCTCTCTACAGTCTAAAGGCCACTGAGAAGAGGGTTACAGTAGACAAGGCAGGAGATAATAAGAGCTTGGATGAGCATTTTGGTAGAGTCCTGGGTTAGAAAGGGAGTAATGTGTGCGAGGTTTGCAGCTTTATTCTCTTCTCCAGTTTGCTGCCCTACGCCCAAGTCTAGTTGACCTATTTTAGTTACACACATCAGGAAAATAAGTGGAAAATAATGGATGTTTTAATGCAACGAGGTGCATTAAAACATACATCTACATGCTTTTTAAGAATATTGCAATTGGTGTTCAATAAAATCCAGCTGTGAGTGATAGAGTTATAAAAAGATATTTTAGTAAACAGTGAAGTGTTCATTGAAATTTATACTTTTTTCTTTAACATTCATGTTATTATTGGTCTGAGCTTCTCATTTTACAGATTAATTCTTTGTCAGAGTATTCTAATTAATCTAGTCCATTATCGTGAGGACGATAATGAAAGGATATTTAGCACTCAAAGAGCTTTTAGATGCATTTCACTAAACCAGGAATTGTATGGATCCTTAGATATTTTTTTTTTGTCCATGTCAGGAATCATGAGAGTTGTTTGACAGCCGTGGCCTAGAGTGTCCCTTCAATAACTTGAGTCTTGATATGTCAGAATCAGTGTAGTTCATGGCCTGGATATATGCGAGGAGGACATGAAGACAAAATAATCAATCACATGTGCACTGAATTTGAACCTTCCTTTCTACCAATAGGATTCGAGGAAAAGGGGCGTACATTCCAGGCAGGCATTTTCTGTTCATTGCGCTTTTTATGTTTTTTTTTAAAGCATGTTACAACACTCCTGGGGAGAACCACTTTGGGAATAAACACATTTTCTGCTGTATGTTTTTTGACAATAAATGCTATTATTTTCTGTAAATGACCCCTGGATGGGGCTTTACAACTAAGTCAACATACTGGAGGCCTAGGGTGATGGTAACTGTACAGTGCATGCAGGATAGATAAGTGGTGTTATATTTACAAACAATTTTCAGTGTGATTACCATCCTGCCTTTTGTTTGACTGGTCTACCTGCACTATTTTTGTTGTTTTATTTTACTCATCCTTGTTTCCAGGGTACTTCTTGTACAGAGAAATTTCCATTTGGTATTTTTCATTTACGATTTTAAATAAACAAAGGAGACCCTCATCCTCTTCCTGTTTATTATCACGGATGTGACTATGATCATGATTTGGAAAATGCTCTTCATTGTATTCTAAAGCTATTGATTTCTTGTGTTCAAGAAAGTAGATAGCAGACTAGAATGATTATTTAATGTGAGCACAAATGTTTGGCAGGATAAATTGTATTCGTTTCATTTCATTAACTTACGTTTCTTGAAGTTACAAGATGAGATGAGATATTTCAATGCTATCCACATACTGAAAAGAAATAAACATATTACATTGCAATATATTAGCAATTTAATACTGCCAGGCAGGTCTAAGTTTCCATATTGGCAGACTTTTAATGTAAATGGACACGTATGAATTTTTTTGTGCTGTGTATATCTAAATACATGATGTAAATATAAATGGTTATTCAATAAGAGCCAAACTGGTCACCGGATCACACCAAATGGTGAATTTCACCGTACGGTGCAATTCGTGGCAGGTCGTCTTTTCAGAAAACTGTCAATTCGCCATATATTGGCAATTTACCAGCGAAATAGGTGCAGTTCAGTGCAATTCGGCGATCTTCGGCAGCAGTGAAATTGTCCCATAGAGAAGTAATGGTTAATCTATTCAGAAGACACCGAACTGCATCAAAACGCCAAGATTTTCGGTGGTTCAGTTCAACAAGGTGTAAACAGGTGAATCCCATAAGATTAAATGTAAAAAAATATTACCGTTTATATAAATTTTTTATTCAACAGTTTATTCTTTACAGTGTAAGCAAATAGCATTTTTTTTTTTTGGTATTCTTCTGTATTAATATTCTGTTACAGACCGTTTTATTATTTTTATAGGACTTTTATTGTTGCCATGCATTTATTTTGTTTTGAACACCAGTTTTTAGAAAAATAGCAGTTTTTTTTTTTTAATACCAGTTTGGTGCCTGATCGGTTTAGGATTGTTTAGCCATTTTTAGGGATTTTATTGGTGAAATTTTATTGTTTATATTTTAACCCCATAGTCACCAGGCAGTTTTACCTTTGGCAGTACCCACTGCTGTTTTTTAGGTTTCTGCGCTGTTTGTGTTCTAGGTTTAAATTTTCCTATTGCTCGTTTATGGAACCCACACATATCAAACCGTTTTTCTCACCATTAAATGGTCTTTCTAAAGATACCATTATTTCCATCATATCATATAAATTACTTTAAAAAATTGTATGAAATATGATTAAAAAAAAAAAATACGCTTTCAAACTTTAATCCCTAAAATCTACAACCGCTGAAAAAGATAAAGTTACGAAATTTTGTCCTGAAATTAGAAATAAATCAATTTTTACATGTTTTTTGCTTTTTAACCCCTACACTGCTGAGCAATTTCACCTGTGTGCTGAGCTCATTTTGACCGTTTTATGCTCGTCATGTTTAAACGTTATTTGAAGTCCTATTTTATTATACCCTCGACAATAATTTTTTTTTAAAAAAACTATTTTTTTATTTTTTATCTTTACAGCAAACCTAGTCATGTTTGGTATCTTTGGGAAGGCCTGAAAAGGCCTTTGTAATGATGCCAAACATGACCCTCTAGCGACCACAGATCTGGAGATATGGAGATCTAAAGGATCCCCCTAGCTCCACTTGACAGCTAGGGGTTTAATGGCTGACTGACATCACAGATATGGCGATGTTAGTGGGTGGGGGGGGGGAGGGGTGACCCGGACACTTGTCTGACATCCAAGATATCAGCCACTTCTGGGGGCGAATTGTGATCCGGCGCTGAATTGCAGTCCGGCACTTAGGCTAATGTCAGATGTACGCAGTTATCATGTCTGTGTTGCCGCACAGCTTAACATCCGTCATAGCATAGAATCATGATCAATAGAGACCCACACACGAGGTACGTGTGCACCGAACTGCGCATGCACAACACACGGCAAACAGACGCAAGAACGTAAAAACACTACCACGGACACACAGAGCGCGTCACGTCCACGTAGCGTTCTGTGTGAGTGATGAGGAGATGACAGACGCAGCACATTTGCGACGTCCAGCACCTTGACGCACAAAATGGCTTTTCATATCCTTTTCAAATTGTTATCATTTTTCATATTAATTTTATTTTCCATAGTTCTTTTTTTCTACGTCCGTCAATAAAACATGGACCTTGTGGTGTCTACAGTACCGTCCATCAGTATGTCTGTCTGTTATGCACACACGCAGAGTACGCTCAGACTGCGTTCATCTGACATTAGGCTAAAGGGGTTAAAGAGAGGTACTGCTGAAAAGGGCAGACTCTGCCCTCTTCAGTGGTACCTTTCTTTTTTTCTCTAGCTCCAGCCATTGGGAAGGGAGAGTGGTCCAAAGGACCTTCCCCCTACCCTTTCAGGTTCCCCCTGCAGGCACTGGGGGAGGCCTGAAAATGATGTCATTGCACACGGCGATGACTTCATCGCGATGGCTGGGGACCATAAAAATGTAGGGCTGGCTTCAAAGAAGCCAGTCCAGCGTGGGACCCCGGCCAGAGGTGAGAAGCTGTCCATGGTGCAGAGCTGTTGATCAGGAACATACAGGGTTATTCAGAGAAAGGTGAAACTCAGGAGAATTGGCATGAGAAGCAAACAATCTAGCCCAAATAACCGATTTGGAAAGTGAGATAAATGGGGGAATTTTTCTGGTTTGACTTTTTTGACCTAAAATTTTCACTTCTCCAGTCATTCTCCTGGTATTCACCTCTCTCTGAATAACCCTGATAGTATTCATTGAATATGTTTCAGGACTATGGACAGCTATGGAGCTCACCATGGAGCTGAAACATCGTATCCATTCAACTCATTACAGAACGGAAAAAAGGCCTAATTTTAAAATAAATTAGGAACAAAAAAATTTCACCCAAAAAAAATGTAGAAAAAAGCCTAAACAATCGTAAGAAGTAAAAAAATAAAAAAGGTTTAAGAAATATTTAATAAAAAAAAAAATGGGGATTTTTTTTAACAGGGAGAACTATAGGTGAATCGCTTTTATTACTTTGAAATCATTTTGTTCCATTTTTTATTGTTTCAGATCATTTTGCCTTCCAATATTTCATTTAGTTGTTTCCATTGTGCTACCGCAATTAGTAATTTCGGACGATTCGTAATTTTGGACAGCCGATATTTATTACGTTTTTTGGAAACGTGAACCATAACGAAAATGGTGATTTTCGTCCGAATTTCCTTTTGTGACTAAACTAAATGCACATGTCTACCCCCTATAGTGTTATGGTAAAATTTTGCTTTCCTGTAAATGATTGTATTATGATTTCACACAAATACTTTTGCTTCTGATTCCATATTTAATAGTATGCTTGGGTATTCTTGTAAAAAGATAAGAGAACTGCCACTCAGGCTCATAACCATGAAGTAAAATAAAAACCTAAATTATATGACTTCAAATCTGGATAAAATACCTCAGCAAAATAATGAATGTGTATGTAAAACTGGGACTCTCCGTGATGTAAGTAACCCGCCACATTAAGAAAAAAAATGGATTAAGAAAATTAATTGAAATGTGCAGCCAAAAAGCATTAAATAGTAAAGCAAGCAACTTTAAAGCTTCTGTAGTTGCTACAAATCTCAAGACGGATTGAGGAAGCTCTAACCAGGCCAAGAATTGGTCCCCTACCTTAGTACGCATGTGTATTAAATGCCAATACCACACTAAATACTCCTGATGACGCTGGTTTTATAAGCGAAACGCGTAGAGCGAGTTCTCTTTAGTGACCTGCGCCCTGTGATCCTATATTCTTGTGAGCAGACTACCTAGAGTGCTCACAGTTCTGTCTCAGATTATATCGCAGATTATATTTTGGCTATATATCCTGTTTTGTGTGTCTATATGACCTCATGTACTAGGCAGGATCTATCCTGCCTTTGGGCTTTACTATACCAGCTAACCCACCAAGGCTTGCTTTCTTCACTTTATTTAGAAATAAATTGCTGCTCTCTTGGACTTTACATCTGTAGGTCAGTCAAACTCCACAAATTCTTCAGCCATATCCAGATGTGTCTTGGTTATTTTTAGCATGGTTTTTGAGAGATGTAGATACAGGTTTCTTTTTGCATTTTAGTTTTGCTATTATACACTAGGGATGAGCTGTTCGGTTCGGAGTTCGACCCGAACTTGGCCTCTTCGACTAGATCGCGAACACCGAACGTTTCTGGGTGTTCGCCGCATGTTCGACCACAATGCATTTTCCCACTGGCCTGAAGCCAGTAATTGGCTACAGCCTTGCACCTGACCACAGGTCTGGTGCAAGACTGGTTCAACACTATGCCAATCACCGCTCAGAGTCCTGATTGGGCAAATTTTGCCCAATCATGGGCTCACAGAGCTAAGTCCCGCAGCACACTATATAACGTTTCCATGCGCCGATTCTGCACACATTTCAGAGGAGATTTCAAAGGAGATAGTTGTGTCTTGTTACTGCCGGTCTGCCATGCTACTGGGGGGGTCTCATTTCTACCAAATATCGGGGAATTTAGGTGATGTGTGTCTTGTCACTGTGCCAGCAAATCTTTTTGGGGCTCACTAATTTCTTCAAAACATTTGTGAATTGAGGTGATCTGTGTCTCGTCACTAGCTGCCAGCTATCAGTGTGTCTCACTGAGTTATACCAGAATTCTTTAAATCTTTATACCAGAGTTGAATCAGAGTTCTGTATATATTAATCTATATATCACTCACCATGTCTGAAAGAACAAAAAGGACAGGCAGACGCTCCCAGACACAGATAAGAGGGCAAGCAGCCCCTGTGTCGGGGGGCTGTGCCTCTCGTCGTGGTGGACGTGGTGCAGACTCTGCAGGGGCACGCTTGTCCTTTCTAACTGGTGCTGGTCATCTTAAGCAGCAGCAACATACAGAGGACTTGGTGGATTGGCTAACCAGGCCATCCTCATCCTCCGAGTCCTCTGCCAGCCAGGCTTCTAATGCTTTACAGTCCACCTCAGCTGCCAAAGCATCTAATGCCGCCTCCATGTCCACAGCTACTCCTGCCGTAGCTTCGCTATCACACACAGAGGAGTCAGCTGAATTGTTTGACTACAATGAGAGTGACATGCTGCTTGAGGATGCGCAGCAAGTACAGTGCTCTGATTCAATCTCTGAGGTTGAGCAAGGGAGTATAAATCAACCTAGAGGAAGGGGGTGCCAGTGATGACACACAAATAACCGGCACCCATGTTGCCCCAGCAGCTGCAGCATACTGCCAAGTTGGCTCCAGTGACGAGGAGATAGGGGGTGAAGATGACATTGATGATGAGGTCACTGACTCCACCTGGGTGCCTGATCGAACAGAGGAATTAAGTGAGGAAGAGGGGGAGGAGGAGGCATAGAAAACACGAGGCATAACATCCTCTGTGACCAACCGTAGCACTAGCCAGTCCAAGGCATCACATGTCAGAGCTGCTCCGGTGCAGAGCGCTGTTGTCTCAAAGAACACATGCAGGAACTCTGTCTGGGAGTTCTTTAAGAAATGTGCAGTAGAGCACAGCGTTGCTATTTGTAATCTATGTCAGATGAGGCTTAAGCGTGGGAAAGATACCGGACACTTGGGTACGTAGGCGTAGGTCCTCCTCCTCCTCCTCATCTGTCTCTACCCCTACTGTATGTCCTGCCATGTCATTGCCTACAACCTCCACCGACAGGGATGATGGTACAGTAATGGATGTACCAGGTCCTTCCTCACAATGTGACATCATCCCAGTAGCTGAAGATTAACGCAGTCAGATTATGTTGCAGCAGCTGCTGCAGCGAAATAAAAAATATAGTCTCAACCATCCCCAAGCACAGCGTCTAAGTGCCAGTTTAGCAAAATTACTCGCATTGCAGATGCTGCCTTTCCAGCTGGTGGACTCTGCTCCCTTCCGTGAATTTGCTGAATGCGCTGTACCACAGTGGCAGGTTCCAAAACTCCATTACTTTTCACACAAGGCCATTCCAGCACTATACCATCACGTGGAAGACAATGTTATCCAGTCATTGGGAAAGGCAGTCAGCAGCAAGGTGCATGTGACTTTAGACACGTGGTCCAGCAAGCATGGACAGGGTCGTTACATTTCCTTCACGGCACACTGGGTAACTCTGATTGCAGCTGGGAGGGATCCAAGACAGGGCTCGGTCCTGGAGCTTGTTCATCCACCACGCCTCCAGAAAGCTGCTTGTATGAGGTCTGTCTGCTCCACCACCACCACCACCACACCTCTTCCTCCTCCGTCTCTGGCAAAGTGGCAGTTAAACCGACGCCTGACAGGGTCTACGCAATGGCTCAAGCAAAAAGATGCCATACTGTGCTTGAGCTGCTTTGTTTAGGGGACAGGAGCCACTCCGGGTCAGAAATGTTGTCAGCTCTGCAGGGGCAAGTGCAGAGATGGTTAACACCACGCCAGCTTGAGCTGGGAATGATCGTCTGCGATAATGGCAGCAACCTTCTCTCCGCACTACGCAAAGGTAAATTGACGCATGTACCATGCCTAGCACACGTCCTAAATCTGGTGGTACAGCGTTTCCTAACCAAGTACCCAGGGCTGTCAGAGCTTCTCATCCAGGCCAGAAAGGTCTGCAGCCACTTCAGACGGTCATTCCCAGCAAGCGTTCGCTTGGCAGAAATTCAAAGAGAATTCCACCTTCCCACAAACCGTCTGATCTGTGACATGCCCACCAGGTGGAACTCGACATTAGCAATGCTGCAGCGTCTGCACAAGCAGCAGAGGGCCATCAACGAGTACCTGTGTGAGTATGGCACAAGGACAGGTTCAGGTCAACTTGGTTTCCCCCCCCCGCAGTGGCTGATGATCAAGGATGCATGCACTGTACTGTCACCATTTGAGGAGGCAACGAGGATGGTGAGCAGGGACAGTGCATGCATCAGTGACACAATTCCTTTAGTGTTCCTGCTGGAGCACACTCTGCAGGGAATTATAGATGTGGCTCTAGAGGCAGAGCAGCGGGAGGAAGAAGAGGCCTTCCCTAGCTCTCAAGGCCGCAGGCAGCATTCCAGCGGGTCCTACTCAGATCAGACAGGAGGAGGATGAGGAGGAGGAGGAATATTTAAGTAGTGGGGGCATTGAAGGTGGGGATTCCTCAAGGGAGGGTTTTGTGTGCCCAGAAACAGAAGGGCTAGTGCGTGGCTGGGAGGAGGAAGTGCACGATACGGTCATCCTCATTGACCAGGAAGACTCGAAAGCTAATGCCACCTCCAAACTACGCTGCATGGGCTCCCTAATGATGCAAAGCCTGCTAAAGGACCCCAGGGTTCGTGCTATCAAGGAGAGGGATCATTACTGGTTGGCAACCCTTCTTGATCCACGATACAAGGGGAAAGTTGCAGAGCTCATCCTGCCCGCACAGAGGGAGCACAGGATGAAAAAACTTGAGGACGCTCTAAAGCGACACTTGTGTAACACCTTTCCAGGCACTGGTAGATTACCAAGTGCTGACACACGTGCTTCTGAGGCTGCGGGTGATCAGAGGAATAGTGGTGAAGGCCAGGGCCGCTTGACTAATGCTTTTTTAAATTTTATTAGTCCGATGCCCAGGGACGTCAAATGTAGGCACCCATTGCCAGCGTCTTCACCATATGATGCAGGACTACCTAGGGGCAAGGGCAGACCTGGATACCTTTCCAGCAGATGATCCACTCGCTTACTGGGTGTTGAGATTGGATCACTGGCCAGAACGTAGCCAATATGCTATGCAGCTACTAGTTTGCCCTTCAGCTAGCGTGCTTTCCGAAAGGACGTTCAGTGCCGTTGGAGGTTTTGTCACAGACAAAAGAGTGCGTCTGTCCACCGACTCTGTAGACCGGCTGACATTTAGAAAAATGAATCAGTCCTGGATCAGCAGCTATCAATCCCCTGATGCTGAAGTAATGGAATAGATCGGGGATGTCCTCTTCTGCATTCACAAAACCTCCAGCACTGAACTCTTCCACAATACCACAAAAGGGTTACGGTGTGAAGGCACTTGCTGCCATGAAAGGCACAATATCTGGGTGCATTGACGCCCAATAACAGATCAAAAACTTTTCAATATAGGACCACATGGGCCGCCCCTGCACTCTTCCACAATACCACAGAGGGGTTACTGTATGATGATACTTGCTGGCCTGGCACCAAAGGCACAATATCTGGGTGCACTGACGCCCATTACCAGATCAAAAAATTTTCAATAAAAGGACTACATGGTCCACCCCTGCACTCTTCCACAGAGGGGTTACTGTATGATAGTACTCGCAGGCCTGGCACCAAAAGCACAATATTTGGGCGCACTGCCACCTGTATCAGATTCATATCCTCAGAGGGGTTATGGTGTGACGGCACTGTTGGGGATGCTAAAGGACCAATTTTAAAGCACCTATTGTTACTTTCATCCAAAGCCTGCATATATTTCACAATAATTTAGCCAAAAAAAAAAATCAGTAAACTTTTTCTGCGTGTACGAAAATGTCTCCTCTTTTCATACAGACTGCCACCCCAAGCAGTTGTTTATGGATAGATTAAAGGAAAAGCATTTACCGTCATATGAAACGTCATTTTTTTGTTTTAAGTGTTTCTATACATCCTAGAAATCCGCCACTTCACGGGCAGGTTATGGGGACCTCCTAGGCACGATATTTGAAGGAATTTTTCATTTTTAACCCTTATTTCATGGGAGAACTCACTGTCCCTTTAACCCTTTCGCTGCTGAGGCTTTTCACACCTCTGTGCTGAGGTCATTTTTACCGGTTTTGCTCATCATGTTTAAACGTGTTTTGAAGGCTTATTTTAGTATATTACCCAGACATATTATATATCGTTCTTTCCGTTAGACTCGGTAGATTCATAATATGTCTACGTTATGTCATGTCTGTATATTATAACAAAAAATGCAATAAAATATGTATTTTCAATAATTTACAATGTGTAAAGTGTTTTTTTCCACATTTTAACATGCGAGCAATTGCGGTTATATTTTGTATGGGGTGCGCTTGTTAAAAAAATTAGAAATGGGGTCTCGTTACATTTTTGTTTGGGGAAATTTACGCGATTTTTAACAAACGCACCGCATACAAAAATCGTTAGTGCAGCATCATTGTTCACATTATAATTGAAATGGGAACAATATTGCTGCATTAACGAACCAAAAAAAAGAAAAAAAAAGGATTTTTTTTTTTAAATATATTTTTACTTTTAATTTTAATTTTAATTTTTTTTGAAAAACTTTTTTCACATTCGAGTTTGGTATCGTTGGAACGGCCATGCTCTGGTCGATCCAACCATACCAAACTTTAACCCCTAGCTGCCACGGATCGGGAGATAGATAGGGAGTTCCAATGAACTCCCTATCTCCACCGTTGGTGGCAGTTAGGGGTTAACTCTAGGACTGGCGTCATCGTGCTACGATTCGTGATCCAGCGCCGATTCGTGATCCAGCTCCCCAGGGGTTAATGCCAGGCACCATTTGGAAGGGCAGGCTGTGCCCTTCCAAATGGTGCCTGGGTTAACCCCCGCAACGCTGCCGATCGGGAGGGAGAGAGGTCCGAAGGACCTCCCCCCCTTCCTTTCAGGCGCCTCCTCCGCACATGCGGGGGGGCGCCTGAATTAGGTGTCATCGTGCTGCCGCGATGACACCTAATTTCAGCGGCTGCGGTTCCGGATGCTGGGCTGACATCGAGGATGTCAGCCCGCACCGGGGGGGGCCAGCGATCGGCCGGAACCCGGCCGAACGCTGACCCCAATGGGAGGACGTGCTCAGCCCGTCCTCCGCATACCAGCAGTAATGCGGAGGACGCGCTGAGCGCATCCTCCGCATTGAAGTGGTTAAAAATGTTTGTTTTTTTTTAAACTTTTTGTTCTTGTTTCCTGTCCCCCAGGGCACTACCCGGACCCCCATACACCTTTTATGGCAAATATGCCCTCTTGGAGGGCACTCTAAAAAACGAATTTTCAGCCCCATTGACTTGCATTGGGTTAGAGTTTGTGTTCGGGCTCGAACCGAACTCGGGGGGTGTTCGGCTCATCCCTATTATACACCACTAGCACTAATTCTGCTCCATCCATCCCCCATTGTGGTATACGTCCTGTCAATACATTCATGGTTTTAGCCATGTCTAATAAAAGTTATGTTTTATTTGGTAAAACTCAGGTCAACCATTTATCAAACATGCTATTTGCTATGTTATCTGGGTTACCCCCACTTCTCCGTGTTAAATGACTGACAAATCTTTAGGTCAGTGCTAAATTATTATTGCATTTACCTATAACCTTGCCACACACAGGAATCTTAGGACCCTATTCCCTACCCAATGCTAAAATGAGGATGTAAGCAGGCAAACCCTGCGCTTGCAGGTTTCCCCGTAGCATCCCTGTGATGACCACCCACTATCTGCCCAGTATTCATATGTGGATGGAGGGTGTACAAGGGGTTAACAGCTCCAAGCCTCTGGACTAACTACCCCCTCTCAAGGCCCCGAGTTATGCCAACCGAAAACCCAGTAAACCGTACACACCCTCTTGAAAATACACTGCCAACGCAAAAGTAAGAGGGCACTTTTGTAACCCCCATAACTGTATAGCACCCCAATTCCAGAGCCTAACCATATACAGTTAAAATATCTCCCCATTGGTAAATTCTACAGTAACACTGACCAAAGCTTACAGGAGTAACGCACATCATCTGATTATTAGTCATGGTTATGGTTTCATTTGAGTCTAAACATGACCTGGTTACCATATTCCTTTGCCCACTGCACGGACTCATTAATGAAAGTTAACTCCTTTGAAAAGAAAACAGGAAATACATTTTAAAAAAAAAATAACAAATTCTGTGTTTAACCACTTCGCTGCTGAGGACGCGCTCAGCGCGTCCTCAGCAGTCCCGCTGGTGTGCTGAGGACGCGCTGAGCGCGTCCTCACATTGGGGTCAGCGTTCGGCCGGGTTCCGGCCGATCGCTGGCCCCTCCGGTGCGGGCTGACATCCTGGATGTCAGCCCAGCATCCGGACCAGCAGCCGCCAGAATTAGGTGTCATCGCGGGGGCGCGATGACACCTAATTCAGGCGCCCCCCCCGCATGTGCGGAGGAGGCGCCTGAAAGGGAGGGGGGGGGGGGAGGTCCTTCGGACCTCTCTCCCTCCCGATCGGCGTCGCACAGCCTGCCCTTCCAAATGATGCCTGGCATTAACCCCTGGGGAGCTGGATCGCGAATCGGCGCTGAAAAGTGCCGGTTCGCGATCCTTTCCCGGAGCTGGCCGACATCTTGGATGTCGGCCAAGCCTCCGGGAACTCCCCCAGAGGACTGGCGTCATCGTGCGTAGCACGATGACGCCAGTCCTAGAGTTAACCTCTAACTGCCACCAACTGTGGAGATTGGAACTCCCTATCTCCCGATCCGTGGCAGCTAGGGGTTAAATTTTGGTATGGTTGGATCGGCCAGAGCATGGCCGTTCCAACGATACCAAACACTACAGTGATAAATGTTGTAAAAAAAAAAAAAAAAAAAAATTAAAACACTTTTTTTTTTTTTTTTTTGGTTTGTTAATGCAGCAATATTGTTCCCATTTCAATTATAATGTGAACAATGATGCTGCACTAACGATTTTTGTATGCGGTGCGTTTGTTAAAAATAGTGTCATTTTCCCCAAAACAAAATGTAATGAGACCCCATCTCTAATTTTTTTAACAAGCGCACCCCATACAAAATATAACCGCAATTGCTCGCATGTTAAAATGTGGAAAAAAACACTTTACACATTGTAAATTATTGAAAATACATATTTTATTGCATTTTTTGTTATAATATACAGACATGACATACCATATACATATAATAATGACATATTATGAATCTACCGAGTCTGACGGAAAGAACGATATATAATATGTCTGGGTCATATACTAAAATAAGCCTTCAAAACACGTTTAAACATGATGCGCAAAACAGGTAAAAATGACCTCAGCATAGGGGCGGGAAAAGCCTCAGCAGCGAAAGGGTTAAATCTGGCACTGTGCAAGAACAATGCCTATGCAGGAAATCCCCAATTTAGCGTTAAATTCTGGGGCAGCCGCTACCACGACACCTTTCCCTGGAACGTAGTGCTAAGACTCCATGGAGGGTTGCTCTGCTGGGCTGAAAAAGCAGGAATCAGTTAGCACCAGCTTTTAGGAGTAGCTAAAATTTTGGTTTTCGCATCGCTGTGGTAATTAGCGTTAGGACTTTGTAATACCTTACTTTGCACTCCCCATGTTAAGTATAGGATTTGAAAAGCACAGTAAGCGCACGCAATCACCAAAGCACAAACGGATTTTTCACAGGTTTAGCATTAGGAATGGAATAGGGGGGGGGGGCATGCGTTAATGTCACCTATCCTGGGTAGCGTTCACTATGGAACAGAGACCTTGTACTATAAAACTATTGTTTTGTATTTTGAATAATCACCTACAATACTATATGGATTGTGCTATAGTATGATGCTGAGGATTGATAATCTCATTATCAGGGCTGGATTTATAATCAGGCAGAGTAGGCATGTGCCTACAGGAGGGTCCTACTTTATGAAGCCAGGAGCGGCTTTTTAAGCAACCACATAAGCATCGTGAGCATATCAGCTAAGAGACTGTCACGGAGCTGGTTCCGGGGTGGCAGGTTTGAACCCAATGTGCAATGATTTATGCAGAGAAGGATATAATATATATACAAAAGGATTTATTAGGAGTAAGGTATAAAAGGCAATAAACAAATATCAAGGAGCTGGGTAATACTGACAGGAAGGGAAGACACTGTATAAATAATAACCAGCAATAAGATTAAGTAATAGGCAAGCTGAGAGAAAAGGTAGAGAAAAGAGGATACTAAAACTATACTGAACTATACTAAATACAGAAGAGAGTAGATAGAAATAGGAAGTAGAGCCGGGTTAGGCCAGGTATGGAGGGAGATATAGTTAGGAGAATGGAGACTGAAGGAAGGTCTTAGGAAAAAATAGAAAACAAAAGCAGAGAGTCCTGGGAAGGCAGAGAGTCCTGGGAAGGCAGAGGGTCCTGGGAAGGCAGAGGGTCCTGGGAAGGCAGAGGGTCCTGGGAAGGCAGAGGGTCTTTAGAACAGGAATTGTAGCAGGAGATCTTTAAACAGGATCTGTAGCAGGAGATCTTTAAACAGGATCTGTAGCAGGAGATCTTTAAACAGGATCTGTAGCAGGAGATCTATAAACAGGATCTGTAGCAGGAGATCTATAAACAGGATCTGTAGCAGGAGATCTTTAAACAGGATCTGTAGCAGGAGATCTTTAAACAGGATCTGTAGCAGGAGATCTTTAAACAGGATCTGTAGCAGGAGATCTTTAAACAGGATCTGTAGCAGGTATCTTTAAACAGGATCTGTAGCAGGAGATCTTTAACAGGATCTGTAGCAGGTATCTTTAAAACAGGAATCTGTAGCAGAATATCTTTAAACAGGATCTGTAGCAGGTATCTTTAAACAGGATCTGTAGCAGGAGATCTTTAAACAGGTCTGTAGCAGGTATCTTTAAACAGGATCTGTAGCAGAATATCTTTAAACAGGATCTGTAGCAGGAGATCTTAAACAGGATCTGTAGCAGGTATCTTTAAACAGGATCTGTAGCAGAATATCTTTAAACAGGATCTGTAGCAGGAGATCTTTAAACAGGATCTGTAGCAGGAGATCTTTAAACAGGATCTGTAGCAGGTATCTTTAAACAGGATCTGTAGCAGAATATCTTTAAACAGGATCTGTAGCAGGTATCTTTAAACAGGATCTGTAGCAGAATATCTTTAAACAGGATCTGTAGCAGGTATCTTTAAACAGGATCTGTAGCAGAATATCTTTAAACAGGATCTGTAGCAGGAGATCTTTAAACAGGATCTGTAGCAGGAGATCTTTAAACAGGATCTGTAGCAGGTATCTTTAAACAGGATCTGTAGCAGAATATCTTTAAACAGGATCTGTAGCAGGAGATCTTTAAAGGCAGGAAACTGTAGAGGGGTTATCTGCAGATAATAACGTGGAGAAGACAGGATGCAACAAGGGTCTAAGCAGGTATCAGGAACTGGAGGCAGCTTCTTGCTAGTGAGGAGAACACTAGGTTAATGCAGAAGCATTTTGGGATAGGTGTGGTCCTCTTTTGTAGAGGAGAAATCAGGAGGCATTAGCTAGCACCTGGTTACTAGCTCAGCAAGGCTTTTCAGGAGGGCCACTGCTACTCTTACCACTATCAGGCAACTTGTTGTTAGTTCTCTTGCGGCGCCGGCGGCGGCAAGGCACATGACAGAGACAAACTGTTGGGTATATATTTATACCCTCACCAGGAACAATTCCACTTTGGGATTAAAAAGAAAACATGGAAAGAGGCACCAGCAGTAATAACCTGGCTGGGGATACAAAACAAACATATGCAGAAAAAAATGGTTTTGCACCTATTCCCTATCAGGGCAGCTGCATAGACCAGAAGTATCCGGCCTGCTTCATGTATAAAACATAAGAAAAAAAGGTTGTCATTTGTGCTTACCACTGTAGCTGCGAAACAAAAACACAAATCAGAGGTTTTGGTCTACTTGAATGGCCATTAAAGTGTAAGCCCACCCGCCACGTCACGGGACGTCTGGGTCAGGTGGGTCCTACTTAACGAAACCAAGAGCTGCTTTCTAAGCAACCACATATGCTGCTTATCATCAGATAAGAGGAAAACTGATGGGATTGAGGGGGTTAGTAGTAGCACTCCAGATTTCTGTACCTACAGGCTAATGTGATTTAAATCCAGCCCTGTTCATATTCTCATATTAATTAACCTTACCATATAGACATCAATGCATGTATAACAATTTGTAGGTTTCCTACAGTAACCATTGAATAATTCATAATATGTTTACTGATCAGCCTTTTAACTCCCCAGCAATTGACAGCTGCCTGCAGACATGCCTGTAAAAAACACAAACCATTCTCCACATTGAGAAACATTAGCTTCACACATAAAACCAGTGCTGAACTTTCATTTATCCAGACAGTGCTCTTTTTCTAATCCCTTTCCTTCCTAGATCAAGGAGAAATCCCCAGAGAGTCAAAATAAAAATGGACATGTAGAGCAATTTTTTTCAGATTGTTCAGACTGTAGAGAATTAAAACCAAATATCTTGCCGTATTTTAAACTCAAGATCCATCTGCAAGTCGAGAAGGAGTTAATCCTTCATTTAAATCCATCCTCATAGCAGTTTATGCTAAAATATGTGTGAAGAACGAAATAGGATATGCAGCATTTTCGGCCATGAGAAATGTCAAGGAGAGGAGGAAGAATGCTGCCCATTTATCCACTCTCATAATCTATGCCAATGCTACAGACGCAGAACTAGTAAATGAACAAAAGGGGATTGTAATATTTGGGATAGCCATTTTTTCCATTATTGAAATATTTCCCTAATGTAGGACAGGGCACTCATGGAATCTTTTCCCTCAGGATAACAGACTCCAATAGAACAGCTGGATTGCTTTGCTGTGGAAGCTGTCCATGTACAGGTCAATTTGGGTCACCAAGCCCTCCCAAGGCCATGCACAGAATGTAGATTGTTCAACAAACGTTAAAACAACAATTCTTGCCACTGCGATCGGAAATTACTGTCTCACCAGTATTACACTTATGCTCTTTTATTAACTTAAAGTTCACTGACAATCTTGTGCCTAATGTATAGGACCATGGAAAAAGTTTGATGTAAATGAATTCCCAACATTGAAAAAAGAAAAGTTAGAGATTTGGGCATCCATATTTTTTTTCTACCCTGGTGACTAAAAGCCAAGTTGGGTATTTATCAAATTCAGTATGAAAATACTACGCAGATGACAGGCTAAAGGAATTTAATCAGTTGATTCCTGTGACAATCTCAAATGAATTGCTTTCACTTGTATCATAGTCATTTAGTTTTGACGTGGTTGCATACACCCAAGGTTTCCATAAGATAATGAGAAATGTAGACATGAATCCCTTTATGCACGGTTTCTGGGCAGCATCAGCAGAAGAAGGCTTACATGGTAAATGGTTATGGAGTTTCAAGCCATACCCTTGACATCTGGCCATGAATTAGGGTGTTACGGAACTCCTGTTAATTGCTGGCTAGAGGAAATGCTCTAGAGTCTTTAAGAAATTACTTCCTCTGGGTCAAAGGTTGAGGTACATCTGTATAATGGGATAATGAGCCGTGAACATTCAAGGTCAGTGAGCTTCCAAGTGCCTGAGAGGATCTGAATTTGTAAGTCAGCATTAAGGTTGTGAAGCACATAGTGATATTTTAACCCATTCATTATCAAGTATTTTTTTTATAAAACACTGATTTTGTGGAAATAAATTTCTTTCACACAAACTTTAAAAATGTATGTGTATATAGCTTCTAGCCATACATTTATACAGTGCAATACAGTAATTACACACATCACCATTCGCAAGAGTGGGGCCAGAGTTGAGTGACACTAAAGCTTAACTTTTATTACAACCATTAAAATAAATAAAAATATACAATACATGAATGTCATTAAAACAATACCAGGCATCCCCGTCGAAGGGCTGGGGCTGCTGGCAGAATGTATTAACAGCATTCCGCCAGCATTCCCCTCTGGCTGGCCGATTTTGACCGAGCAGTCGCCAGACTGTAAAAGCTGTGACGCAGTCTCCAGCCACGATCTTGCGGGGGGGGGGGGTCACAAGATCTCACCACAGCCTTCACAGGCCAGCGACCACTTGGTGGAACACAGCCAGGCGGAGGGGAATGCTGGTGGAATGCTGTTAATACATTCTGCCAGCAGCCCCAGTGTCTGAGGTCTGGTGTGGGTATACGGGTGCCTGAGGTCTGGTGTGGGTATACATATACATACTGTATATCTAAAGTGAGGTGTGGTGTCTGTGTGTGTGCAGGGGGTAAAGGGGTATATCTAGTCTGGGGTCTGCAAGCATACATGCATCTGAGTGGGTATGCATATATGAGGTTTGAGTGGGTATACATGTATCTGAGGTGTGTGGTCAGGGTGTGTGCAGGCCTGTGCAGTGGGTAAATGGGGTGTCTGGCCATACATTTCAATAATAACATAAACTGGACAGACGTTCAGCAAAATCCGAAATTATTTAATGGAAAACAGTCACATGACATTAAATAAAAGTATTTGGTACTCGGTATCGGGGAGTATCTGAAGGAAAAAAAGCATTGGTGCTTGTATTCGTTGTTAAAAAAAAAATGGTATCAACACATCCCTAATTTAGAGGATGAGATATTTAGAAGATATTTGACTGTGTGCTGTTAAGATTTAACATATTGACTGAGACGCAGGGCCGGCGCTAACGTAAGGCGGCACAGGCGGCTGCCTTACTGTCTGGCGTCCTGCCAGTGTGAGGGTCGCCGGCCCGGGGTGTAACCGACCCCCGAGATTTGGCCCGGGGGTTGAGGGACCCAGATGCCGGGCAGCGCGAGAGCGCCTGCCCGGTCTTGAACAGTCCGTCCTGTGAAGTGGATGCGGCTGTGTGCGTGCGCAGCCGGTCACGTGGTCCGGCTAATCAGGTGGTACTGAGTCTCAGTACCACCTGACTGGCCGGACCGCGTGACCGGCTGCGCACGCACACAGCCGCATCCACTTCACAGGACGGACTGTTCAAGATCGGGCAGGCGCTCCCGCGCTGCCCGGCATCTGGGTCCCTCAACCCCCTGCCGGAGCTGGGGCAACAATCCAGGTGAGAGCTGGGGCAAATCCATGACCTGGGGGCAAATCCATGACCTGGGGGCAAATCCATGAGCTGGGCAAATCCATGACCTGGGGGCAAATCCATGAGCTGGGCAAATCCATGACCTGGGGGCAAATCCATGACCTGGGGGCAAATACATGAGCTGGGCAAATCCATGACCTGGGGGCAAATCCATGAGCTGGGCAAATCCATGACCTGGGGGCAAATCCATGAGCTTGGGGGCAAATCCATGTGCTGGGCAAATCCATGAGCGGGGGGCAAATCCATGAGCTGGGCAAATCCATGACCTGGGGGCAAATCCATGAGCTTGGGGGCAAATCCATGTGCTGGGCAAATCCATGACCTGGGGGCAAATACATGAGCTGGGCAAATACATGAGCTGGGCAAATCCATGACCTGGGGGCAAATCCATGAGCTGGCAAATCCATGTGCTGGGCAAATCCATGACCTGGGGGCAAATACATGAGCTGGGCAAATACATGACCTGGGGGCAAATCCATGAGCTGGGCAAATCCATGTGCTGGGCAAATCCATGACCTGGGGGCAAATCCATGAGCTGGGGGCAAATCCATGTGCTGGGCAAATCCATGACCTGGGGGCAAATCCATGTGCTGGACAAATCCATGAGCTGGGGGCAAATCCATGTGCTGGGCAAATCCATGACCTGGGGGCAAATCCATGAGCTGGGCAAATCCTTGAGCTGGGGGCAAATTCATGTGTGAGCTGGGGGCTCTCTGCTCCTCTAGATTGTAAAATCCGGGGTGCCCTCTGCTCCTCTAGATTGTAAAATCTGGGGTGCCCTCTGCTCCTCTAGATTGTAAGCTCCTGGGTGTCCTCTGCTCCTCTAGATTGTAAGCTCCTGGGTGCCCTCTGCTCCTCTAGATTGTAAACTCCTGTGAGCCGGGCCCTCTGCTCCTCTAGATTGTAAGCTCCTGTGAGCCGGACCCTCTGCTCCTCTAGATTGTAAACTCCTGTGAGCCGGACCCTCTGCTCCTCTAGATTGTAAGCTCCTGTGAGCCGGCCCTCTACTCCTCTAGATTGTAAGCTCCTGTGAGCCGGGCCCTCTGTAAATTCTCGTGAGTCGGGCTCTCTGCTAAAACACCTTATTTTCTGTAAGTGCCCCTCCCGAGACTAGTCTCTGGATCCGCCCCTGCCTGGGATTGGAAGGGGGCAATGAGAGGGAGGGGACAACAAGCACCACGTGGTTCCCTGCCTGGCCTTGCTTCCCGAATCCAATCACAGGCGAGCGGGAAAGGTGCGTGTGCACGTGTGCATCACATGCCTGGCCAGCGCCAGCGGCCGCTCGCACCAGTCGCCTCGAGACGTGACGTCACGTGTCACACGAGGGGGACGCAGAGAGCGACGGTGGCGGTGCCTAGCTGAAGCTAAGCCTAAAAAATTGTTGCTACTAAAAAACCTACTACCTGGTCTGGTCCCTGATTGTCCCTGGTGGTCTGGTCTCTCGTCTCACTCCCTCCCTGACTGCCTGAGAGTGTGGACTGAGTAGAACTAGAATGCCAGCGGGCGACGGGGGGGCCTGCAGTGCCAAGGTGAGGCAGCAGAAGTCAGCAGGCAGCAGTGAGCAGTGCTGTGCACACTGTCACAGTCAATCAGACACAGTCAGCTGAGCAGAGAGGTAAGAGACTCGCTGGGGGAAAATTTATACCATAAATAATACCCATATGAGCAGCTGGGGGCCGCAAATATACCCATACATGAGCTGGGGGCCGCAAATATATACCCATACATGAGCAGGGGGCCGCAAATATACCCATATGAGCAGCTGGGGGCCGCAAATATATACCCATACATGAGCTGGGGGCCGCAAATATATACCCAAATATGTTGTTCCTACAGTCTGACAAATGTAACTACTGCCTTTCCAGAAGAAAGACAGTGTTTATATAAGTCCATAAAGACAGCACTGGTGGCTGTCCCCCCAATCAGTGACTCACAACGCTGCTAAAGGTTGTCCTTGCAAGACCAACTTTAAGCATCCTTTAATCTCTGCGTGACGACACCGAACACTCACGATAGAGATTATTATGCATCTCTATCCTGATTGGCTTGACATGACGGGGGGGGGGGCACCAAAACAGACCTTCGCCTGACTAGGCAAAAAAGCTTGCACCGGCCCTGCTGAGACGCGCCTGTTAACCCTTTATATGATTACAGCTAATATATGTAAGTTATATATACAAGGAGCCACGTCATTACTCATCCAATGGAATTGTATTAGAGAGATCATCTTTATAGGTTACTGCTCATGGGACTTCAATTGAATGCAATATTGTATCCATATACTTTTTTTGAAGCAACATGAACAAATGTAACATTCTACGTTTAATCGGATATAATTTATGGGCTTGCAACATTAATTTATGAGCATATGCCTGCAGTCAGTTTGTTTTAAATATAGTAGTTTATTTAGGTTTGTACTGTATTTTGTTGATACAAGAGGTTGATTTCTGTGTTATTAGTATTGGTTTCAATGAGCTTCATGTATCGCATTTTATTATTTTAATGGTTGTAACAAAAGTGATGATTTATTTTAGTGTCACTCGAATCTGGCCCCTCTCTTGAGAAGGGTGAGGTGTGTAATTGCGATTTAGCAGGTTAACCCTGTATGTGTATTCTGGAGTGACTTATTTGGTAGTTAAGGGAATTATTTAACCCTATGGTCCCGGTGTTGATCGTTTTGCTTATGCAATACAGTAAGCTTGTTTGACAGGCATATAACTGTCACTGCCAGTAAAATGTCAATACAGCAGCATTTGTCCATTAACCCCTTAAGGACGGGAGCAATTTTACAACTTCGGCGCAGTTTGGGAAGTAGAAGTTTGCTGAGCTCATTTTGACCGTTTTTAAACGTGGTTTTAAAGGAACACTCTACTCAAAAATCACACCCCCCGTTTTTTTATCCTAACCTATCCCTTTTCCCTTAATAAATCTTTATTTTTTATTTTTTTACGTGTAACTGTAATACTTACCCTAAAATCCTCTTGTTTCCAGCGCTGTTTTTTTTTTTATACTCACCTCCCTCCTCTTCTGCTCCCGTCCTTCTTGCTGCGTCTTGGCTTCTGGTTTACGTGAGAAGCGCGCATGCGCGCCTCTCACATAAGCCAGCCAATCGGCAGGCTTCCTCCGAGGATTAGTGTTGCGCGCAACAGGATGCGCGCAACACTAACCCTCAGAGGGAGCCGCCAGCTTCTGCGGTGAGTTAGAGATGTCATCGCGCTGAAAGCGCGATGACGTCTCCTACTCGGCAAAAGTCGGCAGAAACGGGAAATATGATTCCCGCTCTGCTGACTGACAGCTGGGAGGGCGGAGTAAAGTTCTCCGCCTCTCTCAGCTGTTTTCAGCATTTACAACTGAACCGCTGAGCGGAGGGAGGGGGGGACAGAGGGCAGGATACTCCAGGCATCATGACCACCTAAAATAGCTTAGGTGGTCATGTTGCCTAGAGTGTCCCTTTAAGTCACGTATTATTATACCACCCAGACAAATTATATATCGTTCTTTCCGGCAGACTCGGCAGATTAATAATATATCATTATTATATGTATACATCATGCCCTGCCAGAATGCTATAACAAAATATATTAAACAAATAGAATTTAATAAAATTTCAATCATCCACAGTGTGTAAAGTATTTTTTTTTTTCGCATTTTATTACCCAAGCCTTTGCGGTTATATTCTATGGGGTAGACTTGTTAAAAAAATTTGAACAGGGAACCCATTTGTTTTGGGAGAAATTACGTGATTTTAGCAACCCCCCCAAAAAAAATCATTAGTGAAGCATCATTGTTCACATTATAATTGAAATGTGGACAATAGTGATGCATTAAAAAAAAAAAAAGCACATTTTTATTTTTTTATTAATTATTATTTTTATACACTTTAAATTTACTTGTAACATGGTTACAATATCATTACATATCATTCGAAAGGCCATGATCAGGCCTTTCAAACGATAACCTACATGACCCCCTAGCTGCCACCGATCAGGAGATAAAGTGGTTCAAAGAACCCCCCTATCTCCACCATGGGATTTCCTTAGGGGCTAGGGGTTCCCTGGTTAACTGACGTCATCGTGCCACACCCGATGACGTCAGTGGACATGGGGAGTCCCGGAGGCTGTGATCTGGAACCAATTGATCACTTAGGCTAGGGTCAGACGAAAGTATTTTTCCCTGCGAACGTGAAAAAGTGCGGCCGAACGCATTGACGTATTTTTTCACGGAATGCGCAAAAACGGGCAGACGACACGCATTTTCAGGCGTGATTTTGTACGGATCGTCAATAAAACTCTTTTTGCGTCTGGACGTTATGTTGGCTGGACATTAGTAGAGTCTGACATCTCCTAATCACGCAAACACGCTGGTATGCCGCAGCTGCGCACTCAGTACTAGCGGTTCAGTGTTCTCAGAAAAATGTGTTCAAATTCCACTTGCGTTGCACGGCCAGACTTTTGTGCGGCCGTACATCGTATATTGGCCGTCATTGCCCGACATCTGCTGCTAGTGCGGCCGTAATTATGTGCGCCAGAACACACGTTAAAAGTGCGCTGGTCTGACCCCAGCCTAAGGGGTAAATGCCATACATCCCTGGAAAGGCCAGGCTGTGACCTTTTATGGGATTTCTGGCATTTACTGCTAGCCCCCAGTGATGGGGAGATAGAGGGATCCAAAGGATCCCCCCTCCCCTTCAGGCGCTGCCCCTGCTCCGGCGGGGGGACGGGATGCCTGAAACTGACGTCATCGCGCCCGGCGCGATGACATCAGTGCGCCGGGCGCGATGACATCAGTGCGTCGGGAGGAGCCAAAACCGCCGATCTGACTCCGCTGAAGTCAGATCAGCGAGGGAACCGCCGGAGGAGGCGAGTATCGGCCAGAGCGGGGCTGCAGACGCCATGGACGTACTGTTACGTCCTGCGGCGTTAAAGGGGTTAAACACAGCAGTTCCATGAGATGCAGCATATCAGCTGTAATGTCTGATATGCTGCAAGTTTAGCAATGTGGTCTGGAGTCCACATGAATTTAATTTCTAGCAAGCAAAATTAAATTGCAATTACATTGCTACATGAAATGGACAGATCGAGTTTTCTCGATGTATGGCCCCAGTATGAGATTTTGAAGATTGAGTATACTCGATTATGGTAGTGAAGGGGTTAATCGTTCTGAATATTATGAGAATGCAAATAGCATTTATTGTATTGAATTCTAATTAATGATTTTCCATTTAGTACGTCAACAATGAAGTTACAAAGAGGTTATTCAGACAGAATAATAATAAATTCTAATTACTGTTTCTTTAAACAGTGCAATTTTACCAAGGAAAATTACTATTCACATTGAATTGATGGAAATTGTTTTAATATCTACTAGGTTGATTAGTATTTTGATTTGATGAATGGGTAGATCTGTCATTATTTGATTTCTCATCTGTTGAAGTTTAGATGTAAAACTAAACGTCAGCGTATTAGCTCACCTCTGAATCACCCTTTTTTGCTACCAAAATAATATAGGACACAACCTTGCATGTGTAATTGTTTGATGTGGCTGTCAATCTATGGAAAGTTTCACTTTAATGAAATTCTTTAAAAACAAACAGACTGACAGCAGCCATTGGAACTTTGTAACTTATAAAGGGCATATCCAGCAGTGCCTCTCGGTGTCAAATCGTGGCTTCTCCCGGATGTCAGCCAAGCCTCCGGGGCATCCCCCACACACTGACTTCAGCTGGCATTACATCAGTTGGGGGAATTAACCCCTAGCTGCCAAAGGATTTCCTATGAAATCCCTGTGGTGAAGATAGCCAAAGGACCCCAAATCTCCCAATCAGTGGCAGCTAGAGGGTCATATTTGCTATCATTGGAAAGGCCAGAGTTGAGAAATTAAAAACTTCTCTTTTTTTTAAATTTATTAATGCAGCACTATTTTTCACATTTCAATTATAATGTGAACAATGATGCTGCAGTAGCGATTTCTCCCCCAGTTTTAGCGAAAAATCACGTAACTTCTCGGAAAAATAAATAACAGGTTCCCATTTCTAATTTTTTTAACACGCGTACCCCATAGACTATATAACTGCAAAAGCTCGGATGATAAAATGTGAGAAAAATAAATAATTTTACCTGCCGTAGAGGATTGGAAATTCAATTTTTTTTTACATTTTTTGTTATAGCATTCTGGCAGGGCATGATGTATACATATAATAATGATATATTAGGAATCTGCCAGAAAAAAAAAAGGATATATAATTTAACTGGGTCGTATAATAAAATGTGACTAGGTTAAATGGTTCAGCAGTGAAGGAATTAAATCTAAAGAAAAAACAAGCAGGGTTATTCAAAGAGAATTAAAAAGTCACCGCACTTCGGTGACTTTTCGTTCTCTTCACTTTGGTGAGATTCCGCGATCCCATTTCGGCGACCCTGCGGTGTATTCAGCAAGCACCACAGGGCTGTCGTAGTGCAGGGAAAAGCCACCGCAAACTCGCGGATCACTCACCGCAAAACCCGGCGAACGCACACCGAAACCCGCAAAAACATCTGGATTAACCCCGCTGACCACGCCAGAGAAACCCGAGCAGCCGCCGATCACAGCGCAGAGCAGCCGGCGGAAAAAGGCGACACCGCAGACGAATGGAGTGAAAAAACAAACAGTACACATGAATGTTTGAAAAGTGAAACGCTGTTTGCAAAGAAACTGCAGAACGAAAATGTCTGAAATTTACATATAGTCCAATGAATGATGATAAAAATGGCAGTTACAGAAAAAAGAAAAAAAACATTAAAAAAAAACGAAAAAAAGTTTTGCGAAACAAATCGCGAAAAATGCCTAAAAGATCCTAAAAAATCTATACATAGAGACTTTTTACTGCAGAATATTATAATCAACGATTTATTAGATATTGAATTAAAACAGGAATATTTTTAACATTGACGCCTATGGGATTCGCCTGAATAAACCTGTCGAATGAAACCATTCAGGTTGAAACAGCAGGGCAATTCGGCAATTTTTCACTGCCGGTTTTTGTTCTCTGAATAGACGAAGCATTGCTTCTCTATGGGGGATTTCACTGCCCTCGAACAGGCAACGAACAGGCACCGCATGTGCAGGAAATTTGCCAAGATTTGGCGAACTGTCTGCTCTCTGAATAGCCGAATAATCAGGAAAGGTAAACGTATGCTGAATTTCACTGTTCAGTTAACTTTCGGCCACAATTCAGATCTCTTTGAATAACCCTGTAAGTTTCACCAACATATTTGCATACATAAAATGTCAAAAGTACAGCTTAACATGCAATTTCCTCATAAATTCATAAAGTCAACCAACCCAAAATGATGAGCCTCTATCACAAGGCCAGCCCCTTAGCAATGTACATACCATTCCTTAACTTACTGCGAGAAAACCAAGGAACCCCATGAAATGCCTGTAATCTTCCCAACAGCGGATCAATGAGGACAGCGAACCCATGGTCAAAAACACAACCGCAATAAGAATAAAATTGACAAAAAACTGACAGATTCCAAATAAGTTTAATACACTGCAAATTTAAACAGCCAATTTTACAAAACCATAGAACAAACTGTACGTACAGTATATCCTTAAAGTGATGAATGTGACATTTTCTACAAATGTGCTTATATTCCTTCTTTATTGGTTGTCTTGTATAAAACAGTCACTTCTGTATAACCAAGTTGTTGTCACGTCTCGGCCCTGCCTCCTGCTGGTGGTAGCACGGATTCCTGTTTTTTTTTTTTTTCGTTTTCAGGCTGCAGGCCATCTGTTGGGCTTATTGGTCTGCGGTCACATGACCTGTTCTGCCCTATATGTAGGGCCAGGATTTCCCTTGATCCTTCGACCAGGATAGACTTTATTCTACCTAGTTCCTGTGCGCTGTATCATTGTCACTCTTGTTCTGATATCCTGTGTATGACCTCTGACTCCTATGCTTGGATTTCTCTCTTGTCTGTTCCCTGATGTATTTATGATATTCTGTGTATGACCTTCTGGCTTGGATTTTTGGATCTCTCTAGTAATTAACCTTGTCTGTTTCAGGTATTATTGTGTTTGTGCATTTTGTAGCTGTTTTCACTCAGCAGACATTTGGCCACAAAGCCAATTTGCTGTTGAGTGGTACTCAGGACCTTATCTGTACTCCCTGGCTGGGAGTGTCTGGTTCATCAGTCTGTACTATTGTATCAGTATTGAGTGCTGCCCTGCAGCTTGCACAATTCATTCTGTCTTGCCAAATACCTTCTAGTTCTGAAGCTCAAGTTTTGCTATCCTCTGTATTGTTGGGTGCTCTAAGTTGTCCATTGGTCTCGAAACCTTTGGAGCTTAGTAGCAGTTTAGTTCTCCTGTAATACTCCCTGGATTCGAAGTATAAGTCTGAAGGTATTGTGCTTGATCCTGTTACTGCCTGTTATACCATATACCTGCCCTAAAGGCTTCAACCTCCGCAGATTAAAGGCTCCCCATCACCCTATAGGGCTCACCGTTACAGTTGTACTTTATTAATCTGTGTAGAAAAGTTTCCTCAGAGTTGCCTCATAACACTGCTCTGCTTCAGCTGCCATTTTACATCTCTCCAGAACATTCCCACCAACTGACAACAGGGAGTAAACACCTCAGAGCAGAACAGGAAGTAGGAAGGCAGAAGAAAAGCAATGCATCATTCCCAGCCAACAACAGTCCATACCTCACAATACACGCACCATACATTCTCACAGTCTTACAACCCATACATCACAATGAATAATGGTTTTCTGGCTGTGAAATTTCACTGAAGTATATGTTATAGTAATAACATGCTGCCATCAGTCTACTTTTTTCCTGACAGCTACAACCATTAGTAATTAACTCAATTTGTTGTATGGAACATATTGCGATTTTGGTGATTCTCCTTGCATTGACAACTTCCATTCCAGCCAGAATGACCATTTGAGATTTGTCTCAGTTGCCTCTGGATATATTATATACTATTACGTCTTTCGATGCTTGTAGGATAGAGAAAGGTTAAACCATTTAATGAACTGGAAAATCACATGACACGCTCACATTCACTGTTATGATAATGAAACACTCCCAAGGCATTCCTCTTAAGTCATGCAAATCCCTGGAGAATACAAAGTTTATTGTATAAAAGAAATACTAGGATTCCTTGGTGTTAAATCTGACCTAATTTCAATCATTTGATGATTTTTCAAAGGAAATGCATTTACTTTGTTGAAAATTAAAATTCTGTGGAGTGTAGTACAATTTAGAGGTTTGATACAAACTTAACATTTGTTTGCTTTCTAGTTTGCCCACTGATGGCTTCTGAATTTTGCAAGCCAACTTATTATTTTAGGGCTATTTGGGAAAGAGGGAATTCAAGTTTTACCAGCATGATAAAACAAATATTTGAGCTATACATATGTTATTAAATTGCGTACTTTTAGAAATATTTAATAATTAAATATTGCTATTTATCACAATATTCTTCCTCCCAATATCTGCTCTATTTACCAGCTAAATCCCTGCACCAGCGTTTACCATTCACCACTATAATCTCTCAAGGCACACATTTACATCAGGTGGGAGTTCACAGACTCTTGTTTTGATTTACAAAGGAAAATCGTCAAAAGGAAAACAAAAAGGAGGAGTTCACTATTAACCACTGGAGCCCTCCATCTTTTTTTTTTATTTATTAAATAGAACAGTAAAATCAAACCCTTACCTTTTAAATCAGTTTTTCCTCTGTCCGATGCTAACCAAATGCTTCTCATAAAAGGAGAAATGCCCATCACTTAGAATTGCAGGTTGAATGACTGTTCGACATAAATAAGCTTAGCATATACCCACTGATGGAGCTACTTCTAGTGAAACGCGTTTGCGGTGTATTTTATTTATTGTTTTAATAAAACCGATTGTGAATTTCCACCCTGTATGATTTATTCCTTCGGCATCCTGAATAGATATTTCTAAGGATCTGGTTTCCTGCCTTGTGGACCTGAAGTTGGGGAATCGGTGCCCCTTGATTTAAATCCACTGATCTGCCTTCTGTTTGGTGCCCATTTATTTAAATCGGCACCAGAATATGTGAGTATATCTCTTATTTTTCACTCCTATCTGGGACGATACAGTCTGCACTTAATTCCTCCCTTGCATTTTTTTCCCTTCCACCTCCATCAACTGTTTCATTGAGGACTCGATCCCTGGCTGAATATCTTTTACTGAAATTGAAGATTGTGAGTGCTAGCGCCGGACACCAGCTCTGTAACCTGTGTATGTATGTATGTATGTATGTATGTATGTATATAATCACTTGGTCCCAGTGACTCCTTTAGAATCTCCAAGCTGGAGCAGGATTGAAAGCCACGTTGCTCACTCCCGAATAAAATCTGTATATCCAACGTGATGGGAGCCGCACTCATGTAGTTTAACCCATTAACACCGCAGGACGTTCCATGACGTCTTGGCGGCAGGCAGGCTTTGGAGACGCGGGGTGTACATGTACGCCACGCTGTCTTCAATGGGACCGCTTCGGCCCCTCCCCGAAGCCTGCACGCGCTCACTCGTGGTGCGCGTCATTGGCTGCAGAGGGACAGCCTGAAATCAAGCCATCCACTGCAGCCAATGACACGCACTGCACGCCGGCTGCAGCGAGGGCTCAGAATCAGTGCTGCGCGACGGCACCTGGTGGCGAGGCGTACTTGTATGCCTCGCTGGCGAAATCAACTCCTTAAGGGTGCCACCCCTGCATTCTTAAGGGGTTAGATTTTTTTTGACTGTAGCAAATTAATAACATCCATATACTCTCCTTTAGCAGTCCTAAAAATCATTATGGTAGGCTTATTTTAGAATCATTATCCCCATGTTTGTTTTTAGCTTGTATGTCCACTTTGTGTATGGTTTCCATGGATACCAGGTACGTCGCGTGCGTTCTCACACACACAAACGGAATCCTGGATTGCACTTGGAGTTATTCAGTACAGGGGTTTGAACAATTAACTCTGACCAAGCGTATTGGGGAGTGCCCTCACATTTTTGTAATATATATATATATATTTGTTGCTGACATTCATGTATGTAACCTTGAAAATGGCTCATGTCAGAGCCGAAATGTCGCTTTCATTTTAACATGTTTAAATAAAAGTTTGTTTTAAACTACATGAGTGCGGCTCCCATCACGTTGGATAGATATCTCTCTATGTATAGCAACAGCTCGGGATCCTTGGTTCCAGCCAAACACGGTCCTCTAGGTAAGAAAGAGCTGCAGACTTGAAACTTGTGCAAATTGGAGGTCTTTTATTCCAGCATATAGCAGCAGACAAGGCTTTGGAATCACTTTTTTTTTTGAGAAAGGATTTTACCAGGAAGGATACATTGAGATTTCTCTCGTTTTCAAGTATGTCCTGCGTGGCGAGTATGTACTGTTAGGTGTCTTGCCCAAGGACACTTACTGGAGAGGTTGCTCTTTGGGATCAAACCCATGACTCCACAGGCTCTCTCCATGCAGAGCAGTGACATTACCTCTACTCCACCCAGCCGGATCTATTGCTTGTGATTCAGCGGGAAAAAAAACTACAAAAGAAAACCTAACTCAAATGAGAGTTCTTACAAAACCATAATCTCAAATAAAAGAAAAAAAAACAGCATCTCTTTAGAAGTGCAACTGCTCCACACCCTGCTCTGAGCAGTCTGATTAAACACACTTCTATCTAGCAGTCGTCAGCCTGGGACTTTACCTGTGGCTTTAATTAATTAATTGGCAACACGTTTGAGAGAGGGTAGAGGCTGTGCAGAATTCTGGGTCCTATATACTGTACCTTCCCTCGATTACTCTCCCAGACATCCTGTTACCCAACCCCTGCACATCGTCACAATACACACACACACACACTTTTTATCTTCACTGCACTGGCTAGTACCCCGATTATGCATGATTTGGTCTAATTCTGGAGCAATAGAAGGAATTTATTTTATTGCAAATTTAAATTTGTTTGTAAATGAGCTACAGGATGTGCCTCAAAGGGTTTAGCAACTCTGGCATGATGAGGGGGTCATGGATGGAACAACATAGGATCCCAGGAGCAGAGATATCAGGGCTTAGTACAGGACGATAATCCGAATAGTAATCAATGGTGAACCAGTGGTCATGGGCAGGCGGCAGCCATGAAGTGAGTGATGGGATAACAGGAAATCGCACACTGGGTTTATAGAGGGAGAAAGAACACAACTACCCAGCACTGAGGTCAGGACAGGACTGGCTTTTTAAAGTGAAGCACCTAGCAAGCACACTCACCCTTTGATTAGATGTTTGTAATGCACTAAACGAGCACCTGGCGCGGGAGAACGCGAATTACAGTCATGTTTTATTATAGGACCCAGACAAATTGTCTATCCTTTTCAGCAGACTAGGCGGATTCAAAATATTTCATTTTTATGTGTATACTTCATGTCACGTCAGAATGTCATAGCACAAAAATTTAAAAAAAAAAAAAAAAGGTTCCATTTAGATTTCAGTCATTTACACAGTGTAAAAGTATTTTTTCACATTTTATCAGCCAAACCTTTGTGGTTATATATTCTATGGGGTACTCTTTAGTTGTTAAAAAAAAACAACCTGTTACTGCATTTGTCAGAAAATACGCAATTTTAAACAAAAAACTGGAATAAATGTTTTATTTTTTTTATAATATGACTGTATAACACTGAACTTGCTCCCAGCATTTGAAATGAGAAGGGGACTAATGGCAGTAGTATTGCTCATTTTATATGTGACAAAACGAGCAATGCCATTGCTTTTGGATAAGAGCTTTGTTTTTTTTCCTTTTAGGATTTACATGGTCATGTTAGGCTGGGGTCAGACGAGCGCAGTGTTAACGTCCGTGTTGCCCGCACATAAGTACGTCCATGATAGCATACAATTGTCTTAAATGGAGCCCCACACACGAAGTAGGTCCGCACAGAAGTGCGGAGGCTGACGGACGCTGCAAACGGACGCAGGTTAGGCAAGAACGTAATACTGCTAGAACGGACGTGCAGAGTGCGCCACGTCCACAACGTCCACATAGCTTTCTGTGTGAGTGATGCAACAAGGTCAGACGGACTGCATTTATACGTCCAGCATTTTTGACGGACAGAATGTTTTATCATTGTAATTTATTCTCCCTGCTACATCAGTCAAAAAATACATCAGTGAAAAAAACCGACTGTGTGGCCACTACCTTGTTGTCAGTCAGTAAGTACGTCCGTACTGCACGGACGCACAGTCCGTACAAAATGCGCTCATCTGACCCTAGCCTAAGGCATCATTGGAAATGCTACACTTTGACCTTTCCAATGACACCTTGACCTTGTGCGTTTTAAAGATTAGAGAAGCAGGGTTCCAAAGGACTCAGATTGCTCCACGTTGCAGTGCGACGGTTTAGATTTGCGATGGAACAATATATAATAAACGCATAGAGCCATTGCCTCTACACTTGCTGGCGACATGGAAAATAAGATCGTGCAGCATCACTGTTCACTTTATAACTGATAAGTGAACAATGCTGCTGTTAAAAACTAAAATATTTTTTTTCTATTACAAAAACCTGGTCATATTTGAGGTCATGCTCCACCCTTTTCAATGATACCTCAAATGACCTCAGAGATGCTACTGTTCCAGAGATACAGGCATCCAAATGATCACCGGTGCAGATATACAGGATTATTCAGAGAGGTGAAAACCAGGAGAATGAATGACAAGTGAAAATTCTAGGTCAAAAGAGCCAAATCAGAAAAATTCTCCCATTTATCTCACTTTCCAAATCGGCTATTTTGACCTAGAATTTTCACTTCCAGTCATTCTGTTTTTCTCCGCTCTCTGAATAACCCTAATAGTTATCCTTTCTCTGGGCCTATTGTGGGGCATGAGCCTGCAGCTGCAATAGCCCCTATGTTAATTTGGCCCTTACCGTGGGTGAGCAGAGCACTGTGAAATGGAGATGCCAAAGCAGTTTGAACAGCAGGGATTCGTGTCGTAAACAACCACTACCATCTTCTGTCACGGTCCTGGCAGAGGGGAATAGGGTATGAGCCCAACATGCAGTGACAAACAAGCTTAGCTACGTAACCGAAGTAAAGGGGTTTTATTGTAAGTAAACAACAATATGGACAGGGCAGGAATGGAGATATCTGGGGAGGCAATGCAGGGAGGAACCAGACACAGGGAGACACTGAGGGAAAACACAGGAGACTTACATACATGAGACAGGAAACATAGGGCACGGGATGCTTGGCAGCACCAGGCATGGGATGCTTGGCAGCAGCAGGCAGTATACATAGTCATATAGTCCATGAAATAGGCTGTGGCAGGCGGCTGGCAATCGTGGGTTAAAGTCCAAAGCAAGAAGTCGGTACACGGGGAAATCAATAACAACAGAGGGTGAGAGCAGGTCTAGGAGAAAGGCTACCAGGGGTAAGTGAGACAATGCAGCACTGGATCTTGGGTGCTCCACCCTTATAAAGGGAATGACAGGCCTATTAGTGGTAGCACCTGAAGTGGACACAGCCTGAGGGAAAGTACAAGGTGGCGTAGCAGGAAAGCTGCTGTATAGGTCCAGTCAGGAGGGTGCAGTACCACCTTTGGCCTTCTTGCCACGGCGGCGACGGCGTGAACCATGACATTTTATACTGTATTTTTATAGCTCTGGGTGAGAATAATCCAGGAAGGGCAATGCATCTTCATAGAATTTAAAGCGTTATTTCAAGCATACATACCTTGAGATTGCAATTTTCTGGGATCATACTTTGCTTCAGGTAACTTGATTGGTGCTACATATAAAAAAAAAAATTAAAATATAATTATCTTGGAATATAATTTTAAAAGCTGGTTTCCACTTTATTGCCAATTTACTATTGTAACTTTGAAATGTGGAATTTTCTAGAGGAACATTCATCTTTTCACGCTGTATCGTTCTATGTATGGTAGTTGGCTAGGTTTTACGTGCGAAGCAGCTTGAACTGTTGAATAACTCCGATACTTACCACCCACCAAGTATTAAGAAAAGAACAAACTTATATAAAGTTTTAGTTTAAACCAGCGCTCAATAAATCCTGCTTACATTAAATAGCAGACGGATTCACAAGGATTTTGGAATTTTACCATATTGGACTAGACAGATGCTCTTCAGCAATAGGTTTCAAACATATTTGAGGATATTTTTATTGACACTTGGGTATCCCAATGAAAATGACTGAGCAGCAGACTAACGTATGCTGCAATTCAAACCTTTTAGTCACATATACAGAATTTCCTAATGTATGGCAAAATAATTTAAATGATAGTCATCTCCACTACAATTCAGTTTCTCAATTCCATCTTCCGATATTGTAATGGGTGTTGGAGTAACAAACATCATTTTACCTATGATTCCCTGCAGGTTCCATCATGACCAATGCAAAAGTAAGTCAGAGGAAAGTTTAGTGTAGCTTCTGATTCGACAGCAATGTGTAACTGAAAGCGGTACTGCAATACATAGTTCGGTTATCACAGCCTCTATGGTTTCATAAAGCTTTCTGCACCATGACAGGTATCTCATCCCTCCAGTGGTCATGGATGTTCCTGTTGCACATCTCTTCTAGTGGAACATCTGTGTAGACAATTCATTCTGGCAAGTATATGATGTGCATCCTTTTTATGGTAAGGACAGGACAAGAAAGTTCTGGATCTCACAGCTCCTAGTCAATGGTGTTCCTCGTCAAGGTTTATAAAGGACTTCCTCTTCTCTTGGTCATTGCCCTGTTGTGGTTTCTCCGTTCAGTGCGTTATATTGTTTCGCTGTTGGATTTTCTGGATACGGATCTTGGCTTGCTTACCTTGTTTCAGCTCTTCTGCTCTTGTATTAAACACAGGTGACACTGGTGCACCTTTTGAAGAAACACAGCAATGGCTCTACGGTTTCTACATATAGAAAATGTGAGTGAAAAATTTAATTTGAAAATTGAGGCACAATTGATTCATAATAAACATTAAGCGCAATGGTTGGCCGGTGAGCCAATTGTTGAAAACACAGTAATAAATTATTTTCTAGATATTCTTCTGATGAAAGTAAATCTCCATAATCAAAAATGCCAGGGCTCTCAGCTTCCCCTAGTACAAAACGCCTGCTGATGCACAATCCTTGCATCATCTTGATTAAAGAATCACAGTCTAAGGCCCCGTTCACACTGTGCGATTTGAAAATCGCACGTTTTTCTGAGCGATTTTCATATTTGCGAAGTTGCGCAACACTGTCACGCGACGTTGCGATTTTGCAAAACAACCACCAATGGAAATTGCAAAAAGGCAAATCGCAAAAAAAGGGTCAAGTACCAGCGACACGATACCGCGACGCGCGACAAGATGTGAACAGCTCCATCGAAATGCATTGGCATTGGAGATGCTACAAACATACAGAAAAAATGGCGTTGTGCCCATACTCACCGGAGCGACTGCAACAGCCACAAGTAACAGCCCAGTTAATGTATAAAACATAACAAGAGAAAAAAGGTGTCATCTGCACTCGTTTCTATGTATTTCCATGTACAACAAAACAATATGAGGTTTTAGTTTGTTTCAATGGCCATTGCAGGGTAAGCTCACTCGCCCCATCAAGGCACCTCTTTGTAGAGTGAGTACCTAACCAATGTGCCAAAAGCCGCTCTACTGAGCAGCTCCATGCCCCTCCTGCTGCTTTTCAGCTAAGGAGAGGCAGAAAGATGGTGTGTTTTATTTATACACGCACCAAACACTTCCCATTTGGGGTTAAAAACAAAAACATGGAAAAAGGAACAGCAGCAAAACGATGAACTGGTGTTACAAGCATAATATACATACATACAGAAAAAATGGCGTCGCGCCCATGCTCACCAGAGCGGCTGCAACAGCCAGGAGTAACAGCCCAGTTAATGTATAAAACACAACAGGAGAAAAAAGGTGTTATCTGCGCTGCATGGAGCTGCTCAGTAGCGTGGCTTTTGGTACATTGGTTAGGTACTCACTCTACAAAAAGGTGCCTTGATGGGGCGAGTGAGCTTACGTTGCAATGGCCATTGAAACAAGTGTTTTGTTGTACATGGAAATACATAGAAACGAGCGCAGATGACACCTTTTTTTCTCTTGTTACGTTTTATACATTAACTGGGCTGTTACTCCTGGCTGTTGCAGCCGCTCCGGTGAGTATGGGCGCGACGCCATTTTTTCTGTATGTATGTATATTATGCTTGTAACACCAGTTCGTCGTTTTGCTGCTGTCCCTTTTTCCATGTTTTTGGACATAGCGTGGCATCGCGCGGATTTTGACGCGATTTTGCGGCAAGATCTGCGCGATAAATTGCACAGTGTGAATGGGGCCTTAGCGTTCAGTTACGCTTTTGCAGCAACCATCGGCACTCCAAAATAGCAATTCAGGACCTGCAGCTTCACTGAACTCTACTCAGGTGACAAAGCCAAGCTGTACTTCACAGCCATCCAATGGATGAAAATGCTAACAAATAAAAATTAAATTGTACTTTATGGTTTAACCATTAGACAAAAAAAAGCTTGCAATGATTGTAAGATTATTATTTCCTTGTAGAACATGGGCTTTTTCATTTATTGGTATCAATTCTCTTAATTTGTGCCAAATTGTGAATGATTGCAGAGAACGTGCTTGATAAAGATTTAAAGTCTTCTGAATGTTTGGAAGCAAAACATTTGTTGAAAGCCTGAGACTTATTATAAACTTCCTGTTGTACATTTCCTGTCAGTAGGAAACAGTACAATTTATGGAGAGCTTTAGAAATCATTTGGAATTGCACGCACTTTAAACACATTCATTTGGACAGCATCTATGCGTCTTGAGAGGCTCTGGATCAAATGTAATCAGCACTGTCTAAGTGAGATCTTTTCGCTGTCATCCAATATCATATTGTGAAGAGGAAAACAGTAGCTTTCTTTGAATGAGAGATACAAAACCAAAAATATGAAATATTTTCTACACCACTAACAAAGGGTGCCTTAATACTGACACTAAATAATGTATTTATGCTTTCTTTACTTCTACTGTGGATGGGAAAAAAAAATCAAAAACTAGGGGCTCTTATGGCTGATTTCGAAATACACCACCGATACTGGCAAAATTCATAGCAGACCATTTACCGTTAGTGGCTTTTTATTACTGACTCTACTTGCCACTGTGCCACGCTCTGCCACTGGCATCCTCTCCTGGAGTCCATAGAAGACCATGGAGACTTGCTTGGAAATTAGTAATTTTAGTTTTTAATCATGCAGAACTACTTTAGGAAAGATAAATAAATGGCCTGAATGCTTTGTATTTATTCTCATGCTCACATACTAACTGCAAACTGATATATTCCACTATATGCACTGATCACCCACAACATTAAAACCACCTGTCTATGGTGTAGGTCCCCTTGTGCTGCAAACACTTTCATGCATTGAGGCATGGACTCCACAAGACCTCTGAATGTGTCCTGTGGTATCTGGCACTAAAACATTAGCAGCAGTTCCTAGAAGTCCTGCAGTTTGCCAGGTGGGACCCTCAGTGGATCAGATGTGTTGCTCCAGTACATCCTACAGATGCTCAGTTGGATTGAGGTCTTGAAGATTTGGAGACCAAGGCAGCACCTTGAATTCTTTGTTATTTTCCTCCTGAACAATTTTTTTCCAGAGAGGCAGGGTGCATTATCCTTCTTAGGTTGCGGTCACACGAGTGCACTGACTGTATCCATGTGACTGCTTTTCCCTGCGTCCGTTGCAGTTTTGTGAAGGCTGGATGGGTAGGGCCACACAGTGTAATGTGCGCATGGATTGCGCGAGCTACCACAGGGCGTGATTTCATTTTCCCAGTCAAAAAGCTACAATTGACACAGAAGGGGCTACAAAGCGCGATCCTCCATAGGAGGATCGCGCTTTGTACTCAGCGTAGTGGCCACATGGGCATCAGAGTGGAAGGAATGTCCACTCTCGCGGACGTTCCTTCCACTCAAAGAACGCTCGTGTGACCGCAGCCTTAACCCCTTAAGGGCCGCTGACGTACCCTGTACGTCTTGTCCTTGGGTCTCCCTTAGACCCGTGGACGTACAGGGTACGTCAGCAGCGCCTAATCCCCCTCCCGCCCGATACTCACCTCCCTCGCTGGATCCCACGGCGATCTGGCAGGGAGGAAGCCTGCCCATGTGATTTACATGGGCAGGCGAGGCTGATGACATCGCCACGCTGCGTGGTGACGTCATCAGCAGGCGTCCCCATGCATTTCAATGGAGGGGGGGGGGGCTCCTTCGGAGCCCTCTATCTCCCCAACCATTGAAGCTAGGGAGATGCCGTTTGCACTGCTGGAGAGGGGAGAGCCTCCCCTTTTCAGCGGTGTATGGCATTAACCGTTTCGCCGCCGGATCACATTGCGGCGCCAATTGGCGCCAAAACGCGATTCAAACCTGGAGGGGGCCTCCAGGTCCCCCCCACCCACTGACAACCTCACCATATGTGTGAGGATATCAGTGGGCCAGTTAACCATCTAGCTGCCATGTAGAGATAAGGGGATCCTAAGGATCCCTTTATCTCCCGATCTATGGCAGCTAGATGGTCATATTTGCCATCATTTGAAAGGCCTGATTATGGCCTTTCAACTGATACCAAACATGACCAGGTTTGGTTTTAAAAAAAAAAAAAAAAAAAAAAAAAAAAATTATAATAAAACAATTAAATAAAATAAATTTTTTTTTTTTTTTAAAGTTTTTTTTGTCTGGGGGGGTTTAATTAAATAGGACCTAGGCTGTCATCTAAAAATAATTAGCACAAAATGGTCAGAATGAGCGCAGCGCACATAGGTGAACTGTCTCAGCAGTGAAGGGGTTAAAAAGCAAACGCATGTAAAAATTGGGTATTTCTAGTCTCGGGACAAAATTTTGAACCTATTTAGCCGGGGTCGTTTTGGGTGGTTGTAGATTTTGGGGATTAAATTACGAAAAAGTGTGTTTTTACCATTTTTTTTCTCATATTTCATATTTTTTTTTATAGTAAATTATTCGATATGATGGAAATAATGGTATTTCTAGAAAGTCCATTTAATGGCGGGAAAAAGGGTGTATAATATGTGTGGGTTGAATAAACGAGTAAGAGGAAAATTTGACCTAAACACTAACAGCGCAGAAACGTAAAAACAGCAGCGGTCACTAAAAGACGGATTTGTGTAAAACCGCCCGGTCACTAAGGGGTTAAAGAGACCATTGTCATCAAGGAGCACCATTGTTGAAGACGGGTACATGGTGTTCAAAATATCACATTAGGTGGTACATTTCAAGTGTTTTCTGACACCTATCATGGGCAGCATTAGATTTTTCAACAAATGGATCCTCTAGCTCAGTGGTTCTCAACCTGTGGACCCTCAGGACCCACAATTGTCCTTGGTCATTGAGTCGTGACCCAAAAATAATTGAATTTCTGAAACATTATAATTTATTCTACAAAACGTATTCTACAATGTATTCACTTTTTAAACCATTTTGTAAAGAAATAGGGATTCTTTCCAAAATGGATACTGCAGTAATCACAGCACTAGTGAAAACTAAAAGTGCTGCTGAGGCAAAAACCCAATACAATAAACATTAATTGAAACATATGAAATTAATTGGAACTTATGGGAAAACTGGGGATGCTTCTTGCTCTTAATAAGCGTCTCAAAGTCTGGAGTGATGGTAGACAAAGCAACTCTTAGGAACAGACTGGATATTGAACATGACCTATCATGATGAGGCAGCCTGATCAGAGATCCCAGCTTGTACCTTTCTCTCCACTCTCTCTCCTCTTCCATGCTCCTTTTCTCTCCTACCTTCAATCTCCTTTTCCCTCACCCCTCTTTCTGGTGGCACTTGCACCGCGACCCAGTCCGCCCCTGGTCGCGACCCACAACTTGAGAAACACTGCTCTAGATCTTCTATGTGAGTGGACCCGACGGGCTAATATACTGTATGCTCCCCACATGTATCAATGAACCTCGGATGCCCATGACCCTGATGCTAGTTGTCTTTCCTTGCACCACTTTTGTTACTACCCGCGGCTTACCAGGAACAACCCACAAGACTTGTCATTTTGGAGATGCTCTGACCCAGTCATCTGGCCATCACTATTTGGACCTTTCTAAAGTCACTCAGATCTTTTCACTTCTCCATTTTTCCAGCTTCCAACACATGAAATTCAAGAACTATCGGTTCACTTGCTGCTGGATATATCCCAGCCCTTGACAGGTGCAATCGTAACAATATACAGTGGCAAGAAAAAGCATGTGAACCCTTTGGGATTACGTGGAGTTTTGCATGGTCATAAAATGTGCTCTGATCGTCATCTAAGTCACAACAATTAAACACACACAGTCTGCTTAAAATAATACAACACAAACATATGTTTTCATGTTTTTATTGAACAGAACATGTAAACATTCACAGTGCAGGGTGGAAATAGTATGTGAACCTTTGGACTTAATAACTGGTTGACCCTCCACTGGCAGGAATAACCTCAACCAAACGTTTCCTGTAGTTGTAGATCAGACCTGCACAACGATCTGGAGTAATTTTGGACCACTCCTCTTCACAAAACTGTTTCAGTGTAGCAATATTCTTGGGATGTCTGGTGTGAATCGCTCTCTTAAGGTCAAGCCACAGCATTTCAATCGGGTTGAGGTCAGGACTCTGACTGGGCCACTCCAGAAGGCGTATTTTGTTTTGTTGAAGACATTCTTTTGTTGAATTACTTGTATGCTTTAGGTCATTGTCATTGTCCTGTTGCATCACCCATCTGCGGAGCTTCAGTTGGCGGACAGATGGTCTTACATTTTCCTGCAAAATGTCTTGCAATACCACAATACAAAAAGACAGTGGCTCGGTCCTCATTTTCCTACAGAGCACCACAATTATGGAATAACCTCCCAGACACCATCAAATCTTCTCCCAGTCTTAAGTCACTCAAGAGCTCCTTACTAACATACCTCAATACAGAATGCACCTGTAAACATGTAACATAGTGACTATATTTCCTACATATTTATTTTCTGTTAATCTGTATATTTGTGTTTTTTTTTTTAAATATCTTGCATTGTATTACATTGTATTTCTGTAACTGTAACACTTCAATGTTCTTGAACCCAGGACATACTTGAAAACGAGAGAAATCTCAACGTATCCTTCCTGGTAAAATCCTTTATAAATAAATAAACTCTGGAATTCATTTTTCCATCAATGACAACAATCCATCCAGGCCCTGAGGCAGCAAAGCAGCCCCAAACCATGATGCTCCCTCCGCCATGTTTTACAGTGGGAATGAGGTTTTGATGTTGGTGTGCTGTGCCTTTTTTTTCTCCACACATACAGGGTTATCCAAAGAGATCCGAATTGCTTGAGAAAGGTAACCGAACGCTGAAAATCAGTGTTCGGTTACCTTTCTTGGCCATTCGGCTATCCAGAGAGCAGGCAATTCGCCAAATCCTGGCGAATTGCCTGCACATACGGTGCCTGTTCGGTGCCTGTTCGAGGGCAGTGAAATCCCCAAGAAAATGCACTGCTTCGTCTATTCAGAGAACACAAACCAGCAGTGAAAGGTTCCCCTAATGCCCTGCCATTCGGTGGTTTAATTCGGCAAATTTATTCAGGAGAATCCCATAGACTTCAATGTTAAAAATATTCCCGTTTTAATTTAATATCTAATAAACCATTCATTATAAAATTCTGCAGCAAAAAGTCTCTTTATTTATAGATTTTTTCGGATACTTTAAGCATTTTTCTGATATTTTTTTTTTTTTTAAAAGTCTGATTTTTTTTATTTTATTTTATTTCAGTTTACTTATTTTTTCTGTAACAGCCCTCTTTATTATCATTCCCTGGACCTCCTGTGAAAATTTCAGACATTTTCGCTCAGTAGTTTCTTTGCAAACAGCGTTTCATTTTCCCAGATTCATACAAATGGTTTTGCTAATTTATTCACTGCCTCCTCTATGTCACAGCTGCTTCGGCTCTGTGTGATTCGGCTCCTGTTTGGCTCCTGTTCGGCTCCTGAAAGGTTAATCCAGATGTTTTTGCTTGTTTTCAGCGTGCATTCGGTTAGTTTTCGTCAGGTTTTCGGCAGCTTTTCCCTGCAATTCAGGGACCCTGTGCTGTTTGCTGAATACACCGCAGGGTCACCGAAATGCAATCGGCAAAAGGAACCGAATTGAAGAGAACGAAAAGTCACCGAACGTGCGGTGACTTTTCGAATCTCTTTGGATAACCCTGATAGTGTTTTGTGTTTTTTCCAAACAATTAAATTTTGGTTTCATCTGTCCACAGAATATTTTGCCAGTAGTGCTGTGGAACATCCAGGTGCTCTTTTGCAAACTTCAAACGTGCTGCAATATTCTTTTTGGACAGCAATGGCTTCCTCCGTGGTGTCCTCCCAATGTACTCCATTCTTGTTTAATGTTTTCCTTATTGTAGATGTGTCAACAAAAATGTTAGCGTGTGCCAGAGATTTCTGTAAGTCTTTAGCTGACACTCTAGGATTCTTCTTTACCTCATTAAGCATTCTGCGCTGTGTTCTTGCAGTCATCTTTACAGGATGACCACGCCTAGGGAGAGTAGCAACAGTGCTGAACTTTCTCCATTTGTAGACAGTCTATCTTACCGTGGACACATGAACATCAAGGCTTTTGGAGATACTTTTGTAACCCTTTCCAGCTTCATGCAAGTCAACAATTCTTGATCGTAGGTCTTCTGAGAGCTCTTTTCTGCGAGGCATGGTTCACATCAGGCAGTGATTCTTGAAACCAGTAAACCCAAAACTGATGTGTGTTTTTAAAGGGCAGGACAGCTTTCAGCAACACATCCAATAATATCACACTGATTGGACTCAAGGTTGGCTCACTCCTGGCTCCAATTAGCTCTTGGAGAAGTCATTAGGCTAGGGGTTCACATACTTTTAAACACATGAAAACATATAATGTTTGTGTTGTATTATTTTAAGCAGACTGTGTTTTTCAAATTATTGTGACTTAGATGAAGATCAGAGCACATTTTATGCCCAATTCATGCAAAACTCCACGTAATCCCAAAGGGTTCACACACTTTTTCTTGCTACTGTAAATCAATTATATTCACTTTACTTGTCAGTGGTTTTATTGTTGTGGCTGATCAGTGTGAGTCTACAGCAGAAGATTAGCAGGGGGCAGCTGAGTGGGAGAAAAGGCTGTTGTTTTTTTTATTTTAAACATAACTGATTTAGGGGGTGCGGTAAAAATGGCCAGAATGTCTTTATAAGCGTGTTTCTTGTTTTCTTCATGACTTTGTTTTTAGTCGCAAACAGTGCTACAGCAACATGATTTTATTTGCACTTTTGATATGGACAAGGCAATTTCAGGAAATAATTCAGCCTCTCGTGTTGCCACCATACATGTAGAATTTACTGTTGAGGTGCGATGTGTGTCTGACTTGAGACTTGGGCCAGTAAATTCCACACGGCTCTCATACCTCATGTACAGCCTAGTGCTCCAGCCGTTTCTATACAAGGTGCTAGAATTCAGACATGAAGAGATCGGCAATAAAATAATGCAGAGTGTTTGTTCTAATGCTCATATGCTAATTGTAGACTGATTCAATATTCCATCCATCGTATACATTGAAACGTGTGTATACTTGCATTGGCCATCTATACCCTAGCCTACGACAGTAGAGTAGAATGGGTCAGTTTTTTTGCAAAATTATTTATTATTCAGAAAATGTTGCACACGTACACTACCCATTAAGGCTAGGGTCAGACGAACGTATTCTGTGCGGACTGTGCGTCCGTGCACAACGGACGTACTTTCTGACTGACGACAAGGTAGTGGCCACACAGTCCGTTTTTGTGACTGACGTTTTTTTTTGACTGATGTAGATGGGAAATAAAATTAATATGATAAACCCTTTTGTCCGTCAAAAATGCTGGACGTCAAAAATGCAGTCCATCTGACTACGTTCCATCACTCACACACTCCGCACGTCCGTTCTAGCGGTTTCACATTCTTGCCTAGCTTGCGTCCGTTTGCCGCGTCCGATGTGCGGACGTACTTCGTGTGCGGATCTCTATTGATCATAATTGTATGCTACCACGGACGTTAAATTGTGCAGCAACACGGACGTGAACATTGCGCTCGTCTGACCCGAGCCTTAGAGTCAGCATTTTTAATACTTGCAAAGAGAGAGAAGAGAAAGCGCTTAAAATGATATATGCACACACGCGAAAGCCCCCCTCATGCAAACATCCCAATAACCCTGGCGGCCTGCCCACAACTGCTATCACTCACCTCCCATGTGTTCCTGTTTTGGAAATACAGTCACTGCCATAGGTTCATATATTTCACTTTTTTCTGATATCCTTTCTTTTAGAGGTCAAAAATATCCAGGGTGTACAACAGAGCCTCAAAGCCATAAATCAATGGGATGTTAAACTGTAATATGTGTGGTTTGAAAGCATTTGAAGTAAATTATTATTATCATAATTTATTTATGAAGCGCCAGCATATTCCACAGCGCTGTACAATGGGTGGTCACTACGTTTGTGTACATTTGTCTTAAATTCATATTGACCAATTTATCTCATTAGGGCAGTAGAATGGGAGGATGAGGGGAGGCAGCAGACTGTGGAACACCTAGGGCAGCACAACACCTAAATAAGCCCCTATAAATTCTATAGCTTAATATTTATAACTTGTGTTTATTGCATAAATATATTCTGTAGTGTGGTACAAAGGTTACAATAAACTGGTAATACATAGGTGGGCAGTATTAATAAAATGAAAAATTCATTCACGTGACAAATATTTCATATTTACAGTATTTATGATTTGATTCTAGCTACCCTTAATGTAATGATTTAATATCACATGACTTATAGTTGCCAAATCCTTTTGTTAAACTTGTTTTCAACTCACCAAATTTAGGTGACAATAGGTATTATTCTCATGGTCAGTGTGTTAGGATTGGTGCTTAGCAAACTGATGGATATAGAATGATGTCATGACAAATGACATCACTCAGCCATGACCATATTTTGATTGGAGTCCAGGAATCTTGTGAATTATTCTTCAGTTTGGTGTCATCACATTGTGGTGAAAGGAATTTTTTCCCCTGTCATTAACAACAGGATATTCCCTTCAGACTAAAGCTACTGTTTTCTGCACTCAAAGTTGTATGGAATTATAGAACGTTTTCCACTTGGTTAGGAAAGCAATCATCGTTTACATTGACCCTTGTATGACATAAATAGCATGTTGTTACTAATGATCAGCACAAAATTGTTCCACTCGAACCCAATGATGGATTTGCCAGAGAATAAATGCACTTCATTCATCTAGGCTTCTGTTTCAGATCTGGACATAACTGAGAATCATGAATATAAATCTTTTTTTCCCCTGGTTTTAAAAGCGACATTCTGGATGAAATAAATATTTACATGGTAACTAGGAACATCCAACAGAGCAGGGGTGATCAGATTTTGGCCCTCAAGGCCACACACAAGCCTACGTTAATACATTTGCCTTCTTCAAAAAGGTGCAACAACAGCATAAATAACTGGATTTAATATATCAAATGTGTTTAAACATAAATCTCATTTCGTATAAACCCAGGCCTCTCTGTAGCCCTCTACAGCTTGGTGTTTGGTACCCTTCGATTGTAGCTGGAAACATAGGAATAACCAGTAGGCCTATGAGTCCTTTATGCTTATATGGGCACAGTCCTTGCACAAGTTAGGATTCCAAATCATTCCCTATCTTCTTCCACAGCATTGCATATATTATTTTGCAGTAAATCAATGCAGTTATAAAGATGCTTTTTCAGTACAAGATGTCATAATAGCTTAGGCTTTTTCGTCTTCTTTAAACTCTGGAATCAGTGACTGGTTCTACATAATTAGTAGCTAGGTTACAGATATTATACAGTCCCATTCATAGAATATTGACAGCTATGTTCACAATTATATCACGTCTTGCATATCCTTATATTTTGAACCAAGTAGGTGGCTTTTTCACAGGGAAAAATGAATGCGATCATACACATGAAAAAGAATAAAAGCATCTTTACTAGCTCTTATTCGTAGGTTTTTATTTAATTTTTCTTTTCCTTTTAAGCCATACTGAGTAATTAACACAACTTTTTACAATAGATTTTTTTTGCCCCTCTGGATGTGTCAAAGCTCCTGAACCATGTCCTGGTTTGGACAGAGCTGCAATGAATTTACAGAAAGTGCAAACAAAGACATGGGGTCCCATTCCAATTATGGAGTAAAGCTTAACCAGAGCTGTTGTAAACATCCTAGAGCAGGGGTGGGCATTTGTTTTGGCTCAGGGGCCACTTTGTGGGAGCGGAGGTTAGCAGAGGGCCGCACTTGCCCCCAGAACTAATTACAGCCAGACACTTGCACGCAGCTAACATGGATATATTGCCCAAGGCCAGCTCACATGGATATATTGCCCCAGGCCAGCTCACATGGATTTATTTGCCCCAGACCAGCTCACATGTATATATTTGCCCCAGACCAGCTCACATGGATATATTGCCCCAGGCCAGCTCACATGGATATATTGCCCCAGACCAGCTCACATGGATTTATTTGCCCCAGACCAGCTCACATGTATATATTTGCCCCAGACCAGCTCACATGAATATATTGCCCCAGGCCAGCTCACATGGATATATTGCCCCAGACCAGCTCACATGGATTTATTTGCCCCAGACCAGTTCACTTGGATATATTGCCCCAGACCAGCTCACATGAATAGATTGCCCCAGTCCAGCTCACATGGATATATTGCCCCAGGCCAGCTCACATGGATATATTGCCCCAGGCCAGCTCACCTCTCCTCTGCCGTCTGGTCTGCCAGGCCCCTCCAAGCCATTGCCAGCGGCCGCGTGGTTTTCCTCCTACGAGCGGCTGCTGGCATAAATCTCTGCTGCTCGCCTGGGATCTATCCACCAGCCAGCCGCAATCTTGCAAGATCGCGGCTGGCTATTGGATCCCAGGCGAGCGGCCGAGCTTCATGCCAGCGGCCGCTCGTAGGAGGAAAACCACGTGGCCGCCGGCAATGACTCAAGCCCTGCTTGGCGGGCCACACAAAACTCTCTGGCGGGCCGCATGTGGCCCGCGGGCTGCACTTTCCCACCCCTGTCCTAGAGCCATAATAGAGCCCTATTCCATTCATGCTGGTAAAATGGGAACTGTAAACAAGCAGCCTTCAGATTTTCCTTGCCCATTCACTATGTGTATTCCAGAGTAGGCTTTTTGTGAGCAACTAGTGCCGTAACGACGCTACTCAATAGAGGCAGCGGCATTCCTCCATGCTTATTAGCTGATATAGTCCAAGGGACTCCATGGAGCCCTGTGTATCCCAGCCATATGCTCTGCGCAACCTTGCAGAATCGCACTACACCAAGGAGGGATCCTGGGAACCATTTGTTCCCAGTCTCACTCTACTCGCGATGAGTAGAAGCACAAGCCACCTTCGAATAGCCACCTTCCCTTCCTTGCAGAGGTGTAAATTAATGTCTCCTATACTAAATACAGAAGAAGTTAATTTACTGTAACCTTGCGCAGGGAAACGCTACAGTCGAGGCACAAGCCCAGTTTACAGCAAGAATAAAATAGTGATTCCAGGTAATAGAGATAATATAGGAGACTGTATGTGTAACGTCTCCTGTAATCTTATCGAAAACTCTAGAAGAGGGCCCATAGTCTATGGAGTTGTTAGGTTTACAACAACTCTGGTTAAGTTTACACAAAGGTTGAAACACAGCCCATGGAATTTAAGCCTGGAATATAGTTTTCACACCATGATATAGACATAATCCCTTTCTTCAACATAGCAATAGGCATGTCTAAGGTAATATGTACTTCTATCACTGCAGACATTCAACTGACAATATCATAAGAAACCGAAGAAAGGTTTCACAAAATATATATACAGTATATCTCCTGTTCTGCGACCTTGTTTGCAAAAAGCCGCCAAGACAAAACATTGGACAGATAATCCTTACTGATTTGCTAATTGCTGTAGCTAAAGCTCCCTCCATGTATGTGCCCTCGCTCTCCATGGCACATGTTTCAATCTTGCCCACCCTATATATGGCCTCAGTGGAGAAACGTGGATGCTGGCCTCCTGCCAGCCAAGTGACCGCGGACCAATGTGGAAAAGCTAATGCTAACTGCCAATGGACATATTAATTTTGTTAAATGTATAGGGATCTTAAAACTGATTGTATTTCGGGAGTTTAGTTTGTGTAAGTAATCTAATGTAGACCTATTGTTCGTCTTTAGATTGATTTGATGGCAGTTGTCGCCGATAATATGCTAATCCTGTCGATTGAATACTAATCAGATTTCTATATCTTCTTAATTGATTTTCAGCCCCTAAATGTAGATAATGTACTCTAATGTTTGTGTTATATTACCACCACCACCTGTTTCCCATACAAACTGGTCTCCATTTCAAATAAAATATGTATTATTCTTCTCTGCACTAAGTCTTGTCTGGTGTTTGGGGAGAGATACTGTATGTAGAATTATACAGCACTCGCTCAACTTCTGGCTGAGGGTTGTAAAGGAGGGAAAGCTGCTGCGGATCTATTTGACTGGAGAGAAGGGACGGTCGCCATAACAGGTTCAGGTCTGGTCCTCAAGCAGGAGACCAGCCAACCTCAGTTTCTGTTACACATGCCATTATTAATTCTATTCTGAGAGCCTTGCCGCCACTGGTAGTGTCTCCTAGAGTCCATAGTGGTAAATCTGACCAAAAAGCAAAATCACTCAACAACAAGAACCATGCTGTATATTTGCAGAATACAGTCTCAAGCCAAAACCAACCATAGCGCCATTAGTAACTCTTACACACAGTATAGGAGCTGCTTATCTACAGCATGCAGCTACTCACGACTAGGGATGAGCCGAACACTCCCTGAGTTCGGTTCGGAGCCGAACCCGAACTTCCCAAATGTTCGTATCCGAACCCGAACTCGAACTCAATACAAGTCAATGGGGCTGAAAATTCGGTTTTTAGAGTGCCGTCCAAGAGGGCATATATGCTAGATATTTGCCATAAAAGGTGTATGGGGGTCCGGGTAGTGCCCTGGGGGACAGGAAACAAGGACAAAAAGTTTTAAAAAAAACGTTTTTAAAGGGACAGTGAGTTTTCCATGAAATAAGGGTTAAAAATAAAACGAAAAATTCCTTCAAATATCGTGCCTAGGAGGTCCCCATAACCTGCCCATGAAGTGGTGGATTTCTAGGATGTATAGAAATATGTAAAAACCAAAAAATGACATTTCAAATGACGGTAAATGCTTTTCCTTTAATCTATCCATAAACAACTGCTTGGGACGGCAGGCAGTCTGTATGAAAAGAGGAGACATTTTCGGACACACAGAAAAAGTTTACTGATTTTTTGGCGGTGAAAAGCAGGAGAATGACTGGAGAATGGAAAATTCTAGACCAAATAGCCGATTTGGAAAGTGAGATAAATGGGAGAATTTTTCTGGTTTGGCTATTTTGACCTAGAATTTTCTCTTCAGTCATTCTCCTGAGTTTCACCTTTCTCTGAATAACCCTGTCAGGGTTATTCAGAGAGCGGTGAAGAGCAGGAGAAGGACTGGAGAATGGAAAATTCTAGGTCAAAATAGCCAAACCAGAAAAAATTCTCCCATTTAGGCTAGGGTCAGACTAGCGAATTTTTAACGTGCGTTTAGGCGCACTTAATCCCGGCCGCACTAGCAGCAAATGACGGGCAATGACGGCCAATATACGAAGTACGGTCGCACGAAAGTCCGGCTGCGCAACGCAAGTGGAAAATTAACGCATTTTTTCGAGAACGCAGAACCGCTAGTACTAGCGGCGTGTGTGCATGATTTGGAGACATCAGACCCTGCTCATGTCCGGCCAACATAACGTCCAGACACCCAAAGTTTCCTGGTTTGGATCCGTAAAAAATCACGCACAAAAATGCACATTGTATGACCGTTTTCGCGCATTCCGTGAAAAAATACGGCAATGCGTTCGGACGCACTTTTTGACGGTCGCTGCGAAAAATGCGTTAGTCTGACCCTAGCCTTATCTCACTTTCCAAATCGGCTATTTGGTCCAGATTGTTCTCTTTTCCTGCCATTCTCCTGGTTTTCACCTTTCTCTGAACAACCCTGAGAGAGAGGTGAAAGCCAGGAGAACTGGCAGGAGAAGAGAACAATCTAGACCAAATAGCCGATTTGGAAAGTGAGTTAAAAATGGGAGAATTTTTCTGGTTTGGCTATTTTGACCTAGAATTTTCACATCTCCAGTTATTCTCCTGCTTTTCACCGCTCTCTGAATAACCCTGTGAATGTTTAATCCCGAGGTGAAAAATAACATTGCTTTAGATGTTATTTTGAATTTTATTCAAACACCAGTTAAATGCAGCATATTAGGAAGTTTTAGGAGGGAAATTAATTCTCAAATCTCAATCAAAAGCAGACACCACCCCACCCCCTCAGTACCGTGTGCAATGTATCAAATTGATTACCAGACTAAAAACACCTGGTGTTATGCCCGTTTGTGAACAGAGGTCATTTAGAGTTGAGAATCTTTCCACGTATACATTAGTTTTTAATTCAATATATAATAAACCGTTGCTTATAATATTCTGCAGTAAAGAGTCTCTTTATTTCTAGATTTTTTAGTATTTTTTTAAGCATTTTCTATACTTTTTTCAAAATTTCTTTTTTTTTTTCGAACTCGAACCGAACACACCCAAAAAGTTCGAAGTTTGCGAACTTTCGAACTGCCAAAGTTCGGGCCGAACTCCGAACCGTCCGAACCCGAAGAGCTCATCCCTACTCACGACAAGCTGAAAGATTGTGGCTTTGACAGAATAGCAGCTGGGTCGTAATAGGGCCCTAAATCCTCGGAGATACACATTTCATCAACAGACACATTAAAAGTTAGAATTTAATAGGTAGAGTGTTTAAGAAAATACTATTAACCTGTTAGGATATCTGTTCAACTATACTGACAGATTTTTACATAATCTCAGATATTTGCAATGAGAAAGTATTGTAGCATTGTACAGCGCTATGGAACTTGCAAGCGCTTTATAAAAACTTGTAACTGTAAAGTTATGTAGAGATTACTTCCTTCTCATTTTTATCTACAGCATGGTGCCTGGTGATTTTCCTACATTGTTCACATCAACACCACTCACAAACAATGCTCTATAATGATTAGCCCCAGGAGAGTGTTTTGGAGCTTTTTTAAATTACAGGATGCCACATCTGTCAAATAATTTAACAAGCAAATTCAATACATGTAAGTGCATTCTTGGTGATTATTCATGTATTTCCACGAATACAGACGGGGAGCACTCACTGTACTGCTAATTTTACTCTTAAAATTGTCTTTACTACAAAGGCTAGGAAACGCAGACATTATTTTATGCTAATGAATGTGATCGGTTTAATAGGGAAAAGAAATCATTGCATCTTTACCACAAGCTGAGCAGTGTAATATTCGGCTATCATCCTGCTGAGGCAAATGTACCAATAAAGCTCCGATGCCAATTGTAAACAGATAACAATTTACTAAAAGTCAGCAGAGGAGTCAAATAACCGTAGCTCACCGAGAGGTCGCAAAATTTCAATCGACACTAAAAGGTTAAAGGCCTTTACACAATATGAACGGTGCAAGTGATTGAAAGCACAAATATGCAAATATTGCAATAAGACAAGCAGACAGCATTGACCTGTCAAAATCAAGACATGCAATAGCAGATTCAAGTCCATGTGGCAGTCTTAGGTGGGAGCAGAGGGAATTGCAGCAATCCCATAATTAAGCTGCTCTGATTCATTGAAGAGTATATGATAATTACAATACAGTGCCATTGGGATAATAAGAGATTTGTTTCCCCACCAGTTTGCACCACCTAGGAACATACTTTGATCTCCTCTAACTAGATGCTTATATCATGCCCAACTAGGAATGTACCTGGTATACCCACTCCAAGACTATATGGGAATATTACATATTTACATGGGGGCAAATAATGCGTAGGGTTTAATTTCTTACTTGCATTTAGTAATATTAGTAACTTATTTTGTTCCATTGTTCTCTCTGGTTTTCCCCTTACATTTTATTAAACATTAGTTGTGTGTGAATGAAATGTGACCTGTCATATATCATTAACGTCTGTCATGAGTATACACATTAATATTTAATCCAACTATGTATAACTGAATCTGAGAGAAAGAGTTAAGTTGTGATGGGATGCTAATCATGTGTCTGATAGCATATTAGTTAGACTTATAATTTTGATATTAAGTGAACGTGCACCTTGAATTATTGCTTGATAGATCACATTACATAGTGTGATAAGACCACAGGAAAACCTAAAAAGAACTGTGCCACCAACTAACTCTTGTGTTATTACTACCGTGTTTCCCCCGAAAATAAGACACTGGCTTATATTTTTTTGGCCTCCAAAATCCACACTTGCAGGGTTATTCAAAGAGCTCCGAATTGTGGCCAAAAGGTAACCGAACGCTGAAATTCAGCGTTCGGTTAGCTTTCCTGGCCATTCGGCTATCCAGAGAGCAGGTAATTCGCAAAAATCCTGGCGAATTGCCTGCACATACGGTGCCTGTTCGGTGCCTGTACGAGGGCAGTGAATCCCCATAGAGAAGCAATGCTTCGGTTATTCAGAGAACAATCAGCAGTGAAAAGTTGACAAATTGCCCTGCCATTCGGTGGTTTAATTCGACAGGTTTATTCAGGTGAATCCCATAGGCTTCAATGTTAAAAATATTCCCATTTTAATTCAATATCTAATAAACCGTTGATTATAATATTCTGCAGTAAAAAGTCTATTGATAGATTTTTATGGATATTTTAAGCATTTTTCGTGATTTTTTTTTATTTTTATTTTAAACGTTTTTTTTTCTGTAACAGCCATTTTTATTATCATTCCTTGGACCTCATATGTAAATTACAGACATTTTCGCTCAGTAGTTTCTTTGCAAACAGCGTTTCACTTTTCAAACATTCAAGCAAACAGGTTTTTTTTTCACTCCATTCGTCTGCGGTGTCGGGTTTTTCCGGCAGCTGTTCTGCGTGTGATTGGCTCCTGCTCGGGTTTTTCTAGCGTTTTCGGCGGGGTTAATCCAGATGTTTTTGCGTCCGTGTGACCACACTTCCCTGCGTCAGTTGCAGCTTTGTGAAGGCTGGATGGGGAGAATCACAAAGGGTAGCGTGCGCGCTAATTGCACGCGCTACCACCTGGCGTGATTTCAGCCTCAGTCAAAAAGCTACGACGGACGCAAATGGAGCTACAAAGTGCAATCCTCCTAACTGCGCTCAGCGAGGTGGCCACACGGCATCAGAGCGGAAGGAACATCTACACTCAGTGATGTTTCTTCTGCTCAAAGAACGCTCGTGTGACTGCAGCCTTATGCGGCTCTGCTCCCTACGCTGCCGCCTCGATTCCGCCGCGCAGGCATCACTCATTCTCTCCCGTGACTCTTCAAGTTTTCCAACTAGGTCTTATTTTCAGGGTAGGTCTTATATTTTAGCAGTTATCAAAAAAACGCACTAGGTCTTATTTTGGGGGAAACACGGTATCTTTACATCCACTTTTGTTTGGTTAACAGGTGAAACTCAGGCTAATTGGCAGGAGAAGAGAACAATCTGGACCAGTGCTTCCCAAACCTCTCCTTGGCTCAACCAGGCCAGATTTTGCAGATCACCTTTGAGGAAATGCAGACTGAATACTGCAATCACTGTGAAGCAAATTATACCACCTGTGCTTCAGACATATGGCAAACCTGGTGTGTCAGCGGGTCTTGAGGACAGGATTGGGAACCACTGATCTAGAGTCTAGACCCAAAAGCGGATTTGGAAAGTGAGATAAATTGGAGTATTTTTCTGGTTTGGCTATTTAGACGTAGATTTTTCACTTCTCCCGAGTGTCATCTTTAGTGAATAGACCTGTATGTACAGTATGGGTTTTGTAATGTTCACTCTTAACCAATTACAATGCAAGTAGGTACAAGTAGGTATTGTCTGCTCTCCAGCAAATGTTCGTACAGCTGCGAGTTCGGAATTAGAGGCTTCTTACTATACAGTAATTGCTCCTGTACTTTGTACTACATGACAATTTGAGACCAGAGTTCACTGTTCTCAACTCGAGACAGTAATCACAAGAATACCGGCTTTCGGAGCCAGGCATTAAGTAATTTGCTTTTGCATATAAAAAGCATCACTTCACACTCATGTCTGTGACTTTTTTGATGCACTTAACATGATCGTTTATCATTAGCTGAGACCAAACAGTCCCAGTGTGACGTGAGTAGAGCTTACGCAGTGTCAAGTTTGGCTCCATGGAGAACTATAGAGTGCCGGAGCAGATATGACAGCGGCGCTGTCGGCATCTATGTGTGGCTCCAACAAGTTCTGGGTCAAGGCTCCACTACAGCTGCTTGGTTGGGATAGAGATAGTAACATGAAGCCACTAAGGGATATTTTCTTGCCCTTTACCCTTTGTGGTTTAAATGCAATAAGAATTATTTTTATATATCCCCATGGATATTTTTCCCAGACAAAATTTATTACAGGGGAAAAAAAAAAATTCAAACTAGGGATCTGGTGTTATTTGCTGTTATTCGGCATATGTGGCTATATTAATAAACTAATAAAGGAGCAAAACCCCTTGTGAATAAAATATCATTATCACAGAGACTAAAAAGGCATGGAACTGCATTATGACTATATGCCAGGTTCCAACCAGAAGGTAGGAGTTTGTTTGGAGTGGAGTGCCTGATCGGGATTAGCGCCAAGTAGGGATTCAGTCAGTGCCAGTCTACGTCTGCCTTGGCAGTGAAATAAAACAATAAGCCAATACTGGCATTCTTTGCACACAGTTGATTTTTAATGAACATCGTTCCAAATACGTATTGTTCATTTGCGCCCAGGTGTGTATCTTTACACAAGCCAACTTTACTTGGGCCAGCTGTATTCTCTCACAATGGCCTTTCTTTTAGAAAGTCAATAACAGGGTTATTTAAAGAGAATCAAAAAGTCACTGCACGTTCGATGACTTTTCGTTACATCCAATTCGGCCATCCTAGTTCGCCGACCCTGCGGTGTATTCAGCAAGCACCACAGCACCGCCATACTGCAGAGAAAACCACCGCAAACTCGACGAACACTTACTGCACACCCACCGAACACTCACCGAAACCAGCAGAAAAAGCTGGATTAACCCAGCTGACCACGCCAGAGAAACCCGACTATCACAGCGCAGAGCGGCCGCCGGAAAAACCCGACACGTAGATGAAAAAAAACCAAAACAGTACACTTGAAAGTTTGAAATTTGAAACGCTGCTTGCAAAAAAACTACTGAATGAAAATGCCTGGAATTTACATATAAGATCCAATGAATGATAATTAAAAAGGGGCTGTTACAGTAAAAAGAAAAAACATTTAAAAAAAAATAACAGATCCTAAAAAATCTATAAATAACGAGACTTTTTACTGCAGAATATAATAATAAACGGTTTATTAAATATTGAATTAAAACGGGAATATTTTTAATATTGAAGCCTATGAGAATCACCTGAATAAATCTGTCGATTGAAACCACCGAACAGCAGGGCATTTCGGCAATGTTTCCCTGCTGTTTTGTGTTCTCTGAACAGACGAAGCATTGCTTCTCTATGGGGATTTCTCCCTCGAACAGGCACCGTATGTGCAGGCATTTAGCTAAGATTTGGCGAACTGCCTGCTCTCTGAATAGCCGAATGGCCAGGAAAGGTATATATTTGGGATTTACAGCAGTGCTGCAAAACAAAACAACTCCTAGAAAGCAGTCTCTAAACTTTAATGTTGCTAGGAATTTTGTGCAAATAACCTACTTTGCTTTCGTTCTAAATTACATTTCTATTGACACAAATGACGAACAGGTTTAATATTTGCCCTAATTTTATGTTTGTGTTCGTTTTTATTTGAAGGTTGGGAGGCATCAGAATTTGGAGCGACTCTGGCAGCACGAAGAATAAATATCCCCCTGTTTGCTATACATTTAACCACTTATATTGTGGAATACTACGGTGGGGGGGGGATAATCTCCAATAAAATGTATGGGAATGGGAAATTCTTCAGTCACAGTTAAAAAACACCAGGGGCTCCATTTCTGAGCATGTAGGCAGCTGCATTCCAACTGGCTTGTTTAATATTAAGTGACAGCTATGAAGCTGCTGCAGATTTCTGCCGGTATCTAAGGATGACATATTGCTTGCTTTCAAACAGTTACCAACAGTACAGCTACTTTTCCGCTATTCATTATGATGTATCGCTGGTCTTCAGCTCAGCCTGTCAGCAATCTTGTTGAATAGAAGGCAGCTGTTCAAACTTTGCAGCATAGATGTGAAAATTTTGGTGTACTGCATGACTGCTATATTACCGCTGAGCTCTACATCAATTAGAGAAGTTACTAACACCCGTCTAATATGCTGCTTAATTGTTGGATGCCCTCTGCTTGGATCTAGTAATACTGCTACCTAGATGTGAAGGAATTGGATAACGTGGATCCCTCCAAGTATAAGGCTAGGGTCAGACGAGCGTGATTTCTACGGACTGTACGTCCGTGCAGTACGGACATCGTCAGTACGGAAGACGCAGTAGTGGTCACACAGTCTGTTTTTTCACTGAAGTTATTTTTGACAGATGTAGGAGGGAAAAATAAATTAAAATGCAAAACCATTTTGTCCGTGAAAAATGCTGGACGTATAAATGCAGTCCGTCTGACCACGTTCCATCACTCACACACAAAGCTATGCAGACGTTGCGGACGCAGCGCACTTTGTGCGGCCGTTCTAGCGGTTGTACGTTCTTGCCTGCCTTGCGTCCGTGGGCCCCGGCCGTTGTGCGTCCGCAGTTCAGTGCGGACGTACTTCGTGTAACGGACTCCGATGGGCTTCCTGTCATGCTATCACGGACGTACTTTAAGGCTAGGGTCAGACGAGCGTGATTTCTACGGACTGTACTTCCGTGCAGTACGGACATCGTCAGTACGGATGACGCAGTAGTGGTCACACAGTCCGTTTTTTCACTGAAGTTATTTTTGACGGATGTAGGAGGGAAAAATAAATTACAATGAAAAAACATTCTGTCCGTCAAAAATGTTGGACGTATAAATGCAGTCCGTCTGACCATGCTCCATCACTCACACACAAAGCTATGCAGACGTTGTGGACGTGGCGCACTCCGCACGTCCGTTCTAGCAGTATTACGTTCTTGCCTAACCTGCGTCCGTTTGCAGCGTCCGTCATGCGTCCGCAGTTCAGTGCGGACGTACTTCATGTGTCAGGCTCCAATGGACTTTCTTTCATGCTATCACGGACGTACTTTTAGGCGCAATCACGGACGTGAACACTACGCTCGTCTGACAGCAGCCTTAGGCGCAATCACGGACGTGAACACTACGCTCGTCTGACAGCAGCCTTAAACACATCAGCTGACAGTCACGCAAACATAACATGTTTATGTTTAACATGATATGCAAGAACCTTTTGCGATTTGGATTGTCAGATTGGCCATTGTTGCCTGGATACATTTCATGCATAAGAAGAGCACAGGGATGGTGCTGCCCTGCAACATGTATAATTCATATGCATCAAAAGGGAAATCAGGTACCAAATCAAAGCAGGTGAATTAGGGTGCCACTTTGCTGTTTCACCAACACTGCATTAACTCTACATACTGCAGGTTACCTTACAAAAAAAATCAAAACACAGCGCACTCTTAGGCTGGGGTCAGATTTTAAGGCTGGGGTCAGACGAGCGTAGTGTTCACGTCCGTGATTGCGCCTAAAAGTACGTCCGTGATAGCATGAAAGAAAGTCCATTGGAGCCTGACACATGAAGTACGTCCGCACTGAACTGCGGACGCATGACGGACGCTGCAAACGGACGCAGGTTAGGCAAGAACGTAATACTGCTAGAACGGACGTGCGGAGTGCGCTGCGTCCACAACGTCTGCATAGCTTTGTGTGTGAGTGATGGAGCATGGTCAGACGGACTGCATTTATACGTCCAGCATTTTTGACGGACAGAATGTTTTTTCATTGTAATTTATTTTCCCCTCCTACATCCGTCAAAAAATAACTTCAGTGAAAAAACGGACTGTGTGACCACTACTGCGTCATCCGTACTGACGATGTCCGTACTGCACGGACGTACAGTCCGTAGAAATCACGCTCGTCTGACCCTAGCCTTAACGTGCGGTTAGGAGCACTTAATCACGGCCGCAGTAGCAGCAAATGTCGGGCACTGACGGCCAATATACGAAGTACGGCCACACAAAAGTGCGGCCGCGCAACGCAAGCGGCAAATGAACGCATTTTTTCGAGAACCGCTAGTACTGACGTACAGAGTGCGCTGCGTCCGTTAGCGGCGTGTTTGCATGATTACGAGAAGTCAGCCGCTGCTAATGTCCGGCCAACATAACGTCCAGACGCAAAAAGTGTTTTATTGATGATCCGTAAAAAATCACGCACGAAAATGTGCATCGTATGACCGTTTTTGCCCATTCCGTGAAAAAATACGTCAATGCTTTCGGACGCACTTTTTTAGGGACGACGCGAAAAATGCGTTCGTTTGACCCTAGCCTTAAGCAAACAGATTGATCTGTCAGACGAACGCAGTCTGAGCGCACTCTGCATGCGTGCACAACAGACGGACGTATTGACGGAAGATACTGTAGACACCACACGGTCCATTTTTCTTGACGGACGATAAAAAAAAGGAACTAGGGGAAATAAAAATAATATGACAAATGCTAAAAATTTGAAAAGGATATAAAAAGCCATTGTGTGCGTCAAGGTGCTGGACGTTGCAAATGCGCTGCGTCTAACATCTCCTCATCACTCAAACAGAACACGACGTGGCGCACTCTGCGCATCTGTGGTAGCGGTTTTACGTTCTTGCCTAACTTGCGTCTGTTTGCCTCATGCGTTGTGCGTGCGCAGTTCGGTGCGGACGCACTTCGTGTGTGGGTCTCTATTGCTCATGATTCTATGCTACGACAGACGTTAAACTGTGCGGCAACACGGACGTGATAACTGCGTTCGTCTGACACGGGCCTATGGGTTAATGGCCAGGCTTCATCCCTCACAGTATACATTTTATTTTTTTCCTGAATTAAAAGCATTTTAGGGGTTAGTTGGTAGGTTCTATGCCTCACAGTGTATTCATTTCATGTTTTCCCTTGATTAATGGCATTTTAGGGGTTAATGGGTAGGCTACAAACCCCACAAATTATTTTTATTGTATTTCCCTGGGTTTATGGCATTTTAGGGGTTATTATGGAAGTTAGAATCCAAAGAGTGTATTCATCTTTAGATCCTTTGCTTTTCATCACATATTGGGGAATCCACTACGCCGAAAATATGGTGTATTCCCTATTTAGTGAATGGTACCCGTAATTTGGGAAAACTGCAGTCGCTGAAGCAGTAATCGGACGTCGGCATAAAACGCCAAATAAAATATTGAATTTAAGTATGAGGTTAGTACAACAGAAAGGTATCATTGCACCACATTACTCTGGGATTTAGGGATCTTAGTTATATATACTTATTTACAGTAGGTTCTTTCAGTAGTATGATTTAGTGCTGAAAATTATTAGTGTCCAACAATATTGACTGCGGCATTTTATGTGCCTCCCCTATATATTGTTCCTAGAGTTGCCACTGCCTGCAGCATGTGAATTCTACATACTGCAGGGTTGGAATTTTCATGTGGTGGCCAGAAAAACATGGACAATCTGTTAACCACATCCACTCCCCTTGCAGATGCTCTGTAATACATTTAGGCTGCTGTCAGACGAGCGTAGTGTTCACGTCCGTGATTGCGCCTAAAAGTACGTCCGTGATAGCATGACAGGAAGCCCATTGGAGCCTGACACATGAAGTACGTCCGCACTGAACTGCGGACGCACAACGGCCGCGGCCCACGGACGCAAGGCAGGCAAGAACGTACAACCCCTAGAACGGCCGCACAAAGTGCGCTGCGTCCGCAACCTCTGCATAGCTTTGTGTGTGAGTGATGGAACGTGGTCAGACGGACTTCATTTATACGTCCAGCATTTTTCACGGACAAAATGGTTTTGCTTTTTAATTTATTTTCCCTCCTACATCCGTCAAAATATATACGTCAGTGAATAAACGGACTGTGTGGCCACTACTGTGTCTTTCGTACTGACGTACATCCGTGTGCACGGACGTACAGTCCGTAGAAATCACGCTCGTCTGACCCTAGCCTTAGACATAAGATATGTTGACATTTTTCACATTCAGTGCTATCTTGTTATGCATGCAAAAGCGTAACAACATTCATTTGTTATACAGTTAAAGCATGTTCAATTGTAAATTCACTTGAGCAAGGCCCTCTGCTGTTCTGTTCTTCATGTGTCAGATGTGTTTGTTCATTTTATGTTTGCTTTTATTATACCCAATGTGTGGTGCTGGTGATAGGGAATATTATGGTGATAGGACACATTATAGATTATTGTAAATGTAATTATATCTACAATATATTGTTTAACTATTGCAAGCAACTACAATTGCCTAAACCAGTGGTTCTCAACCACGGTCCTCAAGTACCCCTAACAGGCCTGGTTAAGGCTGGGGTCAGTCGAACGCAGTGCGAATGTGCGTTTAGCCACACTTTATTACGGCCGTGGTAACAGAAAATGACATCCAACGCAGGCCCACACACGAAGTACGGCCGCACGAAAGTTCAGCCGCGCAACGCAAGCGGCAAACGAACGCATTTTCGCAAGAATGCCGAACCGCTAGTACTGACGTACAGAGTGCGCTGCGTCTGCATAGCGACGTGTGTGCGTGATTAGGAGACATCAGGCGCTGCTCATGAACGGCCAACATAACGTCCAGACACCTAAAGTCTCCTGGTTTGGATCCGTAAAAAATCACGGCCGTAATTGTGCATCGTATGACCGCTATCGCATATTCCGTGAAAAAGTACGTCCATGCATTCCGACGCACTTTTTTATGGACAATGCGAAAAAAAAATGCGTTCGTCTGACCCTAGCCTTAAGGATCCCTTGGGGAAATGCAGACTGACTCCTGCAATCACTGAGCAACAAATTATATCACCTGTGCTGTGCTTCAGATATCTGGAAGACCTGACCGGTTGGGGGTACTTGAGGACCACTGGCCTAGACTATTCCCAACCCTGACCTCAAGGAGCAGTAAAAGGCCAGGTTTTGAGTATTCCCTTGGGGAAATGCAGACTGTCTCCTGCAATCACTGAGCAGCAAATCATATCACTTGTGCTGTGCTTCAGATATCTGACCAACATGGCATATTAGGCCGGGGTCAGACTAGCGTTTTTGAGAGGGGAATGAACGTCCTTCCACTCTGACGCCCATCTGACCACCTCGCTGAGCGCAGGTAGTGCGCTCAACGCTGCAAGGCTCAATCCTCCTAGTGCGATCGTCTGACCCCGACCTTCGGGGTAGTCGAGGAAAGGGTTGAGAAACAATGGCCTAGACTAGAGATGTGGAGGGTGCTCAATTTTTGTTTTATATTTTTAAAGCCTTATTGCTTGGTACCTGGGAAATTTACCTGGTATTTTTCAGGTTGTTTTTATTAATTTTACACAGTGTTTTATCTGATATATAAAATATGTGCTAGAATGTTTCAACAAATAAGAATATAATTTTTCTTATATAAAATATTTTGGTCTTCTTGAAAGTTACAATGGATAATATTTGTTTTTGACAAACGTGTGTATGTGTGTGTTTATTTAGCAAGGGAATTCTAAATATTACAGGGGTTATCCATCTAAGGCTCACTACTAACGACTCTATTCCAATCGAGCTACTGTTATTAGCATCTCGAGTCAGAATATTGGAGAGGAAATGGTAGATACTGAGAGCAGACTCCATGGAGATAAGAGTGACCCAGAGTGGACTTATACTAGTGGCCACGGAAGGACAATAGGAAATATTTGTTCCCAGTGTCCTGCTGCTTGCAGCCAGAGGATATGGTGGATTGCCCCCAGGACCATAGAATCAGTGGTAACATGATGATGTCACTTCCTCCCACTGTTCTATGGCAGCTGAGCAGGAGGTTTGGCTATTTTGACCTAGAATTTTCACTTCTCCAGTCATTCTGAGTTTCACCTTTCTTTGAATAGACCTGCTAGTTTAAGAATCTTTAAACTACACCATACAGGGTTATTCAGAGAGAGGTGAAAACCAAGAGAATGACTGGAGAAGTGAAAATTCTAGGTCAAAATAGCCAAACCAGAAAAAATCTCCCATTTATCTCACTTTCCAAATCTGCTATTTGGTTTAGATTGTTCTCTTCTGCTGCCAGTTCTCCTGGTTTTCACCTTTCTCTGAATAACCCTGATAATCTATGTGTGCCTCTACCACGTTATCCATGTGTGTATTGTCAGTCTGTGTTATCTGTGTATATCTCTCAAATAGAAAGACCAGCACACTATTGCTGAAAATAAAAAACATAAATAAGGCTGGAGTCAGACCAGCGCACTTTTAACGTGCGTTCTGGCGCACATAATTACGGCCGCACTAGCAGTAGATGACGGGCAATGACGGCAAATATACGATGTACGGCCGCACAAAAGTCCGGCCGTGCAACGCAAGTGGAATTTGAACGCATTTTTCTGAGAACACTGAACCGCTAGTACTGACATACTGAGTGCGCAGCTGCGGCATAGCGGCGTGTTTGCGTGATTAGGAAATGTCAGACACTGCTAATGTCCAGCCTACATAACGTCCAGACGCAAAAAGAGTTTTATTGACGATCCGTACAAAATCAAGCCCGAAAATGCGCATCGTCTGACCGTTTTTGCGCATTCCGTGAAAAAATACGTCAATGCGTTCGGACGCATTTTTTAACGTTCGCGGGGAAAAATGCTTTCGTCTGACCCTAGCCTAAGCCACCAAGCCATAGAAATTCCAACTCCCACAACACATACAGGGTTATTCAAAGAGAGGTGAAAAGCCGGAGAATGGAAAAGTCTAGGTCAAAATTACCAAACCAGAAAAATTCTCCCATTTACCTCACTTTCCAAATCAGCAATTTTGACCTAGAATTTTGCCTTCTCCAGCCATTCTCCTGCTTTTCACCTCTCTGAATAACTCTGATAGTTAATGAACAAAAAATATCAGGCACTCAAACTTCCAACAATGGTAGATTTATTGGAAAACAATTGGCAGCATTTTGCCATACATGAGCCTTTCTCAAGCCTAAATAATATCCTGCTGGGGTCTTGGGTTGAACACCTGCCTAAATACCGTTGAACATTGTATTCACAGGTATTGAATATTGAACTGCTTCATTTAACTTCTATATCAGACAGGGATCTCAATCTCTGCTCCACAGATGTTTCTGAACTACAATTCCCATGATTCTCTGGCCATTTATTACTTGCAAAGAATTCTGGGTATTATATTCAAATCAACATCTAGGGGGGCATGTTTAAGATCTCTGGTCCATGACTTTCTCTGCATCTTATGAAGCTGAACCCTGACATCTATATTATGTATGTCTCTTTGTCTCACTTCATTCATCCATCCATTCTATCTTCTCAACCCAATTTGAAGAGGAAAGTAGAGTTTTGCACTTCTTTGACCATGGGCACTCTTCTTCTACGCACTTCACCCTGTGCACAGCTGTGTGCAAATGAAGACTCTCAGGGTTATTCAAAGAGCGGTGAAGAAAAGCAGGAGAATGACTGGAGAATGGAAAATTCTAGCTCAAAATAGCCGATTTGAAAAGTGAGATAAATGGGAGAATTTTTCTGCTTTGGCTATTTTGACCTAGAATTTTCCATTCTCCAGTCATTCTCCTGCTTTTCACCGCTCTCTGAATAACCCTGACTGTCTATCACATATAACAGTGATAACACCATGAAGTAAAACAAATTCTGTTCTAAAGAAGAGGGAACTGCAAAATTATAACTGTTGCTTTCCAAGGCCATTGTTTTCATATTTTCTAATTTAATTTTGAATTTGTCCAGGATTACCGGGCCATGAACAAACGGCCTTTCTACTGTTGATATCCTTACTAGGATACTGACTGGACTTCCTAATGATGACAAAGCTTATTTCACTGCCTTAATATTCTTTAGTGCTACTAATACGGTCCATTAATATTATTTGTGTTTTTGTTCATTTAACTTACACCTAAGGATATGGTTATTTAACAAGCACCACTGACATTTTTCTCTACATTAAACTGCGATTTCATTTTCTGCAGTTGTGTGCCTCTATTGAGCGATTTCATAAAAACACTGTGAGTATTGAAACCTCTTCCAGCTTTTCACCTAAGAAAACATTTATTTTTGTATGGTTTCAGAACTGAAGTGTGGTGTGTGGAATGAGGAACAGTGGATCCATTTATTAATGTATGGAATGAATCAGACGCCTGGGGGATATGTTAGATTCAGGAAAAGCATGGGGCAATTGGATGTCTACAAGCACGGAACAGTTATACAGTATGTGCTGTATTTGGAATTATTTCAAGGGTTGGGTATATGATTGCATTGGAACCTCATAACACGTACGTGAGACATTGATTAACTGTCTTTTTATAATTGGTGTCTTTTTAAAAAGACAATTGTCTTCTGAAGCAGTCTGGTACCTTTGCCAATTGGAATAAAGAGTTCTTATACTATTCCCTAATTAAAATAGGTGAGGGTGAAAAGACTGAGCCTCTGAACATATTTTTGTTTAATATCGATCTCAAATATAAACATACCGCATGTTTCACATTTCTCAAATATTTCTCACATTTCTTTGAAATATTCCAGTTTTTCATGACTGGCTCAAAGAACTTTGGAGGTATTGTGGGTCAAATGCAGTGCTTGTTTTCTGCTGGTATGATGAACCGTTACTCAGCACCCACAACTAACAGCACCTGAGGAATGGGCACACTCTGGGGCCTGGCTGGCTGTATTCCATTAGGATTGCCACCGGCCCAAGGAGGCAATTTACCCCTGGGCTGGTCTATTTTCAGCATCAGAGGTCTATATGTGTTTTGCTGGTACTCACGCTCACAGCATCTGCAGCACGTAAAAGTTAGGTATCGTGGCCCATCACCCTCGTTGCTGGTGCCAGGTACATTATCAAGCAATATGCACACAGCAGCGGTCTAACTCATGGAACACAGATGCCCAACATTTTAATAAAACCCAAGGTCGCAGTGAACAGTGCGATGGACCGCCTCGGCATGCAGACTGATGATTGGATGAAGGCACTCATGGTGGCCCATTCTCTCTCAGTCTCCACAAGCTGAGCGCAATGACGGATCCCTCGACTCTCATGTGGCACTCATATGAGGTGTGGGGGAAGGCAGAATACGTGTCAGTGTATGTAGGGGGGTGGAATAAGGGTCGGTTTGTAGGGGCATGCTGTAGATTATATATATATATATATATATATATATAATCTCACCAAAGCTATGAGGTGGACACAATCTAGGAAGGTCCGGATTAACATAGGGGCAGATGGAGCAGCAGCTCCAGGCCCATGCCTCAGAATAGGCCCAGAGAAAGGATAACTATGTCTGCATTTGGACTCCTCTATCTCCAACTCCATAGCAGCTACAGGGTCAAGTGAGGTATCACTGGAAAGGCCAGAGCGTGGTCAATGATAACAAACATGACCAGGTTTTATTTAAACAAAATAAAATAATAAATAATACATTTTTCTTTCCAACAGTAATATTTTTCACTTTTCAATTATAAAGTAAACAATGATACTGCACTAACTAACCATCACATTTCTCATGTCACCAACAAGTGTGGAGGTGATGGGTGATGGTACAATCCATTGTTACGAATTGTTAAATCAAAAACCTAAACCGCCGTACTGCAGTGAAAAGCACTGCGGGGAACTTTGGACACCTGCGCCACTAATCTATATACCTCACAAGGTCAAGTGAGGTGTCATTGGACAGGGCAGAGTCTGGTCTTTGCATTAATACCAAACCTGACCATGTAAAATCTAAAAGAAAAGAAAAAAAAATTTGTTTATTTATTTTTAGTTCCAAAGCGTTGGCATTGTCTATTTGTCACGTATAAAATTAGCAAAACCACTGCCATTACTAACCCGCTCATTTCTCACGCTGGGAGCATGGTCAGTGTTTTAGACTAGGGTCAGACGAACGCATTCTGTGCGCTGTGCATCCGTGCACAACGGACGTACTTTCTGGCTAAGGACAAGGTAGTGGCCACACAGTCCGTTTTTGTGACTGACGTTTTTTTTGACTGATGTAGAAGGGAAAATAAATTAATATGAAAAAATTTTGTCCGTCAAAAATGCAGTCCGTCTGACTTCATTCCATCACTCACACACAAAGCTATGCGGACGTTGCGGACGCAGTGCACAACTGCTTGGGGCGGCAGCCTGTATGAAAAGACATTTTAGGACGCGAAGAAAAAGTTTAGTGATTTTTTTGGGCTAAATTATTGTGAAACTTATGCAGGCTTTGGATGAAAGTAACAATAGGTGCTTTAAAATTGGGCTTTTAGCGTCGGCAACAGTGCCGTCACACCGTAACCCCTCTGAGGATATGAATCTGATACAGGCGTCAGTGGCAGTGCACCCAGATAGTGTGCCTTTAGTGCCAGGCATGCAAGTACTATCATACAGTAACCCCTTTGTGGAAGAATGCAGGGGTGGACCATGCGGTCCTATATTAAAAAGATATGAATCTGGGAATGGGCGTCAGTGCACCCAGATATTCTGCCTTTGGTGCAAGACTGCCAGGGCAGCAAGTATCATCATACAGTAACCCCTCTGTGGTATTGTGGAAGAGTGCAGGGGTGGACCATGTGGTCCTATATTGAAAAGTTTTTTATCTGTTAATGGGCGTCAGTGCACCCAGATATTGTGCCTTTAATGCCAGGCCAGCAAGTATCATCAAACAGTAACCCCTCTGTGTTATTGTGGAAGAGTGCAGGGGTGAACCTTGCGGTCCTATATTAAAAAGATATGCATCTGGTTAAGGCATCAGTGCACTAAGATATTCTGCCTTTGGTGCAAGACTGCCAGGCCAGCAAGTATCATCATACAGTAACCTCTCTGTGGTATTGTGGAAGAGTGCAGGGTTGGACCCTGCGGTTCAAAAAAACTAAAATGATATAAATCTGGCACAGGCGTCAGTGCAGCCAAATATTGTGCCTTTCATGGCAGCAAGTGCCTTCACACCGTAACCCTTTTGTGGTATTGTGGAAGAGTTCAGTGCTGGAGGTTTTGTGAATGCAGAAGAGGACATCCCCGATCTATTCCATTACTTTAGCATCAGGGGATTGATAGCTGCTGATCCAGGACTGATTCATTTTTATAAATGTCAGCCAGTCTACAGAGTCGGTGGACAGACGCACTCTTTTTTCTGTGACAAAACCTCCAGCGGCACTGAACGTCCTTTCGGAAAGCACGCTAGATGAAGGGCAACCTAGTAGCTGCATAGCATATTGGCTAAATTATGGCCAGTGATCCAATCTCAACACCCAGTAAGCCAGTGGATCATCTGCTGGAAAGGTATCCAGGTCTGCCCTTGCCCCTAGGTAGTCCTGCACCATATGGTGAAGACGCTGGCAATGGGTGCCTACATTTGACGTCCTTGGGTGTCGTGGACTAAAAATTTTTTAATAAGCATCAGTCAAGCGGCCCTGGCCTTCACCGCTATTCCTCTGATCACCCGCAGCCTCAGAAGCACGTGTGTCAGCACTTGGTAATCTACCAGTCCCTGGAAAGGTGTTACACAAGTGTCGCTTTAAAGCGTCCTCAAGTTTTTTCATCCTGTGCTCCCTCTGTGCGGGCAGGATGAGCTCTGCAACTTTCCCCTTGTATCGTGGATCAAGAAGGGTTGCCAACCAGTAATGATCCCTCTCCTTGATAGCACGAATCCTGGGGTCCTTTAGCAGGCTTTGCATCATTAGGGAGCCCACGCAGCGTAGGTTGGAGGTGGTATTAGCTGCCGAGTCTTCCTGGTCAATGAGGATGACCGTATCGTGCACTTCCTCCTCCCAGCCACGCACAAGCCCTTCTGTTTCTGGGCACACAAAACCCTCCCTTGAGGAATCCCCACCTTCAATGCCCCCACTACTTAAATAGTCCTCCTCCTCCTCATCCTCCTCCTGTCTGATCTGAGTAGGACCTGCTGGAATGCTGTCTGCGGAAAGACTGGGGCCTTGAGAGCTAGGGAAGGCCTCCTCTTCCTCCCGCTGCTCTGCCTCTAGAGCCACATCTATAATTCCCCGCAGAGTGTGCTCCAGCAGGAACACTAAAGGAATTGTGTCACTGATGCATGCACTGTCCCTGCTCACCATCCTCGTTGCCTCCTCAAATGGTGACAGTACAGTGCATGCATCCTTGATCATCAGCCACTGTGGGGGGGGAAAAAAACAAGTTGACCTGAACCTGTCCTTGTGCCATACTCACACAGGTACTCGTTGATGGCCCTCTGCTGCTTGTGCAGACGCTGCAGCATTGCTAATGTCGAGTTCCACCTGGTGGACATGTCACAGATCAGACGGTTTGTGGGAAGGTGGAATTCTCTTTGAATTTCTGCCAGGCGAACGCTTGCTGGGAATGACCCTCTGTAGTGGCTGCAGACTTTTCTGGCCTGGATGAGAAGCTCTGGCAGCCCTGGGTACTTGGTTAGGAAACGCTGTACCACCAGATTTAGGACGTGTGCTAGGCATGGTACATGCGTCAATTTACCCTTGCGTAGGGCGGAGAGAAGGTTGCTGCCATTATCGCAGACGATCATTCCCAGCTCAAGCTGGCGTGGTGTTAACCATCTCTGCACCTGCCTCTGCAGAGCTGATAAAATTTCTGACCCGGTGTGGCTCCTGTCCCCTAAACAAACCAGCTCAAGCACAGTATGGCATCTTTTTGCTTGAGCCATTGCGTAGACCCTGTCAGGCATCGGTTTAACTGCCACTTCGCCTGAGACAGAGAAGGAGGAGGAGGTGAAGGAAGAGGTGGTGGTGGTGGAGCAGACAGACCTCATACAAGCAGCTTTCTGGAGGCGTGGTGGATGAACAAGCTCCAGCACAGAGCCCCATCTTGGATCCCTCCAAGCTGAAATCAGAGTTACCCAGTGTGCCGTGAAGGAAATGTAACGACCCTGTCCATGCTTGCTGGAGAACGTGTCTAAAGTGACATGCACCTTGCTGCTGACTGCCTTTCCCAATGACTGGATAACATTGTCTTCCACATGCTGGTATAGTGCTGGAATGGCCTTGCGTGAAAAGTAATGGCGTTTTGGAACCTGCCACTGTGGTACAGCACATTCAGCAAATTCACGCAAGGGAACAGAGCCCACCAGCTGGAAAGGCAGCAGCTGCAATGCGAGTAATTTTGCTAAGCTGGCATTTAGACGCTGTTCTTGGGGATGGTTGGGACTATATTTTTTCTTTCGCTGCAGCAGCTGCGGCAACGTAATCTGACTGCGTAAATCTTCAGCTACTGGGATGATGTCACATTGTGAGGAAGGACCTGCTGGTACATCCATTACTGTAGCATCATCCCTGTCGGTGGAGGTTGTAGGCAATGACATGGCAGGACATACAGTGTGGGTAGAGACAGATGAGGAGGAGGAGGACCTAGCAAAGTTTTGCACCAACGAGATGTGTGGCACTTGTTCATATGTCGCCTCAAGCACGTGGTACCCAAGTGTCTGGTGTTTATCCCATGCTTCAGCCTCATCTGACATAGATTACAAATAGCAACGGTGGGGTCTGCTGCGCATTTCTTAAAGAACTCCCAGACAGCAGAGTTCCTGCATGTGTTCTTTGAGACAACAGCGCTCTGCACCGGAGCAGCTCTGACATGTGATGCCTTGGACTGGCTAGTGCTACGGTTGGTTACAGAGGATGTTGTGCCTCGTGTTTGCTGTGCCTCCTCCTCCTCCTCCTCCCCCTTCTCCTCACTTGATTCCTCAGTTCGATCTGGCACCCAGGTGGAGTCAGTGACCTCATCATCATTGTCATCTTCACCCCCTATCTCCTCGTCACTGGAGCCAACTTGGCAGTATGCTGCAGCTGCTGGGGCAACATGAGTGCCAGTTATTTGTGTGTCATCACTGGCACCCCCTTCCTCCTAGGTTGATTATACTCCCTTGCTCAACCTCGGAGATTGAATCCGAGCACTGTACTTGCTGCGCATCCTCAAGCAGCATGTCACTCTCATTGTAGTCAAACAATTCAGCTGACTCCTCCGTGTGTGATAGCGAGGCTACAGCAGGAGTAGCTGTGGACATGGAGGCTGCATTAGATGCTTTGGCAGCTGAGGTGGACTGTAAAGCACTAGAAGCCTGGCTGGCAGAGGACTCGGAGGATGAGGATGGCCTGGTTAACCAATCCACCAAATCCTCTGTATGTTGCTGCTGCTTAAGACGGCCAGCACCAGTTAGAAAGGACAAGCGTGCCCCTGCAGAGGATGCACCACGTCCACCACGACCAGAGACACAAGCCTCCCGACACAGGGGCTGCTTGCCCTCTTATCTGTGTCTGGGAGCGTCTGCCTGTCATTTTTGTTCTTTCAGACATGGTGAGTGATTTATAGATTAATATATACAGAACTCTGATTCAACTCTGGTATAAAGATTTAAATAACTCTGGTATAACTCAGTGAGACACACTGATAGCTGGCAGCCAGTGACGAGACACAGATCACCTCAATTCACAAGTGTTTTAAAGAAATTAGTGAGCCCCAAAATACAGCGTGGTACTGGTTGTGTGACGAGACACAGATCACCTTAATTCACAAGTGTTTTAAAGAAAGTTGTAAACCCCAAAAAAACTTGCTGGCACAGTGACAAGACACACATCACCTATATTCCCTGATATTTGGTAGAAATGAGACCCCCCCAGGCCCCCCAGTAGCGTGGCAGACCGGCAGTAACAAGACACAACTATCACCTTTGAAATCTCCTCTGAAATGCGTGCAGAATCGGTGCGTGGAAACGTTATATAGTGTGCTGCGGGACTTAGCTCTGTGAGCTGTGAGCTAGGCCCAAGCCAAGCCGGGGGCTCGCCGAAGCTTGGATGCCGGCCGAGCAAGCAGGGTGGGTGTTGGGGGGGTGTGGAGAGCACATACTCACCTACATCGGCCTCGAGTCCTCCACCGGTTCCACACATACTCGCCTACATCGGCCCGGAGCTCCTCTAGCGATGGCAGTCCTGCTTCCAGTGTCCTCTCTCCGTTGGTCGCCGGTATGACATCACGGAAGCCCTTGACCCTGGGTCAAAGGCTTTCGTGATGTCATACCGGCGACTGACACAGAGCAGGCACAGGATGCAGGACTGCCATCGCTGGAGGAGCTAAGGGCCGATGTAGGTGAGTACGTGTGGAACCGGTGGAGGACTCGAGGCCAATGTAGGTGAGTATGTGCTCTCCACTCCCCCCCCCCAAAACCCACCCTGCTTGCTCGGCCGGCGTCCATGCTCAGGTGAGCCCCCGGCTCGGCTGGACCTCTAGGCCCAGCCGAGCTGGGGACTCGCCTGAGCCTGGAGGTTGCCCGAGCAGGCAACTCGGCCCAAGCCAAGGCTCTAGGCCCAAGGCTCTCGGCTCTAGGCCCAAGCCAAGCTGGGGGCTCGCCTAAGCTTGGACATATGGGGTTACAGTGTATGTATGTATGTGTGTATGTGTGTATGTATGATGTATGTGTGTATGTATGTGTGTGTATATATATATATATATACACATACACACACACACACATATGGGGTTACAGGGTGTGTGTGTGTGTGTGTGTGAATATATATATACACACACACCCTGTAACCCCCATATGTGTGCGTGTGTGTGTGTATATATATATATATATATATATATATATATATATATATATATATATATATATATATATATATATATATATATATATATATATATATATATATATAATGACTGCCCTCAGGGCAGGCTTTATACCTAGTTGTTTCTATAATGCATATTCCAAGGTTTTTCTGTTGGGGTTGAGGTATGACTCACAACCAAGAACCAATTTTTGACAGTAAACAGGAAGATTTGTTTGCCTCACTATAAAAGACAAGGCACCTGTGCAACCCGTACTTCCTATAACCTTCATTAAAACACCCAACTCTACATACGTTTTGGAAAAGTTGTTACCACAGAGTTTCACCTATTTTTTCCAGCCTGTACTCAAAACCATTATTTCAATAAAAATTTGAAAAGCACAACCTTTTGTGCATATTAATTTTATTCAGATTGTGTTTGTCTCTAATTGTGATTTAAATGAATATCAGATCCATAGTGACGTGCAAAAGGGTCAGCCTACTCAGACAATCGCTCCTTTTTTTGACATTTTAAGTCCAATTATTAACATCTTGTCATACCTATAAAATTGTTTTCTCCGTCGCCGCGGATCTGGTTTCTGTTGGCTGTGCGCGCAGCCAACAGAGGCATGATGCGCAGCTTCGGAGAAACGCTGGATCCGCGTGCAGCCTCTACCCCTCGGCCGCGCACGCATCCATGAGATCCAGGAGAACTTTTTTTCTCCACACTGACAGGGTTATCCAAAGAGATTCGAAAAGTCACCGCACGTTCGGTGACTTTTCGTTCTCTTCAATTCGGTTCCTTTTGCCGATTGCATTTCGGTGACCCTGCGGTGTATTCAGCAAACACCACAGGGTCCCCGAATTGCAGGGAAAAGCTGCCGCAAACCCACCGAAAACTAACCGAATGCACGCTGAAAACAAGCAAAAACATCTGGATTAACCTTTGAAAAAGACGAACAGGAGCCGAACAGGAGCCGAACATGAGCCGAATCACACAGAGCCGAAGCAGCTGTGACGTAGAGGAGGCAGTGAATAAATTAGAAAAACCATTTGTATGAATCTGGGAAAAAGAAACGCTGTTTGCAAAGAAACTACTGAGCGAAAATGTCTGAAATTTTCACAGGAGGTCCAGGAATGATAATAAAGAGGGCTGTTACAAAAAAAATCAGTAAACTGAAAAAAAAATAAAAAAAAAAAATCGGACTTTTAATAAAAAAAAAAAAAAATAAGAAAAATGCTTAAAGTATCCTAAAAAATCTATAAGTACAGAGACTTTTTGCTGCAGAATTTTAGAATGAACGGTTTATTAGATATTGAATTAAATGGGAATATTTTTAACATTGAAGCCTATGGGATTCTCCTGAATAAATTTGCCGAATTAAACCACTGAATGGCAGGACATTAGGGGAACCTTTCACTGCTGGTTTGTGTTCTCTGAATAGCCGAAGCAGTGCTTTATCATGGGGATTTCACTGCCCTCGAACAGGCACCGAACAGGCACCGTATGTGCAGGCAATTCGCCAGTATTTGGCGAATTGCCTGCTCTCTGGATAGCCGAATGGCCAGGAAAGGTAACCGAATGCTGATTTTCAGCGTTCGGTTACCTTTCTCAAGCAATTCGGATCTCTTTGGATAACCCTGATAGTGTTGTGTGTTTTTTCCAAACAACTCAATTTTGGTTTCATCTGTCCACAGAATATTTTGCCAGTAGTGCTGTGGAACATCCAGGTGCTCTTTTGCAAACTTCAAACGTGCTGCAATATTCTTTTTGGACAGCAATGGCTTCCTCCGTGGTGTCATCCCATGTACTCCATTCTTGTTTAATGTTTTCCTTATTGTAGATGTGTCAACAAAAATGTTAGCATGTGCAAGAGATTTCTGTAAGTCTTTAGCTGACACTCTAGGCTTCTTCTTTACCTCATTAAGTATTCTGCGCTGTGCTCTTGCAGTCATCTTAACAGGACGACCACGCCTAGGGAGAGTAGCAACAGTGCTGAACTTTCTCCATTTGTAGACAGTCTGTCTTACCGTGGACACATGAACATCTTAGGCTTTTGGAGATACTTTTGTAACCCTTTCCAACTTCATGCAAGTCAACAATTCTTGATCGTAGGTCTTCTGAGAGCTCTTTTCTGCGAGGCATGGTTCACATCAGGCAGTGCTTCTTGAAACCAGTAAACCCAAAACTGGTGTGTGTTTTTAAAGGGCAGGACAGCTTTCAGCAACACATCCAATAATATCACACTGATTGGACTCAAGGTTGGCTCACTCCTGGCTCAAATTAGCTCTTGGAGAAGTCATTAGGCTAGGGGTTCACATACTTTTTCCCCCCTGCACTGTGAATGTTTACATGTTCTGTGCAATAAACACATGAAAACATCTAATGTTTGTGTTGTATTATTTTAAGCAGACTGTGTTTTTCAAATTGTTGTGACTTAGATTAAGATCAGAGCACATTTTATGACCAATTCATGCAAAACTCCACGTAATCCCAAAGGACTCACATACTTTTTCTTGCCACTGTATATCCATGTGAGCTGGGGGTCAGAAACTGGGTGAGATCAACAGCCACATCATTGGGAGCACTGGGCAGCCATATGCTCCACAACAATAGACTGCCCTCTGGAGAGGCTTGATACCTAGTAAGCAATAATTGCAAAATATGTACACACATTGATATATGGATTGTGCACTTCTATGACCAGACCGCTGAATAATTATTGTCGGTTATGCCAAATGTTTTATCGCAACTATAAAACCTACCATAATTATTTTTATTTTTTTGAGAAAGGATTTTACCAGGAAGAATACATTGAGATTTCTCTCGTTTTCAAGTATGTCCTGGGTGGATCATGGGTGAAATGAATAGGTGTATCTGAAGGGATTTCTTGTGCAGATTCCGAAAATGACCTTCAAAATTCCGTATCACGTTAAGTTTTTTCACAAATGACGGAAATGTGAAAATTTAAAAAAACGCTTCAAGAATGGTCTTTGTGCGGGGATATCAAGGTGATTGGAATATTGCTCGGCCAACAAGCAGGCTAAACCAAATTTCCTTGCTTTTTGTGTGAATGGGACTCCAGAGCAAGGACGGAACATTGGGTTCGGCAGCAGTGGCCAGTCAGAAGTACATTCACACCTGGCGAAAAAACATTGTTTCACTTCCACTGGTTGATCCCTCGAAAATACTGTTGCCACCTTTACACATCAAACTTGGCTTAATGAAGCAATTCGTGACAGCTTTAAGCAGGGACAGTAAATGCTTTCAGTATCTTGGTGGTAAGTTTCCATCAATCACGTCTGAAAAAATTAAAGCTGGCATTTTCATAGGCCCTCAAATACGAAAATTAATTGCAGACAACATATTCGAGGAAACCATGAGTGAGTGCGAATTGCGAGCATGGACTGCATTCAGAAATATGGTACACAACTTTTTGGGGAACACGAAGGCTTCAATTACACCACTTTAGTCGAGGATATGCTGGAATCCTATGAACTGCTTGGTTGCAACATGAGCGTCAAAGTTCACTTTCTTCATGCTCATCTAAATTACTTTCCTAACAATCTTGGTGATTTTTCGGAAGAACATGGAGAGCGCTTCCATCAGGATATTAAAGTGATGGAAAAGAGATACCAAGGAAAGTGGACTGTACATATGATGGCCGACTATTGTTGGATGTTGAACAGAGACTGTACGGACGCACACCGAAGACAATCCAAAAAGAGGAAGTTTGAAGGGGAGCCCAGTGGCGAATGTTAGGTATGTTTGCTTTTGAATATGTATTTATGTTTATCTATTCCTTAAACAATCATTCTGCACCTCCAGAGAACATTTTCACACGTTACAAACGTTGCCATATAGCAATGTCGTTAAAAAATAAAGTTTTTTAAATTTTCACATTTCCATCATTTGTGAAAAAACTTGACGTGATACGGAATTTTGAAGGTCATTTTCGGAATCTGCGCAAAAAATCCATTCAGATACACCTATTCATTTGAAAACAACAGAAAAAGGTTGAAAAATTGCAGATCAGTGTAATCAATTTAATGTGGGGTGGTTTCTATTTAGAAAATATTATTGTAATCCAAAATATGCATACTTATATTAAAAAAAATGAAAATTGCCCATATTCACTGTTCTTTTTTTTCCACTTCTTATTTTCCTATATTCATAAGGAATTATTCAGAAAGCACTGAAATTTCAGTGGTATGTAGTATGCTTCGACGATTCAATTTCGCCGACCCTGTGGTGAATTCATTATGCAAAGCAGGGTCACCGAAGTGCGTCAAAGATGGAGTTCCTGAAGACCGCCGAAGTCGCCGCTGAATTGCAGAAAAAAACCGGAACTCTACTATTCTTATAATAGGTGTTTAAACCAATAAAAATGCATTAAAATGCATTTAAAAATAAACAAGGTCCTTTAAAAAATAATATAAAGGTCTGTTACAAAATTTTAACAAACCTTTTAAAAAAATTGGGAATCAAAATTTAGTCTAAAAACTACAAAAAATAAAATAAAACCAGCTGTTTGCTGAAAATGAATATAATAAACAGTTGAATAGAATTTTTTTTTTTTTTTACATTGAATCCTATGGGATTCGCCTGTTTAAACCTGTCGAACTAAATCACCTTAAATCAGGGCATTTCGCTGACACTTCGGTGCAGTTTGACGTTCTCTGAATAGATTAACTATTACTTCTCTATGGGACAATTTCGCTGGTGCCAAAGAAAGGTGATCTGCGGCGATCTTCACCGTATTTCACTGTCAATTCGCCAATGTTTGGCTAATTGACAGCTTAGTGAATAGACAAACTGCTACAAAATTGCACCGTATGGCGAAATTCACCGTTCGGTTTAAGTCGGTGGCAAGTTTGTCGCTTTCTGATTAACCCCTATAGTAAATCCATGGGAAAAAAATAGCAGTCTGCTCCAAGGTTATGGATCCCTGTTAGTTTAAAATGCTTACAAACCTTCACAATTGCTATATTTATTGCAGTGAGGCGGTTTAAGGAAAGGCACTGGTTTTCTTGCTCTTTCCTAACAAACTTAAATTAACATTAGACTCCAAAGGAAAATGTAATTTGAACAATTCCTGTTTTTTTCCACTGAGTTTCGGCCCAATTATATTGAAGGTTATGAGTAATAACTATAACAGGATGCCATCCATTTAAAAAAAACAGCTAAATATATTTAATGAAAACAAAAGCCAAATATGGCACATCACTAGCTCAAGGTAACAAATGAATGCCTGATAGCGTAACCCCATAGTGTCCAGGCGATTTTACCATTTTCTCTCTGAAAGTACCCACTACTGTTTTTACATTTCTGCGCTGGTTGTGTTTAGCTCTAATTTTAGCTGGTGTGGCAGGAATCACTGTATGAAGCTGTGGAGTTTCCACTGCCCGCACACAAGTCACCAGGCAGCAGGAATTTTGAGCTTCCCAGCCAGGGGCAGACTGACCCATCGGGCACTCGGGCGCTGTCCGAGGGCCCGCGGGTCAGTGGGGGCCCAGTTTTGTAAGGGACCACGGCGGTGGCGCTCCAGCATGCCTTCCTGGGCCCCACGTGCACCCTGCATTGATGCCGCCCCCTCACGTGAAGCGCGCGCATCACGTGGGGGACGGCGTCAATGCAGGGTGCATGTGGGGCCCAGGAAGGCACTCCGGAGCGCTGCTGCCGTGGTCCCTTACAAAACCGCTGCTGGCGTCAGTATATATCAGTGTCTGAGCTGGGCACTATACATTCATGTGTGAGCTGGGCAATATACATCCATGTGTGAGCTGGGGCACTATACATCTGTAGCGCTCACTCCCGGAGGAGCCGCTGAAATTGAACCTCGGGTCAGTCTCCCCGCTCTAGGGAATAAATATACTCCAGCACCATTGTGGATTTTATAAATTATATAGTTTACTAGAATAAATGGCATATAATGAATAACACGGTGTTCATATATATATTTACAGTACTTCGTAATGCGGAAAACGCGCAGCGGAAAAGAAATACGATGCTTTGTAATTCAAGGAACGCGCAGCGGAAAAGAAATACGATGCTTCGTAATTCAAGAAACGCGCAGCGGAAAAGAAAAAAGGAAAATAAATCTTTAACCCCCTTTTGTGTTTGGGGAGTGAGTCCCGCACAGGTTATGTCCCAGAATGTAAGTGTGTGTGTGTTATGGTACCCGGGTATAATATTCAACTGGCCAGTAAATTTCTTATGAGGTATCTTCGACTAGTCAAGTTGGGGCCCTGTGGGTTTTGGAAACAAACAGCAGCGTGCTTTCTTTATTCACAAACGGCCTGGAAGGCCTCTCACCCATCCGCCAGATACTTGGTGCTCTGCTCGACCCGGGACGTCTCTCCGCTCGATCTTGGCTGGGATTCTCTGGGCTACTGGATCCGCTGTCTTGCCTTTCTGTAGCTGCTGCAAGATGTCCAGCTCACCGCCTGCTCTCCCTGTCCGATCGATCTGCGGTGCTCCTAACTCGGGGTCTTCCAGCTTCCGCAGTATCAGCGTGGGTAGTCTTGCAAATCTCTGGGCCTTCCTCTGGTAAGTCTGAATAACCCGGTCTGTAACTCTGTCAGGCCCCAGCTGCGCTCCGGCCTAGTCACTGTCTCGCTCTGCTGCTCTGCGTCTTGCTTCTCTCACTCCCTGGCGCGCTCTGCCCGCTCTCTCCACGAGGCTCAGGATGTAACTCTCTGTGTCTCACCCACTTCCTGTGTCCGCTCCCAAGGCATGCCGGGAAATGTAGTCCCAATGTTCAATGTCTCTCATCGCGCTGTCTCCCTCCGGTGGCCAAAAATAGGTACTGCCACGACAGGGAATTAAACCCAGCGCTACACATCCATGTGTGAGCTGGGCAATATACATCCATGTGTGAGCTGGGCATTATACATCCATATTTATTTATTTATTTATTTATAAAGGATTTTACCAGGAAGGATACATTGAGATTTCTCTCGTTTTCATGTATGTCCTGGGTTCAAGAGCATTAAAATGTTACAGTTGTTACAGAAATACAAAGTAATAAATGCAAGATATTAAAAACAAAACACAAATAAAACGATTAACATGGAAAATAAATATGTAAGTAATATAGTTACTATGTTACATATTTACAGGTGCATTCTGTACCGAGGTATGCTAGTAAGGAGCTCTTGAGTGACTTAAGACTGGGGGAAGATTTGATGGTGTCTGGCAGGTTATTCCATAAATGCGGTGCTCTGTAGGAAAATGAGGATCGAGCCACTTTCTTTTTGTATTGTGGTATTGCAAGTAAGGTGCAGGTCCTGGATCGGAGGTTATAGGATGAGGGAACTGCTAGGGGAAGCAGCCTATTCAGGTAGGGTGGCAGCTTCCCAGAGAAGCTCTTAAACACCAGGTTGGAAAGGTGAAGGGTGCGTCTAGATTCCAGCGACTGCCAGTTTAGCTCTCTTAACATGTCACAATGGTGGGTCATGTAGTTACATTGTAGCACAAAGCGGCAGAATGAGTTATACAATGTAGTAAGTTTCTGAAGGTGTGTTTGTGGGGTTGCTGCATACACTACATCTCCGTATTCAATAGCTGGCATAAGCATTTGTTGTACAATTTGCTTTCTTACCGCGGGGCTCAGGCAGGATTTGTTTCTGTACAGGGCACCTAGTTTGGGGTAAGTTTAGATGAGAGTTTTTCAATATGGCCAAAGGATAGATTTGGGTCTAACCACATACCTAGATATTTGAGAGAAGTGACTGTGGTCAGCGTGCCATTTGATTTTGTCCTGACATGTAGATGGGGATTTTGCAGTTTATGTAGTTTAGGTGCTGTTCCAAAGAGCATTGTTACAGTTTTGTCAGTATTTAGAAAAAGTTTGTTATCTGTGATCCACTTTTCTACCTTTGTGAATTGTTCTTGCAGCACGGCCTCCAGCTGTGGGAGATCTGGTTTGCTGGTATAGAATACGGTGTCATCTGCATACATGTGTACAGTTGAGGCTTTGCAGACGTTGGGCAGATCATATACATCCATGTGTGAGCTGGGGCACTACACATCCATGTGTGAGCTGGGCATTATACATCCATATACATCCATGTGTGAGCTGGGGCACTATACATCCATGTGTGAGCTGTGCAATATACATCCATGTGTGAGCTGGGCAATATACATCCACGTGTGAGCTGGGCAATATACATCCATGTGTGAGCTGGGTACTATACATCCATGTGTGAGCTGGCATTATACATCCATGTGTCAGCTGGGCAATATACATCCATGTGTGAGCTGGGGCACTATACATCCATGTGTGAGCTGTGCAATATACATCCATGTGTGAGCTGGGCATTATACATCCATATACATCCATGTGTGAGCTGTGCAATATACATCCATGTGTGAGCTGGGGCACTATATCCATATGTGCGCTGGGGCAATATATATCAATGTGTGAGCTACTGGGGCAATATATATTAATGTGTGAGCTACTGGGGGCAATATATATCAATGTGTGAGCTACTGGGGCAATATATATCAATGTGTGAGCTACTGGGGCAATATATATCCATGTTCGAGCTGCTGGGGGCAATATATAGCCATGTGTGAGCTGCTGGGGCAATATATATTAATGTGTGAGCTACTGGGGGCAATATATATCAATGTGTGAGTTACTGGGGCAATATATATCAATGTGTGAGCTACTGGGTCAATATATATCCATGTTCGAGCTGCTGGGGGAATATATAGCCATGTGTGAGCTGCTGGGGCAATATATATCCATGTGTGAGCTGCTGGGGGCAATATATATACATGTGTGAGCTGCACATTACTGTGGGTTTAATTGCTGTGGAGCTCTGTGATACTCTCATACACACTGCACATTACTGTGAGGTTTTTGCTGTGCAGCTCTGTAATACGCTCATGTGCTCTGCGCATTACTGGGAGCTTTATTGCTGTGGAGCTCTGTAATGTGCAGTGTGTCAGGATTCTACAGTATCTGTTAAAGTGATCGGCAGTTTCCCACATTTTGCACAGGGACTTTCTGTGCCGGGGTGCAGCCTTAGCTGCAATGAGTGGATTATGGCTGCTGCAGCAGTGCGGTGGCCATCTGTAAGTATGGAGGGGGGCACAATTCGCTGCTGGGTCCAAGTGGATTTTCAAAAAGGTTATTTTTAGGAGTTCAGAAATGAATTCTTTAGGACAATAATGTACATGTGGGTGTTGCGTTGTAGGGGGTGGGGTTTTATGGGTGTGGCCTCCTGTGGGTGCGAAACAAGTGGGGCCCCATGACCTCCTATTGCCCAGGGGCCCCACTAGTTGTCAGTCCGCCCCTGTTCCCAGCTACCAGATACCGGGCTGATCACTGGTGATGTCAGCATGCACTGCGTGCTGACATCACCCGCTACCAGACTGCCCACAATAGCGAGTGAGAGAAGTAGTCAAAGAACTGCTTCAGCTCCAATCCATCGTTCTGTACAGGCTCTACAAAACTTGCATACAAAAGTAGATGAGTTCAGAGCACTGTACAATATGTGTATCCTATACAACGCAATTTGCTTAGGTATGTATATTGAATAGAAAACTTGAAGGACCTCTGCATTTTGGAAGCCCTGAGATGGCTGGTGCGACTAGCAAATGCCTATAGGAGAAAAGAGGAGTATTATCTCCTAAATGGGAAAAAAAATATTTGGCAGATGGGTCAGCTGAAACATCTTTTTACAGAGCAAGGTGCCCCTTTGTGGCAGGTGTCTGTAGGCACATTCCAACTTTGCCTAATTCTAAATCTGGCCCTGCCTGTAATGCCGTCGATCATAAGAAAAATTGGCACTGACAATGGTGACCGTGCAGCACAGTGCAGCCGTCGCAGTGCATATACTGTATATATAGGCGGCGTCCCCCCTCTAGAAAAAGCACATTACTCCACTGCTGCCGCCTATAAACCCTCTTTATCCACCTCTTCTGCCAACATGTTTGTTTAAAACAATATGTCACACATTAAGTTTGTATAACATAATAATGAGAAAACACAATGATAACATTAGCAACTGTATTATAACTAAGGCTGGGGTCAGACGAACGCAGTGGGAACGTGCGTTTAGCCGCACTTTATTACGGCCGTGGTAGCAGCAAATGACGTCCAACACAGGCCCACACACGAAGTACAGCCGCACGAAAGTTCGGCCGCGCAACGCATGCGAACGCATTTTTGCAAGAACGTTGAACCGCTAGTACTGACATACAGAGTGCGCTGCGTCCGCATAGCAGCGTGTGTGCGTGATTAGGAGACGTCAGACGTTGCTCATGTCCGGCCAACATAACGTCCAGACAGCCAAAGTTTCCTGGTTTGAATCCGTAAAAAATCACGGCCGAAATTGCGGATCGTATGACCGCAATCGCGTCTTCCATGAAAAAATGCCTTCGGACGCATCAACGCACTTTTTGACGGTAGACGTGAAAAACGCGTTCGTCTGACCCTAGCCTACACAGGCAAGCATGTCTATCTATCAGAACTCTCTAACATGCCATTCTTAACTCTGAAGATAATCATAGGAGTTATTCACAAAGTGCCGGTGTTTGCCATTTTTGTAAATACTGGCGACAATTGCTGGTGTTTCAGTGGCAACAGAAACAAACAAACTAAAACAAACTAAAATACAAAGAGAGACAGGAAAGGCTTCACAGTAAAGCTTCTGTTGCTCTTTGGATTACACTTTTGTGATATGCCAGGATTTGTCGGCACTGCAACAACTGTGATTTTTGACAGTATTTGCAACACTGGCAAACACCATCACATTGTGAATAAACCCTCGTCAGTGGCGAAGTACCAGGGTCGCAGCGGTCGCAGTTGCGACCGGGCCCTGGCATTCTGCCACTGGAGGGGGGCCTAGTGCCGCCCGCCAGATTCCGGCAATCAGCGCCGGAATCTGGGAGCCGCGTGCTGGCCGTCCCTCTCCCTGTCAGCGGCTGCTGACATGCAGCTTGGCCGCTCACATGGGATAGGAACCACCTGACCAGCGCACGAGATCCTCTCACGAGACCTCTGCGCTGATCAGGTGGTTTCCGGTGAGTGGCCAAGAAGCATGCTTCCAGTGGCCGCTCGCCTCGGAGAAGAACAGAACGCCAGTGGAGCCTGCCCTGGGGCCAGCAGAGGTGAGAGCTGGGGGCTGTGTATACCCATGAGAGCTGGGGGCCGTATCTACCCATGAGAGCTGGGGGCCCTATATACCCATGAGAGCTTCGGGACCTATATACCCATGAGAGCTGGGGGCCCTATATACCCATGAGAGCTGGGGGACCTATATACCCATGAGAGCTGGGGGCCTATATACCCATGAGAGCTGGGGGACCTATATACCCATGAGAGTTGGGGAACCTATATACCCATGAGAGCTGGGGGACCTATATACCCATGAAAGCTGGGGCCCTATATACCCATGAGAGCTGGGGGCAATATATACCCATGAGAGCTGGGGCCATATATACCCATGAGAGCTGGGGGACCTATATACCCATGAAAGCTGGGGGACGTATATACCCGTGAGAGATGGGGGACATATATACCCATGAGAGATGGGGGACATATATACCCATGTGAGCTGGGGGACATATATACCCATGTGAGCTGGGGGCCATATATACCCATGAGAGCTGGGGGCCATATATACCCATGAGAGCTGGGGGCCATATATACACCCATGTGAGCGGGTGGCAATATATATCCATGTGAGCTGGGGGCGATATATATCCATGTGAGCTGGGGGGCAATATACTGTATATCCATGTGAGCTGGGGGGGCAATATATATCCATGTGTGCTGGGGCAATATATATCCATGTGAGCTGTGGGCAATATATATCCATGTGAGCTGGGGGCATTATATATCCATGTGAGCTGGGGCAATATATATCCAAGTGTGCTGGGGCAATATATATCCATGTGAGCTGGGGGCAATATATATCCATGTGAGCTGGGGGCAATATATATCCATGTGAGCTGGGGGCAATATATATCCATGTGAGCTGGGGTGCAATATATATCCATGTGAGCTGGGGGCAATACTATCTTTGTCTTATTTTGCAGTGAAAAATAAGTAAAAATATAGATCTTTTTTTGGGGGGGCCCTTCGTGGATTCTTGCACCGGGGCCCTCAGGTTTCTAGTTACGCCACTGACCCTCGTATTTAATCAATTGTAATGGATATGGGTTGTCTTTCAAATGTAAACTAAAAAATGAACACAAGGTGGACCCCTTGTGCTCATTATTAACTACCACAAGCTACTGCATCTGGCTGATGATAACTAAAGCGGTTGAAACATAGACCTTACGTTTAGGGCTGAAACAAATTATCAATTAATGAAGAATGAAAATAGTTGTCAACTACTCTCATTATCGATTAATCGGCTGGCTGATTAATCGATTTGTATGCAGCACACTTTGTTTAGAGTCAGACTAAATTAAACGTTAATAAGCTCAGGTGCTACTTCGGAGCTGATTGGAGAAAACATGCCAGCTTCTTTGCGCTGTATGATGTATGAATTCTAGGGTTATGTCAGACAAATAACTCTTTGTATTTATTTAGTTTACAACAGTTGGAGAAATACAAAACAGACCTTGGACTGCTGCCACTGGGTGGACGAGCTATACCATAGGTGTTTTCTCCATAGTTGGAGTCCTATGCCACCACCCCATCCTTCCAAAGCTGCCATTCCTGCCTTTGGTCCGACCCTGTCCCCCAGCCTCCCTCCTACACTTGGTCCAGTTCCTTGTCCAAACTCACCCCATCCCTCCTCAGGTCCCTCCCCTCACTCAGATTGTCCAAAAAATTGTTTTGAAAGGACAAAGTGGTCAGGCTTCATGGAGTGACCCCATACTCATCCCTCTTTGGGTGTGACACCATCATATCTATCCGAGTGATCGTAGCATTGTTTGTTTGGGGTGAAAGCAGACATGGGTTTGAGCTGCACAGGCATCATCGGTCTATCATTCTGCCAGGTGCTTGTTTACCTTGTGTGCGAAAAGTATGCATGTTACGTAAGTATGTACGAAAGTTCTGTACACTACGCAAATTGTGTGAGAAAAAAAAGGGGGGGAGGATGGAGGGGTTGATTTTTAGATAGTTTCTCCCTTAAATTGAAGCTTTCTGGATGTCCTGGAGAGATCTTCGAGTGATTTTGATTGTCGTTAGACACTGGTATGTGTCACATCAATGATATTTGTTTTTTTTGAGAAAGGATTTTACCTGGAAGGATTCATTGAGATTGTTCTCATTTTCAAGTATGTCCTGGGTGGCAAGTGTGTACTGTTGGGTGTCATGCCCAAGGGCACTTACTGGAGAAGTTGCTCGCTGGGATTGAACCCATGACTCCACAGGCCCTCTACTCCACCCAGCTGGCCACAATGACATGACACTGATATGTGGACATATTTATATGTCCTTTGTGAGTACATTTCACCAATACAGTGCAATATTCCAACGTTTGTTCTACTACCAGCTGGATGGAGTAGAAGTAACATCACTGCTCTTTAAGTGTGGAGACACAAGTTTAAATCCTGGCAAGAGCACCTCTCCTGTACGTGTCCTTGGGCAAGACACCCAATGGTACATACTCACCACCCAGGACATACTTGAAAACAAGAGAAATCTTAATGTATCCTTCCTGGTAAAATACTTTCTCAAAAATAAAACCTTAACCAGAGCTGTTGTAAACTTTTCCAGCTCTATAGACTATAATAGCTCTGGTAAGTTTACACCATGGCTCTGGTTATGTTAGCACCAACTTTAATATGAAAATAATTGTTAGTTGCAGTCCTACTTAAGTTTTCAATTTGTGTAATTCAAGCAACACACAGTTTTGGGAGCTGGTTGTTATATTTTTTCTTTGTGAGGAAAGATGGAAAGACAGACAGATAAGGCTAGGGTCAGACGAATGCATTCTGTGCGGACTGTGCATCCGTGCACAATGGACGTACTTTCTGACTGACGACAAGGTAGTGGCCACACAGTCCATTTTTGTCCGTCAAAATGCTGGATGTCAAAAATGCAGTCCGTCTGACTCCGTTCCATCACTCACACACAAAGCTATGCAGACGTTGAGGACGCAGCGCACTCTGTGCGTCTGTTCTAGTTCTACGTTCTTGCCCAACTTGCGTCTGTTTGCAAATTGCCACGTCCATTGTGCATCCGCACTTCTGTGTGGACGTACTTCGTGTGTGGTCTCTATCGATCATAATTGTATACTACCACGGACGTTAGAATGTGCGGCAACACGGACATGAACACTGCACTAGTCTGACACGAGCCTAATGGATAGATAAGTAGATGTTGGATAGATAGACAAATGGATTGATCTTTATAAAGGTCCATGATTTTATTTCTAAAAACAGCAGGCTCACCGCTGCGTAACGTTCTCTTTTATAGCCAGAGGACCATGGCAGGACAAAATACTTTAAAAAGGATATTTATGGAAGGAATTTCTTATTCAACTTGCTTAAGACGTGCAATGAAAAACACATGTTTGAAACTAACCATTTTTTTCTGCTTTTTTTGCCAGGGTTACAAATGTCCCATGCTACATTTGAGGCATAGGGTGTGTTGTATTTAACCCATTCACTACCAAGGATATTTGAAAGAAAGCACTGTGGCAGGATATTATGTTCTCTCGCGCATGGCATGCATAGATTGTCGTGAAAAATATATGCTGATTTGTGTTGAAAGGGGAGAAAAAAAAGAGCAGAGACAAAATAATATTTTTGTTAAATATTAAACGTTATTCTGCACAACACAGAGTAGTATTGAGTTGGCTAAATTCTTCAGAATCTAGCACGAAAAACAAAGATTAGGAAGAATACTGTATTATCAATTTTTACAGTGGTTATGGCACAGAGCGACCTAATTGGAAAGTAGCGTATATTTATTAAATTAATAACTTGCTTTTTTAAGACATACCTGCATAGATTTATATGTACGTAGCTGGTTTACTTACAGCAATATTTTTTTCTCTCATTCTCTCTGTGTGCCAATCTCTATATTTAATTTATTAAGAACAGTTTTCATTTTACATGTGCAGTAACTGGACCAATATAAGCTTTAATGTGTTATTTTATTTTACTTTTATTATATGGAATAATATTACTGAGTTCTTATTAAACATAACCAAGGGCAATTTATTTCTGGTAGGTGGTCGGTTGCACTAAGGGTGGCCTACTCTAACAGTGATATTCAGAGAGCGGTGAAAACCAGGAGAATGGCAGGAGAAGAGAACAATCTAGACCAAATGGCCGATTTGGAAAGTGAGATAAATGGGAGAATTTTTTTGGTTTGGCTATTTTGACCTAGAATGTTCATTTCTCCAGTCATTCTCCTGGTTTTCACCTCTCTCTGAATAACCCTGTATGAGAACAGGAATCTGTGATAAGGGAGCAGTAGCAATGCAGTAAAAGGAAAGATTAATGGAGAATGGAAAGGTTAAGGTGTCCAGTGCCACTGGTATGCCCAAAAGAAGTTGGTCCCATTTCACAAGGAATCGCTCCCATTTTATATTTCATTTTTTGCAGAACTACTGTATTTAATTAAAAATAAGAGAATTATACCTTTCCAAAGTTTCCAATTACCCCATGTGACTGTGGCATGCCACTTTGTAGGAGCAGAGAGCTGTCCTACAGGACAGCCATCTGATCAGTCAGTGCGTACAGGCCCGGATTAAGATCTATGTGGGCCTGGAGCTGAAGATTTTAGTGGACTTTTTTTGTAATTTAGTGAAATGAAAACATATTTTTGGTTCTTTATTAGTGCAGATTTGGGTATATCTAAACCGGCAGATACTGTGTGATTAATTTTTCATTCAGATTTCAATAATTTAAAGAGGTGTAAAAAATTTTTTCCCCATTTTATCATCCAAACCTTTGTGGTTATAGACTATAGGGCATTCTTGTAAAAAAAAAAAAAGGGAAATGGGAACCTGTTACTGCATTTTTCTGAGAAAATATACAATTTTAACTAGGGTTGCACCGATACCGATACTAGTATCGGTATCGGGGCCGATACTGGGTACTGCAGGAGTACTTGGTACTCGTGCAGTACCCCGATATTTTTCCCGATACCGGAAGCCGGCATTGAGCCGGCTTGCCGGCATCCAAGGGGCTGCGGCGGCTGTCCGAATGCTCTATCGGCATTCAGACAGCCGCCCCTGGAGCTCTCCATGATACTTACCTTCCTGAGCGACGCCGGGAATGTCTCCACGCGTGCGCTCGTTGGAAGGACCCCAGCCGCGACCACGTGGGACCATGTGATCGCGGCCGGGGTCCTTCCAACGAGCACGCGCGCGGAAACTTTCCCGGCGTTGCTCAGGAAGGTAAGTATGAACACAGTGAGCAGCTGCAGGGCCTGTCCGAATGCTGATAGAGCATTCGGACAGGCCCTGCAGCTGCTCTCCGCGACGATACTTACCTTCCTGAGCGACGCCGGGAAAGTTTCTGCGTGCGTGCTCGTTGGAAGGACCCCGGCCGCGATCACATGGTCCCACGTGGTCGCGGCTGGGGTCCTTCCAACGAGCGCACGCGTGGAGACATTCCCGGCGTCGCTCAGGAAGGTAAGTATCGTTGCGGGGGGAAATGAGCTGTGGGGGCATATCCATGTGTGAGCTGGGGCATATCCATGAGCTGGGGGGCATACCCATGTGTGAGCTGGGGCATATCCATGAGCTGGGGGGCAATACCCATGTGTGAGCTGGGGGGCATATCCATGAGTGAGCTGGGGCAAATCCATGTGTGAGCTGGGGCATATCCATGAGCTGGGGGCAAATCCATGTGTGAGCTGGGGCAAATTCATGTGTGAGCTGGGGGATATCCATGAGTGAGCTGGGGCATATCCATGTGTGAGCTGGGGGCAATACCCATGTGTGAGCTGGAGCATATCCATGTGTGAGCTGGGGCATATCCAGGTGTGAGCTGGGGCATATCCAGGTGTGAGCTGGGGCAATATCCAGGTGTGAGCTGGGGCAATATCCAGGTGTGAGCTGGGGCAATATCCAGGTGTGAGCTGGGGCAATATCCAGGTGTGAGCTGGGGGCATTTTTATATGGTCTGTTCTTATTGGAAAGCGTCACATGACATTAGAGAAAAGTATCGGTAAGTTTCTGTGTGCGTGCTCATTGGAAGGACCCCGGCCGCGATCACATGGTCCCACGTGGTCGCGACTGGGGTCCTTCCAATGAGCGCACGCGTGGAGACATTCCCGGCATTGCTCAGGAAGGTAAGTATCGTTGCGGGGGGAAATGAGCTGTGGGGGCATATCCATGTGTGAGCTGGGGCATATCCATGAGCTGGGGGCAATACCCATGTGTGAGCTGGAGCATATCCATGAGTGAGCTGGGGCATATCCATGAGCTGGGGGCAATACCCATGTGTGAGCTGGGGGGCATATCCATGAGCTGGGGGCATATCCATGTGTGAGCTGGGGCAAATCCATGTGTGAGCTGGGGCATATCCATGAGCTGGGGCATATCCATGTGTGAGCTGGGGCAAATCCATGAGTAGGCTGGGGCAAATCCATGTGGGAGCTGGGGCAAATCCATGTGTGAGCTGGGGCAAATCCATGTGTGAGCTGGGGCATATCCAGGTGTGAGCTGGGGCATATCCAGGTGTGAGCTGGGGCAATATCCATGTGTGAGCTGGGGCAATATCCAGGTGTGAGCTGGGGGCATTTTTATATGGTCTGTTCTTATTGGAAAGCGTCACATGACATTAGAGAAAAGTATCAGTACTCGGTATCGGTGAGTACTTTTAAAAAGTATTGGTACTCGTACTCGGTCTTAAAAAAGTGGTATCGGTGCATCCCTAATTTTAACCAAAAAAATTGGGGAAAAAATGAAATATTTCCCTTGTGTTTTGGAACATGTTTTTTTTACGAATAATATGACTATGTATAAACACTGATCTTGCTCCCAGCGTGGGAAAAAAGGTGAGTAATGGCAATAGAAACATATAAACATAGAAAAATGTCGGCAGATAAGAACCTTTCGGCCCATCTAGTCTGCCCAATTACATGGATACTTTACCTGGATTTATCTTTTGTTTAGGATAGCAATGGTATTGCTCATTTTATATGTGACAAATGGAAAATGCCATCGCTTTGGAAGTACAAATAAATAAATATTTTTTTCTTTTTATTTTAGATTTTACATGGTCAGGTTTGGTATTAATGCAAAGGCCAGACTCTGCCCTGTCCAATGACACCTCTCTTGACCTTGTGAGGTGTAAAGATTAGTGGCGCAGGGGTCCAAAGTTCCCCGCAGTGCTCTTTGCTGCAGTACGGCGGTTTAGGTTTTTGATGTAACAATTCGTAACAATGGATTGTACCATGACCTCCACACTTGTTGGTGACATGAGAAATGTGATGGTTAGTTAGTGCAGCATCATTGTTTACTTTAGTAATATTTTTCACTTTTCAATTATAAAGAAAAAGTAAATATTTTATTTATGTTACTTAAAACCTGGTCATGTATGGTATCATTGGAAATGCTCTGGCCTTTCCAGTGATACCTCACATGACCTTGTAGCTTCTATAGAATTGGAGATATTGGGGTCCAAATGCAGACATAGTTATCCTTTATCTGGGCCTATTCTGAGGCATGGGCCTGGAGCTGCTGCTCCATCTGCCTCTATGTTGATGACTGTCAATCAGCTGCTTAAATAAAAATACTATGAAGACTGACCTACACAATGCTTCTTATGTTCTGTGAATCACTATCTATTCCTCTTGTTAATGGAGTATTAGTATTTGTAAATGAATATCTGTAAACTCCCTAAACCAGGTAAAGACATGAAGAAAAAATAAAATCAATCACTATGGGTATTACTAATATCATTAAGATACTGTAAATAGTATGTAGAATGTGGAAAGAAAAAAAACACGTAAAAAATCTACTCTTGTTTCTGTTAATTTAATGAGAAAACTGTTACAAAAGCTCATATGTTACTACTTCATTAATTGTGAGCTAGTGTACACTACAATTATAAAGAACAAAATTAATGGTAATGTAGTCTACTATGCAAACACACATCTACACAACACATCTGGTCTCTATTCCAGTCAAGCCTTTTATAGGAGGAGGCAGAAAATAACTAGAGTCCTAAATGTCTTGGTGGCTCATTATTACTGCCTTAGTTATGAGCCATCCACTATATTAGTGGCTCAGTTCTTGGTTTTAGGGAACTTCCACTGATGGTCTCTTCTGAAGTCCATAGGACTCCAAGGAGACTTGTTCCAGAGTGGGTTTAAGCACAGGATCAAATAGTGCCAGTGGAACGAATCCAGAGAACCATATATTCTTCAAGTCATTTGCTTTGTGGTGATAGGAGGCAAAAGACTCTTGCCTTCTCTTCAGTAAGTAATCACAGATATGTATTGAGTGGATGGAAAGGGTGAAATGTTATGTGACGTAAGGTGTCCTGGAGTTCTACCCTGGATTCTTACTATTAAGAGATTATACTCATGTAAATGTTTTTTTGTCTCAGCTATGATTTGAGGGATTTGCTGTAGATACGTCTTTCTTGCATACACTGATCAACCACAACATTAAAACTACTGACTGGTGAAGAGAATGACATTAATTATATTATTACAAAGGCATCTGTCAAGGGGTGAGATATATTCGGCAGCAAGTGAACAGCCAAGGCTAGCCCATATGGTCCAATCACATAGAAGAGCTACTATAGCACAAATTAAAGCTAGCCATGAAAGAAAGGTCTACGAACACACTTGAGACCTACCACCTTCCTAGTGATTGCTGCAGCCTGCATAAACCCCTTCATGGCAATGGTGTTTCCTAATGGCATTGACTTCCTTTCTCAGGATAATGAACGCTGCCACACTGCAAAAATTGTCCAGGCATGTTTTGAGGAATATGAAAAAGATGGCAAGTTGTTGCCTTGGCCTCCAAATTTCCCAAATCTCAATCCAATTGAGCATCTTTGGGATGTGCCGGAACAACAAATCCGATTCATGGAAGCCTCACCTCACAAATTACAGGACTTATAGGATCTGCTGTTCATGTCTTGGAGCAAATAGGTCTTCAGAGGTCTTGTGGAGTTCATTCCATGATGCATCAGAGCTGGTTTGGCAGCACGATGGGGACCTACACAATATTAAGCTGGTATTTTTAAATTTAATGTGACTGATCAATGTACGATTACATGTTTTTCTATACGATAACAATTAGACATATTATTAATATAAATCATAGGTGTGCGCAGGAGGTGTGCGCACCGTACTGTTGGATGAAGAGGTGCTCTTTCAACTCCTACATTGACATTTTAGATGCCACTTATCTGGTTCATGATGAAAAAGATAAACACTGATGGTATCTCTGTTTACAGGCTTATTATTTCTAGTGAAAAGTGTGCATTTTGTGTAATTTAAGAAATGTTCCATGGGCGCACACCCTAATGTAATGAGCAGGGCAGACAAGGGATAGAAATAACATGACTATGCTACAAGAAAGTTCTGTTGAGGGGCAAAACATTAATTTGTTGTGCATATATTGTGCAGGAACTCTAGGCATGGTGGAAGGGATCTATATTCCTCCAAGGGTGCTGCAGTACCCCTCGCACAGTTTGCATGGCAGGGATAGAATCCAGCCATGGGATTCAGATTCACCCAGGGACGTTCTCACCTGCAAGGCTATGAAGCGTTCTCAGTCAGGCATTTGGAGAGTGGGAGAGTAATGAGGAAAAAACAGCAACACTCTCCAGGAAAATTAAGATTCATTTGGTGAGCAGAAAATGTAATAAAAGGCCTGTGTCCGTTTTTTTATTTAGTAGTTGGCTGTGGATAAGCCAAACCCCGAGAGTCAGTGGTATATGTTAGTAAGAGCTCAGAGGAGCCAGGATTTTGTTTGTATGCCAAACCTAATAAAAGAACTGCAATTTTCAAAAAACAATGTTTTGTGAAGTCGTTATAAGACTGTGTGGCTATATGACCCAACAAGCTCAATAAATATATATATTTATATTAGAATTTTGAAAAGGAAATATAATTTTTGTAGATGATCACTTGAATATATGAGACACTGGCCTGTTCTTAGACATTTGTAATCAAGAGTCTGAGGGTTTTATGATCAGACAGCCCTCTTGCAAGAATTTGTGACAAGGGAAATACACAAAGCTGTGTGTATCAGCAGCATTTGATGTTGTGAATGTCTCTTTTCACGCTAATGAGGTTTTTCTTTTCATCGGATAGGCATATTGTTATATTCCATGAAGCATGGATTTATTTTTCTCCATTCCGTGTTAGATCTTATCTATAAATATTGACAACATAAGCCTGCAGTGATATGCTTTCTTCTATTCTCTCGTTATATTTGAATGTATTTAAAATTGCTTTATTTGGAAATGAAGATGGTTCGCCTTAATTATTCATCTTAAGTCTAAGATGCTCCGAGTCTGATCACAGGCATGTTCTGCTTACCATATCATAATCAATCAATTATTTTTGACTCACATGTCACCTTTTCACCCGAGCATCAATCAATACACACCACTCTTTCATCCATTCCCAGGAAATCAAACTCACTCTTTTCTATCATCTCGCACCATGGCTTGTTGGCAATTACTAGCAAATATGGAACTTGAACCCGATGTAAGATTCAATGGCTCCTTCTCCAAAGTCTCTCGTGCCCTGCACATCTTACATCTGATTACCTGCCACAGGCTTGTGGATGCAGGAATGCGTTCTCTGGAGGGTGTGTTAATACAAGGATATGTGGAATGTCTATGTGAGAATGCTTGTGGTGTGTAAATGTGTGTGTGGTATGCAGGGTATGTATACGATTGCACACAGTGTCTGCATTTGGATGCACTTGTTGGCGAATTGCCTGCACGTACGGTGCCTGTTCGAGGGCAGTGAAATCCCCCATAGAGAAGCAATGGTTCGTCTATTCAGAGAACACCAAACAGCAATGAAAGGTTGCCGAAATGCCCTGCTGTACGATGGTTTCATTCGGCAGGTTTACGCAGGTGAATCCCATAGGCTTCAATGTTAAATATATTCCTGTTTTAATTCAATATCTAATAAATCGTTTATTTTATTCTGCTATAAAAGGTTTCTTTATTTATTGATTTTTTTTTTAGGATCTTTTAGGCATTTTTTGGGATTTTTTCGGCAATATTTGTTTTCCTTTTTTTTTTCTTAAATTATATTTTTTTCTTCTGTATCAGACCTTTTTATTATCATTCACTGGATCTTATATGTAAATTCCAGACATTTTTGTTCAGTAGTTTTTTTTCCAAACAGCATTATTTCAATTTTTAAAGCGTACCTTTTTCAAAAAAAAATTGACACATTCGTCTGCCTGTCGGCTTTTTCCAGCGGCTGCTCTGCACTGTGATCGGCAGCTCATCGGGTTTTTCCGGCATGTTCGCAGGGTATTTGCAGTGGTTTCTGCGGGTTTACGGTGAGTGTTCGGCGATTGTTCTGCGGGTTTGCGGCGAGTTTTCCCTGCACTATGGGGACCCTGCGGTGCATGCTGAATACACCGCAGGGTCGGCGAACTAGAATCGCTGAATCGCCCCGAAGTGCAGTGAACGAAAGGTCACCGAACATGCGGTTACATAGTTACATAGGCTGAAAAAAGACATCTTGGCCAAGCTTCCGGGATCTCCCCCTGCCGACTGGCGTCATCGCGCATAGCGCGATGATGTCAGTTCGGGAGTTAACCCCTAGCTGCCACCTATGGTGGAGATGGGGGGTGCTATGAACCTCCTATCACCCGATCCATAGGAGCTAGGGGTTAATGTTTGATATTGTTGGAACAGCAAGAGCATGGCCTTTCCAGTGATACCAAACATGACCATGTTAAATGAAAATAAAAAAGTGTAAAAAAGTTTTTTTGTTAATGCAGCAATATTGTTCCCATTTCAATTATAATGTGAACAATGACGCTGCACTAAGGATTTTTTTCTATGGGGTAATTTTCTAAAAATCTGGTAATTTCCTCCCCAAAAAATGTAATGGGTTCCCATTTCTAATTTTTTTAACAAGCGCACCCCATAGAAAATATAACCGCAAACCCTCGCATGATAAAATGTGAAAAAAACACTTTACACTCTGTAAATTTATTGAAAGTTCTAATTTTATTGCATTTTTTGTTATAATATTCAGGCAGGGCATGACGTATACATATAATAATGATATATTACGAATCTGCCGAGTCTGCCGGAAAGAACGATATATAATCTGTCTGGGTCGTATAATAAAATGTGACTTCACATCGCGTTTAAACATGATGAGCCAAACCGGTAAAAATGAGTTCAGCACAGGGGTGAAATGGCTCGCAGCAGCAAAGGGTTAAAGACATACTTGAAAACGAGAGAAATCTCAATGTATCCTTCCTGGTAAAATCCTTTTATAAATAAATAAATTTGTTCTTTAAATTTTTTGCAAAAACCCTTTACATTTAATTTTTTCATTTAATTTATATTTGTAGTTTATAGAGGGCATTTATGTTTTTTTTATTTTTTTAAAAAGACAGACAGGGTTATTCAAAGAGAATCGAAAAGTCACCGTACATTCGGTGACTTTTCATTCGCTTCAATTCAGCGCTATTTGGCGATCCTATCTCGGCGACTGTGCGGTGTATTCAGCAAGCACCACAGGGTCCCCGAAGTGCAAGGAAAACCCACCGCCAACCTGCCGAACACTCACTAAAACCCGTAAAACAGCTGGATTAACCCTGTCGAATACGCCGGAGAAACCCGAGCAGCCGCTGATCACAGCGCAGAGCAGCCGCCAGAAAAACCCGACACCGCAGACGAATGGAGTGAAAAAAAAAAAATGTTCGCCTGAATGTTTGAAAAGTGAAACGCTGTTTGCAGAAACTACAGAACGAAAATGTCTGAAATGTACATATAAGATCCAATGAATGATAATAAAAAGGGCTGTTACAGAAAAAAACATTTAAAAAAAAAACGGGAAAAAGATTTTCGCAAAAAAATCCCGAAAAATGCCTAAAAGATCCTAAAAAATCTATAAATAAAGAGAATTTTTACTGCAGAATATTATAATCAACGGTTTATTGGATATTGAATTAAAACAGGAATATTTTTAACATTGAAGCCTATGGGATTCGCCTGAATAAATCTGCCGCATGAAACCACCGAACAGCAGGACATTTCGGCAACTTTTCACTGCTGCTTTTTGTTCTCTGAATAGCCGAAGCATTGCTTCTCTATGGGGAATTCACTGCCCTCGAGCAGACACCGAACAGGCACCAAATGTGCAGGCAATTTGCCAGGATTTGGTGAACTGCCTGCGCTCTGAATAGCCGAATGGCCAGGAAAGGTAACCATATGCTGAATTTCACTGTTTGGTCACCTTTCGGCCACAATTCGGATCTCTTTGAATAACCCTGTCTATAATTTTATAAAAGACCTTTTTATTATTTAGACAAATTTTTACTACATTTTTAGTGATTGAAACTCCAATTAGGAGAATAGGAGACTTATTTTTTGTTCTTTAGCTCGATGAATTGGCTGACGCCAAATCGGGGCAACTCGGCGACTTTTGCTGATGTTTGGTAACTGCTTCGTTGACTCCAATTTCGGAAAAATACGATGACCATTCGCTAAAATGTGAGTTTGCCGTATTGCCAGCGAAACGCAAAGCTTCATTGTAACATTGTCAGAAATCTTGTCTTTGGTTTGTCATGGATTATTGCTTGTAGATTGACGTGAAAAAGAAAACCTAAGGCTGCAACATATTAAAAATTACAACGATCTTTGTATAAATATATTCTTACATATTACTATACTAATTCTTTATGTATTTGTATTTAAGCTTCTCTCTGACTGAATGAATACAGTAAGGCTTCAAGCACAATATTTTATTTTTTGACATATATAAATTTCTACACAGACCACAGTACAACAAATTCACAAGAGGGAGTCTTCATTTCAGGTGTTTTAAAGATTTAAGAGGATATTCAGAGAGAGACGATCTGGCCCTGAAATGTCACCAAACAGGGAATTTCCCCGTACATTGACATTTCGCGGCCATTCGGCTATTCAGAGAGCAGGCAAATATGGTCATTGTTCGGCAGTGAAATCCCCCATAGAGAACCAATGATTAATCTATTCAGAGAACACCGAACAGCAGTGAAAAGTTGCTGAAGTGTCCTGCTGTTAGGTGATTTCATTTGACAATTTGGCAGGTTTATTCAGACGAACCCCATAGGCTTCAATGTTAAAAATATTCCCGTTTTTTTATACAATATCTAATCAACAGCTTATTATTTTAATGTGCAGTAAAAAGTCTCTTCATTTATTGATTTTTATTAGGATCTTTTAGGCACTTTTGGTGATTTTTTAGGCAAATTTTTTTTCTGTATTTTTTTAACCCTTTCGCTGCTGAGCCATTTCACATCTATGTGCTGAGCTCATTTTTATCGCTTTCGCTCATCATGTTTAAACACGATTTGAAGCCACATTTTATTAAATGACCCAGACATATTACATTTAGTTCTTTCCGCCAGACTCCGCAGATTCATAATATATCATTATTATATGTATATGTCATGCTCTGCCTGTATATTATAACTTAAAATGCAATAAAATTTAAATTTTTAATCATCTACAGCGTGTAAAGTGTTTTTTTCACATTTTATCATGTGAGAGTTTGTGTTATATTTTCTATGGGGTGCGCTTGTTTAAAAAAATTAGAAATGGGGACTCGTTACTTTTTTTAGGGGGAATTACGTGATTTTTAGCAAACGCTTTCCATAGAAAAAATCATTAGTGCAGCATCATTGTTCACATTATAATTGAAATGGGAACAATATTGCTGCATTAATAATTTTTTTTTAAATTTTTAAATTATTTTCATTTTATTTTTTTAACTTTTAACATGGTCATGTATCATTCGAAAGGCCATGCTCAGGCTTTTCGAATGATACCCTCCATGACCCCCTAGCTGCCATCTTTCTGGGGAAATCCCCGGGCAGCTAGGGGTTTCCCACCTAACTGACATCATCACGCCATGCGCGATGACGTCCGGAAGCAAGGGGGGAACCAGAGGTGGAGAGGGCGGCCCCCACCGGAGCTAGGCCGCGATGCGGCTCCAGATGGCAGCCCAATGCCTGAGGGGTTAAAGCCAGGCACCGCTTAAGGTCAGACGAACGCATTCTGAGCACACTGTGTGTCCGTGCACAACTGACGTACTTTCTGACTGATGATACTGTAGACACCACACGGTTTGCTTTTTTTGACTGACGTTTTTTTTGACTGATGTTGATGGGAAATAAAATTAATATGTAAAATGAAAAAAATTGATGCATGATATGAAAAAACATTTTGTCCGTCAAAAATGCTGGACGTCACAAATGCAGTCCGTCAGACTACGATCCATCACTCACACACAAAGCTACGCGGACGTGGTGCACTCTGTGCGTCCATCCTAGCGGTTTGACGTTCTTACCTAAATTGCATCTGGTGCCACGTGCGTTGTGCATCCGCACTTCTGTGCGGACGTACTTCATGTGTGGGTCTCTATTGATCATAATTTTATGCTACGACGGACGTTAAAATGTGCGGCAACACAGACATGATCACTGCGTTTGTCTAACACGGGCCTAAAAGGGGAACTCTCCCTTTTTAAGCAGTGCCTGGTTTTTAGCGGTGGTAAACCAAAAGGATCCCCCCTCCCTTTCAGACGATCTCCCGGCGTTGCATGGCGCAATGATGTCATTGACATTGGGAGGGGCATAAATTCGGTGTCTGTCTTTCCTGAAGTCAGCAGGCCGCGGGACCCCGGGGAGAGGTAAATATTTCTCCCAGGTCTCCCACTTGCGAGTGACATGTTGAGAACGTCCTCCACATATATCGGGAGTCAATGACGATGTTCCCCACACATCACCTGCATTGAAAGGGTTAAAGCGACTTTTCTTTTTTCTGTAACAGACCTTTTAATTATCATTCATAGGACCATATATGTAAATTCCAGGTATTTTTGTTCTGTAGTTTTTTTCACACAGCGTTTCAATTGTATTGATTTTGCTTTTTTTCCCGTCCGGCGGCTTGTCGGCTTTCTCCTGCGGCTAGTCGGCACTGTGCTCAGCAGCTCATCTGCTGTATTTGCCAGCCCTCCGGCATGTTTGCAGTTGTTCGTCGGGTTGGTGGCAGTGGGTTTGTGCTGGCGGCCGGCAGGTTGGCGGCGGCATTCTGCTTCCACTTCCCTGCACTTCGGGGAGTGGACCCTGCGGTGCTTGCTGAATTCACTGCATGGTGGGGAAATTTGATTCCCCGAAGTGCAGGTAAGTGAGGGGAACAAGAGAGCACCGAAATATTGGCGACAACCCCCTTAGTCACTAGTTTAGTGATAAAGTGTGCCAGAGTTATATGCAGATTTTTAATAGTAATTCTTATAAAATTATAGCTGTATTAGTTCACCATAAACTCTGCTGTAGAGGGGCTGTGAAACTGTTTCTCAGGACAATTTATGGACACTCCAGCTGTTCTGGCATAGTAACCTGGCAGCCACTGCGTCTTACTACAAAAACACATGTGATCCCGGGATCCTGAAGTTTTCGTAATGTTATCCTTATGGGAATTTGCTCCCCTTCCTTGAAGAAACCGACGTGGCCGTATCTCTGAAACACTGCCGGAACGACATTAAAAATCAATAAAATGCATGAAGAACGCCCCAGAGAGTCTTTGTATCTTTTATTAATACTTCCCTCTTAAATGTAATTGAGCTTATCTAATTTTAGAGGATGGAATTCTCTTTTAAAACGTATTACAAGTTATGCAGCCTTTTCTCAAGGCTGTGAAAAAACACAGGGCTGTCTTTCTTTGGGTCCTGTACAGTGTAAAAACAATTCAGCATATTAACGATGAAGAAGACGCCACATTCAAAACCATCTTTTATCAGTCACCATGGGATAAATAATACTTTTGTATTTATTATTTAAAACAATTTTTAAATGGTTAGAGGAATCTGATATACTTGAAGGGCAACTATTTTTTTTTTTAAAGTAAGCCTTGATAAATCCAATGTGGTAAAAGAAGCATTGCAGCAATTTAGAGGATATACTTATTTTCTGCCAACAAAGAGATAATTCTGTTTCACCAGCATGCTTCAGCATACTGTAGACTACAGCTCTATGCTGTGTTACTTTTCTAGATCAGGGACGAGGAAAGGACTCTTGATAGAGATACACGGGTCTATTCAAAGAAAAGTGAACCTCAGGAGAATGAAGAGAAGTGAAAATTCTAAGTCAAAATAGCCAAACCAGAAGAATTCTCCCATTTATCTCACTTTCCAAATCGGCTATTTGATCTAGATTGTTTTGTTCTCCTGGCATGTTCTCCTGGTTTTCACCTTTCTCTGAATAACCCTGTCTATGTTGTTTGGAGGGAGGATTGAGACCAGTTTACAGAGAGCTATTGGAAGACTAAATGCTCTGTTGAAAAACACAATATAATCTCTGCATCTCTATAATTCAGTGAAAAATGAAAAATATATATATATATATCATTACTGGAAAGCCTTTTCAAAGATATAAATGAGCAGCAGATAGAATATACGTAAAGTAGAAACACTACCAGAATATCCCTTTAACCCATTTACTACCGTGATTAAGAAGTAGCAGACACAGCATCTCGAGATCATGTTACACGATCTGGAGCTTTGCTGCATTGTGGCAAATTAAATTTGATTGTTGCAAAAACATTTTGTTTTTATCCCGGCTCTAGAACATGCCCATAAAGATTTAGCACCCTGGGCGTGATGCCGCCTGTGCTAATATTTTTTCAAAGCAGCTGGGAATGTGTCTAAAGGGATTACTCACCAGTGGCAACTCTAGGAACAATATATGGGGGGCACATAAAATACCACAGTCAAAACTGTAGGGGCACTAACAAGGGCGTAACTAGAAATCACAGGACCCCATAGCAAAATGTTGTATGCCCCCCCCCCGCCTGCAACCTAACACCTACCCCTGCAGTCTACCCCCCCCCCACACTCAAAAAAAATGAACTAATGCCATTGAACAACACAGTATCGCAGAGCATATCATGAAGCTGCACAGCAATAAAACTCATTGTAATGTGCGGTGTGTATGAGCGTATCACAGAGCTGCACAGCAATAAACTCATGGAAATGGGCAGTGTGTGGGTATAAGCATACACAGAATCCACAGCCTTAAACGTTCAAAGTAATAGGCATAGGAGTATACACAGGAGCCACAGCAATATTACTGACAGTAATGGCTGGGGTGTATGGGCATAGAATCCACAGCAAAATAACTCACAGTAATGGCTGGGGTGTATGGGCACAGAATCCACAGCAATATAACTCAGTCATGAACAAATTGAGAAAAGAATAGGGGGGGTGTGGTGCTTCCCAGTGTTTAAAAACACACAAAATGTTTTGACTTAGCTTTCAGCTTGATTTATACGTAGCTCTGTAACCATACTTGGAATTAGACCTTAGTAGAAAACATAATGGACATAGCATAATACAGTCAATAATGATTACATATATTAAGTTGGTGGATTACAAAACTCACACTCCAGAGAGCCTAGCCTGGCTCTAGTGTATACGCCTATGGCTTGATTTCATACGGCCCACCCACTGACCACAAACGATGGTACCGTCTTCAGATACCTCAAAGGCATAAAAAACATAACACATATCACAAAAATATTTTTAAGGAGTGTACGTAGATCAGATCCACTCACGTGTTTTGGAGCCTATCTAGGCTCTTTTGAATTCGCCCGGGAGTTTGTTTGTAAGGCCCAACTCCTGCAAAAGGCCTCTTTGGTCAAATGGAAGAGATACCTCGAAGTAGTAAAAAATCAGGATTTATTCCAAAATGGCTCAATCGCCCATAAGAACAAAAATAAAAACAATAGAATTAACAGAATGTATAAAACCGAACGCGTTTCACCTAGGCAATGTGTGCCCTAAGGCTTCCTCAGCGGTACTGCAGTACCGCTGTACCGCAGAGGAAGCCTTAGGGCCCACCTTGCCTAGGTGAAACGCGTTTGGTTTTATACATTCTGTTAATTTTATTGTCTTTATTTTTGTGTATATTGGCCGGACCGCGTGACCTGCGTACTTATGCAGCCGCCTTCCCTTCAACACGGTCTCTCACGCTATTCAGGACCGGGCAACCCCTGCATGGTGGTGCCCGAGGGCCCGACGGGAGAGTCCGGGCTCGCTCCTCTTCACCGGGCTCCACTCGGCTGCGGGCCCCATAGCGCCCGCGTGGGTCGCTATGGCAGTAGTTCCCCCATTGGGCACTAATAATTTTCACCACTAAATCATACCACTGAAAAAACCCTAAATAAGTATATGTAAATAAGATTCCATAATCCCAGAGTAATGTGATACAATGATACCGTTATGTTTTAACCTGATACTTAAATGTAATATTTTATTTGCTGCAAATCAACGGTTTTTGCCAATGTCCGATAACTGCTTCAGCGACTCCAATTTTCGCAAATTACGGTGACCATTCGCTAACTAGGGTATTCACCCTATTTTCGGCAAAATTAATTCCCTGAAATGTGACAGAAAGCATAGGCTCTAAATATGAATTGACCCTTTAGAGTCTAACTTCCATAATAACCCATAAAATTCCATTAAAGCCGGGAATATAATAAAAATAATAAACAGTGTGGCATGTAGCCTACCCAATAACCCCTAAAATTCCATTAATTTAGAAAAAACACGAAATGAATAGACTGAGGCATGTAGCCTACCCATTAACCCCTAAAATGTCATTAATCAAGGGAAAACATTAAGGCCCCTATTACATTCTTCGCGCAGTGCGTTTGCGAGCGCAAATGCGTATTTGCGCGAGGGGAAAAAAACCTTTGCGCCGAACATCGTATTACAACATTCGCGCAAACGATGTGCATTATCGTTTAACGCGGATGGACCTGCACGAGCGTGATGAACTGTGCGCATCCTATACTTAACATTGTGAGCGCAAATTCGTTCGTGCGCTGGTACGCGGATGGTATTACAATAGATGCGCATCTTTTTACGAACGACGTTTGCGAGCATAATTTTAACGTCTTTGAAAAGCTGGTGGTAACTGCAAATCGGAACATTCTGGCCGAAACGAAAAACACCAGCACGAAAAAAAAATACAGCACAGTAGAGTTACACATTCTACACATACCCAAACAAAAAAATTGGGAATTCGTGCATATTTTTTTTATTGCTGCAGCATGTATACTCAGATTTACTTTGACAGGCGCAAAAACTTAAGTGAGTCAATTAAGGTAAATTGATGTCAATTAAGGTTCTTAATTCTGATTGCACACAGATTTACGTGTGCAACGTTACTGCGCGCGTATTACACTTCGTTTTGCGTGTCGTTTTTACGAATGTTATTTTTTGACAGATGAAAAAATGTGTTCGGTTTGGAATGCCACGTTAATTTTGGCGCGATAACGCTGGTCGATGTGCGCAAAAAAATTTGCGCTGAGCGAACGAAATTGCGCAAAGAATGTAATAGGGGCCTAAATGAATAGACTGTGGGGCATGTAGTCTATCCATTAACTCCTAAAATGCCAGTTATCAATTGAAAATGTGAAATATATACACTGTGAGGCATGCAGGCTACCCATTAACCCCTAAAATTCCAGTAATCAAGTTAAAACATGAAATGTATACACTCTGAGACATGTAGCCTACCCATTAACTCCTAAAATGCCATTAATAAATGAAAAAATAAAATGTATACTGCGAGGAATGAACCAATTGCCCCCCCTGGCACCTCCTAGTGACGCCTATGTTACTCACTAACCTCCGAACTGGCCCCGAATTGCAGAATTTCATTGTTCAGTGCAATTTCAGGAAATTTGTTTATTCACGAAGCTGTCAATTCGGCAAATACTGGCAAATTGACAACGAAATATGGTGAAATTCCCCACAAATCAACGGCGTTCAGTGAAATTGCCCCTTAAATTGCAGAAAAAAGCCCTGATATACGGTGTTTTGGTTTGAGAGAGGTTTAAACAGGAGAAAAATGGAATATCTTTTTTTTTTTAATTAAAGACCATTTATTCTTTTTATTTTTTTAAAGATCTTTTTGTGGGGGGTGTCCAGATGCTGGCTCGAGTGGACGTGTGGCAGAGGAGCTCCTCCATCGAACTATCCCTTTAACCGGCTGGGTGGAGTAGAGGTAACATCACTGCTCTGCATGGAGAGAGCCTGTGGAGTCATGGGTTTGATCCCAGCGAGCAACCTCTCCAGCAAGACTGGGGTCAGACTAACACATTTTTAACATGCGTTTAGGCGCACTTAATCACGGCCGCAGTTGCCTCAAATGATGGGCAATGACAGCCAATGTACGAAGTACGGCCGCACGAAAGTCCGGCCTCGCAACGCAAGTGGAAAATGAACACATTTTTCGAGAATGCAGAACCGCTAGTACTGACGTACAGAATGCGCTGCGGCAGCATAGCGGCATGTGTGCGTGATTAGGAGATGTCAGACGCTGCTAATGTCCAGCCTACATAACGTCCAGACGCAAAAAGTGTTTTATTGATGATCCATAAAAAATCACGTAGGAAAATGCGCATCGTCTGACCGTTTTTTGCGCATTCCGTGAAAAAATACGTCAATGCGTTTGGACGCACTTTTTGACGGTCGCTGCGAATAATGCTTTCGTTTGACCCTAGCCTTAGTGTCCTAGGGCAAGACACCTAACGGTACATACTCGCCACCCAGGACATACTTGAAAACGAGAGAAATCTCAATGAATCCTTCCTGGTAAAATCCTTTCTCAAAAAAAACAAAACGAATTCTTGCACTTTAGCTCCCTGTCCGCAGCTTGGTCTGGCACCGGAGCTGATTTGCAGTGACTTCTCACAGCGGTGTGCCGCCTCCGACTCCTCGGGAGGTGTTCTAAGCGGACTTTGCACCCTGTTGCCGGCAGCCATCTTGGATGCGGCCTGCATTTGATATAAAAAACAAGATAATTTTGTAGTTTTTTGAAGACAGTTTTTAGTTTCAATTTTTTTAACCCCTTCACTACCAAGTGATTTTTGTTGAAAATATTTTTCTCATAACATTTATTTGAAACACCAGATGCAAAGTTAACAAATATAGGGCTATATTACATAGTTGGTGCTAACTTAACCAGAGCTGTTGTAAACTTCCCAGAGCCATTATAGTCTATGGAGGTTTTCAGTTTACAACAGCTCTGGTTAAGTTAACACCAACATTGTAATATGGCCCATAGGGTAAAATAGAAATTTTGCACATAGATTTGAGTGTTTTTTAAAAAATTTGCTCATTTATCTCTTACAGTAATATTGTAGCTGTGAAAGATTCTGAACTCAAGATGGTGTCTGCTATCTCACACAATGTCACACAGGGTCTGCATTATCAGCATGCAGGCAGGAATGGCCTTTGTGTTACATACAGTAACTGTGATAAATGTAAATAATACAAATTATATAAAGCTCTCCTGCTTATGGGGGCCTATAAAAATATTATCTGTATGTGGCATAATACCTGTATATGTAAATTACAAAATTCTTATGTGGGTCTCTATTGATCATGATTCTATTCTGCGACGGACGTTAAACTGTGCGGCAACACGGACGTGATAACTGCAGTCGTCTGACATTAGCCTTAGGGACACATTACAATCTCCACGCTAAAACAGGGGCGGTAGGGAGAAAAAATTGCGCCCTCAGTTTTCCCCCTACCTCCCCCGTTTTAGCGTGGTATTACAAGACAGGCGCTTAAAAAGCTGCCTGCATTGTTTCTGCAAGCTATAGCCCCACGATGCTCGTGGCAGCGCTGAGCGCAGCCTCGAGCATCCACTCGATGGAGTCCATAGTACTCCATTGAGCCAGACGCCGGCGGTCACATGAGATCCAGCGAGATCCAGTCAGCGTAGTGATATGTAGGGAGAGACTGGGGGGACTTTTTCCCCCAGTCTTTCCCTGCCACTGCCGGACGGAGGAGGCGGTCCGGAGCCGCGGTCCTCGCGGCGGGACAGGAGGTGAGTATGTGATTCTTTTTTTCATTTTTTTTGCTGGTGTTAACGGATTCTGCAGAAGCGGAATCCGTTAACACCAAGTCCTAGCTTTGGTTAACTTTCCGCTAACCAGAGCCGGACGTTAATCAGCGCTAGGACTTTGCGCTCCCCGTGTTAAGTATAAGGATTGCAAAGTACAGTAACCTCGCGCTGAAAAGCGCAAGGTACCAAACGCAAACGGGTTACTTAACCCGTTTGCGTTTGGATTGTAATATGTGGTAGACACTGCGGCTAACGTTAATGCTCATGCAAGTAATGTTGCCTTTAGTCTTTTTTATTTTGTAACAGACATTTTTATTACTTTTTAAAGGACCTTTTTTATTATTTGGACATATTTTTACTACATCTAAGCTTTTAAGCTCCTATTAGTAAAAAGAGGAAGTCTCCTATTCTCCTATCAGTTTGGTGAAATTCAACAATGCCAATTTGGCGCAGTTTAGCACAATTCAGCGCAATTCGGCTGTTTTCGCCGATATCCGACAACAGATTCAAATTCCAATTTCAGAAAAATAAGTCAACATTCACTAAATAGTGAATTCACAGAATTTTTGGTGAAATGAAATTGCCTAAGTGTACCGAAATGCAGCGAAAATATTACACATATTACTCATGCATGTTATTTTTTTTATGATTCATTAGTGTATGACTGCCTCGGTGCTAGATGTGATACAAAGTAACTCAGTGCAGAACATGCCCCGAACGCCTGTAAATGCCTATATGGGTCTTAAGAGAGAGTAATGTAATTTCTTTCTATCCAATCTTTCAATAAAAAGTGGGAAATGCGGTATGAGGAGTAGCAGCAGATGTTTGGCAGTTTGTCTGTATAAGCACGGAAAAACCCTCGGATATTACTGTATACCGTATACTTTCCATTTCTACTAATTCCTCTGTTTGTGGTATTTCCATGGCTCATTGTAACCTGGCTTGCATACAGGGTTGAGGATGCACAAATTGGTGACATCTGCTACACCCTTTATCCTCTAATAATTTTTTGGATTATGCTGAAGTTAGCAGAATGGGAAGAAGAGAAAAGCGTTCCCAAGCATTTATTTCATTAAATAGTTATATTTGTCTCTAATAATTTTGCGATGTTTATATTTCTTCCAAATGCAACAGTTTCAGATTTCTTTTTCTTTTTTCCTAACTTCCTTTTCATACGTGGCTAAAATTCTGAAAAACCTCCTCTTGCCATCATTTTGTTGTCTTATGCTTTCTTAGGATATGTCTATGTATGCTATTTCTTGTGATTTGTGGTATGGAGGGTTTAACATTAAAGAGGACAAAAAGTGAGGTTAATAGTAGTTGTTTTTTGCTTGGAATGAGCATCACTCAGCAACAAACACAAGGCTGTCTCCTACTAATGAGGGGTAACTAGCCTGGAACGTTTGTCCAGGAGTGTCTTGTGGTTTATTGCATACCCTAACCTATGCTTGAAGCTGTCTAGTATGACTATGCGCTAGCAAGGAGGATGACAGGACAAAAGCAGACTTTTCATGAAAAAAAGTAAGAAATATCCTACCCGGAGTTCCTTGTTGCATATGGGGAGTGTAGGAAATGAGCTGTGTGGTCAAAGCAGTGTTCTGAGTTGCTTCGACGTGTGTATGATGAGAGAGAATGAGCCCCTGCACTCATGTTTCAGGATGCAGATTCAAGTCCAACTGGAGAGCACTCCAGGTGGGCTTAAGTTTCTATCCATGGAGATAAAACATAACTCTCAACAGAGATAAATTAAATACAATTGTGACATAGAAATATAATAACAACATACAATGATCATGATCATATAGGACAAACAACACAAAACTATAATCTGTCTGACCCTATAAGATGTTCAATATCACTAATTTGGAGCACTGACGAGCTTTGATGGGCGAAACGCGTGTTGAGTGTGTACGGAGTTAGGGGCCACTTTTTCAAAAAAAAAATCACATTTTTAATCAATCTCTAGCTTATAATGTCGGCGCTGTGATTTATCTATTTTCCCAATAAGCGCTATGGATATGGCTGGTTGCCAACGCGGTATTTGAACCATTATTGCTTTGCTATTTGAACCAGATTTCTCTGTCACTTTGGCAAATATTTGATTGCCCAACCTCCTTTCCATCTATACATGACTGAATGGCAACTCTGCCAGTATTGCTTGATGCATTGTGGTTATTAGACCATTTCTAATATCTTCAAATTAGGGATATTGTTGAACGTTTTTTAGGGTCAGACAGATTATAGTTTTGTGTTGTTTGTCCAATATGATCGTGATCACTGTGTGTTGTTATTATACCTCTATGTCACTTTTGTATTTAAATTATCTGTATTAAAAGTTACTTTTTATCTCCACGAGTAGAAACTTAAGCCCACCTGGAATGCTCTCCAGTTGGACTTGAATCTGCATTGTTCTAAGAGGGCCAAAACCCCTGTATTCTTCTGTGTTAATCGCATATTCTGTGTTTAGTATCCTTACCTTTACCCATGTTACTGTTTATCACTCGTGCAGTCACAGTGGTAGATCATTCATGTTTCAGGATGTGTGCATGATGAGAGAGAATGAGCCCCTGCACTCATGTTTCAGGATGTGTGTATGATGAGAGAGAATGTTTCAGGATGTGTGTATGATGAGAGAGAATGTTTCAGGATGTGTGTATGATGAGAGAGAATGTTTCAGGACGTGTGTATAATGAGAGAGAATGAGCCCCTGCACTCATGTTTCAGGATGTGTGTATGATGAGAGAGAATGTTTCAGGATGTGTGTATGATGAGACAGTATGTTTCAGGATGTGTGTATGATGAGAGAGAATGAGCCCCTGCACTCATGTGTCAGGATGTGTGTATAATGAGAGAGAATGAGCCCCTGCACTCACGTTTCAGGATGTGTGTATGATGAGAGAGAATGAGCCCCTGCTCTCACGTTTCAGGATGTGTGTATGATGAGAGAGAATGAGCCCCTGCACTCATGTTTCAGGATGTGTGTATGATGAGAGAGAATGAGCCCCTGCTCTCACGTTTCAGGATGTGTGTATGATGAGAGAGAATGAGCCCCTGCACTCATGTTTCAGGATGTGTGTATGATGAGAGAGAATGTTTCAGGATGTGTGTATGATGAGAGAGAATGTTTCAGGATGTGTGTATGATGAGAGAGAATGTTTCAGGATGTGTGTATGATGAGAGAGTATGTTTCAGGATGTGTGTATAATGAGAGAGAATGAGCCCCTTCACTCACGTTTCAGGATGTGTGTATGATGAGAGAATGAGCCCCTGCACTCACGTTTCAGGATGTGTGTATGATGAGAGAGTATGTTTCAGGATGTGTGTATGATGAGAGAGAATGAGCCCCTTCACTCACGTTTCAGGATGTGTGTATGATGAGAGAATGAGCCCCTGCACTCACGTTTCAGGATGTGTGTATGATGAGAGAGAATGAGCCCCTGCACTCATGTTTCAGGATGTGTGTATGATGAGAGAGAATGTTCAGGATGTGTGTATGATGAGAGAGAATGTTTCAGGATGTGTGTATGATGAGAGAGAATGTTTCAGGATGTGTGTATGATGAGAGAGAATGTTTCAGGATGTGTGTATGATGAGAGAGAATGAGCCCCTTCACTCACGTTTCAGGATGTGTGTATGATGAGAGAATGAGCCCCTGCACTCACGTTTCAGGATGTGTGTATGATGAGAGAGAATGAGCCCCTGCACTCATGTTTCAGGATGTGTGTATGATGAGAGAGAATGTTTCAGGATGTGTGTATGATGAGAGAGAATGTTTCAGGATGTGTGTATGATGAGAGAGAATGTTTCAGGATGTGTGTATGATGAGAGAGAATGTTTCAGGATGTGTGTATGATGAGAGAGAATGAGCCCCTTCACTCACGTTTCAGGATGTGTGTATGATGAGAGAGAATAAGCCCCTTCGCTCACGTTTCAGGATGTGTGTATGATGAGAGAGTATGTTTCAGGATGTGTGTATGATGAGAGAGAATGAGCCCCTTCACTCACGTTTCAGGATGTGTGTATGATGAGAGAGAATAAGCCCCTGCACTCACGTGTCAGGATGTGTGTATGATGAGAGAGAATAAGCCCCTTCGCTCACGTTTCAGGATGTGTGTATGATGAGAGAGAATGAGCCCCTGCACTCACGTGTCAGGATGTGTGTATGATGAGAGAGAATGAGTCCCTGCACTCACGTTTCACAGATCAAGTTGCTGTGGTACAGCTTCGGCCAAACGTAAAAGAGAGGAGAACGTCAGAGGTCTTACTGTAATTAGACCATTTGAAAAGTAGCATGCAGCAACCGGTTCAATGTTTCAGTCTGAGATTTTCACATGAAAAGTATCTTTTTTTTTTTTACGCATTCATTATGGCAACCATGTATACATGATATGCAGAGCCTTCACACAGACTTCAATATCACGTACACATGATTTCTGCCAGCAAAGCACATTAGTTGACAATTTTTAGTAAAGATATTTGTCTGCAAATTTGCTTTAAAACAGTATTGGAATTGTAAGCTCATAGCATAAAGGCTGTGCTGCCAGCCAATATGCTATGAATGTCTCCTGCTGTTGTGCAAGAATCTCTGTAAACTCAGCCTGGACACCAGCATGAAGGATATTCAGTGCAGGAGCCGGAATTAACCAGTAGGTGGAGCCCTCTGCATCAGAATGAATCTTCCTGCACCCAGAGTTTGGGAATACCAGGGGTTATGTCTGTGTGTTGTTATGGGCTAGAGGGTAATTTGAACAGAAACTTCAGTTTTTCAGTGGTGCTCTGCAAGCCATCTGGTAGTGAAAGGGTTAAATGACAGAAAGGTTGCTGTAACATTGCTCATTCTTGTTTAGAGAGTAAGTGATAAATGTATACAAAATATATTAAATGCAGACATCCCAACCTGCAAAAACAAGTTTTTGTTAAACTGGCAGACGGAAGCAGTTTCACGCACCGACTCCATAATGGGTGCTGCAGGTACCAGGAGGACCTCGGTGCCCGGCATGCCTCTCATCTCTAGGGATCCCACCTCTCCCAATTCTGGGAGTTTCATAAGTTGAACCCAGGACATACTTGAAAACGAGAGAAATCTCAATGTATCCTTCCTGGTAAAAATCCTTTATAAATAAAATAAATAAAAAATTTGCGGGTGTCAGGGAGGCCGCATTCACTTCAGGGAGACTCCCTGGATTTCCCTGTAAATGTATAAGATGAACAAATATTTATGACGCATGTTTCTTCTTTGTCTTTAAAACTGGAAAACACAGAGTTCTCTGAAAAACTTGCCCGCCCTAAGGAGACCTGATCCTGCTTCTGGATACATTGGGCCTCATTCCAGTCAACATGGGGACGCTAACAGGGAAAATCTGCAGCTGCATCCCCATTTACAGTGATATTCTGGGGCACTCGCTACCTCAGCACCTTTTCCCCAGAAAGCAGCACTAACCACTGGGATACTCCATAGGACTCCACGAAGGGTCGCGCTTCCGGGCCATGAGCCCTGCTCGATCTCGCTCATGAACTATTTGCTCCCAGTCTCACTCTGCCCATGGTAGCACTTTGTAATACCTTACTTATCGAAGCACCAATGCCCGTTTGCGCTCCCCATGCTAAGTATAGGATGCGCAAAGTACAGTATCTGCAGGGCTGGGGCTTTATTTCAATTAATGTAACCAGGCTTGTAACTAGGGCTGAATTTACATCTCAGGAGACTGTAGGCACAGAAATGTGGAGCACACTCCACCCCTCCAAAATTAGTGGCAAAATTATGTTTTAAATTTTTGTTTTGGGCAAACACAAAAAAATTAAAAAAAATTAAAAAGACTGAAAAACATTTTCTCTCTGCGCTCAAATCAGAGGGATCAGAGAATCTGTTGCCTCAGTTGAGTTAGTGCAGCGGCAAGAATATATTGCCTCTGCCTTAGAAAAAAAGTAAATTTCGCACTTAATTTTGTTTTTAATTTGTTTATTTTTAAACATTACATGGTCATATTTGGTATTAATGGAAGGGCCCTGGATTTTCCAAAGACACTTCATTTGACCTTGTGTAGTGTAAAATCTAGAGATGCATGGTTTCAAAGCCCCCCTGTCTCTCCTCATTGCAATGCCACTGTCTAGGTTGTCGATGAAACAATGCATTGTGTAATCACCTCCAAACCTGCTGGTAACGTGGGAAATGAGAAGGTGAGTTAGTGCAGCATCAATGCTCACTTAATAATTGAAAAGTGAACAACAGTGCTGAATTGGAAATAGAAAAATAAAAATATTAGTTTATTTTTCTTTAAACCTACCCTGGTCATGTTTGGTATCATTGGAAAGGCCATAATTGGTACCAATGAAACCTTATATGTCCTTCTAGCCAGTAGGGCTACAGAGATACAGGGGTATAAATGATTGTAAATTTTATTTTTTTTACAGATGAAGTCGCCTCCTTGTGGCAGGTGCCAGAAGGCACATGCCTTCTCCACCTTTTTATAAATCCAGCCCTGCTTGTAACTGAAAGAAAGCTCCAGCCCTACTAATTGCTCTGCACACAGATTCATTGTCTCTAGATCTGTACAAGCTCAGTGAGCTCTCCTTCCATGCAGCCAGCTACAATGTATCCAGCAGTGAGAGAGGGACCCCACCGCTGTCTGCCAGTCCTGGTTTTAACAGTTTCACAGCAGGCAGCCTAAAAGCTGCTTGCTGACAGCTCTCAGCCAAAAGCATCCTGTCCCCCACCCATACAAACACTAGCCATGAACCTTTACAGACATTTGAGGGCAAGTGCCACAGGTGTGTGGTTGTGCCCCCGCACAGACTGACAACTAGTGAGCTCTGAGCAATAGAAGATAATGGGGTCCCTTATGCCCTGCCCACATAAGGAAATGCCTACACAAACCCTAGCCACTTGTACATTCTTGTGTTAGACTAATTTTCAAAGTAAATATTTTAATAATAAAATCTACTCGGACACACATGAAAAAAAGTCATGATGCCCCCCTCTAGACTTACAGATGGCCACCGCTCCACTATGGCAGCTATCACCAAGTCACAGCACAGAAGGTCCCAGTGGCAGACTTGGCTAGTTGTCGACCACTTTTAAGGTTTATAGGATATTATACATTACTGATGCAGTAATGTGCAGTGTCTATGGGTGTATGTAGCGTCACAGCAATAAAATTCACAATAATGTGTGGTGTGTATAAGTATATCTCGGAGCTCCACAGCAATAAAAAATCTCATACAGGTCTATTCACTAAAGGTGAAACTCAGGAGAATTGGTAGGAGAAGTGAAAAATCCAGGTGAAAATAGACAAACCAGAAAAATTCTCTCATTTATCTCACTTTCCAAATCGGCTATTTGGTCTAGATTGCCAATTCTGCGGAGTTTCACCTTTTAGTGAATAGACCTGATAGTAATGTATGGTGTGTATAAGTGTATCACAAACAGTAAAACTCACAGTAATGTGAGTTAAAAGTTAGTTAGGGTTCGATGCTAGGGTTAGAAATTAGGGTTTGAAGCTAGGGTTAGGTGTTATGTTTAGAAGCTTGGTTTAGATGTTACGGCCAGATGTTGGGTTTAGAAGCTTGGGCTAGATGTTATGGTCAGATGTTGGGTTTAGAAACTTGGGTTAGATGTTAGGGATTGAAGCTAGGGTTAGATGTAATAGTCAGATGTTGGGTTTAGATTTTACGGTTTAGACATTAGTGTTAGATGTTAGGGCTAGATGTTTAGGATTGGACATTAGGGCTAGAAATTAGGGTTAGATGCTAGAGTTAAAAATTAGGATTAAAAGATAGGTTTAGAAATCATGGATACAAGCTAGGGCTAGAAATTAAGGTTAGAAATTAGAGAGGGAGGGAGATAGACAGCCAGAAAAAGAGTCAGAGTGATGGAGAAGAAATGACAAAAAAAGGAGAGGCGGAAAGAGAGAGAGAAAAAGTAAAAGGAGAGTGTGATGGGGAGAAAGAAGACAGAAATGAGGAGAAATACAGTGAAAATTAGACAGAAATGGATAGAGGATAAATATTATAAGGACAGGTGGAAAAATAAACAGATATTCAGAAAGACCGATGCATAAACAGGTAGGAAGACAAAAGAATGGATAAATAGAAAGACAGAGAAATGAGAAACCAGGGCTGGCTCGTCCATGGAGGCCAGATGGAGCCATTGCTCCAGACAACAATTTGCCAGGGGCAGCATTTTGGGCCTCAACTAGGCACACCACACATTACTGTGAATTTTATTCCTGTACAGCTCTGTGATACACTCATACACACTGCACATTATTGTGAGTTTTATTGCTGTGGAGCTCTGTGATATGCTCATATACACACATTACTTTGAGTACTGCTATGGAGCTCTGATACCGTTTTATTGTGAAACGCTCATACACGGCACATGTTTATTTTTTTGTGGTTTTTTTTGGGGGGGGGGGCATTTCATCCTTGGAACCAGGCAGCACAGTGTCTTGAGCCAGCCCTGGGAGAAACCTTTACCCTCTTCACCTGCGTCTTGCTACACTTTGATGCTTCCAACTCTCTCAGCTGCTCCTTCTGCTGGCTGTCTTCCGGCATCACCACAGCAGAGTCCTCCAGTCATATGACAAGTCCCTGCTACGGGGTCGGGCAGCACAGGGCTTACTGGAACCCTGAGCTACCGGAAAGCTGTAATCCCTGCAGTGCAGGCAGCATTATTTGCTGCCAACCACCGGACATGCTGGGCCAATTCCCTGCTTCTACACCACACATCCATATCCTCTGCAATGAGTAAGACTAAACTTATAAAGTACTGTGGTTTCACCGTTTTCTTTTTGTCCCCTTTATGACACTAAAAATGGGCCTTTTAGGATGATTTCTTTTCTGCAGTGAAATTTGGCTGCCGCTAACTACACATCCCATGTTTCAAATAAATGTTATTTTTTTATAATAAAATGCTCTTTGTAGGAAAGGATTAACCAATTAATAAAAACATATTTTGCATTGAAATGAACAAAACATGCATTAATTCCTATAAGTTATTTTTTGTTCTGTTTCCTCCATGACCTCGGTTTACTTTTTATACTGGAGCTCCTCTTAATGTTAAAATACTGAATTGATGTTGAAAAGGAAAGACAGAGTTCTTTTGATATGTATGAAACTATGAATTTCTTCTCATAATGTAAAATAAATAAGTAAAATCCTGTTTGTTCTATTTTTTTTTATAAATGCTAATCTGAGAATAATGACCCTTTGTTCTGAGAACAACTTTAAAATGACCTGCAAGTCCCAACATGCAAGCTAAGTGTTATACCCCAGCAATAAACTATTTATGACTGTTATATTATTTGTATGAATCTATATCAATCAAATGTAAAATGTTCATATTTTTTGTCTAAGGGTACTTGCCATAAAAACGGAAATGTAACAGAACTTTTTTTTATCCAGACTTATGTACGTTCTCATGTTGTAAAAAAGTGTAGATTATGTTTTAATTGAATCCACATGTCAAATTTAGATGTGGCTTCAAATGTCCTGTTGGATTTTTTTATTTTTAGATTTTTTAAATAATTTTTTTAGAGTTGAATATGTGGCATTAAATAATTAGACACCCATTTACTATAGAAATGGAGGACTCGTCCAGAAAGTCTTCATTTAAAATTTCTCTTTCTTTTTATTGACAACACTATATAAAAGTCATAACTAGAGGGAAAAAAACGCTTATTTCTATAGCTCCATGTGAAACAAAACACAACCAGAGGTTTTGGTTTACTTGAATGGCCATTAAAGTGTAAGCTCACCTGTCCCTTCAAGACACCTCTAGTAAGGTGAGTCCTACCTAATGAAACCAAGTGCCGCTCCACTGACCAACCGTACACTCTCATGCTGCTTTTCAGCTAAGAGACAAAATGGTGGGTTTTATTTATACCACCAAAATACGTCCACTTTGGGATTAAAAACAAAACATGGAAAGGAACAGCAGCAAAAATGACCTGACTGGGGTTACAGCAAAATGTACATATATACGGAAAAAAGCGTTGTTGTGCCTATTCCCACCAGGGCGGCTGCAACAACCATGAGAAACCAACCAAGTCAATGCATAAAACATAAGAAAAAAAGTTGGTTTTTGTACGCACTACCTGAGAGTGCGTACAGTAAGGGAATTTGCTGTATGGATTCCGAAGCAGATTCAAAGAGTAGGGCTAATGAAAAATGCTTTTCCATAAAAACACAGGTTTCTAGCACTAACCTGGTAGTGAAAGGGTTAACCTGGCCCTGTAGAAAAGCTCCAGAGCAGTGACAACCCCTATGATGAACATAAACCCAATTATAATAAGTACGCAAGATTTAACTACTTATATTTACCTTACTGCATCCCAAATGTCATGGTTAAAAAAAAAAAAGCCATGATGCAGTTGAACGCAAAACCTATAAAATGAAAATGAAAATTTTAACACTATAAATGCTGGACTCAATGTCGATTCTGGGTTTTTAACCCATTATCATAACGTCACATAACATTCAAAATTCTGGCTGATGCTTTGTTCCTGCTTGGTTTCTTTTTTTTTTTTTCCATGTCTCTCTCAGCCTTCACTGTTTTGTGTTTTTGTTTTTTTTCTTTTTCCCTTTTTTTTTTCATTCAAGTTCTATGATTTCATCTCTGTTATTTTATTATGGGCCCAAGATCCCTCATGCTTTTATTTTCCCATTTTGAACATACCATTTGACTCTCACTTTTTACGACATCTAAATCCCCGACCCATGTGACCCTTAATGTCCTAATTCTATGAACTGATCAGTATAGCTTCCAGACCTGAAGAGAGGAATGCTCTCGAAAGCTTGTCTTTTAAATGTAACGTTAGTCCAATAAAAAAGGTATCACTACGTATTGCTATACTCGTGATTTATATATATATGTCCTCCACCACAACTGTTGTAGATACTGACTTGCCCTACGGGTCCCAAGCATCCACTGCAACTGGTCATCATGCCTAACTCCTAGCTGATGAGGGTCCAACAAACCCGAAACAGCGCTATCCTAGGAGTGGCTTTGACCAGTTGCATAACCTTATCTCTGCTAGAAAGCCACGGTGTGGCATAGCATTGATTTTAGGGTTCTGTGTAATAACAGAACCAGGATGCAAAAAAGTGAGACAGATGTCATTTGCATATCCTACCCAGAATTCCTTGCTGCATATGGGGAATGTGGCACAGGAGCTCTGGGATGCAATTCATCGAATTGCTGTGATGGGCAAGTGGCTTCTGCAATAATAAACAATAATATATATATATATATAAGAGACCAAAATCCAGACGCACACGGAGACTTCCTTTCAAAGTTTAAATAAAATAAAACTTTATTCTGGCATCAAATTTCAATGTTTCAGTCCCCAGAGGGACTTTCCTGAGGAAAGTCCCTCTGGGGACTGAAACGTTGAACTTTGATGCCAGAATAAAGTTTTATTTTATTTAAACTTTGAAAAGAAGTCTCCGTGTGCATCTGGATTTTGGTCTCTTATGTACCTGCAGCTGGATTGACTGCACCGGAGCAAGAAATTTTCGGTATGTGGAGTGTGGGACCTCTTGATCCTTCATGTTTATATATATATATAGGTAAGTGTCTATAAGGGTTGTGGTGAAGGACTAAAAGTGAGACAAAAAGCCTCCACACTATCAAAAGTGTGTTTAATATTGCAGAAGCCACCCGCACATCATAGCAATTCAAAGAATTGCATCCCAGAGCTCCTGTGCCACATTCCCCATATGCAGCAAGGAATTCTGGGTAAGATATGCAAATGACCTCTGTCTCACTTTTACACATCCTGGATCTGTTATTACACAGAACCCTAATATATATATATATACCGTTTGAAAGATTTAGAGCCTTTGTTTTGTGTAGTAGCTTGTTTCAACCTTTGTGTAGGGAGAGGTATTAGCAGTAGGAAAAGGGAAGTGCTCATGCCACTGTACAGAGCACTGGTGAGACCTCACTTGGAGTACTGTGTGCAGTACTGGAGACCGTATCTCCAGAAGGATATAGACATCTTAGAGAGAGTTCAGAGAAGGGCTACTAAAATGGTGTACGGCTGGAAGGAGAAAAGTTACCAAGAAAGGCTTAATGATCTTAACATGTACAGCTTGGAAAAAAGACGAGACAGAGGAGATATGATAGAAACATTTAAATACGTAAAGGGAATCCACAAGGTAGAGGAAGGGAGTATATTTAAAAGGAAACAAAGTAGCAAAACAAGAGGACATAGTCTTAGATTAGAGGGGCAAAGGTTTAAAAGTAACATCAGGAAGCATTATTTTACTGAGAGGGTGGTGGATAAATGGAACAGTCTTCCAGTTGAAGTGGTAGAGGCCGAAACAGTAATTGAATTTAAGCAAGCATGGGATAGGCATAAGGCTATCCTAAACAAAAGATAAATCCAGGTAAAGTATCCATGTAATTGGGCAGAGTAGATGGGCCGAAAGGTTCTTATCTGCCGACATTTTTCTATGTTTCTATGTTTATATTTAGCGTAATTGGAATAAAGCAAAATACTTTTTGGTATTTAGTTTATTCAAATCGTTATTATTATTGGTCTACATGCAAGTTCACTCTATCTGGAACATTTCTCATACAATGCTTCACAAAATGTTAAAGCCTATAAAGTACTGCAGACATCAGACAAACAAAAGCTTGTAAAACTCGGTGAAATATTCCATATGTATTTTTTTTCCTTTTTTAAAATATATTTTTTTATAAAGCAGGATGAAAGACGCTTCTGTAGTTTATTTTCAGAGATAAAATAGCTATCCACAAAACATCAGGTTCTGCTTTTAAAAAGGGAAGCTTAAAACTTTTATGTGGTAGTAATTGGTAGTATGAAATAAAGCCAGATGAAGGTTTTCAGTATCTAAAATTACCTAAAGGTCTACAATTACTGACGGGGAGATAACAATTTGCACTCTCATGTCTTTCGTGGAAGTCTTGTCCATCACTAAAATGGTAGTAGGATGTGCACGTTCATTTAAATATATTTCCATTGCATATAAATCAAAAGAAATTGTGGGTTTGGTCTTCTGGGATTGAATTTAGAATTTTCAGTGTTGGCAGATTGCAGATGGTAGTAGAAGCATAAGAATATTTTGAAAAGTGTTAATTGAGCTGTATCTAAAGTGTAAACCTTCTGATGTGTACGGTAATGATCAATTATCATTGGATATTTGCTAATGTTCCTTTGAACATATTGCTATCTGGACGTAATTTGTAGCATTTACTTTTATAAGGGCAGTTTTCAATTTTAACCCCGTCACTTTCTTAAAACCACTCTCTGTAATCAGTAGGTTATTGAAAAATAACTTTAGTTACACAGTAAAAAAAACACAAATGTTGCCGACATTTCGGTGCTCTCACGTTCCCCGCACTTCCCCACACTTCCCTGCACTTCGGGGAATCAAAGTTCCCCACCCTGCCGTGAATTCAGCATTCACCGCAGGGTCTCTGAAGTGCAGGGAAAACCCGTCGAACACCCACCAAAAACTCACTGAAAGCCACTGGAGCCGCTGCAAAAAAGATACCGAACATGTTGGAAATAGCCGATGAGCCGACGATCACAGCACAGACCAGCTGCTGGAAAAAGCCGACAAGCTGACGAATGGTGTAAAAAAAAAAAAAATATGAATGAAAATGCCTGGAATTTACATATTAAGATCCTATGAATGATAATAAAAAGGGCTGTTACAAAAAAAAGAAAAGACGCTTTTAAAAAAAAAATTGCCCCAAAAATTCAGAAAAATAAAAATACCTAAAAGAGCTTAAAATTTTTTAGACAAATAGACTTTTAGCGGTTTATTAGATGTTGTATAAAAGCGGGAATATTTTTAACATTGAAGCCTATGGGGTTCGCCTGAATAAACCTGCCTAATAAAACCACGAACAGCAGGGCAGTTTGGCAACTTTTCACTGCTGTTCGGTGTTCTCTGAATAGATCATCCATTTCTTCTTTATGGGGACTTTCACTGCCTTTGAACAGGCACCGTATGTGCAGGCAATTCAACAAAATTTGGCAAACTGCTTATGCGCCGAATGGCCCCGACATGTCACTGTATGGGGAAATTCACTGTTCGGTGTCATTTCGGGGTCAGATCGACTCTCTATGAATAACCCCTATGGCGTCAATTTCAAGGGCCTTAAATCACATCAAGCACCACTGATTATTATCAATGAAGCTATTTAAGGTTTCTACCCATAAAGGAATTCAATACATATGACTGTGGTATTTCCACTTTGTAATTCTGTTGCATCTTTGAGGCTGGGGTCAGACTAGCGCACTTTTAACGTGCGTTTAGGCGCACTTAATCACGGCCGCACTAGAAGCAAATGACGCGCAATGATGGCCAATATACGAAGTACGGCCGCACGAAAGTCCGGCCGAGCAACGCAAGTGGAAAATGAACGCATTTTTTTCAAGAACGCAGAACCGCTAGTACTGACGTGCGCTGCGTCCGCTAGCGGCATGTGTGCGTGATTAGGAGACGTCAGACGCTGCTCATGTCCGGCCAACATAACGTCCAGACACCCAAAGTTTCCTGGTTTGGATCCGTAAAAAATCACGCACGAAAATGGCGTCATCTGACCGTTTTTGCGCATTCCGTGAAAAAATACGTCAATGCGTTCGGACGCACTTTTTCACGGACAACGCGAAAGATGCGTTAGTCTGACCCTAGCCTAAAGAGTGCCATACCAGCCTGTCTGATGCTTTCATAGACTGAATCCATCGACTGATCTTAGCTCTATAAATTTTGGGTCATTAAACAGCTACTAAAATTATATGGTAGCCAAAGTGTTCAAAGGACAAACGTGTACAAGTAATTCAGACGAACACCATATGCTAGAAAAATCGGAGGTTTTATATATTAAGCATGACTGTTCTGCTGGCGGGGTCATTTTACAAAGAATAAAAAACACAAACAAGAATGTTAATTACCTCCCTCTAGATAAATAAATACTCCTTGTCAATAAAATACTTTCCAACAAACCAGCACTAATTCAGTCGATCACCAAAAACTGAAAGTTTAAAAAAAGTAAGAAGGCTTAATCGTTTTCTTTTTTTCTTTTTCAAAATGAGCAGATTAAAGACTTGTGACAGCATTAGGCCTTGTGCAAGTCTCTCACATTGAACCAAACAATAATGACCCTTAGCCAGTGAAAGACTAATGTGACCACAAAAAAGATGATTATATTATTCTGGTCAACCTATTGAAGGGTTACAGGTTTACTATACACATAAGCAAAGTGCAATTTCAAGGATGATTTGGCACTCACGAGCACTGATGGACTTATGTTTATGATATGTTGCATCTGAAAGTTATGCTTGTGCAGCTGAAGAATAATATAAATACAGAAATATTGTACTTTTTTAAAGGCCCAGTCACACACGCCGATATTTAACATGGCTTCATATTAAGAAATAAAAGCAAAAACTGTGTTGCTCTGCACACTGGATTAAGTACAGTACTTCACTTTGGATGCCGTTTCCACAACAAGGCTTCCCTATAACCTCAAATAAATCTGAATTAGAATGTAAGGAAATGCACACCTACTGCAAAAAATCACTACTTTATTTACAAAAAAAAAACACAGAATATATCCTTTACTAAATACACATTGACCTCTTGATGTAAAATACATTGATATATGTAAGTTTATATCTCCGGTCGTACACCTCTGCCCTCCACTTGCTTGGCCAAACAATCCTTCTTCTCATCTCTTATATCTACGCTGTCCTCCAACCCTAAACGGCTCTGGTCCACCTTCAACACCCTCCTCTACCCACCTGCACCTCCCCCCACAGCTGCCTTCAGCGCTCAAGACCTGGCAAACTACTTCCTCAGTAAAACTTTAACTATCAGAAGCAACATCCCAACACAAGATAGTTATCTGCCACCTCCACTCCCACAGGTCCCCTCTGCCACCCTCTGCCGCTTACTCCCTGCCACTGAGGAGGAAGTCAATTCCTTATTGTCCTCCTCACATCTCACCACGTGCCCGCTCGACCCCATTCCCTTACATCTAATTCCTCCCCTCTCCTCCTCCCTCACCCCTGCTCTCACACACATCTTCAACCTATCTCTCTCCACTGGCTCCTTTCCATCCGCCTTCAAACACGCGCTAGTTACCCCTTTACTAAAGAAACCATCCCTAGATCCCAACTCTCCATCCAACTACCGCCCTGTATCCCTGCTTCCCTTCACATCAAAGCTCTTAGAAAAACTAGTCTTCAACCGCCTCTCCCTCTTCCTGTCCTCCAATTCCCTACTTGACCCCCTGCAATCTGGCTTCCGTCCCCTACACTCAACTGAAACTGCCCTCACCAAAGTCACCAACGACCTCCTAACTGCTAAAAAAACATGGCCACTATTCTATTCTCATCCTGCTTGACCTCTCGGCTGCTTTGACACTGTTGACCACCCTCCTTCTTACAGACCCTCAACTCTCTGGGTCTCGGTGACACTGCACTTGCTTGGGTTGACTCCTATTTATCAAACAGGTCCTTCTGTGTGTCCTTTGCTGGTAACTCCTCCTCCTCATTGCCGCTATCTGTTGGTGTACCTCAAGGCTCTGTGCTTGGTCCTCTGCTCTTTTCCATCTACACCTCCTCCCTGGGCAAAATCATCAACAGCTTTGGCTTCAATTACCACCTCTACGCTGATGACACTCAGATCTACCTCTCTACCCCTGATCTCTCTCCCCCTGTCCTTTCAAAAGTCAGTGACTGTTTATCTGGCATCTCCTCCTGGATGGCCTCCCACCACCTAAAGATCAACATGTCAAAGACTGAACTCCTACTTATTCCTCCCTCCAATGCCTCCCCACCTCCTGACTTCTCTATCACGGTGGAGGGTATCACCATCTCCCCATCAAACCAAGTTCGCTGTCTTGGAGTTACACTTGACTCTGCTCTTTCCTTCATCCCCCACATCAAGTCTCTTTCCTCCTCCTGCCGATACCAACTGCGTAATATTTCCAGAATTCTGCCATTTCTTACCGCTGTCACCACAAAACAACTCATACCACGCCCTGGTAATCTCCCGACTCGACTATTGCAATAATCTCTTATCTGGCCTCCCTCTGTCCCGCCTCTCCCCCCTACAATCCATCCTGAACGCCTCCGCCAGGCTAATTCACCTCACCCGCCGCTCTGTCTCTGCCGCTCCCCTCTGCGAGTCCCTTCACTGGCTCCCCATCCACTGCAGAATTAAGTTCAAAATCCTTATCCTTACCTACAAAACCCTCACTAACTCAGCTCCCCACTACCTGTCCCACTAATCACCAAATACACCCCAGCCCGCTCCCTAAGGTCAAACAGTGACCTGCGCCTAGCTTCTCCCCGCATCACCTCTTCCCATGATAGACTGCAGGATTTCTCACGCGCAGCAGGATTTTTTACATTAGGTGTGCAATTCTTTATACTCTGATTCATATTACGAAATGTCACAAAAAAATAAAAATTCGAGACTTCTCCTCAAATTGTCTGCCAGGATCTGACATCTGTTAACTGTCAGGGTTTCTGGAATACAATCCCCCCCCCCCCCACCACCAGATGCATTGGGATTCCCTGTACACCTACTTTTCATGTTGGTTTAATACCTCTTTCGCTGCTTATAAAGCAGGTTTCTCTTCCGCTCGGCCATAAACAACTTCTTTTTTTTCTATCATTTTAGTTCACAGAATGTATGGAGAATGATGACATTTCTGAGTGGGGGGTTGCAGGTTCTCTCAAACATTTTCTAAGAACTACCACACGTCTTTAAAGGTAGTGGGTTAACCCTTTCACTACCGAAAATGTATGAAATACAATGAAAACAAGCATATAAAACCCAGTTTATAAACCTTTTTATGGCAAGATTAGGTTCCTCTGGTGATAATTGAAATTCTTTGATCTTCCTCCTGTCACCCTGTATTACAGTAAAGAAGCTACAAGGAGCAGCTCCCACCTTCACTGTAACAAAAAGATAGTTATCATTATATATAATATGACATTATACATAATGTCTCCTGTAGTTATCTCCTTGCCAAGAATCGCTATCCCACTCTTGTTCGAGTGGTGCATTTCCCTGTGCATCCTTACTGTAAATTAATGCCTCGTATACTTTTTATGGGAAACGTTAACTTGTGCCTATGAATGGAAGGGCAAGCTATTCAAGGTAACTTGCACTTCCATCCGTGAGACTGTATTTCACTGGTGGTGTTAAGTGATTTTTGCATTAGCAAAATCACTTAATACACTGGCCTAACCCCTTATTAAAAGCCCTTACTTATCATCACACGTTGGAGAGGGAGGTGCAATCCACCTCTTCCTCATGTCGGGAGCAGAGTGAAACCGGGAACAAATAGTTCCTCATCTCCCTCTCCGATACCTGCACGGCACTGCACGAACTCGCTACAATGTGCTCTCACAGAGGTCCAAGGAGTCATATAGACTCCAATTGTCAATACTGGCATCGGTGCACAGAACCCCTGCCAGTATCATGCATCCCTGTGCTTTGTTCTGAGGCTAAGTGCTAAAAAGTGCCTACTCCAGAATAAGCACTGCAGGCGAGATTTTCTTACTTATCGTCTCTGTAAGAACCCTTTAATAGCTCTGCGAAGTTAACTGATTTGGTGAGGTTTACAATCAGGGTTGGAACACAGTCCATAGCCTTTATCCCTATCACCATCTATTTTTAAAACCTATTGCATTAATAGAAAAACTTGGCACCCGAGATATTTAACCTCCCTGACGGTTATCCCGAGTGTGTCTCGGGGTTAAATTTCACTGCTGAGAGCGGTAACCCCGAGACACACTCGGGCTGTATACATTATCTCTCCGTGCGCTCCCTCGATGATCTCTGCAGTCTCCTCCGGCGATCGCAGCGTTTTACTTCCTGGATTCCTTCTCGCGAGGAAGGAACCAGGAAGTATAAGGTCGCGGTCGCCGGAGGAGGCAGCTGGGGACATCGAGGGAGCGCAGGGAGATGTAATGTATCAGCGACATCCTGAGTGTTGCTCAGGGTTACCGCTTCCAACATAGGAATTTAACCCCGAGCAACACTCAGGAATACCGCTAGGGGGGGAAATAGACCGCTTTTAGATGCGGTTTTTCACAAAAATTTAACCGCCAGGGAGGTTAAGAGCTAGAAATCCCACAGTGCTCATATTGCCCAACATATTTAGCCATCACTTCCTAATGTAATGCTCTGTATAAAGAGTGATGATTGAGTCGATCTCCACCCCTTTTTTTAATAAAATTTGATAATTCAACAACGTGGAATTATAACACATGTGTATTGAGTGATGGTAACATTTGTACATGACTTACACAAATTGTGTGACCTTTATAGCAATATGTAAGGGGTTACATCACTTTGATACCTTGTACACTATATTGCCAAAAGTATTTGCTCACCCAATCAGAATCAGGTGTTCCAATCACTTCCATGGTGACAGGTGTGTAAAATCAAGCACCTAGGCATGCAGACTATTTCTACAAACATTTGTGAAAGAATGGGTCGCTCTCAGGAGCTCAGTGAATTCCAGCGTGGAACTGTGATAGGATGCCACCTGTGCAACAAATCCAGTCGTGAAATTTCCTCACTCCTAAATATTCCACAGTCAACTGTCAGCTGTATTATAAGAACGTGGAAGTGTTTGGGAACGATAGCAACTCAGTCACGAAGATGTAGGCCACGTAAACTGACTGAGCGGGGTCAGCGGATGCTGAGGCGCATAGTGCGAAGAGGTTGCCAACTTTCTGCAGAGTCACTCACCACAGTCCTCCAAGCTTCATGTGGCCTTCAGATTAGCTCAAGAACAGTGCGCAGAGAGCTTCATGGAATGGGTTTCCATGGTCGAGCAGCTGCATCCAAGCCATACATCACCAAGTGCATTGCAAAGCGTCAGATGCAGTAGTGTAAAGCACGCCGCCACTGGACTCTTGAGCAGTGGAGACGCGTTCTCTGGAGTGACGAACGTGCTTCTCCATCTGGCAATCTGATGGACGAGTCTGGGTTTGGCATTTGCCAGGAGAACGGTACTTGTCTGACTGCATTGTGCCAAGTTTAAAGTTTGGAGGGGGGATTATGGTGTGGGGTTGTTTTTCAGGAGCTGGGCTTGGCCTCTTAGTTCCAGTGAAAGTAACTCTGAATGCTTCAGCATACCAAGACATTTTGGACAATTCCACGCTCCCAACTTTGTCGGAACAGTTTGGAGCTGGCCCCTTCCTCTTCCAACATGACTGTGCACCAGTGCACAAAGCAAGGTCCATAAAGACATGGATGACAGAGTCTGGTGTGGATGAACTTGACTTGCCTGCACAGTGTGCTGACCTCAACCCGATAGAACACCTTTGGGATGAATTAGAGCGGAGACTGAGAGCCAGGCCTTCTCGTCCAACATCAGTGTGTGACCTCACAGATGCGCTTCTGGAAGAATGGTCAAAAATTCCCATAAACACACTCCTAAACCTTGTGGACAGCCTTCCCAGAAGAGTTGAAGCTGTTATAGCTGCAAAGGGTGGACCTACGTTATATTGAACCCTATGGATTAGGAATGGGATGTCACTTAAGTTCATATGCGAGTCAAGGCAGGTGAGCGAATACTTTTGGCAATATAGGCCCCTATTACACGCTTCACGCAAATGCGCAAAAAAACATTAGCGCGTGCAAATTAACGCGGTAGTACGCTCCGAGCGCAGTTTTTCAGCCTTCAACTTTTTAAGTGTGCAAATCCACGCGCAAAAGCCGGGCGCAAATGACCGTTGCGTGCAGGAATTGGTGGGCAGACTGTTTTTTCACGGGATTCAGCCAATCAGAATTAAGAACAACCATTTTCTAACGATAGGTTGTTGCGCCTGTCAAAGTCAATTTGCATATATGTGCTGGAGCAAAAAATATTTTTGGACAACTAAGAAATTTTATATTTATAATTTATAATTGTATTTCGTTTCGGCCAGGACGATCAAATTTACAGTTACCACCTGCTTTTCAAAGACGGTACGAAAATGCGCGCAAACTTTCGTTGCGCAAAGATTCGAATACCATCCGTGTACCAGCGCATGAGCGCATTTGCGCTGTCAATGTTAAGTATAGGATGCGCGCAGGAACTTGCGCTCGCCCTGGGTTCGCGCAGGGTCACGCAGGGACGTTAACGCGCATCGTTTGCGCGAACGTCGTACTACGACGTTCCGTGCAAATGGTTTTGTCCTCGCGCAAAAGCACATTTGCGCGCACGCAAATGTGCTGCCCGAAGCATGTAATAGGGGCCATAGTGTCTAAGTTGCACTGTATCAATATGTACCCCATAATTTTAATTTTTTTTAAAAAGTGAGTGATAAGAGATATTTTGTGTATAAGATGCTATGAGTGATGGAGGCCAAGAGCGTGCATGGGTGCTATATGGTGTGATGTTAGTGAGTCTTTGTATGCATATGTCTCTGTTCCATTTATCTGTAAAGGAACATGTTTTATGATCATAAACAAGCTTATAAAGACACAGACACACCCACACAAGGACATATAGAAACACTGGAATAGAAGAAGACAGCAATCCACCACATAGACCCGTACTTCCTCCTTTATCTGGTATGATAGGTACCAACACAATCCAGGAAAAACAAATTTACACAAATTGTTTGCTTTTGCAAATTGACTTAAAAAACAAAGCCTCAGAGTGAGCATGAGAGCAATTCCAAGGAATTCTCCCTCTGCCGGCATGTTAATGCTTCCTATACAAAGTATAGAAATCTTTAATTTATAAGAACCTACCATAACAGCTGGGTCCTAAGCAAAGTTTAGAATAGTAGTGGAGCAGTTAGTGTTAACATGTCAGCCGTTAAACACAACAGCCTAACTCATTAACACTAATTGGGCCCTAAACTGGGAATGAGCCTTGTTTCAGATACTCACAAAACTTCATAGCCTCGTTTGGATATAATTGTATCTTTAGACATACGTTTAGTTTTTTTTTCAATATTAACAATTTCTTTCTGTTCTTATGAATTTTTATACAATCACTGTTCTCCCCTTTATAGCACATTTGTGGTCCAGAAAAGACTATTCCAGTGCTGTAGGTATAGGCCACGGAATTAGAAATTCTACATCAAAATTACATTTTAGGCTCGGGTCAGACGAGCGCAGTGTTCACGTCTGTTTTGCCGCACATTTTAACGTCTGTGGTAGCATACACTTATGATCAATTATCAATTATGATCACTAGAGACCACACACGAAGTATGTCGGCAAACGGACGCAAGTTTGGCAAGAACGTAAAACCGCTAGAACGGGCGTGCGGTGTGCGCCATATCCGCAACGTCCGCATAGCTTTGTGTGTGAGTGATGGAACGTAGTCAGACAGACTGCATTTTTGACATCCAGCATTTTTGACGGACAAAATGGTTTTTCATATTCATTTTATTTCCTTTCTACATCAGTCAAAAAAAACGTCAGTCACAAAAATGGACCGTATGGCCACTACCTTGTCGTCAGTCAGAAAGTACGTCCGTTGTGCATGGAGGCACAGTCCGCACAGAATTTGTTCGTCCGACCCTAGCCTTAGATGTGGTAGCAAGTAAGTCCAGAGTCACCAACCTACAGTAGACAACAGGAGGAGAAGGACCAGTCACACAAGGATTGGTTTTAACAGGAGATCTATTGCAGGAGCAGCATCTTTCGGTCTTGATCTTGGGACCTTTCTCAAGCTACTTGAAAAAGATCCTGAGTACAGGACCAAAAGGTTGCTACTCCTGCAATAAAGTTCATGTTAAACCAAAGCCATGTGTGACTGGTCCATCTCCTTTCTAATGCTTGGGCAAAGGGCAGCTTCCATAGGTCCCATGCGTACACTGGGTTTGGCATGGTTTAAAAAGATAGGGGTTTGGAGTTTTACAGGTCTATTCAAAGAAAGGTGAAACTCAGGAGAATGACTGGAGAAGTGAAAATTCTAGGTCAAAATAGCCAAACCAGAAAAATTCGACCATTTATCTCACTTTCCAAATCGGCTATTTGGTCTAGATTGCTCTCTTCTCCTGCCAGTTAACCTGGTTTCCATCTTTCTTTGAATAGACCTGTTAGTGTTATCACTCTTGACTCCGCATTCCCAATTCCCATATAGAATGTAAGTTCCCTTGGAAACAGGAACCTTCAATCCTACTGTATCATGTTTGTTAAAGTTTGCGTCGTTCATATGTACTTGTGTTACAATGTACTATCCACTTGCCTTGTGCAGCCCTGCTGAATCTGCTGGCACTATATAAAATATAATAATCATAATAATAGGTCAAAGATGGGATGTAGCACCCTATGCTCTATAGCAAATGCCTTGTCAAAAAACTAAAACAAGTTTATATGGTTTTCTGCTATTACTGTATATACTCGCGTATAAACCGAGTTTTTTGACTCCGATTTTGAGTCAAAAAAACGCGATTCGGCTTATACGCGAGTCAAGGAGGTAATTTACCAAGGTCTGACATCTACAGTTCATTAATAATAGTAAAAAAAAAAAAAATCGGTCCACAGTTAAATTAAATATGTGTATTTATTAAAAATCTTAGGGCCACATTACGTTCTTGACAGTAACGTTAACACTCACTTGCGTGAGCATTAACATTACCTGCTGTGTTTAACGCATATTAGTACCATGCGCTTTTCTGCGCGAGGCTACTGTACTTTGTGCTCCCTATGCTTAACATGGGGAGCGCAAAGTGTTAATCAGCGTTTGTATTACAATCTACTAGCGCTGATTAACGTCCGGCTGTGGTTAGCAAAAAGTTAACCACAGCCAGGACTTGGTGTTAACGGATTCTACTTCTGAAGAATCCGTTAACACCAGCCAAAAAATGTAAAAAATTAATCCTATACTCACCTCCCGTTCCAAGGCTCTGACCGCCTCCTCCGTCCGGCGGGAGCAGGGAACTGGGGGACAAAGTCCCCCAGTCTCTTCGTGCATATCACTACGCCGACCGTCCAGATCTCACAAGGCGAGATCCGGCTGGTCATGTGACTGGCAGGGGGGAACTCAATGGAGTCCTATGGACTCCATCGAGTGGATGCTCGCGGCTGCGCTCAGTGCTGCCGCGAGCATCCCAGATTTTACCACGTGGTAACAATGCAGGCAGCATTTTCTGCCCCTGCATTGTAATCCAGCGTTAAAACACGGGCTCAAGGGGGAGAACTGCGGGCACAGTTTTTCCTCCCTTGCGCCCGCGTTTTAACGTTAGGATCGTAATTTGGCCCTAAGGCGTTTAGAAAAATAACAGCAGTGAAATGATATATTTTCATATTATTCATGTAACTTCATAACTATAGAACTTCTAAAGGTCAGTTTCTTCAGCATCCCAGCACCTGCATTCTACAATCACAAACAAACCACAAAGAATAAAATGCATTTTGCGTAATGCAGAGTCGTTCAAGTTTAAACAAGAGACGGACAAAGGCTCAGCTCTCGCAATTAGATATATTCATTTTTTTTCTTCTCCCGAGCTGTAAGTTTTAACAAGTCTTAATACGCTTTTGACTTGTGAACAGGGCTTAACTGCCTGATAAAAAAAAGTATTTGTTGCAGCAAGAAGTACAGACTTATTTCTTAAGTGTATGTTGATTGGTGCACAAAGGAAACTCCTCTTGGTACCAGAGAGAATTCCCTTAATTTCCATAAGAAAAGACATGGATAGCTAGCTGCCTTTAACAGCTCCATAAAACAAGGAACAAGGAGGTTCTGAGTTCAAGCTTTTCTTGTGAATCCTTAAACAGGCTGCTTTCCGTCTTCTTTCAATCTGTAATAACCTTCGTAACATGAGGTGGCCAACTTTCACATGCAAACTCTAAAGAGAGCATTCAAGGACTTGGGCAGAGCTTGTCGGGAAACCACTGAATCTTTGCAAGCCATTCAGAGGATATGATGAACTGGACTCTGTGGGGCTTTATCATTATCATAGGATGTGGAAATGTACAAGGACAGTGGTGGAGGGACTGGTGGGGAAGCACAAAAACCACTATGGCACCAACAGAAACTTTGCCAACTACCACATTGCAAGACATTACTAGTAAGGATTTTACCACTGAAAAGACCACCGAGGCTCTTCCAACTTCTGGAACTCCGACAGTCCGTTCAGAAATCCCTGTATCCTATTCAACATACACGGAAACACCAGAGCAGCAGATTACCAAGAACATTACAGGGTCTTTAACTATCCGAAAGAAAAAGAAGTATAAGAAACCAGGTAACAGAGTGGTTAAAAAAGTGCAACCTAATTTAGACTGGATCACTTATAATTATGTTTTTCAGGTTTTTCTGTTTTAAACGTGTGCCATCATCACATTCTGTTATAAGTAGGCTTATTTATATTTGTATCTTTTTTTTTAAATCATATGTTAACGGTAATATTTTATTCTGTGTCACGCATTGGAAGCATGTTGACATTCTGCCCTGAGAACGATTGGAATGCTTAATCAATGAATGGGTTCCTGTTTGCAAGAGACGAAACAAGTACATTAGTACTACTCGAGTTTTGATACTAAATTCTTCTTGAATAGAAAGAAAGAATACTATTCTCATGTTTGTATGCACCTCATAAGGTTACGTAAGGGCAACGTGCCTATGAGTTGAGTGAAGCTGGGCACAGCCAGTAATCAAGCTCACGTTCATGTGAAAATTGATTTTTTGATATGTAGACATGACTACATGGTACAGCAAATGAATATCGAAAATACATGTTATTGGCCAGGAAGGTTTAACATCCATGATTTTTTTTTTTCGGGCATTTTCTAAATAAAGTAGCGAAGAAAAGAAATCAGATAATTCTGCCCGTCCTGGTGATATATTTATACTTTCCATCCCATACAGGGTTATTCAGAGAAAGGTGAAACTCTTGAGAACTTTTGGAGAAGTGAAAATTCTAGGTCAAAATAGCCAAACCAGAAAAATTCGCCCATTTATCTCACTTTCCAAATCAGCTATTTTGACCTAGAATTTTCACTTCTCCAAAGGTTCTCCAGAGTTTCACCTAAGTTAATGATGTAAAGAATTAAATGGTGTCCAGTCATTCTTGAAGGTGCATTCTATTGGTCATAAACTTTGAATACATTTATCCTGGATAAGCATTTTAGCCTCTTGACACATTTTTCGTGTTTTCTGCCTATTTAATCCTGTTTCTTCGGCAGCCTACATTGGCCATGTACATCGTTGTGATTGTTATCTTCCTGGTTGGAGACATTTCTGTGATTTTGTTCAGTGTTGAGGAGCAGCGAATGACGATCACCTTACAGTAATACAGTGAGCGATACATAAAGAGAGGTAGAGGGATAGCTGAAGGGGGAAAAAACAATTAGCTGCTCTGTTACTTAACTATAAAGGTATAAAATGTCATTAGTCGGGAAGTCTTTTCAGATTTGAAGAGAATCATGACGCAGATTGCTAGTAGATAAAATAGGTAACAATGGCAAGAATACGTAATTCACTAATAGAGTGTGTAGCTTTCGGCATCTTTCTGCTTTAAAATCGACTGATCATGATGGTCATGTATGGTACATTGATGCTGACTTCAACATGACATCTCACCCAGCCATTGTGGGGATGGCAGTGTGGGCGGGTGACCGACATCTACTACTAGTGTATGTTGATAAAATAGGCTGTTATAGTAACTGAAAATCCCTATTTAGAACAGGTACAAGGTGTTATGGTATTTTCTGTATGGAAGCATTATACCAATAGATATATAGTTTTACATCCAGTCAGTGTATTTGAATGCTGCATTCCTAATAATTTTACTATGCTAACTACAAATACCCACAATCCGGGTATCTGATCATGCATATTTACATTTCTTTATCACATTTACTCTAGTTTACACGAAGATCAATTCTGTCTGTATGAAACTGACCAGGTAGAGACCGAGCAACATTAGGGACACTATCATGCTTTTTGCCCCAATCTCAGGGAAGAGATTTATCAAAGCAGCTTTCAAACCTGTTTAATAAACCTTTGAGCCAGGCTGCTAACCTGATGACCCCACTCCCCTATTTCCAAGGATGAACCAGATTTTATTGTGACAAGTAGCCAGGTTCTTATAGGGGACATACAGAAATCTCACAGAAGTGAGTACACACCTCACATTTTTGTAAATATTTTATTAACAGGGTTATTCAAAGCGATCCGAAAAGTCACCGCACGTTCGGTGACTTTTCGTTCCCCGCACTTCGGGGCGATTCGGCAATTCCTAGCTCGCAGACCCTGCGGTGTGTTCACCAAGAACCGCAGGGCCCCCGTAGTGCAGGGAATACTCACTGCAAATCCGCAGAACACTCGCCGAACACTCACCGAAAACCCGCAGAAACCGCCATAAAAACCAAGCCGAACAAGGTGGAAAAATCCGAGCAGCTGCTGATCACAGCGCAGAGCAACTGCCGGAAAAAGCCGACTAGCAGACGAACGGGGTGAAATAAAAAAACAGTTCACTTGAAATTTGAAACGCTGTTTGCAAAAAACTACTGAATGAAAATGTCTGAGATTTACATATAAGATCTAATGAATGATAATAAAAAGGTATGTTACAGAAAAAAGAAATTCCTCAGCTGTTCCGTGTTCTCTGAATAGACGAACTATTGCTTCTCTATGGGGGATTTCACTGCTCTCGAACAGGCACCGGCGCAGGTAATTCGCCAAGATTTGGCGAATTGCCTGCTCTCTGAATAGCCGAATGGCCCCGAAATGTCCCCGTTCGCTGAAATTCAGTGTCCGGTTACATTTCGGGTCCAGATCGGCTCTCTCTGAATAATCCTGTATATCTTTTTTTAATGTGACACCACTGAAGAAAAGACACTTTGCTACATTGTAAAGTAGTGAGTGCACAGCTTGTATAACAGTGTAAATTTGCTGTCCCCTCAAAATAACTCAGTCATTAATGTCTAAACCGCTGACAACTAAAATGAGTACACCCCTGAGAGAAAATTTCAAAATTGGGCCCAAAGTGTCAATATTTTGTGTGGCCATCATAATTGCGTCCCGCTGTGGTTAACTGAAAAGAGAGGCGACATCCTGCAGGTCATGTGACTCCAAGGAGCGGATGCTCGCGGCGGTGCTTAGCGCTGCCTCGAGCATTCTGAGGCTTAGCACTGCCATACAGGGCAGGCTGCTGGATTAGTGCCTGCCCTGTGATACCATGCTAAAACGGGGATGCTAAGGATTAGGCTATGGTCAGACTAACGCAGTATTAACGTGCGTTTATCCGCACTAAATCACGGCCGTGCTAGCAGCAAATGACGTCCAATGCTGGGCAGCATACGAAGAACGTCCGCACGAAAGTCCGGCTGCATTGCGTTGCCAATGCAGGTGGCAAACGGACGCATTTTTTCGAGAACGTCAAACCGCTAGTACTGACGTACAGCGTGCGCTGCATCCGCTAGCGGCGTGTGTGCGTTATTAGAAGACGTCAGACGCTGCTAATGTCCGGCCAACATAACGTCCAGACGCAAAAAGGGTTTTATTGATGATCCGTACAAAATCATGGACGAAAATGCGCATCGTATGACCGCTATCGCGTATTCCATGAAAAAAACGTCCATTGGTTCGAACGCACTTTTTCACGGACAACGCGAAAAATGCGTTCGTCTGACCCTAGCCTAAACCTGCAGGCGCAGGTTTTTCTCCTTAGTGTCCCCATTTTAACGTGAACATCATTGTAATATGGCCCTTAGCTTTTTCAGTTTTAGTTAAAACTGCATATTTTCTCGTAAAATTACAGTAACAGGTTCCCATTTCTATTTTTTTTTAACAAGAGTGCCTCATCGACTATATAACCACAAAAGGTTTGGATGATAAAATGTGGAAAAAAAAAAATTACGCGCTGTAAATTATTTCAATCTGAATGGAAATTCACTTTTTTACATTATTTGTTATGGCATTCTGACAGGACCCAACATATACAGTGGCAAGAAAAAGTATGTGAACCCTTTGGGATTACATGGAGTTTTGCATGAATTGGTCATAAAATGTGCTCTGATCTTCATCTAAGTCACAACAATTTGAAAAACACAGTCTGCTTAAAATAATACAACACAAACATTATATGTTTTCATGTATTTATTGAGCATAACATGTAAACATTCACAGTGCAGGGTGGAAAAAGTATGTGAACCCCTAGCCTAATGACTTCACCAAGAGCTAATTGGAGCCAGGAGTGAGCCAACCTTGAGTCCAATCAGTGTGATATTATTGGATGTGTTGCTGAAAGCTGTCCTGCCCTTTAAAAACACATACCAGTTTTGGGTTTACTGGTTTCAAGAAGCACTGCCTGATGTGAACCATGCCTTGCAGAAAAGAGCTCTCAGAAGACCTACGATCAAGAATTGTTGACATGCATGAAGCTGGAAAGGGTTACAAAAGTATCTCCAAAAGCCTTGATGTTCATGTGTCCACGGTAAGACAGACTGTCTACAAATGGAGAAAGTTCAGCACTGTTGCTACTCTCCCTAGGCATGGTAGTCCTATAAAGATGACTGCAAGAGCACAGCGCAGAATGCTTAATGAGGTAAAGAAGAATCCTAGAGTGTCAGCTAAAGACTTACAGAAATCTCTGGCACATGCTAACATTTTTGTTGACACATCTACAATAAGGAAAACATTAAACAAGAATGGAGTACATGGGAGGACACCACGGAGGAAGCCATTGCTGTCCAAAAAGAATATTGCAGCACGTTTGAAGTTTGCAAAAGAGCACCTGGATGTTCCACAGCACTACTGGCAAAATATTCTGTGGACAGATGAAACCAAAATTGAGTTGTCTGGAAAAAACACACAACACTATGTGTGGAGAAAAAAAGGCACAGCACACCAACATCAAAACCTCATCCCCACTGTAAAACATGGTGGAGGGAGCATCATGGTTTGGGGCTGCTTTGCTGCCTCAGGGCTTGGACGGATTGTTGTCATTGATGGAAAAATGAGTTCCAGAGTTTATCAAGATATTTTGCAGGAAAACGTAAGACCATCTGTCCGCCAACTAAAGCTCCGCAGAGGATGGGTGATGCAACAGGACAATGACCCAAAGCATACAAGTAATTCAACAAAAGAATGGCTTCAACAAAACAAAATACGCCTTCTGGAGTGGCCCAGTCAGAGTCCTGACCTCAACCCGATTGAAATGCTGTGGCATGACCTTAAGAGAGCGATTCACACCAGACATCCCAAGAATATTACTACACTGAAACAGTTTTGGAGTGGTCCAAAATTACTCCAGATCGTTGTGCAGGTCTGATCTGCAACTACAGGAAACGTTTGGTTGAGGTTATTGCTGCCAAAGGAGGGTCAACCAGTTATTAAGTCCAAAGGTTCACATACTTTTTCCACCCTGCACTGTGAATGTTTACATGTTCTGTTCAATAAAAACATGAAAACATATAATGTTTGTGTTGTATTATTTTAAGCAGACTGTGTTTTTCAAATTGTTGTGACTTACGGTAGATGAAGATTAGAGCACATTTTATGACCAATTCATGCAAAACTCCACGTAATCCCAAAGGGTTCACATACTTTTTCTTGCCACTGTACATACAATAATAAATATTCTGAATCTTCTGAAGATAAGGATATATAATTTGTGTGGGTCCTACAATAAAATATGACTTCAAATTGTGTTTACACTGGTTGTCCTGTACACTGGTTGCATTAATTAATTAATAATTAAAAAGGTACTATCATCACCGTAATCAACTCTCCATGACCCAAATAATAACCAAATTAAACAAAGGAGATGCACACCAAAATTAAAAATATTAATTTTATTTCAAACACTTAAAAAAATAAAAGCCCATAAATACTACACAACATCAAATCCACAAAATAGAAGCATGTACATACATCAGTATGCAGCAAACAGCCCTACGAACGTCCGAAGGCCGAAACGGTGGGTACCCAGTCCCAGCCCTGTCTGTTCACTTGATGTCTGGTATTTGCCATTGATGTTTTATGTGTTAATTATTGATTTATTTTCTTTTATGTTTGATATTTGACCAGAATACTCTATTACACCTTATGAGGCTGTGCAATTCATGAGATTTATTGTTTGTATAGCAGTATTTTTTTGCATTAGGTTCATCAGTTACTAGGAGGTATTGAGACTTTGGAGATCTTTCATTTGACATTGGTCATTGGTATATTGCTTTGTGAGTAGATATATATTTTTATGTCTGCTGCATACTGAGGTATGTACATGCCTGTATTTTTTGGATTTGATGTTGTGTAGTATTTATGGTCTTTTCTTATTTATTTTTTTTAAGTGTTTGAAATAAAATATATATTTTTTATTTTGGTGTGCATCTCCTTTGTTTAATTTCAAATTGTGTTTAAATGATGAGTACAAAACAGTACAAAAAATGATGAGTTCAAAACAGTCAAAAGGAGCTCAGCACACAGGGGTGAACTAGCTCAGCAGAGAAAGGGATAAAAGATCAAAAATAAGAAATAGGGACCTTAATATCACCTCCTTAATGCTAGCGCTCACATAAATGAGTGTTAAGTGCTAAGTTAATTGAAGTGATAGGGAGGCGATCTATGCGGCACGCTATCGCTCACGGGTTAAAAAACCCATTAACCCATCGGTATTAGAGCTTTTAAGCTTATTGTACTTTGTGCTCCCTATGCTTAACATGGAGTGCAAAGCGTAAGGAAGAAGTAATTAGCATTAGGATCACAAAGTCTTACCGCTAATTACGAAACGTTGCCTTTAACTGAAACATTTGCTACAGCTTAGCGCTTCTACGGAATCAGTTAGCAGCAGCTGGAACCCCCCGAAAATTCACATACTCATCTCTCATCCCACGGCGAGAACAGCAACCTGATCTGCTGCTTCTGGCAACCGGGAGCGGAGTGAGACTGGGGAAAAAAGCTCCCAAGTCTTCCTCTGCAATCACTCTCGAGATCCTGCTGGTCATGTGAACCGGCAGCACAAGCCACCATGGGGTCCAATGGACTCCATAGATGGGATGCTCAAGACGGCGTGTTACTACTGCCAGGGCCATCCTGGAGACTAGTGGCCACTACGGGGCAGGCTGCTGGATTCAGCGCCTGTCTCGTAATCCATTTGTAAAACGGGGATGCTAAGGGGAGATTTTCGACCGCAATTTGTTCCCCTTAGCGTCCCCGTTTTAACTTAAGGCACATGAGTGCCCATAGTTTTTTCAACATCTTTCTTTTGCATTAAATCAAAAGGCAAGAATAGATAGAGGCACTCTAAAATGTATGTAAAGCATCCCTTTCATGAGACTAAGGATGGTCTTTGTGCATTTGTGCAGATTCTACTGAGTTGAGAACTCATGAACCATAAAGATGTAGTTTTGGCATTTTATTAGTTTTGTCTGGACTGGAGCAACTATTTCTCTTTGTACATTTATACAAAAGTTTCCTTTATAAAGGCAGCAGGACAAATGATAGAATAAGTACTAAATATGTATATAGAAGGTTTTATCTTTGGTCCCAGACAGAGTTATCTTGGAAAACTATCAGACTGTTTTATTTCTATACAATATTTGATCTATCTAGCACAGTCACGCAATAATTTAAATAAAGGGTTGATTGTCGGTTGAGTTTGGCCTGGAGTTTTACATAACAAGTTATTTCCAGATCATTTCATTTTCTTTCTTTTTTTTAATTTTCAAAGGATGCTTCAAATATATCTGCTAGAAATCGCACAATATGTGAAATGTGTAAAAGAAAGATGATACTGTTTATACATGCTGATAAGACAAAGGGGCTTCTGAGGAGCTGGGGGGATTTTCCAGGCTTTTGAATAGACTGTTGTTTTTCTTTTTGTGTGATCAGTGTTGATCCAGAGTTCGAATTAACATGCGGATATGCGGATATTTGTTTTACATCTTTTTTCCTGGAAATGCGATCGTTGTCTGTTCAGTCAGTGGTTCAGAGGAACCAAGGGACAGTAGCTATTGGTATGAACATGAGAAGAATTAGGTTCATTCTAGACCAGGTGTGGGCAACTACGGCCCTCCAGATGTTTTGAAACTACGTTTCCCGTGATGCTCGGCTGCTCATTAGGTTTGCAGAGCCTCAAGGGAAATACAGTTCCAAAACATTTGGAGGGCCAGGGTTGCTGACCCCTAATTTTAGGAATATTTAATATTACAATATGTCATTTTTTGCCCTGTCCCTGGGATACTTGTAATTAATTGAAATCCTGGAGTAATTTGTTTCTGATAGATATTTATAAAATGTTGAGGCTCTGCAAACCTAATGAGCAGACGAGCATCACGGGACATGTCGTTTCAAAACATCTGGAGGACCGTAGTTGCCCACACCTGGTCTAGAATGAACCTAATTCTTGTCATGTTCAACTACGGTCCTCCAGATGTTTTGAAACTACATGTCCCGCCAGTGGGACGCCAGTGTTTATGGTGAAACGCGTCGAGTGATGGAGTGCTTACTCACATGCAGATTCTGTTTTTGATTTTAATATTTTTTTAGTCTCTGTAACCTGGTGTTAATCTTGGGGTGAGTTGGCTCTAAGGTGGTACTGGTCACAGCATTGATTTTGGGTCTCACCCTTTCCTTTATCTATTGCAATTTCACTTGCCACTCATCCTATTGGGAACTCTCTATATAGCCGGCATCTCTCTGCCCTATTATGCAGACCAATGAAGGCCCGTTTCTTCACTTTGTTAGTAGTTGACAGGATTTAGGTTGTTTGTCTGTTTGTATCTCATATGAGAGACTAATCTGGGTGCACCTAGTACCCTATGTGGCATTTATTACGCTGATTGGAGCCACAGAGACTTTTTATCCTTTCCTTGGTTTGTCATTATGTTTTTAGTTTCCAATAAAAGTAAAATTTTACTTACAAAGTTCCTATCTCAGTCAATCAATATCCTTTGTTATATCAATATTATTACCTGTATGGACGTCAGACAAATGGGCTAAAATTATATCTCCATTGAGAGTGGTTTATTACCCGCACCCTCGTTCACACCTGATTTCTGTTTACTAAGCCATTTGGACATCTCTCCTGAGACGTTCCGGAAGTCTGTGGCCGTCCACCTGCTACAAGTAGCACGGATCACGATCCCCCTATTTTGGCGTAAACCCGAATCCCCTCTGATTACGTTATGGCTACGAAAGGTCGAATTCATCCATTCCGCAGAGGTACGAATTGCCATGCTGCAGGGTAAATCCGTGGAACACGGCCTGAGATGGTACTATTGGTTGATGGCCTGTCTTCCCTGGCTGGGGTAACTCGCTCCCACTTTTTTTTTTGAGAAAGGATTTTACCAAGAAGGATACATTGAGATTTCTCTCATTTTCAAGTATGTCCTGGGTGGCGAGCATGTACCGTTAGGTGTCTTGCCCAAGGACACTTACTGGAGAGGTTGCTCGCTGGCATCAAACCCATGACTCCAAAGGCTCTTTCCACGCAGAGCAGTGATGTGACCTCTACTCCACCCAGCCGGTACTTGGGTCTCTTGCCACTCCCTGACCCTGGGTTTTCAGTTCTCAGCCTGACAGTTCCTGTCTACGCCATTTGTGATATTACTGTTCCACAATTATCATACCACATGTACAGCTTATTCCTATGTTGATGTACTGTGATACACCTCTGAATATTAATAGCCATGCATCTGTTGCTAAAATGTACTTTGTGTTTGTCATTGTTTTCCAATAAAGCTCAATATATTGAAAAGAAAAGAGAGAGTGGTATAATAGATTAATATGCAGGTTTATACAAAAAAATAATCTTATCTGTGTCACAGCAGAAGTAAATCATTTTGATCTGTCATAAAACAGGAAATATTAAACATACACAAAGCTGTGGCTAATTACTTTACTATCCAAGAGCACATTAAAACATCTGACATGCTGTTTTTTTTTCTCCATCAGAACGAGGCAGCAGAGGACATCTTGATCTTCTAGAACTGATTGGCGTTCCTCTCCCACCATCCGTTTCATTTACTACCGGATATGAAGGGTTTCCAGCTTACAGCTTTGGCCCTGATGCCAATATTGGCCGTCTCACAAGGACGTTCATTCCTCAGCCATTCTTTCGAGAATTTGCTATTATTGCTACGGTCAAACCTAACAGTGATCATGGAGGTGTTTTATTCGCTATAACAGATGCATTCCAGAAGACCATCTACTTGGGCCTTAGACTATCGTCAGTTGAGGATGGTACTCAGCGGATAATAATGTATTATACAGAACCAGGGACACATATTTCCAAGGAGTCAGCATCTTTTAAAGTGCCAGTAATGACAAATAAGTGGAATCGTTTTACAATGAATGTGGTGGGAAACGAAATTGTTCTCTATATGGATTGTGAAGAATACCATAGGGTTCCGTTCCAACGATCCAAAGAAGCACTGACGTTTGAAGCTAGTTCTGGAATATTTGTTGGTAATGCTGGAGCAACCGGCATGGAATCATTCACTGTAAGTACAATATTTAGTAGCTAAATTAGTAATACTGAATGAGATGTAATGTACAGAAACAAATCATATTATCAACTTTTCTTGATCTTGACGAGACAAGATCAGGTAGTTTCTGTTCCTATAGTTAGCAGTTCAATGAGTGTGGTGCTAACAAAATATGTGATATATATTTATTCCTGACAAGATTTTTTTTGTTTTAGGAGATTTTTTAAGATCAAAATATAGTATATTTATAGATTAATTTATTGGACAAAAGTTTTTCATCGGCTTATCCTTGTCTTGATGTTAATTGTGCGGAAATACAGCATTCATTCATACGTCCCAGGTCAACACAAAACTCGAATCTATTACATATGAATATGTTTTACAAAGAAGTAAACCAAGCAGCCAATCCAGTGCACATGAGTAAAATACAATGGCCTATGATCATTCATGCACATTACCAGCTACTATGACTTTGACAACGAAGTGGCGCCTTAAATGATGTATGTTCACATTCGTAGTGTTATGAATGCAGAGTAAAATACTCAAAGTGTAGAGAGGTAGGAGAACCCTTGACATATACCAGTCCTTAAACTGAACTGGCTACTATCCTGTAACAAACAATAAAAGCACAGCAAGCCACAAGCCGGAGAATAGTAATAGGCATGCAATAAAGACTGTGTTGGGAACACAGATGGTCACAAGGCCAAAGGAAGCCAGCCCAGGAGCACAGAAAGCACCATGGTCCGCTACATGAGAAAAACAGCAAGAACTAGAGCACATTAACACACATTCAGGTGTGACAGCATGCACAAAGTGACAGCATGCACGTCTCCAAACCAAAGCTTGGTATAGAGAAGCAAGAACAAAATTTATGAGTTTGCTTCAGAAACGGCAGCAGCACTAGTATAAATACTCTATGTTGCATTTTGACTCAGAGCTGTCTTTACAGAGACGATTTTACCATATCCAAATCAGACTGCCATCACCCAGAATGGGTGACCAGAACTGAAAAGCCACCTCCTCCGCAAAAAAAAAGAACCAGAAACTCTGATGATAGTTATGACCTAATAAGGAGGGCATTGTGAATAGAATACCTCTCTAGGTACCTCGAGCAAGATTTTCACGTCTGGACCATCATGCGCCACTACGCTATGCTGAGAACTAAGCATGAATCAGCACGGGCATAAAAAAAAACATGCCAGTATGGGGCGATAGACACCAAACAGCATATAAAAAGAATTTAAGCCATCAGAGCAAGGATCACCGACAGCAACATGCAACAGACATGAACCCAGTGAGAGCTCTAACAAGAAACAAAACAAATGTTGGGCTGAACCATCACTGGTACTGATGCCATAATAAAGACACATTTGGACCACTCATGTACTGGATATCCAAATCTATTCTATGTAACTAGAGGATTCATTGATCTCAGAATCTGGAAGCACCATGTTCCTTTGGGTCCTTCTTCATATTGTGCCGTTCTTTCCCTTTTTGCTTTGTCTTTGTGAATGAAATTTGTAGGCATATTTATTTATTTATTTATAAAGGATTTTACCATGAAAGATACATTCAGGGTTATTCAAAGAGCTCCGAATTGCTTGAGAAAGGTAACCGAACGCTGAAAATCAGCGTTCGGTTACCTTTCCTGGCCATTCGGCTATCCAGAGAGCAGGCAATTCGCCAAATCCTGGCGAATTGCCTGCACATACGGTGCCTGTTCGGTTCCTGTTCGAGGGCAGTGAAATCCCCATGAAAAAGCACTGCTTCGGCTATTCAGAGAACACAAACCAGCAGTGAAAGGTTCCCCTAATGCCCTGCCATTCGGTGGTTTAATTCGGCAAATTTATTCCGGAGAATCCCATAGGCTTCAATGTTAAAAATATTCCCATTTTAATTCAATATCTAATAAACCGTTCATTATAAAATTCTGCAGCAAAGAGTCTCTTTATTCATTGATTTTTTAGGATACTTTAAGCATTTTTCAGAATTTTTTTTTTTTTTAAAAAAGTCCGATTTTTTTTTTGATTTTTTTTTCAGTTTACTTATTTTTTTTGTAACAGCCCTCTTTATTATCATTCCCTGGACCTCCTGTGAAAATTTCAGACATTTTCGCTCAGTAGTTTCTTTGCAAACAGCGTTTTATTTTCCCAGATTCATACAAATGGTTTTTCTAATTTATTCACTGCCTCCTCTACGTCACAGCTGCTTCGGCTCTGTGTGATTCGGCTCATGTTCGGCTCCTGTTCGGCTTTTTCGAAGGTTAATCCAGATGTTTTTGCTTGTTTTCAGCGTGCATTCGGTTAGTTTTCGTCAGGTTTGCGGCAGCTTTTCCCTGCAATTCGGGGACCCTGTGGTGCTTGCTGAATACACCGCAGGGTCACCGAAATGGGATCGGCAAAAGGAACCGAATTGAAGAGAACGAAAAGTCACCGAACGTGCGGTGACTTTTCGAATCTCTTTGGATAACCCTGATTGAGATTTCTCTCGTTTTCAAGTATGTCCTGGGTTCAGCAACATTAAATTGTTACAGTGTTACAGAAATACAAAGTAATAAAATGCAAAATATTAAAAAGAAATTGCGCAAATATTCAGATTAACAGAAAATAAAAATAACTGCAGCATTCTTTTTATAAACAGCTATGAGGAAAGAAAACAGAACACCTCCGGGATCATAACCTATGCATTAATCCACACAGTGTTTCTTAAATGGATTGACTACATCTTTTAATATATTTATCTTTACTGTTTCTATAGGACATTGTTTTCTTTTATACAATGATCAGTAAGAAAACAGATTTAATGGATGTAACACGGGCTTTAAAACTACTCCATGTACTTTTAAAAAACCATTAAAAGCATAACGTGTTGTATACAAACCACTAAAAGCTTAGTCTTGTCTATATTTTTTCACTTTATATCTGCTTATAAAATTCATTCAGATCAATTTACATTACCAACTATAAAATACTTTGCGTGGCAGTGCTGCCTTCATTGCATCGCTTTGAAATGTGCTGGACACATTATTACTTCAATGGCTAGTTCTTTATTTCTAACAAATAAGTACAATTCATATAATATGATACGCTTAGTATAACGGACCAAGATTGTGAAATCATTAACGCATTATTAATACATGGCTAACAAATATATGGATGTGATGACCAGGAAATTGCCTAGAGCTCATGCATAGACTTTAAATAAAACCTTTAAAAATAATAAATATGCAGATCATTTAAAGTGGGGGTCTCAAACCCTGGCCCCCCAGATGTTTCTGAACTGCAACTCGCATAATTTTCTGGCCAGTTATTGCATTCAAGGAATTCTGGGAATTGTAGGTAAGAAACATCTGGGAGGTCGGCGTCTGAGAATCGTGATTTAAAGGGACACTCTACACACTGACATCTTTATCATTCTTAAAGTGGTCCGGCTGTGTGGAGTGCCCCCCCCCTCCGTCCAGTCTTGAAGATATGGCTGTGTGCAGCAGAGGAGTCACCAGGCACACATGATTTGATTATCCCTCATGAAATCGGACACTGATGGGGTCAGCATGCCCTGTGTGTGCTGATATCATTCTCTCTCTAAACATTCTGGAAGATGGTAGCTGATGGTTTGGTTCTGCTTGTGCAGCACAAACCCATCACTCCATGCTGGCGCAGCTGAAATTGCATACAAATGTATGCAGCTTCTGTGCCTTACACAATTTGCGTTGCGTTGACTAGGCAATTTGTGTACATACACAAATTGCATTTAGATGCAGGAATTCCCCCATTTCCAAAGCTCTGAGCTGAAGATTAGGAGTAGCTAAACGTCAAGGGACAAAAGGAGAGAATTTAAACCTAAAATAAAAGAAATAAAGAAAAAAATAATTGGGTACATGCTGTCAGCAGACCTGCCTAATTATTTAAGGGGGAAAAAGAGAGCTGAATATTTTAATAGTGTCCCTTTAAGAAACTTATACAAAACTAAACATGTGCAGAATGTATGTGCTTGCTGAACAATCAGCCAAATTCTATGAAGAAAAATTAGATTACTCATTCCTGGATATAGTCATCATTATTAAATTATTTGTGTACATCATAAAGAATAAAAAGTGTATGCATACACCAAAGAAATAGTTAGTTTGCAATAAATGTTACATATATTCTGTTTATTCATAATTACAGCTTCGATACTGTCCTTCACCTTCCCTATGTGGTTGCTCATATATTCCTTTATACGCTATGCTCTTCATTTACTATTATGCTACATAAAATATACTAATGTTCCTAAAATCAATCTATCGAGATCTCAGACAGTTTAGGGATAGATAAAATCTACAGGGTTATTCAGAGAAAGGTGAAAACCAGGAGAACTGGCAGAAGAGAACAATCTGGACCAAATAGCCGATTTGGAAAGTGAGATAAATGGGAGAAATTTTCTGGTTTGGCTATTTTGACCTAGAATTTTCACTTCTCCAGTCATTCTCCTGAGTTTCACCTTTCTTTGAATAGACCTGATAGTATGTGTAGAGGAAGCTTTTTCTTGCTGAGATTCCTTCTTTTCTGTTTGAGGACATTGACTGTTTTCTCGCTGAGTTACTCTTGTTGAGATGACATTTTTTTATTTTTCACAAGTTGTTTACCCACTGACATGCTTTGGCCCTTTACTCTTACGTTTATCTTATTTGCTGTCACAAAATTCTAAATAATTAATATATATATATATATATATATCTCACAATGGTTGTGGTGGAGGACAAAAAGTGAGATAAAAAGCCTCCACGCTATAATTAGTTTGTTTACTACTGCAGAAGCCACTTCCACATCATAGCAATTCAAAGAATTGCATCCCAGGTCTCCTGTGCTACACTCCCCATGTGCAGCAAGGAATTCTGGGTAGGATATGCAAATGACCCCTGTCTCGCTTTTATACATCCTGGGTCTGTTATTACACAGAACCCTAAAATCAATGCTATGCCACACTGTGCTTTGTAGCAGAGATAAGGTTTATGCAACTGGTCAAAGCCACTCCTAGGACAGCGCTGTTTTGGGTTTATTGGACCCTCATCAGCAGGAGCTAGGCATGATGACCAGTTGCAGTGGATGTTTGGACCCCTAGGGTAAATCAGTACTTACAAGGGTTGTGGTGGAGGACAAAAAGCGAGATAAAAAGCCTCCACGCTATATATAGTATGTGACTGGGGATTATCATTTTCTGTGAGATGCTTCGATTATAAAGTGAGGGAGTTTGAGTTACAATAAATATTGTTTCACTGCGCAATATGAAAATCTAACAGGGCAATGGGCAGTAACTAAAAAAACACACTGAGAGCTGTCTACAGGGAATATATTCTTAGATGAAATTCCACAGATATTGCATATTTTAAAAATCCTGCAATAGTTGTTGTATCAACTTGTATCAGTGATTGTACACTAAGAGGTTAATTCAAGCACTGGCCATGTTTCTTGAATTTACAAACAGCAGCGAAAATCACCAGAATGCGACTCTGAAAACCGCCTGTCTTTCACAAAAGTTAAATTCAAACAGCAGCAGGAGAAGCTACACAGTGAAGCTTCTGCTGCTGCTCTTTAGGCTGCACTCACACGAGCGCACTTTTCGCGTCCGTCTGACCTCACTGTTTGCTGTCCGTTATAGTTTTTCAAAGGAGTCAATAGAGAACAACACAAGAAGCACATATGCACCTCTTCACACACAGGTAATGCATGTTGCAACGGATGCCTAAATGACATTGACGTGAAAAAACTACAACGGATGTAGAGAAACCCATTCATACAGGTTTTTTTTCTTTCTTTTTCTCAACGTCAGTCATAACTAACTGATGTAATGTAACAACAATCTCATCCGTTATAAAGTGCCTCTGTTTCAACCGATGCACTGTGCGCAATCAGTGCGCTCATGTGACCGCAGCCTTAGTGTTTCATAAAAGTTAAATATAAAGGGCCACATTACAATCCATAGGACTCCATTGAGTTTCCCCCTGCCGGTCACATGATCAGCCGATGTCGCTTCGTGAGATCCAGCCGGTCGGCATAGTGATACGCAGGGAGAGAGTGAGAGGACTTTTTCTCCCAGTCATTCCTTGCTCCCACCAGACAGTAGGAGGCGGTTGGAGCCGCGGTCCTCGCCGCGGGACAGGAGGTGAGTATACGCTTCTGTTTTTTGTTTTTTAGGCTGGTGTTAACAAATTCTGCAGAAGCGGAACCCGTTAACACCAAGTCCAGGCTGTGGTTAACTTTTTGCTAACCACAGCCGGACGTTAGGCTAGGGTCAGACGAAAGCATTTTTCTCCGCGAACGTGAAAAAGTGCGTCCGAACGCATTGTCGTATTTTTTCACGGAATGCGCAAAAACGGTCAGACGACGCGCATTTTCGGTCGTGATTTTGTACGGATCGTCAATAAAACTCTTTTTGCGTCTGGACGTTATGTAGGCTGGACATTAGCAGTGTCTGACATCTCCTAATCTCGCACACACGCCGCTATGCCGCAGCCGCGCACTCAGTACGTCAGTACTAGCGGTTCTGCGTTCTCAGAAAAATGCGTTCAAATTCCACTTGCGTTGCACGGCCGGACTTTTGTGCGGCCGTACATCGTATATTGGCCGTCATTGCCCGTCATCTGCTGCTAGTGCGGCCGTAATTATGTGCGCCAGAACGCACGTTAAAAGTGCGCTGGTCTGACCCCAGCCTTAATCAGCGCTAGAAGATTGTAATACTAACGCTGATTAACACTTTGCACTCCCCATGTTAAGTATAGGGAGCGCAAAGTACAGTAACCTCGTGCTGAAAAGCGCAAGGTACCAAACGTAAACGGGTTTCTTAACCCGTTTGTGTTTGGATTGTAATATGCGGTAGATACCACAGCTAACGTTAATGCTCACTCAAGTGAGCGCTACTGTTCGAAACAAGAATGTAATGTGGTCCAAAGTTTTTCGGAGCTGGAACATCTGCAATTTTCTCTGGTGTAAGCAACTTCGACAAACACTGGCGGTAGCTGAATAACAATACTGTAGGCGGTACCTAAATGTAATACACAGCTTTTGCGGTAGGATTGTAATGGAAATTGAATTTACAAAATAACTACTGCTAGCAGCTCTGGGCTGAGGCAGAGTTCATGATGACTACACTACTACAAAGATACATTGACAATTAAAAGTATTAAGAAAGATCCAGTCAACATATAACCTAATTGACTAAAGGTTAATAATGGAGTGGGGTGATAATTAATAATGACGCTTGACCTCATGTCAGTGTTCTCTTCCACGCCCTAATTTTTTTAGGGCAGAATGTTTGAACTTTGCAGTCTCCCAGGGTGCTCTCCTGAGACCTCTGCCACGCTCACTCAGTAGCATTGGGAGGCACTGGGCATTCAGCAGTTCACTATTTTTAGGTTAGGCCCAGGGGTCAAGTCGTAAAAAAAATAAGTGTGGGTATTCACCTACATCCCTGTCCATTCCCGTCTTAAAGATCACAAGGAGCCGAAGCAGCTGCAGCGCTTCTTTATGCATGAGAATGGCATTCCTTTGACAAACACTGAGAAATTGGCATTCCCAAGCCATTCCAATGTACTGAAGTTCTTTTTAAAAACCTTAAATATAGACAGTTTTATAAAACTGTGTCTATATAGAAAGGAATTGCAGCTTGACAGTGTATCAGCCAAAAGGGAACCAAGGTCCTCCTGCTAAAATAGTGAGAGAACTGTGTTCCCTTGTGTTCCTGCAGGACTTGCCCCCTGTTTAGACCCACCCACCACGGGGGCGGTATAGCATGCCTCGCGGCATTGAAGGGTTAATAAATGCTTCATGTGTGCACACCCTAATCTAAAAGGTTGCGCACGCTAGTGCAAATACGCGTGGGGTAAACTGAAAGCCGCAGGTCGTAAGACTTATCCGCTGTTACAAATCCTTTCCACTCGCTGCCTTTCCCATCTCATCCCTGTGGAGCTAAAAATACAAAATATTCAGCATTTACTAGGTGTGGTTACTTGGCATGTTAGAACATTTTTAACACTAGCCAGGTTTCCAAAAGGAAAAAAAAATGCCTTCCTGTAATAATTTTTATGGCGAATCTGTGTCTTCGAATGTATCTTTCCACTATAGAAATGGCCAAATTCCGAAGTCACAATGAATAGCACCTGAATTAGTGCCATTATTCAGGGAAACGTATATGGAATTCAGCTATTAACAATGTTCCATCTTATAGGACTATTTTTATCAATGGAAAATGGTGAGCTGGCACTCATTTTATGACAGGAGCACAGGCTAACTCAAACATTTTCAAGTTAATATTTTTAATTTTAATTGTTAATAATTTAATTTGAAAGTGTCCAAAAATAGCATTTTATCCAAGACAGATTAATGTGTTAGATCTGTGTCGTGGCAATTCTGTATGTGTTTTTATTGCACAGTAATTTTATGTGCAACAGAACATCTTGAAATGAAAACATTTTGGTTCCAAGCATTTTTTTGTTCATTTTGTACATAATTTTTAACAGAAAAGGTCACATAAAATGATTTCTTGCTTGTCATTGCTACCTATTAAATTTCTCTGATACGTTAATTTGTTTAATGCTTGGAGCTTTATTTATAAACAAGTTATCTAGGCTGTTAACTAGATAACTTTAGGTTAATCACAATCTTTAAGCCAGTCGTCCACTGTGGGTGACCATTGTTCTGTGAGTAGATGAAAAGATCATAGTCTTGACCCAGCATCTTTAGAACATGCAAAACCGCACACATGCTTTGTCCCTTGTCTTGATAGATAAATGGATAGGTAGATGATAAGATTATCGGTGCAGAATACTAGGCGGCACCTTAGGTATTTTCCAGTGCCTCCAGTTATCCCGGAACACCATCTATAGTTTAGAACCTCTCATTCAAGCAATTGGTCTGTAAAGGATAAATGAATACATGAAAAAGAAGGGTTTGGGTCAAAATCCCTACAACCAGGTTCCCTAATGCCAACATCCCGACGGCCAACTTCCTGGCAGAACAAGTGCCAAACATACGAAGTTCCCTACACAGACAACTCCCTGACGGGAAATTTCAAGACATCCAAAATCCCAATGGCTAACCCTAACCCTAACACCCTAACCCTCTAATCCTAACCCTAGCTCCCTAACCCTAACCCCCTAACCCTAACTCTCTAAGCCTATCCCTAACCCCCTACACTAACACCCTAACCCTAACAACCCTAAGAATAACCCTAACCCTCTAACCCTAACTCCTTAAACCTCTAACTCCCTAACCCCCAACTTCCTAAGGGTTAGGGTGTTAGGATTAGGGTTAGCTGCTGGGATTTTGGATGTCTGGAAGTTGGCCGTCAGGGAGTTTTCTGTGTAGGGAACTTGGTATGTCCGACATTTGTTCTGTCTGGAAGTTGGCCGTTGAGATGTTGGCCTTAGGGAACCTGGTTGTAGGGATTTTGACCGGCACCCGAAAAAGAAAATATGAGCAAATTTATAATTACTTTTAATTAACACTCTTTATTGAAATTTGTTATTTTACCTCACAGTTCAGTGATAACTAGGCATCCAACCTTCAAATACATTATAATTTTTTTCCACAAATAGCACTTGGTAGTGAAAGGGTTAATCTAGAGTTTCCCACAGAAGTGAGTATAACCGTCACATTTTTGTAAATATTTTATTTTAACTTTTCATTTGACAACACTGAAGAAATGACACTTTGCTACAATGTAAAGTAGTGAGTGTACAGCTTGTATAACAGTATAAATTTGCTGTCCCCTCAAAATAACACAACACACAGACATTAATGTCTAAACCACTGGCAACAAAAGTGAGTACATCCCTAAGTGAAAATGTCAAAATTGTGCCCAATTAGCCATTTCCCCTCTCCAGTGTCATGTGACTCGTTAGTGTTACAAGGTCTCAGGTGTGAATGGGGAGCAGGTGTGCTAAATTTGGTGTTATCGCTCTCACTCTCTCATACTGGTCACTGGAAGTTCAACATGGCACCTCATGGCAAAAAAGCTCTTTGAGGATTTGAAAAAAAGATTTGTTGCTTTACATGAAGATGGCTTAGGCTATATTTGAAGATTTCTAAGACCCTGAAACTGAGCTGCAGCACGGTGGCCAAGACCATACAATGGTTTAACAGGACAGGTTCAACTCAGAACAGGCCTCGCCATGGTCGACTAAAGAAGTTGATTGCACATGCTCAGCATCATATCCAGAGGTTGTCTTTGGGAAATAGACGTATGAGTGCTGCCAGCATTGCTGTAGAGGTTGAAGGGGTGGGGGGGGGGGGTCAGCCTGTCAGTGTTCAGACCATATGCCCCAAATTGGTCTGTATGGCTATCGTCCCAGAAGGAAGCCTCTTCTAAAGATGATGCACAAGAAACCCGCAAACAGTTTGCTGAAGACAATCAGACTAAGGACATGGATTACTGGAATCATGTCCTGTAGTCTGATGAGACCAAGGTAAATTTATTTGGTTCTGATGGTGTCAAGCGTGTGTGGCGGCAACCAGGTGAGGAGTGCAAAGACAAGTGTGTCATGCCTACAGTCAAGCATAGTGGTGGGAGTGTCATGGGCTGGGGCTGCATGAGTGCTGCCGGCACTGGGGAGCTACAGTTCATTGAGGGTACCATGATTGCCAACATGTACTGTGACATACTGAAGTAGAGCATGATCTCCTCCCTTCGGAGACTGGGCCACAGGGCAGTATTCCAACATGATAACGACCCCAAACACACCTCCAAAACATCCACTGCCTTGCTAAAGAAGCTGAGGGTAAAGGTGATGGACTGGCCAAGCAGGTCTCCAGACGTAAACCCTATTGAGCATATGTGGGGCTACCTCAACTGGAAGGTGGAGGAGTGCAAGGTCGCTAACATCCTCCAGCTCTGTGATGTCGTCATGGAGGAGTGGAAAAGGACTCTAGTGGCAACCTGTGAAGCTCTGGTGAGCTCCATGCCCAAGAGGGTTAAGGCAGTGTTGGAAAACAATGGTAGCCACACAAAATATTGACACTTTGGGCCCAATTTGGACATTTTCACTTGGGTGTACTCATTTTTGTTGCCAGTGTTTAGACATTAATGGCTGTGTGTTGAGTTATTTTGAGGGGACCGTAAATGGACACTGTTATACAAGCTGTACATTCACTACTTTACATTGTAGCAAAGTGTCATTTCTTCAGTGTTTTGTCACATGAAAAGATAGAATAAAATACATTTACAGAAATGTGAGGGATGTACTCAAGTCTGTGAGATACTGTAACTGCAGCATGTTCCATGCACACTGCATGCTTTCTGTTATCTTTTATTCTAATTAAAACTACCCCCAACTGTTAAAATTGAAGTAATTAGAAGATGATCTGTGTGATGTCTTACGAGTTATTTTATGCTCAGTCAATTTTAGTTTTATTATTGGGAGATCTCAGTAGACAGAATTAACTGTAAGCACCTGACTTTCATAATACTTTATGGGTAATTGACCAAAACTTACAAATTTGCATTGAACTTTTCATCCACCTTGTTGATCTCAACCAGACTTTGCATAAATCCTTGACAACTACTGTTATAAATTAGATTAATTTTGGTCCAAGTAGCGCAAAATTTTAAATATATAAATAAATGGTTCAATAGTTAATATCTGTCATCACTGGCCTTTTTCATTTAACTTAAATGAAGTTTCTCTAAATTTAAGTCATATATTTTATATATTAGTTTCCCCAGCAGCATTCCACTGTAAAACATATCAGTGTCAAGATGAAAACAAAGGAAATGGTTAACTGAAAAAAAAATTCAAACATATCCTCCACATGTTACACTGAAAAGGGACTTAATGGCCTGAAACATAAAAAAGATAGTGGCTCGATCCTCATTTTCCTACAGAGCACTGCACTTAGGCTGGGTTCACACCTAAGCGTTTTACAGCGCGCTCCTGCGCGCTGTAAAACGCTCAAACAGTGAAATCCCATGATTGCCTATGTGGACATATCCCACCTGGCCGTTTCTCAGCGCGCAGGAACGCGCTGAGAAACGGCCGACGCAAAAAGAAGTCCGGGAGCTTCTTTTCCTGCATATAGCCGCGCGTTCGCGGCCATATCATAGCCGCGAACGCGCTGCACCGCACGTTCGCGCGTTTTTACGCGCGCATTGAGCGACGCAGCGCTACGCTGTGGTGTGAACCCAGCCTAATGTAATAACCTCCCAGACACCATCAAATCTTCCCCCAGTCTTAAGTCACTCAGGAGATCTCTATTAATATACCTCGATACAGAATGCACCTGTAAACCGGTAACCTAATGAGTATTTTTACTACATTATTTTTTTCTGTGTTAATCTGTATATTTGTGTTTTGTTTTTTATATCTTGCATTTATTACTTTCTATTTCTATACTGTAAAAATTTCAATGTTCTTAAACCCGGCCATACTTGAAAACGCGAGAAATCTCTATCAGGGTTATTCAGAGAGAGGTGAAAAGCAGGAGAATGACTGGAGAAAAGCAGGAGAATGGAAAATTCTATGTCAAAATAGCTGATTTGGAAAGTGAGATGAATGGGAGAATTTTCTGGTTTGGCTATTTTGACCTAGAATTTTCCATTCTCCAGTCATTCTCCTACTTTTCACCGCTCTCTGAATAACCCTGTCTGTATCCTTCTTGGTGAAATACTTTGCAAATAAATAAATAAATTAGACATGTGCACAATGAAAAATTTTGTTGCATTTCGGATCGATCCATTATGGTTTTTAGTTTGTTTCGGTGCGTTCGTGATGTTACCGTGATTTGTTTTTTAGACCAATTTGTTATTTCGGGAGATCGATATTTTCGTATTTCGGATCGATTCATATTTCGTTTTTATTCGTTATTTTGGAATGTGAACTCATGAATTAATTACTTAGATCAGGGTAAAAAAAAAAGATAACTAATCCCCTGTCCTTCGTACGGAAACCTATTCAGCACCAAAGACATCAGCTCCACGGGGATTCAGACCAAAAGATCCCCCTGTCCTTGGTGCTGAAACCTATTTAGCACCAAGGACAGCAGCTAAAAACAGGGAATATTTTTTACATTAAAACCTATCGAACGGACCATCGAAAATCAGGGCATTTCACTGACATTTCGGTGCTGTTTGGCGTTCTCTGAATAGATTAACCATTACTTGTCTATAGGGAAATTCAATGCCGCCGAACTGCACCGAATGGTACCATGGCGCTGTCCATTGCCTGTGGTACTGAATACAATAGTTTCAGCACCACGACCAATGGACAGGGACACGGTGCTACTGAATCTGTGAAGCGAAATAGCAAATTGATTTGTAGAACCAGTATCAATTCATTATATTCCGTTTCGTTCTGTTTCAGACGGAACCGATTTGTTATTTCGGACGTGCTTCTGAAATACGAATCAGTAAATTTCATCCGAATTTTGATTTTGCAAGCTTCTTATAGACCCATAGAAGTCATGGGCTTACTACTACACCCTGCGTCTTCAAGGGCCAACTGCTGAAGGGACGGCATTGTACGCCCTGTGGCGGGAAAGGGTTAAGCACAGCACCTTTAGCCTACACATAAATATGGTTTGTTCACAAACCAAGAGAGCAGGCAGAGGTGACTGGTGAAGTTGCAATCAGGAGGGGTGACTGGATATGCCCCTTTGTTTAGGCCAGAGCACAAAAGTCCCAAGCTACTAGCCAGGCCTTAAGAGTTACTCGCCACCAATTGCCCTACCTAACGCCTACCCTGCCCTTAACCCCACCTCTAAACACACCCTTTTAAATTATCGGATACATGTATACCCAGACACAGACCCCAGATACATGTATACCCAGACATCAGACCCCAGCGTGAGCAGAGCGAGGAGGCAGGGAAGTTCCTCTCCACTCCCTGCCAGTGACAGAAGCGTTGACACAGGGAAGGCTGCTGCTCCCCGTTACGTGCAGCCTGAGGGGGACAACTCATTGCAGGAGGCACAGAGGTCTTCAGACTGCTATATCTCCACTCCTATCCACCCCCTGCCGGTGAGGGAGACGCTGGGAGCAGCTGTCTTCCCTGACCTAGCACTTCTCTGTGTTGCCTGGATCCAGGGGTCAAGTCCTGGGAAAAAAAGTGAGGGAACTCACCCACGAATTCCACAACCCCTATTACCTGAAGAAAAAAAATATATAATCACGAGTATAGCCGGACGAGCCGGTGATACCATTTTTATTGGGTTAACTTTACATTTAAAAGACAAGCTTTCAAGAGTGTAAACTGGAAACTATACTGATCAGTGAAAGGTATCACTACGTACAGGTATACTCGCGATTTTGGCAACTGGACTAACGCGTTTTATATATAATCTATATATATATATCCAGGCACAGACCCCCCAGAATTATATACACAGCACTGGACCCCCAGAATAATATACACGGCACTGGTTATATGGATATATTTTCCCAGTTCACATGGATAGAATTGCCCCAGCTCTCATGGATGATGCCCCCAGCTCTCATGGATAATGCCCCCAGCTCTCATGGATAATGCCCCCAGGTCTCATGGATATATGCCCCCAGGTCTCATGGATAATGCCCCAGGTCTCATGGATATTGCCCCCAGGTCTCATGGATATTGCCCCCAGGTCTCATGGATAATGCCCCCAGGTCTCATGGATAATGCCCCCAGGTATCATGGATATATGCTCCCAGCTCATGGATATTGCCCCCAGGTCTCATGGATAATGCCCCCAGGTCTCATGGATAATGCCCCAGCTCATGGATATTGCCCCAGCTCATGGATATTGCCCCAGCTCATGGATAATGCCCCAGCACTTGGATATTGCCCCAAGCTCATGGATATGCCCCAGCTCATGGATAATGCCCCAGCTCATGGATTTGCCCCAGCTCATGGATAATGTCCCCCAGCTCATGGATATTGCCCCAGCTCATGGATAATGCCCCAGCTCATGGATAATGCCCCAGCTCATGGATATGCCCCCCAGCTCATGGATATGCCCCCCAGCTCATGGATATGCCCCAGCTCATGGATATGCCCCCCAGCTCATGGAAATGCCCCCAGCTCATGGAAATTCCCCAGCTCATGGATATGCCCCCCAGCTGATGGATTTGCCCCCCAGCTCATGGATATGCCCCCCAGCTCATGGATTTGCCCCCCAGCTCATGGATATGCCCCCCAGCTCATGGAAATGCCCCAGCTCATGGATATGCCCCCCAGCTCATGGATATGCCCCCCAGCTCATGGATTTGCCCCCCAGCTCATGGATATGCCCCCCAGCTCATGGATATGCCCCCCAGCTCATGGATATGCCCCCAGCTCATGGAAATGCCCCAGCTCATGGATATGCCCCCCAGCTGATGGATTTGCCCCCCAGCTCATGGAAATGTCCCCCAGCTCATGGATGCTGCCCCCCAGCTCATGGATTTGCCCCCCAGCTCATGGATATGCCCCCCAGCTCATGGCAATGTCCCCCAGCTCATGGATACTGCCCCCCAGCTCAGCTCATGGATAGTGCCCCCAGCTCACCTCTCTGCGGCGTCTGCGCCCGGCGGCCGCGTGCTTCCTGTTAGAACGCCGCAGACAGGAAGTGCAGCGCCCCTCCCTGGGATGAAACAGCCAGGCGAGCGGCTCCACTTCCTGTCTGCGGCCGTTCTAACAGGAAGCACGCGGCCGCCGGCTAAGTACGGCGGCCGCCTGCTCCAGCCTTTCGGGCTCGGGCCACAGCGGGAACGCTGCGTTCCCGCAGCGTTCCCGCAGCGTTCCCGCTGTGGGAGAAGTGCGGGAACACCGTTCCCGCTCGACTCGAGCCCTGCCTGGATCCAAGGAAGAAATGCTGTCCCCCAAAATTGCACCAACCAAAGCATATTCAGGGTGTGCGGGTGTGGTTTTAGAGGTTCCTCCATGTATTCAGGGTGTGTGGGTTCAAGGCAATACAGTCAGGTCCAGAAATATTTTGGACATCGACAGAATTCTAACATCTTTGGCTCTCTACACCACCACAATGGAGTTGGAATGAAACAAACACAATGTGCTTTAACTGCAAACTGTCAGCTTCAATTTGAGGGTATGTACATCCAACTCAGGTGAACGGTGTAGGACTTACAGCAGTTTGCAGCTGTGCCTCCCACTTGTTAAGGGACCAAAGGTAATGGGACAGAATAATAATCATAAATCAAACTTTCCCTTCTTAATACTTGGTTGCAAATCCTTTGCAGTCAATCACAGCCTGAAGTCTGCAACGCATAGACATCACCAGACGCTGGGTTTCATCCCTGGTGATGCTCTGCCAGGCCTCAACTGCAACTGTCTTCAGTTCCTGCTTGTTCTTGGGGCATTATCCCTTCAGTTTTGTCTTCAGCAAGTGAAATGCATGCTCAATGGGATTCAGGTCAGGTGATTGACTTGGCCATTGCATAACATTCCACTTCTGTCCCTTCAAAAACTCTTTGGTTGCTTTTGCAGTATGCTTTGGGTCATTGTCCATCTGCACTGTGAAGCGCTGTCCAATGAGTTCTGCAGAATTTGGCTGAATGTGAGCAGATAATATTGCCCGAAACACTTCAGAAATCATCCTGCTGCTTTTATCAGCAGTCACATCATCAATAAATACGAGAGAACCAGTTCCAGTGGCAGCCATACATGCCCACGCCATGACAATACCATCATCATGCTTCACTGATGAGGTGGTATGCTTAAGATCATGAGCAGTTCCTTTCCTTCTCCATACTCTTCGGTCATCCACCACAGTTGTTTTCTGTGGTCTCCTGGGTCTTTTGATGTTCCTGAGATCACCGGTGCGTTCCTTCATTTTGAGAATGTTCCAAACAGTTGTTTTGGCCACGCCTAATGCTCTTGCTATCTCTCTGATGGGTTTGTTTTGTTTCTTCAGCCTAATGATGGCTAGCTTCACTGATAGTGAGAGCTCTTTGGATCTCATCTTGAGAGTTGACAGCAACAGATTCCAAAAGCAAATAGCACACTTGAAATGAACTCTGGGCCTTTTATCTGCACATTGTAATTGGGGTAATGAGGGAATATCACACACCTGGCCATGGAACAGCTGAGAAGCCATGAGAAGCCAATTGTCCCATTACCTTTGGTTCCTTAACAAGTGGGAGGCACATCTGGATGTACATACCCTCAAATTAAGGCTGACAGTCTGTAGTTAAAGCACATTGTGTTTGTTTCATTCCAACTCCATTGTGGTGGTGTATAGAGTCAAAGATGTTAGAATTGTGTCGATGTCCCAATATATCTGGACCTGACTGTATACACCCTTTTAGTTTACAGACTCGTTAGTGTGGAGACTATTCAGAAAGCTGTGTTGTTTGCTGTAGTTGCAACAGCAGCAAATTTCATTGTTTTAACAATAGGGAAGTTCATGCAGCAGCAGGAGAAGCTTCATTGAAACTTCTACCATTGTTTGGCTTTTCACCATTACAAAATGAAATTCAACATCTGTGGCTTTTGCAACTGCACATACTCCTGTGCCTCCCGAGTAACACTGACTTTTTATTACTTTCAACAAATTTATATATCCACAAAAAAAATCAAATTTTTTGGAAAATTAAAAAAATAAAAAGCAATAGAAAGGAGTGATAGTGTGACTTTTCTAAAATAAGGACTGTCCTTACTGAATAGGGACACATGGAGGCTGTTTGAATAAAGGGAGCAGGTGAGAGTGATTTGAGTTGTGGGAAAGCCCTCATATGAGATAAGGGGTTATTGGTTTTATTTAAAGAATATGTGAAATTTGTTAGAATGGCAATATAGGTTTCTCTTTTACTTTTAATCAATATTTTTTGCAATTAAACTTTTTTTTTAAAACATTCCAAATAATGTTTCTGATATAAGAGAGGTATAGCAGAACAGCATGAATATCACAGGAACCTATAAAACAATGAGGCAAAGGCACCATTAATCTAAACACACCTAAGAGCTAATGAAGTCAATAGACATTTATTTCAGCCCTTCAGTCTCTCCATGTTTACCTTTCTTATTCCCTGGAAGTCACAGAGTGATTATTTTGCAGCTCTCTTGGGTGCAGACCTGTATCTGTGACCCCAGGGTGTAGAATAAGGAGATCAGAGGGTGTGTGGGGGTCACTGGAGAGTGACCACCTACTGCCTGAGTTCACCGAGGCTCCTGAGTGAACACACTCACACAGCACTGAAAGGCTGGAGATGCCAGTATGAGGGGCAATAAAATGCTGCCTAACACCATCATCTTCTGCTGCTCGTCTCCCCCCTCCGCATCAGTGTGTGTGCAGGGGTTCTGGGCCGTCTTCCCCCTCCCTTCAAAACACGTGTGTGCAGTGGCTCCGGCCACTCCGTAACTTTTGGCAGGCAGAGTTAACCTTGCTGTTACTGGATGAAATAGAGCTCAGTTGCCATTGTTATCCCTAGCTCTTGCCTGTCACACTTGCAGAGCCTGGTGTGTGGGTGCTGTGCTTCTATTGCCTGCCAGAGTGGAACACAAGACCCTCTCCCTTATCACCCTACGAATGCCGCTTAGAGCCGTTGCTCCATCAGGATCCGGGAACAGACCGGCCCTGCTCTGTGACTGGCAGAGGACTGGGTAGACTTTGGGACATAACACGCGCCCTCTCTGATGTCATCAGAGGGGGCCGCCGGCCACCAGCTTGAATTCTCCGGCCAACGATCAGACCTGAAAAAAAAATAATGTCATCTGCGCTCTTTTCTATACAATTCCATGTGCAACAAAACACTATCAGAGGTTTTAGTTTGCTTTAATGGCCATTGAAACGTAAGCTCACTCGCCCCATCAAGGCACCTCTTTGTAGAGTGAGTCCTAACCAATGTACCAAAAGCTGCTCTTCTGAGCAGCTGCATGCTCTCCTGCTGCTTTTCAGCTAAGGAGAGGCACAAAAATGGTGGGTTTTATTTATACACGCACCAAGCACTTTCTCATTTGGGGTTGAAAACAAAAAAAACATGGCTGCAGATGGAATACTCAGCACAGGCAGCGAAATTTTTTTTTATTGTGCTGCCTGCATCTGCATTCCCACTTGCCCTCACTAAATTTCCACTTGCCAAATGTGAGCTAGTTTAGGCCACACCCATATTTGTGTTGTTAGCCCACTGCTCAACTGAAATCCTCTTACTAACCCTTTTACGCCACAGGGCAACGTACCACTCCCTGCTGGCGCCTATGGGCTGCGACAGACCCACCCACCAGCTGGCGCACAGCACACGTCATTCACTGCCACGAACTCAGGCCGTTCCCCTGCAGTCAATGACACGCAACATTGAGTCAGCTGCGTAGGTGGCCAGAGGAGGGACCTGTCGCAGCCAGAGAGCGGGAAGTACTAGTACACCCTGCCAGCATTAAACGCTCCCGCAGGGCACAACCCACCCGGTGTTAAGGGGCTAAATGCCATTTACTGAAGTGTCGTTAAACACCTGGAAAAAGGACCCACACTGAAAAGAGGGATTTCTATGTATATATGTCTACTCAGTTACACTGAAAGGTTAAAAAATAAAATCATAACTCCATGTAAGCATTTAACAATACACACAGTAGCGCTTTACTTAACTAAAATTAGTATGTGTTTCATAGATATGGAGCTCTGTGATACAATACTGTGCACTGAACATTTAAAGGGCTATTCATAAGCGCCGAAATTTCAGTGCTTTTCACTTCAGTGCAGTTTGGCAATTCTATTTTGAATTGGAAGGGGGGAATTGGATTGGAAGGGGGTTATGCTCACCTCTCCTGGAGCAGTGCAGTTGTCCTGCTACAATCTGAAATGCTCTCTTTCTGCTCTCACGTTTGGCCACCCCTCTTCCTGTTGTGGGGCTGCCATGTAGCAGGCATGCAGGGAGGACATTTAGCACAAATGTGCTTGTGGAACTTTAATAGCCTGTGGGCAGAACTCTCCCATATGGACACATTGAGCATGTGTCAACTGCCCCCAGGCAGGAAAGAGGGCAGAAACGCCCCCAATGCAGATATTATCCAGATGTTAAAATAAGAAAATAGAAAATCACAGCATCTTATCCTTAACTACAGTATACCGCCACCCTACCTCAAAAAAAGAAAAGAAAAAGATAATCTTGTAACTAAATACAAATCATTTTATTTATTTTTATTTGTTTTCAAAAAACTGCAGATCAAATGGACGAGCCGCTACTGCCTTTCATAGCCCCTGTTAGAGCCGTAGGGCCTAGGTAGCCTCCTCCTATGACCATCTAGTATGTGATCTGGCTCTAAATAAGTGAAGCCGAAACCAAGACATATACACCATGAGCAGGGACATGGGGTTGTGCTTGAAAGGAAAGGGGAGGGCATCCAGTAGTATTATAAGTGAAAACAGGAAATGATTGTGACATTACTACATATTTTCCCAACCTTGAAATGCATAAGAGGGACACTTACTTACAGAAAGTGTTTGAGAACTGAGATGAAAGTGAGAGAGATGAGGTTACTCAAAAACTCTGTCACTTATTTGAATAAACCATGAATAATAACTAAGACTATGGGTTCAACTCACTAGCCACTGAATAGCCAACTACAAATGCAACTTGGCGGAAATTGCCAAGTTGTACTTGTCTGCATTGAGCAACATTTCGTTAATTAATTTGCAGAGCTAACGCTCCTGAATCAGCTGGCATTTCCCTCTATGATTAGCCAAGCTGATTTTGACAGATACAATTCAACTAGTGCATGGAGCTCTATGTGTTTTTTCTTGTCCAGGTCTACACCAATTATATACAAATATTTGGAGCTTCTAGCAAGAGTGACATAAGAAAATGGCAGATAAATTTAAACCCAAAAGAGGGCCTGTCTAATTTAAACAAACTTAAGCTTGTTATTCATAATTCATGAATCATGTTCCATGAATTCACACAATAATGAATTGATCTCTGTGCGGGACAGTTGTGAATTAAGCCATTCTCATCCCTAAGCAATTTGATTACAATATCTTCATATAATTGTAAAGTACCATAATACCATAGCAAGTTTAATAGAATTCTGGTAGAATTATGTGGTACTTTCACCTAAACCTCAAACTACAGTTGTGTTCAAAATTATTCAACCCCCAATGCTGTAAAGGGTTTTAGGGAATTTAGTGTACATTTGTAATTGTATTCAGAATAAAATCCTACAAGGACTTTTTAAAGAACCATATGCAACTAAAATGACATCAATTGGTTTTGTAATACAGTAGTAAATGTTTCTTTTGTGAATTCTTCATTGACACAATTATTCAACCCCTTAAAGACTACCACTCTGAAGAACAGAGGTTCATTCAAGTGTTTTCAATCAGGTATTGAAAACACCTGTGGATGTCACGGAGCAGCAATAAAGCATACTAAGCACCAATTAGGCAGCTTTAAAATGACTGTGATACTCAGCTCCTTCTAGACATTTACTGGTGTGGTTACAAACATGGTGAAGTCAAGAGAATGGTCCAGTTAGACAAGAGAAGAGGTGTTTACTCTTCACAGGAAGGGCAATGGCTATAAGAAGATTGCAAAGATGTTTAACATACCAAGAGAGACCATAGGAAGCATCATTCGCAAATTCAAGGCAAAGGGCACTGTTGAAACGCTATCTGGTCGTGGCAGAAAGAAGATGCTGACTTCGACTGCTGTGCGCTACCTGAAGCGTAGAGTGGAGAAAAGTCCCCGTGTGACTGCTGAGGAACTGAGAAAAGATTTGTCAGATGTGGGTACTGAAGTTTCAGCTCAGACAATACGGCGCACACTGCGTAATGAAGGCCTCCATGCCAGAACTCCCAGGCGCACCCCCCTTGCTGTCTCCAAAGAATAAGAAGAGTCGACTGCAGTATGCCAAAAGTCATGTGGACAAACCACAGAAGTTTTGGGATAGTGTTCTGTGGACTGATGAAACAAAATTAGAACTGTTTGGGCCCATGGATCAACGCTATGTTTGGAGGAGGAAGAACAAGGCCTATGAAGAAAAGAACACCTTGCCTACTGTGAAGCATGGCGGGGGGGTCAATCATGCTTTGGGGCTGTTTTGCTTCTGCAGGTACAGTGAAGCTTCAGCGTGTGCAAGGTACCATGAATTCTCTTCAGTACCAGGAGATATTGGATGAAAATGTGATGCAGTCCGTCACAAACCTGAGGCTTGGGAGACGTTGGACCTTTCAACAGGACAATGATCCCAAGCATACCTCCAAGTCCACTAGAGCATGGTTGCAGATTAAAGGCTGTAACATTTTGGGGTGGCCATCGCAGTCACCTGACTTAAATCCGATTGAGAACCTCTGGTGGGACTTAAAGAAAGCAGTTGCAGTGCGCATGCCTAAGAATGTGACTGAACTGGAGGCTTTTGCCCATGACGAATGCGCGAAGATACCCGTAGATCGCTGCAAGACACTTGTGTCAAGCTATGCTTCACGTTTAAAAGCTGTTATAACTGTAAAAGGATGTTGTACTAAGTACTAAGATTGAATGTCATTTGGGGGTTGAATAAAACTGATAATGATGTGAGCACAGAAAAGACATTTGTGGTTATTTCATTATAAATGTTATGTTATATTTGTCTGACCTACACGTGCCTCTTTGATTAAGGCTAGGGTCAAACGAAAGCATTTTTACACGCGAACGTAAAAAAGTGCGTCCGAACGAATTGACGTATTTTTTCACGGAGTGCGCGAAAATGGTCATACGATGCGCATTTTTCGTGCGTGATTTTTTCAGATCGTCAATAAAACTCTTTTTGCGTCTGGGCGTTATGTAGGCTGGACATTAGCAGTGTCTGACATCTCCTAATCACGCAAACACGCCGCTATGCCGCAGCTGCGCACTCAGTACGTCAGTACTAGCGGTTCGGCGTTCTCGAAAAAATGCGTTCGTTTTCCACTTGCGTTGCACGGCCGGACTTTCGTGCGACCGTACTTCGTATATTGGCCGTCATTGCCCGTCATTTGCTGCTAGTGCGGCCGTAATTATGTGCGCCAGAACGCACGTTAAAAGTGCGCTGGTCTGACCCCAGCCTTAATTGTAAGCAAGATGACTGAATGATCAAAATCAATGTCAAACTGGCCAAAACACTCAATTTCAGTGGGGGTTGAATAATTTTGAACACAACTGTATTTCAATCAGCCCAGCAAAGGCCAAGAGAGGAAATATTAGATTACCAAGCTTCTTATTTTTAGGTCTATCTTCCTTTGCAGTCGATTATGCCGATTATGACTCAGTCCTTCCAAGTTATGAAGCGAGCCAAGATCTTAAAATGTTTTCAGCATTTCCTCTCTTTTCTCAAGTAACAATGCAATAATTGTCTAACTAGAAGTCCCACAGTTGTTTCTGAGGAGGTAACCCTTTTTTGAGAACATGTGTTTACCTGATGATCTTAATGAAGTGTGTCTTGTGTAGCTGATGACAAGATATGAGTCATTATGCCGTAGGCAACAAAAACATTAAAGTCTTTGTATGACAATTAGCCTGATATAACAAACCTGAGCTTTGGGTGGGCTAATCCTTTTATATTTCCACATCGTTTTATAAGGATTTGTGAAAAGGAGGGGGGATTATCATCCAAATCCCATTTTTACAGGGCAGCAAGTACAAACTAGGTTAGAGGTCCCTTCAGTTGAAATGCCCCAGCTAGGTTCACAAATACTATCAGACTTTTCTGGTATTCCCATACAGTGTTATTCAAAGAGCAATGAAATAAAAAAAATTGAATAATCGGGGGGAAAAAATTGTCGAAAAAATCCTGAAAAATGCCCAAGAATTCCTACAAAATAAATAAATAGACTTTTTGCTGCAAATTAAAACAATAAATGGTCTAATACATATTTAATAAAAACAGGGAACTTTTTTACATTGAAACCTGTGGGATTCGACTTTTTAAACCTGTCAAATGAAACCACCGAAAATCAGGGCATTTCACTGACATTTTGGTGCTGTTCGGTGTTCTCTGAATAGATTAACCATTACTTCTCTATGGGGAGTTCACTGCCGTCGAAGGTCACCATATTTCGCTGGCAATTTGCCAATATTTGGCGATCTACCAGTTTTTTGAATAGCTGAATGGCTTCGAAATTGCACTGTATGGGGAAATTCAACTTCGGAGCCAATTCTGCTCTCTTTGAATAACCCCTATAGCTTCTCATTACCCATGTTATTTGTCTATATACTGCTTCAGAACCAACATTTTTGCTCCTAATCTCTAATTTAATGTAATCTAGGAGTGGTATAAAAGAACAAACTAAAATAGTTAATGTGTTCACAATAAACATAAGGATAGATACATAAACGAGAAAAGAAAAGTAAAACAAGGATTAGTTAGATTAAAAACAAAGGAAGGAAGGTATGTAGAAGAGGATAAAAGTCTCGCTGACTGCCTCAATGAATATTTTTGTTCAGTCTTTGCAGAAGAAAAGACACCACTATTACACCACTGAGCTCTTTTAATAATTTAGGGTGGATCTCATCAGGTCCCATTGACTTATTTGTCTTTACTTTAGACAGCTGCTGTAGAACTTCCTCCTCTGTAAACTCATATGTAAAGGTCTCGTTAGTGTTTCCTCCTAACGAGACATTTACATATGAGTTTACAGAGGAGGAGGTTCTACAGCAGCTGTCTAAAGTAAAGACAAATTAGTCAATGGGGCCTGATGGGATCCACCCTAAATTATTAAAAGAGCTCAGTGGTGTAATAGCAAAACCGTTAACAGATTTATTTAACCAATCCTTGTTAACGGGAGTCGTCCCAGAAGACTGGAAATTAGCAAATGTTGTGCTCATTTACAAGAAGGGTAGTAGGGAGGAATCGGGGAACTACAGGCCAGTTAGTCTTACGTCAGTAGTGGAGAAATTAATGGAAACCATGTTAAAGGAAAGGATTGTTGAACATCTAAAAACACATAGATTACAGGATCAGAAACAACATGGGTTTACCTCAGGGAGATCATGCCAAACTAATCTTATTGATTTTTTTGATTGGTAACAAAAATAATAGACATAGGTGGTGCAGTAGACATTGCTTATTTAGATTTCAGTAAGGCTTTTGATACTGTTCCGCATAGAAGGCTTATCAATAAATTGCAATCTTTGAGCTTGGATTCCAATATTGTTGAATGGATTAGGCAGTGGCTGAGTGACAGGCAACAGAGGGTTGTGGTAAATGGAGTTTATTCAGCGCAAGGTCTTGTTACCAGTGGGGTACCTCAGGGGTCAGTACTTGGACCCATTCTCTTTAACCTCCCTGGCGGTATTCCCGAGTGTGACTCGGGGTTAAATTTCGCTACTGCGAATGGTAACCCCGAGCCACACTCGGGCTGGATACATACTCACCTCCTCCTGGCCCCCTCGCCGTCCCCGCAGTGTGATCGCGGCGAGCTGCTTCCTGGATTACTCCCTGCGAGTCACATGATGCAGAGGGGCTGGACGCAGCAAATTTCATTCACAAAACTCACTGAATACAAATGGAAATGTTTATGAACGGCCACTAGGCGGCAGTACAGGATAAGAAATAGACCATACATCGTCTCACCCTTGTTCTCAGACAGATTTCAGTGTTTTTTGTTGTATTTTATTGAATATCATTTATTTGCATTATTTTGGATAATTATTTTTGGGATAATAAATTATTATTTCGTGTTTCAAACTTTATCGGACTCCGTGTATTTACTATTTTTTTTAAATTAATTAATTAATTTATTTATAAAGGATTTTACCAGTAAGAACTCTTGATTTCACGGATTTCAGTGAGTGATTCCTAATTATTACAGGCTAACTATGTACAAAAACACGTTTCCTTTAAAAAAAAATTGATACGCTTTTAGACACAAAATTTTGAAAAAATTAGACCGCCAGGGAGGTTAATATTTTTATTAGTGATATTGCAGAAAGTATTAATGGAAAAGTATGTCTTTTTGCTGATGACACAAAGATTTGCAACAGTGTTGACGTTTCTGGGGCGATCAGCCAAATGACAAATGATTTAGGTAAACTAAAAAAATGTCTGAAGCTGTGGCAATTGAGTTTTAATGTGGATAAGTGCAAGATAATGCACCTGGGACGTAAAACCCCAAGGGCTGAATATAGAATATTTGATAAAGTCCTAACCTCAACATCTGAGGAAAGGGATTTAGGGGTTATTATTTCAGAGGATCTAAAGGTAAGTAGTCAATGTAATAGAGCAGCAGGAAATGCTAGCAGAATGCTTGGTTGTGTAGGGAGAGGTATTAGCAGTAGGAAAAGGGAAGTGCTCATGCCACTGTACAGAGCACTGGTGAGACCTCACTTGGAGTACTGTGTGCAATACTGGAGACCGTATCTCCAGAAGGATATAGACATCTTAGAGAGAGTTCAAAGAAGGGCTACTAAAATGGTGTACAGCTTGAAGGAGAAAAGTTACCAGGAAAGGCTTAATGATTTTAACATGTACAGCTTGGAAAAAAAGACGAGACAGAGGAGATATGATAGAAACATTTAAATACGTAAAGGGAATCCACAAGGTAGAGGAAGGGAGTATATTTAAAAGGAAACAAAGTAGCAAAACAAGAGGACATAGTCTTAGATTAGAGGGGCAAAGGTTTAAAAGTAACATCAGGAAGCATTATTTTACTGAGAGGGTGGTGGATACATGGAACAGCCTTCCAGTTGAAGTGGTAGAGGCCAAAACAGTGATTGAATTTAAGCAAGCATGGGATACACATAAGGCTATCCTAAACAAAAGATAAATCCAGGTAAAGTATCCATGTAATTGGGCAGACTAGATGGGCCGAAAGGTTCTTATCTGCCAACATTTTTCTATGTTTCTAGACCAGCTCCCACTCCCTATTCTCCCCTATATTTTGCTACCCCACTCCTGTCTATGTTCCGCTCTCTTCCTTTCCTACTCCTTTTACTATTCTCTCTTTATTCCTGCATTCCTTTCCTCCCCTCCTCTTTTTTTTTCTTTTCTTTTCTTTTCCTTCCTGCCTTTTCTTCCCTTCCCATTCAGTGGAAGAATCTATTTATCTTACGGAATAATATCCCTTTCCCCATGATCTGCCTTATTGAATACACTGGACGAATGCCTCCTGCTTTTATTTATTTTTATTTATTCTTATTTACTTATGTTATATTCCATCCTGCACTGAAAATAGAGCTGTTCTTTGACTGCCTGCCAGGTGGGGGCTTTATGTTTTTTCCAATTTCTAGCTATGAGTGATTTAGAAGCCGCTAAAATGTGCGTGAGCAGGATTTTTTCTTCTCGTAACAATGAGGGCCAACCTATATGTAACACTAGGAGGTAATTTAGGGTGAGCTGGTAAACCAGGGATGAATCAAGTTGATGAGAAGATTGTTCTGCCAAGTCAGGGATACACATATGCACAAATCTAAAGACACAAGGAGAGCTGCAACACTGTGTGAAAAAATCAACAACACTAGTGGCATAGGGAAAATATATTTACTTATCTCTCTATGTCCAATATCCCAGGTAGTCACTGGAGATTCTGCTCAGGGTTCTAGTGCTTTAATCCACAACTATAGTGTGTCTCTATATTTTTACATGAAAAGGTTTACAATTAGATGACAGAAATGTTTCCATGATTCTGTGGTATAACTGCATAGAATTAAGTTGCATCTGTTAAGGGCAAAACAAATGGGGGAAGGACAAAATTTGATAGGGAATATCAAATTTTTTCAGCTATATTGTGTGCCAGTGTGATTAGGGGTAGGGTGGTAGACCATAGGTTTATCAGCCGGCGGATGGAGGACTCCTTTTTTCCCTATAGGGCTAACTAACAGCTGGGGCCTAATTAGGACTGCACTGCCCTTTAAAGGAGATGTGTAGTTCCCTCAGTGTGCAGTCTTGTGTGCAGGGTGCAGAGGGAGGAAAGCCTAATCCTGAGCCCAAGCGGAATGTAAACAAGATTTTTCTTTGATAGATTGGCAAACGACTTAGCCGTCCACCATGTTAGACAGGTACAGTTGTGTTCAAAATTATTCAACCCCCATTGAAATTGAGTGTTTTGGCCAGTTTGACATTGATTTTGATCATTCAGTCATCTTGCTTACAATTAAATCAAAGAGGCACGTGTAGGTCAGACAAATATAACATAACATTTATAATGAAATAACCACAAATATCTTTTCTGTGCTCACATCATTATCAGTTTTATTTAACCCCCAAGTGGCATTCAATCTTAGTACTTAGTACAACATCCTTTTACAGTTATAACAGCTTTTAAACGTGAAGCATAGCTTGACACAAGTGTCTTGCAGCGATCTACGGGTATCTTCGCCCATTCGTCATGGGCAAAAGCCTCCAGTTTAGTCACATTCTTAGGCTTGCGCACTGCAACTGCTTTCTTTAAGTCCCACCAGAGGTTCTCAATCGGATTTAAGTCAGGTGACTGCGATGGCCACTCCAAAATGTTCCAGCCTTTAATCTGCAACCATGCTCTAGTGGACTTGGAGGTATGCTTGGGATCATTGTCCTGTTGAAAGGTCCAACGTCTCCCAAGCCTCAGGTTTGTGACGGACTGCATCACATTTTCATCCAATATCTCCTGGTACTGAAGAGAATTCATGGTACCTTGCACACGCTGAAGCTTCACTGTACCTGCAGAAGCAAAACAGCCCCAAAGCATGATTGACCCCCCGCCATGCTTCACAGTAGGCAAGGTGTTCTTTTCTTCATAGGTCTTGTTCTTCCTCCTCCAAACATAGCGTTGATCCATGGGCCCAAACAGTTCTAATTTTGTTTCATCAGTCCACAGAACACTATCCCAAAACTTCTGTGGTTTGTCCACATGGCTTTTGGCATACTGCAGTCGACTCTTCTTATTCTTTGGAGACAGCAAGGGGGTGCGCCTGGGAGTTCTGGCATGGAGGCCTTCATTACACAGTGTGCGCCGTATTGTCTGAGCTGAAACTTCAGTACCCACATCTGACAAATCTTTTCTCAGTTCCTCAGCAGTCACACGGGGACTTTTCTCCACTCTACGCTTCAGGTAGCGCACAGCAGTCGAAGTCAGCATCTTCTTTCTGCCACGACCAGGTAGCGTTTCAACAGTGCCCTTTGCCTTGAATTTGCGAATGATGCTTCCTATGGTCTCTCTTGGTATGTTTAACATCTTTGCAATCTTCTTATAGCCATTGCCCTTCCTGTGAAGAGTAATCACCTCTTCTCTTGTCTTCCTGGACGATTCTCTTGACTTCACCATGTTTGTTGTAACCACACCAGTAAATGTCTAGAAGGAGCTGAGTATCACAGTCATTTTAAAGCTGCCTAATTGGTGCTTATTATGCTTTATTGCTGCTCCGTGACATCCACAGGTGTTTTCAATACCTGATTGAAAACACTTGAATGAACCTCTGTTCTTCAGAGTGGTAGTCTTTAAGGGGTTGAATAATTGTGTCAATGAAGAATTCACAAAAGAAACATTTACTACTGTATTACAAAACCAATTGATGTCATTTTAGTTGCATATGGTTCTTTAAAAAGTCCTTGTAGGATTTCATTCTGAATACAATTACAAATGTACACTAAATTCCCTAAAACCCTTTACAGCATTGGGGGTTGAATAATTTTGAACACAACTGTATGTTACAGTGTGAAATTAGCCTCTGCATCCAGGAGTAGGTATTTATTTAGTATTTGCCAAATTTTACCCTGCAATGGATGCACAATAAAGCAGAAATTTGAAGCAGTGATGTTCGTGTCCAGTGATTTTATCACAATAGATAAAAAAACAATGATCTATATAGAGGGAGAGATTCCTTTTCAAATGGGCAACACCTGTTTTTCCCATAACTGGTTCACTCTTTGATATTTGTGTAAGTGCATTTTAAAAAGCAGTATTGGATTCAAATGCAACAGAGTAAAGGTGGCATGGGATGTTCTTGGCATTGCTTTTGCCCTTATTTATTTATGTCTTCTCATTGATGTTAATTATGACAGGTTCACAGTTTCTGTAATAATATTTTGGAAGAAAGTGCTAATTGGGAAGCAATAGCAAGCATTAATTAGTAAATAGTGGTGCTGATAAAATAATTTACAGGGTTATTCAGAGAAAGGTGAAAACCAGGAGAACTGGCAGAAGAGAACATTCTAGACCAAATAGCCGATTTGGAAAGTGAGAAGATAAATGGGAGAATTTCTGGATTGGCTATTTTGATCTAGAATTTTCACTTCTCCAGTCATTCTCCAAAGTTTCACCTTTCTTTGAATAGACCTGCTACCCTTAAGGATATTATACACATTCAACCCCATGCTGTCAAAGTCCCGTCCAGTGGCAGGTGTGGCTGCAATACTATAGGATGGCATAGCACGGCCCACGACTTTCTGACCCTCCTTCGACCTGCTTCCCTTCCCAGCAGTCTTATCATTGTCATTGGCTGCATGGAGACTGCCTGAGCACAAGCAATCCCACTGCAGCCACTGACAGTATTCAGACACTTGGGTAAGGAGAATGGCCTGAAAGCCATGGTGTGTGCTATGCCACTCTGCGGCATTTAGCACAGCATAGCATGTCCATCGTCGGCATGGGTTAATCAAGGCAGACACTTGCAGAGACTCATCTTGAGTGGAAAATGTAGAGTTTGTTAACATGATTTGGCCGTTGAATTCATGCCAATGGATGCCCCTAAAGTATAATGGAAGGGTGCCAGGGCTCTATCCAAGACTTGGGAATCCATTGTGAATGTCACGTTTCCACATTCCAGGCCCTCCGCTCCTGGATTTCCCTATGGCTGTTCTGGCCTGGGATCACTTGTCCTGTCTGCTCAGTCCTGTTTCCTATATATATTGCAAGCAGTGCATCAGATCCTGGCTCTTGCATGGGTCTTGTTCCTGAGGGTCAGTGCTTCCTGTATTCCTGGTACTAATATCTTGCCTTGGTATTTCTGTGTATGATCTTGGCCTGGTACTGACAACATTTTAGGATTATCCCTATATTCTGTGTATTGCTATTCTGTGTACCGATATCTGGCTTTGTATTCTGACTTCCCTCTCTGGTATCTGATTCTTGGCTTGTCTGACTTACTCACCTGGCTCTGTTTCTGACGATCCTATTGTATTATCCCTGTGCTCTGTTTTTTTGCTGTACCGTGTATCACCCCAGCAGCATTATATGCATTAGTTTAGAAGGAAATTCAAGGACCGTTTTGTGTTCTCCTTGGTCTCCCGACCTTCCTGTTGTTCCAGCTGTTCTGTTATTTCTCTTGTCCACTATCTGTGCTGTGGTCTGTGTCTATGCAGTCAGCAGCTAACCTAACTCAAGGGCTGAATTACATGTATTACAATCACATTTACAGTAAAGATAAAAATCCACATAACTGAAAATCACAATAACCTATTCCTTCCATACAGAGTAAATACAAAAACCACAAAGGTCAGATATTTATCAAATTGTACCATAACAAATTGCAGGGGGATCCCATTATATACAGTATACATTGTGTATTACCCTTGTGACTTGTTAGGCCTTTCACTTTCGTTACAGCTTGATTTATTATTACAAGCTGAACGGTAATTGAGCTACATTCCTTTCTTGTACATGTCATATAAATTGCAGACAAATAGTGATGTTCGTATGGTAGGAATAGTTATTGATAGTAAGTCACTAGTTGATTGAAAACCGAGCAGTCAGACAGTTCGGTCATGGATGGAGAGACTGGACCGGTGGGTAACTGCCACATTCCAGGTTCTTGTAATGCCTCCTGCAGCAGTCCTGGTCACAGAGTCATTGATTCAAAGATAAAGCCTGGGATTTTGTTGTCTGGAAGTTTCACAGCCGCTGTGACAGTAACTGGACCAGCAATAGAAACAAAAAATGTAATCTAAAAAAGAATATTCTTTATACTACTAGGCCAGTAAAATATAATATTTTTCTCTATTTCATGTTTATTTTCATGTTCTCATATTCTTGATATTAGGAGGCAACTAAATTTGGAGTGCCTACAACAGCGCCAAAAAATAGAAGTCCCTGAACACACGTTTCGTGTGGCTGGAATTCATATTTACTGAACTAAAACCTTTTTACTGAAATGTTCCTCTTCAGTATTATACTTCTGTTATTTTTTAGGTTGATTTAAACATGGAATAAAGTATCAAGGTACTAGAAGCAGTCGTTTTCCAATAATTGTTTTACAACTATGATACTTTGGGGAGTTATGATGATGGCATGGCTATAAACTTTGTTTACCACATTTCTTAATTTGACATTGAGGGATTTAATACATTGAAGAACCAGTAAATAAGAAATCAAATGTCCTGCTGTTGATTCCATAAAAATATAATTATTATTATTAAGTGATTGGCTGAGATAAAAGAGAAAGAAGCATGTGAAGATGGAGAATAATGATAGGTTTGATGGAATTTGGCAATGAATATTAAAGGGACACTAGTTTAAAATAGGGGTGAAAGGGGACGCTACACATTCATCACGGCTGACCTTCTCCAACCCCAACTCCCATGTTACTACTAGAGGGCTAGATTCCAAGTCAAATGTAAACTTAAGCTGTGGTCTTATAAACTTAACAACTCCATAGTCGTTAATTGCTCTGGTAAGATTACAACAGGCCTGGTTATAGTTATACTTGAATTAGAATCTAGCACTGAGTGTTTTAGTTTTTACCCTCTCTCCGGCATTGGGTCTCTGTAGCCTTTACATAACCTGGAGTAGACTGGACGCTCAAACAACGAGCCAATCCAACGTCTCTCAATGCTAGTACACTTGGAGCCAAAGGCTAACCAGGATTGAACATCTGTAAAACCATTTGCAAGGATTGGGAAGCAAATCTTTACACAGTGGAGAGGATCCCCTCTTCTTGAAGGTTTGAATCAACTCTTTGGGACCTGGTTGAGAAGGACACTGGGGCCTTTCAAATTATATTGAGTGGTCATGAGGCCTAGAGAATCCCTTTAAGAAGAGAAGGGGAGATAGAAAGACATGAATGTGAAATTAAGAAACCACATTTATGGCTGAGGTGAGATGGGGTAGATACATCAGGTGTGGTTCGCTCAGGAGACATTAATACTGGGAACAGAGAAACTAAAGGAAGCCATACATTAGTAGGTGGGGAAAACAGAGTAGAGAGATTTTATTATATTGCTTTTGGATTGTTAAGGTGATATTCTGATGCATTTGAGTCAATGGCTGAGTCACCTCTCAAGATACGGCTATGCCACAAGTTATGAATGAGGAAAATATGGAATCCAGGAATGTCAAAATTAGATAATTATTTTTTATAATTATTTAAAATCAAACCGCCTGTGTTTGCGTGTTTTAGTGCATTCTTTGCATTTCTGCAATTCTTTGGCTATTTGTACCTCACAAGGGTTAGTCATAAAATCTGTTTTTAAATGATATTGTTATAGTTGCCTCATTATATTGTTATATATGTATTGTAAGGAGCACAGTACCAATATACTCTCTAATCCCACAGTTGGGAAAGATGAGAGGTTTATAATAATAGCTGGTGGGCACAATGGTTGCCTAAGAATCCAAGTGTGCCTAGCGACCATGTGTGTAACAACACTACCACAATATATGCTTCAGTAGGATTGTTGGACATTTAAATTATAAGTATAGGACCCAGTCAGCGGTTATAATGGTGAATTGCTAAGCGTTACGAATATATAGTATACACAAATGTTACTGTTCTTTTTCCATGAAAGGATGGCTAATTTACAACATTCCAGCTGTCAGGATCTGACGTTAATCTGCAATGATGGAATGCTGTTAAACTTTAAGAGTTCGTGTTGCAGCACAGAAATAGCCAGTCACATGTAGTGTGATACACTGATCATGCACATTGAGCACGTTGTTATCGACAGCATTAACATCATTAAAATGTGTACCCGCTGAGTTATTCTATTCTGTGGAAAACACTTTCCACTTTATAAATCATGAGTTATACAACGGAAGAAAAATAAAGATCTGGGGCACTATCATGTTGCCCTCGCTAAAACCGGGACACAAAGGGGAAAAATTAGCGTTTGCTAAATTCCCCTTTGCATCCCAGGTTCCCCAGCCAATCGCGGGGCAGGCGCTGAGTACGGCAGCCTGCCCCTTGCTAACCTCCCGGATGCTGGGGGCAGTGCTACAGTGCCGTACCCAGCATCCCCTCCATGGCATCCATAGGACACTATGGAGGATTGTGCTGCCGGGTCACATGACCGGAAGGATCTCACCTCTTGCGATCCAATTTTGAAAGTATCTAGAGACCTATTTAGCACTGTTTTTCAAAAAGACATTTAGGAGGCCTTCACAGAACCAGTTTCTAGTACCAACTCCTCTGTAATACAGTGCTCACAAACAGATTATGGAATGACATCACACAGAGATTAAAGTAATGGTTCAAGCTTTTCCAGTCTTGACAAACCTGTAATTGATTACATTCTAACCTATTCGCTCATACAGACCCAATAATAAATAACTGTAGGGAATTAACAGGGTGCCATTGAATGAACACTCTACTGAAAAGTAGAGTGTCCCTTTTTTTCCCTTAATTAATTGGTAGATGCTGCTGGCAGCCTCTGTCCAAAGGTCTTTTTGATCATTTTTTTTAGGGCTGGTACTGATTAAAATTTTCGTGTTCGATTAATCTAATTTTTGTTAATCGATTTAATTATAACACACATACAGATCCAACTACTTTCAGTTGATGATCTGGGTCCTGGGTCTGGGACCTGGGGTCTGGGACCTGGGGTCTGGGTCCTGGGTCTTCAGTCTTGGCCCTGGGTCTTGGGTCTGGGCCCTGTCCCTTGGGTCCTGGGACCTGGGTCTTGGGCCATGTGTCTGGATCTTGGGTCTGGGCCCTGTGTCTTGGGTTTGGGCCCTGGGTCTTGGCCCTCAGTCTTGGGTCTGGGACCTGGGGTCTGGGTCTTGGGACTTGGCCCTGGGTCTTGGGTCTGGGCCCTGGGGTCTGGGCCCTGGGTCTTGGGACTTGGTCTTGGGTCTGGGCCATGGGGTCTAGCCCTTGGGTCTGGGCCCTGGGTCTAGGTCCTGGGTCTTGGGTCCTGGGTCTTGGGTCTGGGTCTTGGGTCTTGGGTCTGGGTCTTGGCCCTGGGTCTTGGGTCTGGGCCCTGGGTCTGGGCCCTGGGACTTGGGTCTGGGCCCTGAGTCTTGGGGTCTGGGCCCTGGGTCCTGTCTGGAGCCTGGGGTCTGGTGTGTGCCTGGGGTCTGCACCCTGTTGGGGTTTGGCTGGGTCCGAGGCTGGACTGAGACAGGCAGCACCATACTCACCGCTCCTCCGCTGCCTTCTCATCTGCCATCTTCTTCCTGCGCCAGTCGCTATGTGTGACACGTGCGACACACGCGTTGCACACGTGACTGGAGGGCGTCGCCAAAGCAGTGCGCATCGCATACTGCTGTAGAGCTGCCCAGGGCCTCAGGAAGCCAGTACAGCTCTGGATTCGGACTCCTAGAGTCCGATTCCGGAGCTGATGGGCCCCCTGATCAAAATAAATGTAATCGATCCAAAATTTTAATGATTAATCGATTAATTAATCGTTAATTTCCCCAGCCCTATTTCTTATTATAATTGTTTTCCCAATTTTACTTATCTTTTGTCCCTTGCCATGCGCTGCTCATCCTCTTCACTCTCGAACCTGGAAGTCCCTGAGGATTTTAATGCGAAATTTGCGCTTCCCGTGCTACTTCTGTAGAGTAGGAAACGCAAATTGCACACCGTAATGGGACTTGCAAGCTTTATGTACACAAGTCCCGTAGCACCTGCACAGAATAATGAATGGATGCACATGCAGCTCTGATCCATCATGGCTACCAGTCTCAAAGATAGTGATGTCGGCATGCTCCCTGTCGAGTAGTAACCGACAGCCGGGAAATTCTAATTTCCTGGCTGCTGTTGACGCTGGGTGAGGTGGAGAAAACTCCTCCACTTCACTCAGGTTTTTGAGTGTTTTTGAGGGCTGTGAAGGGGGAGAAGAGGTACAATCTATTCTTCACATCCTGACCATTTTAAAAATATAAAGTGGTCAGGATGAGTACAGTGTTCCTTTTAACCTTTTCTGAGTCATCTAGTAAGAACTTTTTTCATGAGTATATATAATTTGTATGTAGAATTGGCATGGTTAAAGTGATTGTGAGCCACTGATCCCGTTTAATGTTCTCCTTTTCACTAAAACATAGTAGCGTGAAGTTTGCAAATTAGTAACACTACCAGTCATGAGCTGCATAAAAGATGTATCTATTTTCCAGTCCCCTAATTCTGTCCTAATCTAATTTTTATGTTGCCTAAAGGAGTATTTTTAGATCAATCCTGGGTAAATTAGTGAATGTTATGCAACCCTTTTTTACTGCCATAAACCGCAATGGGTGTGCATATAAAGGGACCTAAGTCAGGAATCTGCATTGCAAATAATCAAAGTGACATGAACTGGACAAGCAAAGGAAACTAAAAATATATTCTAAAAAGGATAGGCTGTAGACTACTAGGCCAGTAAAATAATGTCTGCCTAGTTTGACTAGCTTAAAGGCTTCATGGGGCTGTGCCATGCCTCTCAGTCCAATGAGGCTCGCTCTCTACTTCCCTTGTTCTTTTGTTCCATCCCTCTTATCAAACAGTGACCTGCTCCTAGCTTCTCCCCACATCACCTCTTCCCATGATAGACTACAGGATTTCTCCCGCACAGCCCCCATCCTCTGAAACGCTCTCCCTCGTACAGTCAGACTTTCCCCTAGTTTCCCTTCCTTCAAACGCTCCCTTAAGACTTTCCTATTTAGGGAAGCAGGGGCATAACTACCAGGGGTGCAGCGGGTGCTACTGCTACTGGGGGGAAGGGGGGAGAAGAGGAGGAAGAAGAGGGCAGCTGCTCACATGGGGACATGCTGGCCCCGCCCCTTCCCCCTCCACTGCCAAGCAAACCAGAGCCTCCCTGCTGTGCTGGAAGTGTTTAGCAGGTGCAGGGAGGGGAATTGGAGAGAGTCGAGACCATACTTACCTATGGTAAGTATGTAACAAGCTGGGGTGGGGTGTTTGTGTGTGTGTGTGTGTGTGAGCAGAGGGTGGTGTGTGTGTGTTTGTGTTTGCAGGGCCACCATCAGGGGGTACAAGCATTAATCTGGTATGGGGCCCTGTGGAGGGGGGGTCCCTGGATGGTTAATTACTGGGGGTCTCTGATACTTGCTAATTACTGGGGGTCTGATACTGGCTAATTACTGGGGGTCTGATACTGGCTAATTACTAGGGATCTGATACTGGCTGTCTAATATCTGGGACCCGCGTGGAGGGTGGGTCTTGAAGGCGCGGGGCGCCTGGTACGCCCCGCTGACTTCAATGGCCTGCCTCGGCCCCTCCCCACAGCCAACGAGGGGGGGCCCTTCATGGATTCTTGCACCGGGGCCCTGAGGTTTCTAGTTACGCCTCTGTAAGCCTACCACCCGACACACTGACGCAACCAGTCCATCACTCCCACCTTGCAGTCCATCACTCCCACCTTGCAGTCCTCACCTCCTGTTTCCACCCCCAACCCTTCTAGATTGTGAGTTCCCATGGGAATAGGGCCCTTGTTTCCTCCTGTACTGGTTTGTCAAAATGTTGTTCAATGTATTGTAACCTTGTCTATATTGTGCCCATTGTACAGCGCTGCGGAATATGCTGGTGCTTTATAAATAAAAAATAATAATACTAATAATAATAACAATAATTGTGACCCACTACCTCTTGCCCATTTATGCCCCTATCCCATTCACACCTCCCCTTTGTACTTCTGCTCTTCTGAAAGCACTTGGTGCTGAAATTTCTACTGCTTTTATTTTGAGGAATGGGGCTAGGGCCTCTAGCATTGGGACTTATTTTAACCTGGCCCTGCAGTGGCTGACAGTAATTTGTTAAAGAAGTTAATGTATGCTGAAGATAACCTATATTTCAATGCATTATATTGAAAGATAGCACATGGTTGACTATGATGACTCTTGTCACCGTATTTGCAGGAATAAAGTATAGAAAACTGTGGTTGAAAAATACAAAATCAATACGTTACATATACAGTGGCAAGAAAAAGTATGTGAACCCTTTGGGATTACGTCGAGTTTTGCATGAATTGGTCATAAAATGTGCTCTGATCTTCATCTAAGTCACAACAATTTGAAAAACACAGTGAATGTTTACATGTTATGTTGAATAAACACATGAAAACATATAATGTTTGTGTTGTATTATTTTAAGCAGACTGTGTTCTTCAAATTGTTGTGACTTAGGTGAAGATCAGAGCACATTTTATGACCAATTCATGCAAAACTCCACGTAATCCCAAAGGGTTCACATACTTTTTCTTGCCACTGTAAGTAACAAAGTAACAAGCAACGAAACCAGATTTTCATTTGAAGTTCCTGTGTTTGCTATACATGAGATTGCCTAGACCAGGAAATTGCTCAATCGCCATGGTCTAATTATTTTCTATGGGAAAAAAGAAAAGCCGGAGAATCAAATATATTCGTGATAATGTTCTCTATTCCATGACCAGACAGGTGGAACTAATATATACATTGCAATATTGAAACCCATTAAAATACCTGCATTTTGAAATATATGTTTCGTAGGTGCAGTAGAGAAGAAAAAAAAAATATATATATATATATTACATGTAAGATATTGATGATAAAAAAGGATTGCTCTTTGCAGCATTAACTTGTTCATATGAAGGAACAGAACTGGCAGTTGATTTTTTTTGCAAATAATAATAATTCTAGAAAATTGAAATATTTTCAATTACCTCCTGGGTTTTGATGTTGTTATATAATCTTCCTCCTTTTATAAAATTACTGCATTTGAAATTTTTATAATAAACATTAAAGTGTTTATTCATTACATCTACATTGGTATAATTTAGGACACAATATATGAGCTGGAGTGGGTATATTTCTATACCTATATTTTGAATACTGCCTCCTATTGTAGTTATTATTGAAATAGATTGTGTCAGCATCATGGTAGACTATTGAGAATACAATGTCATCTGGAGTTCTGAAACATGAAACTGAACTTTTAAAATGATGCTTAGTATTCTTTTCTTTTACAATGAAACAGATTTTCATTTGACATTCAGGAACAATATCGGGTCTGGTGAGAGGCGGTAGAAGCATAGAAGCAGTATTCAAGGTCACTTCAACAAGAGGCTCTCGTTTTGAAAACAGAAATGCAGACTGTAATTTCTTTTTATTTGAAAGGTATTGATGATTGTTATGGAAGCTCTGGGTGACCTTTCATTTATTATTCGATTTCCACATCTATCATAAGAAGCAATTTTGCGACTTTGTAATGAAAGTTAAGTTTTTCTACCGTTACATGGAATTACTTACATCCAAACACAGCATATAGGACACAAGCTCATAGCAGGTGGGTAGAAATTATAGGGATACTCAATTAAAAATAGAGTTCCTCTTTTTTGCCTTTAAATAATTGGGCTGATGCTGCTGATAGCCTTTGCCCAATTATTTTTTCTTTTTTTTAAAAAAAATTATTTTAGGTGATTTTTCTAACCTTTCGTTCCTTGTCACGCACAGTTCCTCTTCAGCTCAGGGACATCCGAAGCCGGAGGTCCCTGAAGCTATACTACGCAATTTGCTTACCGTAGGGACCACAAATTGTGCAATGCTATAGACTTGTGAACTTTACATATACAAATTTCATAGTGCCTGCAGAGAATGATGGATCGTAGCTGTGTAGATCCAATCCATTGGCTGTCTCTCTTCAAACAATCAATATCGCAGGTGGTCTCAAAGAGAGTGGCTTTATCATCATCTGTGATCGGCAGCCGGTAGATTCAAAATCCTTGGTGCTTTTGATGCTGGGTGGGGTGGAAGAAACTATTCCACTTCACCCAGCTTTCCACTTCACCCACCCCAGGGGGGGGTGGAGGGTAGAAGGGGGAGGCTCAACACATCCTGACCACTTTTAAAAGCTAAATTGTGTAAGTTCAGTTTCTTTTTCATGTCTTATAAATCTACTTTTATTCAGTAATTTGTAAACATTGCTTGTTCTGACAGATAAGCAAAGGCTGCTTTAGAATTAACGATGATAAAACTAACTTCAAAGTTCCCAATGAAAAGAATGAAATGAGAGCCAAAGGAGCAATTAAGGCATTTCTTCAGAAAGTAGACGGAAGAACCACTTCGAGGCACTCCTTGCAAAAGGATTGTTTAAACAAGAAGTTGCTTCTTTGATTCTCTTCTATTTGACTTTTGTCTGGATCCATTTATGTCGGTTATCACATCTCTTCCAGCCTTTTATATTTCACACTGAGGAAGTGGTGCGTGGCCACGAAATGTTTGCCTTTTCACTTCGCTTCACAGTAAAAGGATGGTCCCATTGGTGGACCACTATTAAGCGGCACCAAGTGTTTGAGTCTTATTTGTCTTAGCTTTTATATTGATATCAAAGAGAAAAAAAACATATATTGTAGACTTTAGTGGAAACCTCTTAGTTTTAAATAAAAGACTGAACCTACTTATTGAATTGACCAGGGAAATTTTGGGGCGTAACCCCTTGTTTTAATTTCATGCTAAATGGGATATTCACAAATTGTTCAAAGGCTTTTCTACCTATATCATTAATTACTAGCATAGCAAATATCTAAATATATTATATCTGCTGTTAAACTGCCTTATGACTGTCTTTAAATCATGAACAGGCTTGGCAAATAATATGATTATCTTTTTAGGTGAATAAAGTGTAGCTGATGAATTTTTGTTTAGCTTCGGTCTTCCTCTATTCTTCTGTAAGATGATCTCAATCTCCCCCATCCTCCTCATCACTGTACACCATTTAAGACATTTTGTCACACAAATAGGATCCAGGAAGAGTAGAAGAGTAGATGTAGATATCAGGACCTGTAGATTTAGAATTAATTCCTTGTAGGGAGAAGAGTAGAGGTAGCCTGAATATTTGGCATATTTTTCTTTTTAGATATGTATTGGGTACCATTTGCTAAGTACAGAGTAGACACGACAAGTTCAATTTGGAGCTCAGAAGCATTAGCCAAAGTTTCCCTATGTAATTAGAGAAGCTATGCATGTCTGCTTCTACTTTTGTGCTTGACTGGAGCCCATAGAGAAACAACAGTTCATTTGCAACTACTATACATGCAGCCAACAAGGGGCTTCTCAGTAAGACACAATCAGGATGCTAGCACTATAGTGCTTTTATTGTGGTAGCAAGTATGTGGTGTGTTAGATGACAGCTTTAACTCAACAACACCTTCTCACTGCTTCATTGGTGTGCATGCTGTAAGACGAAGAAACAATGGGCTTGACATGCTACACATTCTGTGAATTTAAATGACAGATTTATAATGACAGCCTTTGAACCAGAAACTAAGACCCCCCCCCCACTTTACAGAGCTGTCAAATAATTTAAAAAGGGGGTAAATGAGAAACCATGGTTGAAAGGGTTTAGTCACCGTGACCACTTTAAAAAACTCAAGTGGTCATGATGCCTAGGACATCTGCGTGCTTACAACATCAACCACTCCTGGTAACCTCTTACATTAATCTTCGTGAATGAACCAGCAATCATTAGTCCTCGCCAAACCTAATAGCCCAACAGAATTGAGGCACTATTCCAATTAAAATTTTAAACCATGTCAATTTCTTTAAATGATGGTACAGGAATTGGGTCATATTGTTTCCAACAATATAGAATTGTTTTAGAACAAACCACTTACTGTAGGTGGGAATTTAGTTTTGGATCAGAGTTCTATAATGCATTTCTCTGTCGTTTTCTATATTTTATTTAAAATATATAAATATCTCTATAAATTATTCTCTACAATGCACACATCCTACCATTTCTTCAACAACGTTGTTGGAAATGAACACTGGAGCATACTCTTCTGGTAATGTTTTGCATAAAATACACTGTATCGCAAAATGAAGATAAAATGATGATGAAAATGGTTAAAAACATATTGCTATTTTAGTCAAGTATAACTTAAACTGTTGGTTTAATTATCTACAAGTGCTGCTAAATGTTCTACTCTTTAAACACCGGCCTACTTTTCTTTTCAATCTCTATGTCCTGTTTGCTCTTATTCATTTTTCATTGCTAAAACAATTGCTTTTCCATCAAACTTAACTTTTATTTTTCTACTTTATTGTACATCTTGAGACCTTTATTTATGAGGCCTACCTTTTTCATTCATTGGCAGAAATGTGTACAGTATATGCTACATTAAAATATACACATAAATCTCAATGTATTTAAAAGGGTAGAGGAAGCTCTATTTGAACATTATGTGAATATTCTTCCCCTCTGCTTTCAAAAATGCTCTGATCACCCCATTATAAAGAAACCATATCTTGATTCCACCTCTCTTTCAAACTACCGTCCTATCTCTCTGCTCCCCTTTGCCTCCAAAATCTTAGAATCCCTGGTCTATAACCAGCTCACTGGTTTTCTCGCTGCTTGCTCTCTACTTGATACTCACTAGGCTGGCTGTCACTCCCAGGTGAGACTGATCTCACCAAGGTGACTAATGATTTAGTTGCTGCTAAAACCAAAGGTCACTTCTCCTTACTTATTCTTCTTGACCTTTCTGCTGCATTTGCCACTGATGACCAGCCTCTCCTGCTCCTCATGCTGCGTCAACATGGCCTCAGTGACACCGCTCTCTCCTGGCTCCTTCAGTATCTCCTTCACTGATGCCTCTTCACCCCCGGTTCCTCTCTCAGTCAGGGTACCTCAAGGCTATTCTGGGTCCCCTACTATATATATGGTTCTGTCTATACTGCCTCTCTTGGCAACCTCATCTCTTCCTATGGATTCTAATATCATTTCTGTGCTGATGACATCCAAATCTATCTTTACTCTCCTGATCTCTCTCCTCCTATCGGCTGTCTCCAACTGGCTGACTTCCCATTTTCTCGAGCTCAATCTCTCTAAAACTGAACTCCTTGTCTTTCCTCCATGCTAAAATCAACATTCCTGTGCACATTTTCCTTCAGGTGAATGGTGCCACCATTACTTCTACCTCAGAGGAGGATGCTACAAATATATTAGAACGGATTTGACTTCATCCTCCCAAGAAGGGAGTATGTCTGTCCCTTTCAGGTGCCAAATGTCTGGCAATCCTTTGTGTGCATACAACGGAAGGCAACGCCTACTTGTGTAAATCAAGGCTGATTACTGAAAATGTCCTCTTATGTTTTAAGATGGTACAATAAGGCGGGGGGTCTGTGTGGGCAGAGAAGTCTCATACCTGAGAGTAAACGCATTCTCAGAGTTGCTTTTCCAAAATGGAGATCCTGCCTGACCACTTCAGAGCTTCCCTGCCAAGGCGTTGGCAAACAATGAAAGCTTCAAACTTTTCGATGTATTGATTCTATGTTACAGTATAATACTAATCAGAAACTAATATTATTTCAAGTTCATTGAGATTAATAAAGATCTAATATAATTTACATTTATTTTACCGTAGACCAGAAGCTAATATTATTTACACTTGTGTAGCCATTGGTGCTAACCAGAGCTTAATACCATTTATGTTACTGTTGATACTAACCATAAGTTAACATGATTTACATTTGATGCTCAGTGCATTCATGAATTCTTACAGTGACGGTTTGATATGTGATTTCCTACAATGAGTGTAATTTCGAATGGTGATAGTGTCGATTTGACATGTGAGATACTTGTTGTGATGATTCAAAAGGGATGCCTTTTGAGATTTCTTATGTCATTGGTGTTTAATTGAGGTTCCTTATGTAATTGCCTAATACTTTGAGTTATATACATATATATTGTCTATACTAATTGTCAATAAAGCTAATCATTATACACAAATCAGCTTTGTGTTCTGTGGTTAGGTAATACAACTCTGATCTCTCCTTCACTCCTCACATTCAGTCGCTAACCAAATCATGCTACTTCCACCTAAAAAACATTGCACGCATCCACCCCTTTCTTAATCAGGACTCTATCAAATACTCATCCCAGGTTTGATTATCTCCCACCTTGACTACTGCAACCTCCTTCTCTCTTGCCTTAAGAGATCCCAGATTCTCACTCTGCAGTCAGTTATGAATGCTTGTGCCAGGCTCATCCACCTTACCTCATGCACCTCTCACACCTCAAACCTTTGTCAATCTCTACACTGGCTCCCTGTTTCCTTAAGAATCCAATTCAAAATACTGGTGCTCATGAACAAACCTCTCCATAACCGTGCCTTTGCCTACATCTCCTACCTTATTAATATGTATATCCCGTCCTGACCATTTCACTCTGCCAATAATCTGATGTTATCATCTCCTCGTTCCTGCACCCCCAACTCCCGCCTTCATGATTTGTCCCGAGCTGCCCCCTTTCTATGGAACTCCCTCCCATGCAACATTAGACTCTCCCAGTGTGTTCAGTCCTTTAAGAAGTCTTTGAAAACACATTATTTTAGAGAAGCGATCAGCTCACTCCATGATTCCCCTACTATACATTTCTTGTGCCATCTTCCCACTCAGCCCACAAACACCTTGCTACTTCATGTACTCTATTTAACCTTACATAGTGTGTCACCCTTCTTCTCTTAGATTGTAAGCTCTCGAGCAGGGTCCTCTCTCCTACTGTTCTGTGTATTTAACTTGTATGTATATTATTCTGTCTCACCAATTGTATAGCGCTACGGAACTTGATAGCATTTCTAAATGTTTGCAACTGTAACTATTTTGTTCACTTCTAAAAAATGTATTAAGGAAAACCTTTTTATACTAAGGCACTTAAATATTTAAGCTTCCCTGCCATGTACCCAGGACATACTTGAAAACGAGAGAAATTCTCTACGTATCCTCCCTGGTAAAATACTTTATAAATAAATAAATAAATGTTGTGATATACTTTATTTACAAGTAAGTTGTAAAGACTGTCTAATAGGTTTTCATGCAATTGTATTTCTCTTGCAGGGATCCATGCAACAATTAGCACTGAAACCTAATCCTCGTGCTGCTGAAGACCAGTGTGAAGATGATGATCCTTATGTAAGTGAAAGTATATAAACCAGTGCACTTTAGAAACCTAGAAAATGTACACCTACAGTATACTACATTTCCCAACATATCTGGACTTGAATTTTAAGGTTATTACTTTTATTGTTGCGGTCTGGTCATTGATTTTATAAACTGCAAACATCCTAGAAAGTCTTTTTGAGAGCTCCAGTCTTTGTATAGGTTTTATTTTTGATTAGAAACAATGATGTGTCACATGTAGGTTTATTTAAAACATTCCTAGGAATATCATATGCTTCATTCAGATATATCTTAGTACTAAATTTGTAATACACATATACAAGAATAAGTAATGAAAGTGGATATCAAAAAAGAAGACAATCAAGAGTAGGGGACACAAAAGCAAAATGGGGATTTCAGTACATATAAAAAAAGAAAAGAATAAACGCAGGGGTAAACACATGAAAAAGGAAAAAAAGGAAGAGGTGAACATAACACATAAAAGGTGAACATAACACAGCCATAGGAGAAAAGAAGCTTTGGTGTTCTGTGGGGTTCTTGACTTCACTCAAAGATCCAGTCTAGCAGAAATCTACAGGTCCCAGATTTCACAAAAGTGAGTGGTTGTTCCCTAGATCACCACTTTGATTAGTTCCATGAATATAAAGTGCAGTCAAGGAGCATGACCACCCCATAGAGTTATGAACCAGCATCACCACAACACTAAACGCAGCTTGGAGGATTCAAAGAATAAATAGGGTGAGATTAGGTTGGGTGGAAATTCCATCTTGAGTAAACCAAAGCACCCGTCATTAGGGATGAGCCGAACACCCCCGTGTTCGGTTCGCATTCGAACTCGAACAATTTCAAAAGTTCGAGTTCGAACTCGAACACGAACCGAACTCAATACAAGTCAATGGGACTCAAAAGTTTGATTTTTAGCGTGCCCTCCAAGAGGGCATATATGCAAGATATTTGCCATAAAAGGTGTATGGGGCTCCGGGTAGTGCCCTGGGGGACAGGAAACAAGGACAAAAAGTTTTAAAAAAGATGTTTTAAAGGAACAGTCAGTTTTCCATAAAATAAGGGTTAAAAATAAAAACAAAAAATTCCTTCAAATATTGTGCCTAGGAGGTCCCCATAACCTACCCGTGAAGTGGCGGATTTGTAGGATGTATAGAAACATCGCCATCAGAGACCCACACAGGACACCTAGCCACCCTTAAGGGGTTAAAATGCATAGGGACTGGCTACTATCCTGTTAGATGAGGGAATGTATTATATGTATAAAGCAAGGTATATATCACAATGGATACTCAGAGACTTTAGGGACTCAGCTTGTACACTTTATGATAGACATTTTCACGTTGTGTTGTGTTACTAATGCAGAAGCAGCAAGCCCTTCCACCAGCCCTTCCACCACGCTTGCACCAAAACTATAGATCTAACACAATAATAATTGTATGCTCACATAGGCCCTTCGAGAGAGGTACATGACATACAAATACTGGAATATTACATTTAAATCTAAGGAGTGTGATAAAGATTTTATTAAGCCCTTGATGAAAAATGACGTAACATCTACATCATTAATGATTGGCTTTACAGAGCCCTGTTCCTTAAGGGGATAAACAGCATATCAGAGGAACATGTAGTAGAAATGAACACTTCTTTGAATTCAGAAGCACAGTGTTCATACATGTGCAGGAGCCACACCCAGTCTGCAGGCAATGTATCAAATTCATGAGACCAGACTAATTAGAAGCACATGTTATTTCCAAACACTAATTAACACCTGTTGTTTACGCCGTTTATGCAAGCAACATGTGTGCCTTCTTGCCCTGGGTAGTTTTTTAATTCAATATTTAATAAATCATTGCTTATAATATTCTGCAGTAAAGAGTCTCTTTATTTCTAGATTTTTTAGTATTTTTTAAGCATTTTTTATACTTTTTTCAAATTAATTTTTTTTCGAACTCGAACCGAACACGCCAAAAGGTTCGAAGTTCGCGAACTTTAGAACTGCCAATGTTCGAGTCGAACTCCGAACTGATCGACCGAACAGCTCATCCCTACCCGTCATTAACGCAGCTGCTGACAATCAGTCTATGGCACTTTTGTACAAATGCCAGTTATACTCACACAATTCATGAACAAGATAGGCAAACACCCTTGATATAAGACCCAAGCCTATGTACAGTTATATTGAAAATGGTTCCTACCCAATCCTTGAAACATACAAGCCCATAAACTGATTACTTTGTGCATAAGAGTTTGGCAAGTAGCATTTCATATGTCTCCCTCCTGTAGAATGCTTTTACTGGAGTTCATTGTCATAATAGGTGTCTAGGTGTCTATGCTTTGTGGGACCTTTCTCTAGCCCTAGCAGAAAGGAGTCTGATGAGTGCCCGTGAGGAACTTGGGGTTATTGAAGAGCAGTGTAAGTTCCAATGGATCTATTAATAGTTGACCACTTCCCTAAAAGCCTTTCACATTCAGAAAGACTGATTGATAGAGGGTCTTGGATGCACTGCAAGGAGCTGTTTCATATACAGTCACATGACCTAACTCGTGTGAGCTAAAGGGGTATATACCTAATAAGAATAACCTGTGACAATATGGTTTACTAAGCACACATCTGTTTTTATCCATCATTTCATTTTTTTTAATAATTGAGTAAACTATATAGATTTTTAGCATTAAGTTGAAAAAATTATATTCTTTGTTAATATGTTTATATTCTTGTTAATTGCTGACTGCGGAATCTGCATTATTAAATATATTACAGTTCATCTATCTATCCAATAACTAAAGTGATTATTCCTGTAGATTAAATAATAACAGTAAAGCAGCAAGATGTTTATAAGATGTGTCTGTGGTAACACTCTGCAAGTTGTAGAAAACTCTCCTAGACTTGAAAGATATTTTCTTCTTTGTGTAGGACATGGTGTATAGACTGCAGAGAGATGAATATATGGAAATACTTGAACCAGTAAGAGCTAGAGCAAGTATCAAAAACAAAAAATCACAACGTTGTCTATGAAGACTAAATTAGCTAATATTAGATCTATGGCACAGTATGATATCTTTGCATGTCTTGAAAATTGATAATATGTCCTCACTAAGCCAGTGGCAACCAGATATACAGGTCTATTCAAAGAAAGGTGAAACTCAGGAGAATGACTGGAGAAGTGAAAATTCTAGGTCAAAATGGCCAAACCAGAAAAATTCTCCTACAGTATTTATCTCACTTTCCAAATCTGCTATTTTGAATAACAGGGTTATTCAGAGAGAGGTGAAAACCAGGAGAATGACTGGAGAAGCTAAAATTCTAGGTCAAAATAGCCGATTTGGAAAGTGAGACAAATGGGGGAATTTTTCTGGTTGGGCTATTTTGCCCTAGAATTTTCACTTCTCCAGTCATTCTCCTGGTTTTCACCTCTCTCTGAATAACCCTGATAGATGTACACATAAAAAAACAAGCACGCTGACCAATGAATGCAAGTTTGCATAACTTGCATAAATGTTCATGTCAGTCACTATAAACACATTTTCAAATAGTGGAACCCAGAGGAAAATGACAAGAAACAATATCTAAAATATATATATACTGTGCATGAAATAACAGGGTGCTGCTGTTTAATTCCCCCAGGCATCTGGAGAGGGCAGTGGAGAGGAGAACATAAATGAACAGATCGGATTATCTGCGACTCAAATGATTCCACTAACTCAGCCTCCGGTAAGGACTTTATTTACTAGTTGTGAATAAAAACTCAGGGCAGACTTTACTTCTGGCCGTCATGTATCAATAAGAATACATTGTTAGAATCGTGGATGTATTACCAATTGTCATTATTAGCAGCGTTATGTCTAAAGGTTACAACTAAATGAGTTTGCTTTTACAATATGTATAAATGATATGTAATATTCCATGCAACATCAATATAAACAGGCGGCTATTTAATTGATGTCTACAATAGTGAGGTTACATTATACTTATCCTGCACTATATTGAGCATAAATCTCAAAACATCAAATGGACATTTGAGACTAGTATTTCTCTTTCTATTATTAATGCACTGTGCAGATAACACTATAGGCCAGTTAGTCTTACGTCAGTAGTGGGGAAATTAATGGAAACCATGTTAAAGGAAAGGATTGTTGAACATCTAAAAACACATAGATTACAGGATCAGAAACAACATGGGTTTACCTCAGGGAGATCATGCCAAACTAATCTTATTGATTTTTTTGATTGGGTAACAAAAATAATAGACACAGGTGGTGCAGTAGACATTGCTTATTCTAGATTTCAGTAAGGCTTTTGATACTGTTCCGCATAGAAGGCTTATCAATAAATTGCAATCTTTGAGCTTGGATTCCAATATTGTTGAATGGATTAGGCAGTGGCTGAGTGACAGGCAACAGAGGGTTGTGGTAAATGGAGTTTATTCGGCGCAAGGTCTTGTTACCAGTGGGGTACCTCAGGGGTCAGTACTTGGACCCATTCTATTTAATATTTTTGTTAGTGATATTGCAGAAGGTATTAATGGAAAAGTATGTCTTTTTGCTGATGACACAAAGATTTGCAACAGGGTTGATGTTCCTGGAGGGATCAGCCAAATGACAAATGATTTAGGTAAACTAAAAAAATGGTCGGAGCTGTGGCAATTGAGTTTTAATGTGGATAAGTGCAAGATAATGCACCTGGGACGTAAAAACCCAAGGGCTGAATATAGAATATTTGATACAGTCCTAACCTCAACATCTGAGGAAAGGGATTTAGGGGTTAATATTGCAGAGGATCTAAGGGTAAGTAGTCAATGTAATAGAGCAGCAGGAAATGCTAGCAGAATGCTTGGTTGTGTAGGGAGAGGTATTAGCAGTAGGAAAAGGGAAGTGCTCATGCCACTGTACAGAGCACTGGTGAGACCTCACTTGGAGTACTGTGTGCAGTACTGGAGACCGTATCTCCAGAAGGATATAGACATCTTAGAGAGAGTTCAGAGAAGGGCTACTAAAATGGTGTACGGCTTGAAGGAGAAAAGTTACCAAGAAAGGCTTAATGATCTTAACATGTACAGCTTGGAAAAAAGACGAGACAGAGGAGATATGATAGAAACATTTAAATACATAAAGGGAATACACAAGGTAGAGGAAGGGAGTATATTTAAAAGGAAACAAAGTAGCAAAACAAGAGGACATAGTCTTAGATTAGAGGGGCAAAGGTTTAAAAGTAACATCAGGAAGCATTATTTTACTGAGAGGGTGGTGGATACATGGAACAGTCTTCCAGTTGAAGTGGTGGAGGCCAAAACAGTAATTGAATTTAAGCAGGCATGGGATAGGCATAAGGCTATCCTAAACAAAAGATAAATCCAAGTAAAGTATCCATGTAATTGGGCAGACTAGATGGGCCGAAAGGTTCTTATCTGCCGACATTTTTCTATGTTTCTATGTTTCTATGTTTCTATAACACAATAAATTTTAAGTAAATTAAAATACAAACATAAAAATAACTCCACACAACAAACAACCGTGGCCCAGCCGTACGTTTTGGAATAGCCGATGTTTATTCACAGAAAATGCAATATTTCAGTCCGCAAATTGCCTTTGTAAAGCTAGTTTTGCCTGGGCCAGGAAGATGCTCAGCTTTTGAAGGTGGATATCTGTTTTTTTATTATTATTATTCAATAAATTTTATTTTGTAAATAGGACAGCAATACAGCAGACAAAGAGAAAAACAATAACATGAATAGACAGCAAGGATCATCAGGGTAACAAAAATAATGGGGACTCGGGACAGTAGTACCAGGGAAGTGAACGTGGTCACAGGTATTCAGTGGGTGGGGTACCAGGGCAGGCAAAAGAAAACAGGAAGAATAAAAAAGGGTGGGGGAACTGGAGGCCTCGGAAGGGGCCACATGGCCAGGTGAGCTGGGGCCAGAGGGAGTGGTCAGAGCCATGGTACCCGCTACAATGGCTCGCCCAGATCAACCCAACGTCCCACACACATAAAATAAAAAAGGGGGGGGAGAAAAAAGCCAGACGCCTGAACCACCGCATAAAACCATATTCTCGAGATGTAAAAATAAAGTCCACAAAAGAGTGTCCAGAGCAGAAGGGGGGAGGGTACGAGAAAGCAGCAGAACTCCCAGTTAGGAAACATACCTAGGATGGAATGGAGGCATGGATAAATATGAAAACCAGGCTGAAAGGTCCATATACTTTATTGCTGGTATTCAGGTACATGAAGCGTTGACTTGAATACAGTTCCTCTGGCATCTCTGTGCCCTTGCTCTGGATTCCTTACACCTACTTTTTCACAGTGAGTTGAGAAGTAAGTAGCCTCTCCGTGGAGGAAGGGACATGTGTAACACATTTTCCAATCTAATAATATGTTGGAGGTCTAGAAAGTATAGATTTGACTTACAACTGTTAACATTAATGAGGCAGTATTGAAGAATTAATGGGGATTGCTGTCATAGTGAATTCAGCTTTTGCAATCCATTGTGCGCAGCAAGACAAGACCAGGGACCATTTTTTGCTATAACCTTTGAAAGGATGATCATGGGTGTTGGGTTTACTACCACAATGTCACTGCTTGAAAATGTTTGCTAATATTAAGACGTATTTCATGCAAAAAAAATTATGTTGTGCTTAAGACATTTTTTTCAATGAAATAGCACCATACAAACATAATTTTATTGCCGAGTATACTGTGAAAAACTGATGCTGATGTTAGTTAGGCTAGCGTCAGACGAACGCAGTCATCACGTCCGTGTCGCCGCACAGTTTAACGTCTGTCATAGCATTGATTTGTGGTCAATAGAGACCAACACACATAGTACGTGCGCACCGAAGTGCGCACACACCACGCAGGTGGCAACGGATGCCATTTAGACCTCAACATAAAAGCGCTATGACGGTCGCCCAGAGTGCACCACATCTGCGTAGCGGCCTCTGTGTGTGATGATGCAACGTCAGACGCAGTGCATTTTGTGATGTCCATCACTTTGACGCTCAGATGTTTTTTGGTCTGGCTGACTGTACCTCTCTTTTAATTTTAATTAATTTTGATACCCATACTTCCATTTTTTTTTTTTTACATCCGTCAAAAAAAACAGACCGTGTGGTGTCTACAGTATCTTCCGTCAGTACGTACGTCCCTTATGCATGCACGCAGAGAGTGCTCAGACTGTATATGTCTGACATTAGCCTTATGGTTAGGATTATTTTTAGGACTAGAGTTATTTCTAATCAATAGTTTTACTCTAGTTTCACTTTTAGGCAACATCTTCTTGTCCTTCTGCTTTTGAAAAAGGATCAGAAACTGTTATCTAAAAATGAAGCAGAAATGGAGCATATTCTGATTACATATAAGGCTAACCCCAAACACAAATAGTAACCCTAACCCTAACTAATAACCATAATACTAATCCTAACTCTAAGATTCCAAAGAGCTCTGATTTTGCATTTCACTTGCGTCTGTAAAATGCTGCTAGTATGGTGCTAAGTTTCACCAAGTACGTTGTTTTCATGTGAAACACAACTTTTTACCTAGTGTCTTAATATTAGGAAACTTTTATCTGATGAAACCACATAGTAGCAACTTGCTATAAGACACTGGTGTGTCCCTATGAGTTATCCCAATTACGTAAAATCCCTCAGTAACCAGAGAAAAGCAGAGCATTTGAGAGATAAAAAAATACAAATGCCCACATGTATATTCTTAGATACATATAAACAGTGTTCCTTATTTTTAGATAGGCAGGTGTTCCAAAGTTGTTCTTAAAATTCCGGATGTGGTGGATTTACAGACATTTTTGGATATACACAAATCAAGGTAACATCCAGTTTTCTCTTAAGATAATGTTTGAGGTGTATTTTAATTCTGAGTTCCTATGTCAGTCCAAAATATTCCACTTGCTTCCTTGCAGTGTGTAGACTGTAGTGTATAATTTGACACATTACTGGTAATCTGATCATTGTAGTGTACTAAAATATACCATTTTGATTCCTAGCATATAATCTGCATTGTGACGTTTTTCAGTCCATGCGCAGAAGTAGGTGCTAGAAAGTTTTGGTGTTTTCAGTTGCCAAATTTAATCATTTCTTGTTATATTTTCACGCTAAAAATTCTATAGAACTGACCTATAAAGCAGAGATGATTAATCTAGGCCCTTCAGATGTTTGGAAACTCTTATGATAGTCATCCAACTCAATAAATTGGGGGAGCGCAATCATTAATTAACATTAAGATAAGTATGGTTTTACACAGTCCTACCAATAACCACCGCAGGGATGAGCAAGCCAAACTTTTGCTACACCTAAAACCTGGTCCTAAATGATTCCGCTTCTGCAAAATCATTTAGCACCCCCTAAAAATCCCCCCAATTAATCCGATATTCATCTCTCATCCCGCGGTGAGAACAGTGGCCCGATCCGCCTCTTCTTCTCACTAGGCACATAGTGCGATTGGGAAGAAATCGTTCTCAAGGGGTTATTCAGAGAGTGCCGATCTGGCTCCGAAATGTCACGGAACAGCGAATTTCCCCGTACGGTGACATTTCGGGCCCATTCAGCTATTCAGAGAGCAGGCAGTTCACCAAAATTTTGGCAAACTGCCAGCAATTACAGAAGGGATGGGCATAGCTAAAAAATTTGTTTTGTTTAGTTTCGTTTCGGTACGTTTTTAAATCATTTCATTATCGGAATTTCGTAAACTAATTTTGTTTCGTATTTCATTTTGTTTCGGATCGATTTGAATTTCATATATCAATTCGATAGTTGATATCAATTCGAATTTTGGATCACTAGATAAAACCCCAATTAATCAAATTTTGCTGTTAAAAGAAAAGCTAGGGTTAAATTTTAAGCTGTGACACAGATTTAGTATTTGAGTCAAATGAAACAGTGAAACAAGATAAATTTATTTCATAAAGTCCTTTGCTGACTATTACTTGTATTTTAAGTTAAGATCAATTCGATTAGGGATGCACCGATACTGATACTAGTACTTGGTACTCGTGCAAATGGCCCGATACACCCCCTCCGATACCGGAAGCCAGCGCTGGGCTGGCTTGCCGGTATCTGCAGGGCTGGGGAAGCTGGCTGCATGCATGAAAAGCACTGATACTCACCCATCTGAAGCACTGATACTCACCCATCAGCAGTGATACTCACCCATCTGAAGGTCCGGTAATGCTGTTGCGCTGTGACGTTGCCTCTCGGCTGGAGGCAGCGTCAGAGGTCAGAAGCGTGACTGGACCTTCAGATGGGTGAGTATCGCTGCCGCCGGAGGGGAACGCTGGCCGTGTGCTTTTCATGCACGCGACCAGCTTCCCCAGCGTTTGAGCTGGGGGCATATCCATGTGAGCTGGGGCAATATCCATGTGAGCTGGGGCATATCCATGTGAGCTGGGGGCATATCCATTTGAGCTGTGGGCATATCCATGAGAGCTGGGGCAATATCCGTGTGAGCTGGGGGCATATCCATTTGAGCTGGGGGCATATCCATGAGAGCTGGGGCAATATCCATGTGAGCTGGGGCAATATCCATGTGAGCTGGGGCATATCCATGAGAGCTGGGGGCATATCCATGAGAGCTGGGGCAATATCCATGTGAGCTGGGGGCATATCCATGTGAGCTGGGGGCATTATCCATGAGAGCTGGGGCAATATCCATGTGAGCTGGGGGCATATCCATGTGAGCTGGGGCAATATCCATGCGAGCTGTGGGCATATCCATGTGAGCTGGGGCAATATCCATGTGAGCTGGGGCATATCCATGTGAGCTGGGGGCATATCCATTTGAGCTGAGGGCATATCCATGAGAGCTGGGGCAATATCCATGTGAGCTGGGGGCATATCCATTTGAGCTGGGGCATATCCATGAGAGCTGGGGCAATATCCATGTGAGCTGGGGCAATATCCATGTGAGCTGGGGCATATCCATGAGAGCTGGGGGCATATCCATGAGAGCTGGGGCAATATCCATGTGAGCTGGGGGCATATCCATGTGAGCTGGGGCATTATCCATGAGAGCTGGGGCAATATCCATGTGAACTGGGGGCATATCCATGTGAGCTGGGGCAATATCCATGCGAGCTGTGGGAATATCCATGTGAGCTGGGGCATATCCATGAGAGCTGGGGCATATCCATGTGAGCTGGGGCATATCCATGTGAGCTGGGGGCATATCCATGAGAGCTGGGGCAATATCCATGTGAGCTGGGGCATATCCATGAGAGCTGGGGCATATCCATAAGAGCTGGGGCATATCCATGAGAGCTGGGGCATATCCATGAGAGCTGGGGCAATATCCATGTGAGCTGGGGGCATATCCATGAGAGCTGGGGCATATCCATGAGAGCTGGGGCATATCCATGTGAGCTGGGAGCATATCCATGAGAGCTGGAGCAATATCCATGTGAGCTGGGGCAATATCCATGAGAGCTGGGGCATATCCATGAGAGCTGGGGGCATATCCATGAGAGCTGGGGCATATCCATGAGAGCTGGGGGCATATCCATGAGAGCTGGGCAATATCCATGTGAGCTGGGGGCATATCCATGAGAGCTGGGGGCATATCCATGAGAGCTGGGGCATATCCATGAGAGCTGGGGCATATCCATGAGAGCTGGGGGCATATCCATGAGAGCTGGGGCATATCCATGAGAGCTGGGGGCATATCCATGAGAGCTGGTGAAATATCTATGTGAGCTAGGGGCATATCCATGTGAGCTGGGGGCATATGCATGAGAGCTGGAGACATATCCATGTGAGCTGGGGGCATATCCATGAGAGCTGGGGCAATATCCATGTGAGCTGGGGCAATATCCATGTGAGCTGGGGGCAATATCCATGAGAGCTGGGGGCATATCCATGTGAGCTGGGGGCATATCCATGAGAGCTGGGGCAATCTCCATGTGAGCTGGGGGCAAGCTATATATCCATATGAGCTGGGGCAAGCTATATGTGAGCTGGGGGCATTCTGTATATGTATATCTCAGGGGATATATACATGTGAGCTGGGGGCATTTTTATATGAGGTCTGTTCTTCTTGAAAAGCGTTCACATGACATAAAATAAAAGTATCGGTACTCGGTATCGGTGAGTACTGGAAAAAAGTATCGGTACTCGTACTCGGTCTTAAAAAAGTGGTATCAGTGCATCCCTAAATTCGATAGTTCATTTCAAATTCAATAGTTGATATCAGTTATTCAAATTTTTCTTTTATGATGATGACACAGTGTAAAACGAAATAAATTTGTTATATATCGTATCGATTCGTTATTAGGAAGTACTTCAGAATACAAATTATCAAATTTTGTTCCAAATTCGGATTTTTTTTAAACAAATGCACATCTCTAAATTACAGTGCCTGCTCGAAGGCACTGAAACTCCCATAGAGAAGCAATGGTTAATCTATTCAGAGAACACCAAACAGTAGTGAAAAGTTGCCGAAGTGCCCTTCTGTTCTGTGTTTTCATTCCGCAGTTTTATTCAGGCAAATCCCATAGGCTTCAATGTTAAAAATATTCCTGTTTTTAATTCAATATCTTATGAACCATTTATTATTTTAATTTGCAGTAAAAGTCTATTGGTTTTTTTTGATTTTTTTTAGGATCTTTTAGGTATTTTTCAAGACTTTTCAGATAAAAAAAAATTTCTACGTTTTTCTCTTTTTTTAAGCATTGTTTTTTTCTGTAACAGACCTTTTACCACTTGGCTGCTAAGGACGCACTCAGCGCGTCCTGCCAAGTGCACCTCCTGTGCTACGGATGCGCTGAGCGCGTCCTAGCACAGGAGGCAGCAATCAGCTGGGATTCCTTGTCAGCCCAGCACTCCGGGACCCCGGGGGGGAAGATAGATGTCATTGCGGCAGCGCGATGACATCTATTTCAGGTGCCCCCCCCCCGCGAGCACAGCCTGCCCTTCCAAACCGTGCCTGGCTTTAACCCCTTGGGTGCCGGATCACGATTCGGCTCTGAATAGCGCCGAATTTTGATCCTCTCCCGGAGCTGGCCGACATCTTGGATGTCGGCCAAGCTTCCGGGAACTCCCCCTGAAGACTGGCGTCATCGTGCATAGCGCGATGAAGTTAGTCCTGGAGTTGACCCCTAGTTGCCACCAATGGTGGAGATAGGGGGTTCCAATGAACCCCCTTTCTCCCGATCCGTGGCAGCTAAGGGTTAATGTATTGTTGGATCAGCCAGAGCATGGCCTTTCCAACGATACCAAACATGACCATGTAAAAGTTAAAGAAAAAAAATATATAAATAAAAATAATAATAATAATAAAAAAAAATGAACAAGTTTTTTTATTTTTTTATTTGTTAATGCAGCAATATTGTTCCCATTTCAATTATAATGTGAACAATGATGCTGCACTAACGACTTTTGTATGCGGTGCGTTTTTTCCCCCAAAACGAGTGTAACGAGTCCCCATTTCGAATTTTTTTAACAAGCGCAGCCCATAGAAAATATAACCGCAAATGCTCACATGTTAAAATGTGAAACAAAAACACTTTACACATTGTAAATTATTGAAATTTCAAATTTTATTGCATTTTTTGTTATAATATACAGACAGGACATGACATGACGTATACATATAATAATGACATTTTATGAATCTGCCAAGTCTAACGGAAAGAACGAAATATAACATGTCTGGGTCATATATTAAAATAAGGCTTTAAAATGCGGTTAAACATGATAAGCGAAACCGGTAAAAATTAGCTCAGCACAGAGGCGTGAAATGGCTCAGCAGCGAAAGGGTTAATTATCATTCATAGGACCTTATATGTAAATTCCAGGCATTTTTGTTTTCTGTTTTTTCCAGCTGTTCTGGCAGGTTTTCGGAGGGGTTCGGTGGGTCAAAAAGTGCGTTGATGCGTCCGAACGCATTTTTTCACGGAAGACACGATAGCGGTCATACGATGCGCAATTTCAGCCGTGATTTTTTACGGATCCAAACCAGGAAACTTTGGGTGTCTGGACGTTATGTTGGCCGGACATGAGCAGCGTCTGACGTCTCCTAATCACGTACACACGTCACTATGCGGACGCAGCGCACTCTGTACGTCAGTACTAGCAGTTCGACGTTCTTGCAAAAATGCGTTTGTTTGCCGCTTGTGTTGCGCGGCCGAACTTTCGTGCGGCCGTACTTTGTGTGTGGGCCTGCGTTGAACGTCATTTTCTGCTACCACGCCGTAATAAAGTGCGGCTAAACGCACGTTCGCACTGCGTTCGTCTGACCCCAGCCTTAGATTTTGGTAAATGTTGCATCATGGGAAAAATGCAGAAAATGCAAACAGAGGTGTCATGAATAGCAAGTAACCCAGCACTCAGACAGAACTCAGTAAACCCCTTCACTGCTGAGCTCATTTTTACCGTTTATACTCATCATGTTTAAACGCGATTTGAAGTCATGTTTAATTCTGCGACCCAGACAAATTACATATCGTTTTTTAGAGCAGACTCGGCAGATTCATAATATATCATCATTATATGTATATGTCATATCCTGCAGGAATGATATAACTTTTTTTTTTTTTTTAAATGTGAATTCCCATTAAAATTTCAATCATCTACAGTGTGTAAAGTATTTTTTGCCCCACATTTTATAATCTGAGCATTTATGGTTATATATTCTACTAGCTTTTGCCCGCGGCTTCGCTCGCGTGGATTTCAGGATTTGTTAAAATTGTTTTATAAGAAACATGAGGTTTTTTTGTTAGAACCCCCCTCCCCCACTTGGGACTTTTGTAAAATGGTAAAACACCTGTTTTTTTTTTTTTTCAAGGAGATTGTAAGTGCCAAATTTCACACCGTAACATCTTTGGTTTTTGAAATATAGGTATACTGACAAAAGTATTCACATCCCTTTCTCCCACCCCCCTTAACTGGATTTTCGGAAAATGGTAAAACACGTTTGTTTGTTTGTTTTTGCACGAAGATTGTAAATATCGAATTTCACACCTGTAACATCATTGGTTTTTGAAATATAGGTATAGTGATAAAGGTATTCAACCCCCTTTTTGCCCCCACTGGATTTAAGGAAAATGTGAAAATTGGTATTTAGATTTGTCTTGAAAAATAAAAAAAACCACATATTTTACTGTCTGTAACATCTTCTGTTATAATGAGATATAGGTATCCTGTTGAAAGGTATTCACCCCCCTTTTTTCACCCCCCACATTGGATTTTTGGAAAATTGTAAAACATGTGTTTTTTTATTTTTCAAGAAGATTGTAAGTGCCAAATTTCACACCTGTAACATCTTTGGTTTTTGAAATGTAGGTATACTGATAAAAGTATTCAACCCCCCTTTTTGCCCCCCTCCCACTGAATTTTTGGAAAATGGTAAAATAGGAGTACCGATACTTTTTAAAAGTACTCACCGATACCGAGTACCGATACTTTTATTTAATAAGAACAGACCTCATATAAAAATTTATATGAGATTTGCCCCAGCTCACATGGATTTGCCCCAGCACTCATGGATTTGCCCCCAGCACTCATGGATTTGCCCCCAGCACTCATGGATTTGCCCCCAGCACTCATGGATATGCCCCAGCTCTGATGGATTTGCCCCCAGCTCTGATGGATATGCACCCAGCTCTGATGGATTATGCCCCCAGCTCTGATGGACTTGCCCCCAGCTCTGATGGATATGCCCCAGCTCTGATGGATTTGCCCCAGGTCTCATGGCTTTGCCCCAGGTCTCATGGTTTTGCCCCCAGGTCTCATGGCTTTCCCCCCAGGTCTCATGGATTTGCCCCAGGTCTCATGGATTTGCCCCCAGGTCTCATGGCTTTGCCCCCAGGTCTCATGGATTTGCCCCCAGGTCTCATAGCTTTGCCCCCATGTCTCATGGATTTGACCCCAGGTCTCATGGCTTTGCCCCCAGGTCTCATGGCTTTGCCCCCAGGTCTCATGGATTTGCCCCTAGGTCTCATGGCTTTGCCCCCAGGTCTCATGGACTTGCCCCCAGGTCTCATGGCTTTGCCCCCAGGTCTCATGGATTTGCCCCTAGGTCTCATGGCTTTGCCCCCAGGTCTCATGGATTTGCCCCCAGGTCTCATGGCTTTGCCCCCAGGTCTCATGGCTTTGCCCCCAGGTCTCATGGATTTGCCCGCAGCTCTCATGGATTTGCCTGCAGCTCGAACGCTGGGGAAGCTGGCCGCATGCATGAAAAGCACGCGGCCAGCGTTCCCTTCCGGCGCGCCTCAATACTCACACATCCTGAAGGTCCGGTCGCTTGTTGGCAGTGATGCGATCACGTGGCCGCCGGGCGCATCTGTGACGCTGCCTCCATCCGAGAGGCAGCGTCACAGGAGCGCCCAGTGGCCGCGGGAACGCATCACTGCCAAGCGACCGGACATTCAGGATGGGTGAGTATGTGGCGCGCCGGAAGGGAACGCTGGCTACGTGCTTTTCATGCATGCGGCCAGCTTCCCCAGCCCAGCGGATACCGGCAAGCCGGCCCAGCGCCGGCTTCCGGTATCGGCGGGATGTATCGGGCCGTTTGCACGAGTAACAAGTACTCGTGCAAACGGCAATATCGGCCCCGATACCGATACTAGTATCGGTATCGGTGCATCCCTACTGATTGATTACCCAGTTGCCGACTTGCTTGTACGAGGACCCTTTATACGTTCTGACCCGGCTATTCCTATTGACCATTCTCTTGCATACTCCCTTTGTGTTTTGTCTGTGTAGTTCAGTATTCATGTTTTGGTTTAACTGCATGTTTTCTGTTTGGAGGTCTGCCCGTCTGTTAGGTAAACCCATTGCTCGCCCAAGGTCTCTGTTGAACAAACAATCTGGTTTGAGTCCTAATCGCAAGGCGTCTGATTGTGTGTCTAACCGCCAGGGCGTGAGACCTAATCATTGCTCCAGTTGTCTATGGTATGCCCCTTCTGGTTGCAGCATTAACCACAGGTTCGCTGATTTGGTGACTGCCCTGCAGGCTGCTCAATTCACCAACCGCGCATACTACTTGCTTGAAAACAAATATAATATTGATTACGCTTCTATCATACCAAGTCAGGCTTATGTCTCCAGGCTTTGTATCTATGTGAATTGCGTCTATGTGTTTTCACTAAGCAGTCTCTTGGTCTCAAAACCGTGGTATTCAGGATCATGTATTACCTCCCTGGCTTGGGATACTGGGTATTATAGTCCTCGTTGCATTGATTTTGTATCAGAGAAATCTGTCCATTAAGATCCTAACGACGCTTATCCAGGGTGAGTGCCATAGCACTCGTTACAAACTGGCTGCTCTCAGGGCTCTGCAGGAACTGGCTGCTCTCAGGGCTCCCCAGGAACTGGCTGCTCTCATTGCACCCCAGGAACTGGCTGCTCTCAGGGCTCCCCAGGAACTGGCTGCTCTCATTGCTCCCCAGGAACTGGCTGTTCTCAGTGCTCCACAGGATCTGGCTACTCTCAATGTTCCCCGAGATCTGGCTGCGCTCAGGGCTCCCCAGGAACTGGCTGCGCTCCGGGCTCCCCAGGAACTGGCTGTTTGGGGCTCCCCAGGAACTGGCTGATCCCCAAGAACTGTCTGCTCTCAGTGCTTACCAGGATCTGGCTGTTCAGGGCTCCTCAGAAACTGGCAGATTTCAGTGCTCCCCAGGATCTGAGTTGTCCTCTTGTCAGGCAGCCTAGTGTGACACTGAGGCCACACCCTGAGCACAGCCCCGCACCCACTGATTGTGCGAGACAGGACAGTCACATAACTGTTCTGTGCCAATCAATGCATGGGAGGCCTGCCTCCCATGCAGGTGTTTTTTTTAATGGCTTAGACAAATGGCACTTTCCTATTGGTCCAAGCTATTCCATTGCTCTCCCAGTTAATCTGAGGCACTGGGAGAGCAAAGTTCAGGAAGTGGGCAGTGCTCGGACGTCTGTTCATTGAACAGACGCACCGCGCTGCACACTTGTTGGCAGCCTACGCAATTTACGTAGCGTCCTGCTATGCAAATTGCGTAGGCTCAGCCAGGCTTCTGAAGGGGGAAAAAAAGAATGTGCGGCAGAGGATGGACGGAGTTGACGGTGGGGAAACGCGGAGCAGGTGAGTTAGACTTCAGTTGCAGCCCTTAATGGCTCTGCCTCACCTGCCACCCCTGAACGCACGTCCCTGTCTTCAAGATACCATTCTGATTATCGCTAGTTATTCTAGCTATACCACTGCTCATCTCTAGACCTTCAAGATACTGTACTGTTACCAATAGACCTTATAGTTGCAGTTCAGCTTACTCCGAAGCATTGCACTTTAAATCATGAGGTTCATTAATTTTTTTATGGCAATCTGTAGTGCCTCATTTTATTTATGCGACCAATGTAGTTTAACATAACATGTTATACATTAAATCAAAATGAATCACATTTATTTTATTTATACTGCTCCATCCTTCCCAGCAGCATCCTATATGACAAGTAGATGATCTTTATTAATTCACGTTTGCTGTCCAAACTTTGATATTGGTCGATTACAAACATCTGCAAACCATGCTTGAATAGAAATCCATTTCATATGTACTTTGATTTATTTGGCAACTGTCTATGTTTTCCTTTTGGTAGATTTTCAGTACATACAGTCCTTCAGGGACACGTGGTTTAATTAACCCTTTTCCTCAGAGCAAAAAGATAACTAAACTGAAATGTCCAATAGACATTTTCCAGAGGCCGTCTTGAAACGGTCAATGCTCTATAACACTGCTGAATCTTGAACTGGGATTCCAAAGAAGACATTCAACAATTACACAGTTCTGTGTTCCCCATTCTGAAAGAATTAAAAGTGCCTATCATCAGACTCCTACACAAATATATTAATTATGTGCCAGATCCTGGGACAAAAATAACACTGGTCAACATAAAAAAAAAATTCACAAGAAAACTAAATACTGGCTCTAGTACAGTTTTTTTTATCCTGAATTCAATTATGTTATCGATTTTTCCATTAGACACAGTTTTTTGTGACAGTCATTTTTTTGTATAATATACTTCTATACATCAGGCTTTGTTATGAATTTTGTAAGTTATAAAAGTGGAAATTTTTTGTGAAATGTGGGAAATTTTATGCAGAATGGGTTGGTAACACCAGGCAGGCTCATGTTCAGACATGTTGTATCACATTTAGATATTGTATCAAGTTTAGATATTGCATTGTTTGATGTGTACCATTTTTCCACCCGGTGAGAAGCCTAACACATGATACACAACATATATTTGGGGCCCAGTATGTATCAAAGTCACCAGCTCTACACCCAAAATAAAGTTCATAACACTTTTTTACAAGTGGTGTGAAATTTTGCCTCTGAGACTTGAAGGTTAAGTCACCACACTTGTAGTATAAATTGTCTGGATGATTTAAACATTTTCTTATAATCATAATCATATTTACATACAAACTTTTCTTAATGTTATAAAACATAAAAATGAGAACAACATAAAGCATAAAACACTACACCTAAAGAGAAACAAAATATACATGTTGATGGGCTCACTACAAGTTCAATACTAGCGGTTTGCTTATGCAAACTGGGCCCCAAATATATGTTTTCTATCATGTGTTAGGCTTTTCACTGGGCAGAATAATGGTACACATCAAATGCCATTTGCAATTCCAATGATTTTGAGAGAACATAATGACCATTCAACAGATTGCTATTTCTGTTTAACATTAGAGGAATCACATCAAAAACAAACATCTACTGTTAACTATCCAATGAGGATTGTATCATACAATAATAAGAAGGTAGAGGGTAATCCTGCAACGAATTAAAATCACTTAGAGGTGCATGTTAAATGAACAAATAGTATTTGAATCAATTCACGCACATCAAAAAATAAGATCGTTATCACCGTTCCATGGGTGCCTAGGACCTGGGGTATGATTTCCTCCACAGCCGGTGCACTTCAGGAACAATCAGCCAAGACCAAAGTTTCTCCAGTCAAAGGATTTTATTAATAAAAATAAAAATAAAGATAAGACTGCTCACGCTCGACGCGTTTCGTCAAAAGACTTCATCAGGAGCAATATGTACAGTCATAAGTACATGGTTAAAAAATAAAAGGATTGTATCATATAGTGACGAGTACTCTGTACAAAAGTGTCCAGAATTCATGACCTTAAGTGATAACTCCGACAATGAACATAGAAAACTTTTTAAGTAAGCCAAAATGAGGTGTATATTTATCAGTGTTACGTAAGTACTAATTCTATAACAAATTTAAACGTGTGCCACAAGAAACCCCTGCCTGATGGAGAAAATCTGAAAGCATATTTGAACTCTACGTTACGTTCACTTAATTTAGTTCTTGTGAAAGAAAAAAAGTTTTATTTTGTTGACTAGTGTAACCTCACAATCAGTTAAACATCTATATAACCCATTAAGTAGCCACAAAAAACACTTTTTGGGTTCACAGCTGTTTAACAGTGACATCTAGGTCATGCCAACATATTTTCTCGCAATAGATATATAATTATATTTTTGGTATCGTGAATATCATGCCAAAATCTGTTATACAATGTGATCATTAGAGGGCAGTATAATCCAAAAATTTGCAAATTTACTTGGTTCTCAACTGATGATTCTCAATCCTGTTCAAACTACCCCGAGTTAAGCTTTTAAACCTGTTTTATAACATGAAAGCAAATCAAAAATGCAATTAAGAAAAAAATTGAATAGACCAAAAGACCAAAGTTAATAATTTAAGAATATCTTGTGATTGGGACAGGGTGGATTAAATCATGACTCAAAAATCAACAGTCAGTAAGACTCTTTTTAAATGAACATACTCGATCTTTCGGTCTGTTATAATCTTTAATATTTGCGTCAGATTTATTTATTTATTTATAAAGGATTTTACCAGGAAGGATACATTAAGATTTCTCTCGTTTTCAAGTATGTCCTGGGTTCAAGAACATTGAATGGTTACAGAAATACAAAATAGTAAAATGCAAGATATTAACACAAAACCAAATGTACAGATTAACAGAAAAATAAATATGTAGGAAATAAAGTCATTATGTTACATGTTTACAGGTGCATTCCGTATTGAGGTATGTTAATAGGGAACTGTTAAGGGACTTTAGACTGGGGGAAGATTTGATGGCGTCTGGGAGGTTATTCCATATTTGCGGTGCTCTGTAGAAAAATGAGGATCGAGACACCTTCGTTTTGTATTGCGGTATTGCAAGTAAGGTGCTGGTCCTGGATCTAAGGTTATAGGATGAGGGAACTGCTGGGGCAATCAGCCTATTCAGGTAGGGTGTTAGCTTCCCAGAAAAGCTCTTAAACACCAGGTTGGAAAGGTGAAGGGTGCGTCTAGATTCCAGCGATGGCCAGTTTAGTTCTTTTAACATGTCACAATGGTGGGTCATGTAGTTACATTGTAGCACAAAGCGGCAGAATGAGTTATACAATGTAGTAAGTTTCTGGAGGTGTGATTGAGGGGCAGCTGCATACACTACATCTCCCTATTCAATGCCGGCATAAGCATTTGTTGCACAATCTGCTTTCTTACCGCGGGGCTCAGGCAGGATTTGTTTCTGTACAGGGCACCTAGTTTGGGGTAGAGTTTAGATGAGAGGTTTTCGATGTGGGGGCCAAAAGATAGATTTGGGTCTAACCACATACCTAGATATTTGAGAGCAGTGACGAAGAGTTCATGTTTAAAATCACCAGATTAGTTTAAGTTATTTGAAAACTGATATTGTTATCATTAGAAATACATAGTTCAATCTGCAATTTCATTATTTTTTATCACTCATGTTTGGAGAACAATTTAAATGACTTTATTTCAATAAAACATTTCCTTTATACCTTATATATTCTTGTATTTGCTTATACATTTTTGTATGTTACTAAAGTGGTTACTTTCACCTCCGCACTTCTCATGAAGTTGTTTCTATCGGCCACTAGGCCTTGCATTTCTTTGTTGTATTGCTTGCAGTTTGCGCACATAACGGCTTTACCTATGGGTAGAGGAACATCATTAAAATATTCCCCAAAATTAGGTCTCTTTTACGGTCTGATGCCATTTTTCTCCTAACGGAGGGGAATATTGAACTTCAACTATGTGCATCAAGATCCCAAGGCTGGTATTAAACTTGTGCATGGCGACTTTTTTCTTCTTTTTCATTTCAGAGTCTTTCGTCCCGTTTTTCTTTTCGTTTCGAGGGATTTCGGGCCATTTTAAACAGTTTTACTTTTTTTTATTTCGGGTCGTTTGTTATTTCATCAAGATTCATAATTTCGATCTTCCGAAATATCGGATTGTCCGATATCGTTTTTGGATCACTTTGGTTTCCGGATCTGATAATTTTCTGTATGTAAGAAATATCGGATTGTCCGATATCGTTTTTTTTGGATCACTTTGGTTTCCGGATCTGATAATTTTCTGTATGTAAGAAATATCGGATTGTCCGATATCGTTTTTTTTGGATCACTTTGGTTTCCGGATCTGATAATTTTCTGTATGTAAGAAATATCTGATTGTCCGATATTGTTTTCGATTACTTCGGTTTACAGATCCGATCATATCGGATCCGATTCATTATCGGATTCGATTCGATGAGTCGCTGAACCTGGAATGAAAAAAGTCGACAAGGCGCCAGACGGGTAAAAAAAAAACGATTGGAAGTGTCAAAATTGAAACGCTGTTTGCAAATAAAACTAATGAACGAAAACTTTAAAAAAAGTTAGCAAACCTAAGATTTCACCCAAAAAAATCCCAAAAAATGCCAGAAAAATCCTAAGAAATAAATAAACTAAATGGCTTATTGTTGCAGGTGAAGAAAAATAAACGGTGCAAGAATATTAAAAAAAAGCAAATATTTTTTTACACTGAAACCTATGGGGAAAAAAGCCTCGTTTCTTTTAAAAAAGTTAGGAATTTTTTTTTCTAGAAATGCCAAAAAAATCCTAAAAAAATAAACGTTTTAAGAAATAGTTAATAAAAATGTGAACATTTTTTTACATTGAAACCTATGGGGAAAAAACCCTTGTTTCTTTAAAAATAAGTTAGGAAACCTTAAAATGTCACCCAAAAAATCCTAAAAAAATAAATATACAATATGGCTTTTTGCCACAAGTGAAAAAAATATACTGTTTAAGAAATATTTAATAAAACCGGGGATTTATTTAACATTAAAACTTATCCTATAAATTGCAATGTAAAAAAAATCCCTGTTTTTATTACTTTGGAATCATTTTGGTCTATTTTCTTCATTTTGTTCCATTTTTCTCGTTTTGGATCATTCTCGTTCCGTTTATCATTTTGGATAATTTTCGAATCTACTTCAAATCGTAATATCGGCCATTTCGTAATATCGGACGGCTGATATTATGTGTTTCGGAAATGAAAAAAATAACGAAAACTCAAATCTCGGACAAAACTGAATTTTGATGATACGAAATGCACATGTCTATCTGGTATGCTGCTAAGAAGGTTTCACTTTAATTTTTACTGCTTGCTCCTCTTTCCCTCCTCCCTCTCCCTCTTCACATGTAGTTCCTGGGGCAGATAGATACACTCCAAATATCTTTTATCAATTGAGCTTATTCTAGTTTAGCAAATGACATTTAAGATAATGTGTTTATTGTTTGGTCATGGATTGGCAGAATAACAATGGGATTTAGGTCTTTTCCTGAACTTTTATGTACTATTTTTACTGTGCAAAAGTTCATCTCTGCAGATACAGAAAATAAAAAATGTTCTTTGATACAATCCTCCTCCAAAGTATTTTAGTAAAAGAAATTAAATTTAGATCTAACATAAACTGATTTCACCTAAAAAATGTAAATATTGGATTTATTTAATAAATATTTATTTAGCTATTTAATTGAAATGATCCTTTTAATCACTATTGAGGACTAGAGACAGAAAAGGTAATGCAACTGGGACTGAATATTTGTATTATGGGTGTTATTCAAGCTAATGTTTGACATTGAATGGACAAAAATAGGATTTGACACTCCGTGCCTCTCAAATTCGCAAGTCCTTGGCCACCTGTGAGGACCCAGCCAAATGACATTCACAAAAATAGAAAAAAAGAAACTTTCTTAATAGGCAAAGTAATGTACCCATTGACTGGCCTTTTTTCAACCACTCGGCAATGTTTTGACCTTGACATCAATTAACAGCTTTGACCTTCTACTAAAAGTGATTTATGGATAATATAAATAACTTTGATAATGAAAGTGTCATGTACTGATAGATTTTGTATCTCGTTCATTGGTAAAGAAAAACCCCAAACATCCCAGGATAATCAGTTCGCAAAATTGAAAATGTACACTAACAGCATTTTAGATATAAGGAGGAATCTGTCATAGAATTAAGAATGGGTTCCTCGCTTTTCATTTTTGTATTATAATTGCTTAACCACTACCATGATCAAGGGTACTCAATCTTCACAAGCTCCTGTACGAGCCCAATACCGAGTAAACCCAATCTGGTTTTCTTTTGGTGTAATGCAAAGGATTATTTTTTTCATTGCAAGCAAAATTAATTTGCACATGGACTCCAGAGTGTGCCCCTAACATTTCAACACATCGTGCATGTCAGCCAATGTGTACTGTGTGTTTGAATGGTTTGAAAAGCTTCAATATTTCCTTCAGGGAATCGCAGAATAGGTAGTAGCGCTTTTTGGCCAGCAGATTGAGCCCTTTGCCTGGCAAATAGGAGTTACTGACCGTGAAAATGTATGCTTCTGTACATATTTTCTCTGTCGAATGGGATTTACATAAAAACCACTGGGTCCTGCCAGTGGTTTTATGGAAAATCACTTAGTAGTGGAGGGGTTAAATCTGAAATAACACCAGCAATAACAAATGTGTGAAAAACGAAATCTGATGCACTTTTCAATCTATCTTACTACAGTATGTGATTATGCAGGATGGGTATTTACTAGCAAATCAACTGTTATGACTGTGCTGATGTATTAATTACTAAAGAGGTTAAAGTTTTTTTATTACAGACTATTGTATGATTAATGTCCTGCCCTACTTACGTATTTGTTGATACCATTTTATTTTGAGGATCAATATAGCTATATAACAGCCTCTAAAGGAAATGTTGCTAATCATAAAAATGTCTCAATAACAGATTGTTTATAATTATCTTTTATGTTTTTAGTACTTCATTTCCCTCTTGAGCCATAAGACACAGTTCTAAAAAGTCAATATCACTTAAACAGAGTAATTAGCAAACCAACAGCTTGTGTTTCGGTTTTCAAGTCAGAGCCAATTAAAGCTTCAGATACAGTACATGGCCAAGACTGAAGAAAATTGAATTTCAAACATTCAATAAAAAAGGAGATATTCCTATTAATTCGACTTGCTTATTTACTGTATTAATAATGATACATATTAAGGCTTAAGAGGTTATTCACTAACCTCCGAATTGGCCCTGAATTGCACTGTTCGGTGCAATTTTGGGCCAATTCGTCTAAGCTGTCAATTCGCCAAATACTGATGAATTGACAGTAAAATACACTGCAATTTGGCGACAGTCGACGGCATCAAAATTGCCCCATAGACATTATTATTATTATTTATTAATTTATTAAGCGCCAACACATTCCGCAGAGCTGTACAAGGTGCAATGGGTAAAGACAGGACAATTCTACAATAAATACAGGAGAAGGTCAGTATTGCTGCCAGCTGATACAGGAGGACGTGAGGGCCCTATTCCCACGGGAATTTACAATCTAGTGAAAGTTGTTATGAACGAAATCAGTAGAATATTACCACTAGTATCAACGTTAGGAGATTTGTATCTCTTAGGGGCACGTCACCACCTAGCATCCTTCAGGGGGAGGTCACCACCTAGTGTCCTACAGGGGGACGTCACCACCTAGTGTCCTACAGGGGGACGTTGCAACCTAGTGTCCCATAGGGGGACGTCACAATTTAGCATCCTCTAGGGGGAAGTCACAGTCTAGTGTCCCATAGGGGGACGTCGCAACCTAGTGTCCCATAGGGGGACATTGCAACCTAGTGTCCTACAGGGGGACATCGCCACATAGTGTCCTACAGGGGACGTCGCAACCTAGTGTCCTACAGGGGACGTCGCAACCTAGTGTCCCACAGGGGAACAGGTTTTGATACAGTTCAAGTTACAAACAATAAACTTAAAAGCCGTCACTTTCAAATGTTAAACAGTGTAAAAAATATAGATCTGATAACGAACCAAGACCCCGCTCTTTGCATTAGGAGGGGGAAACAGGGGCCCAGCATTAGGAGGGGGGCCTCGGTTCTCTGCATTAGGAGTGGGGGAGACGGGGGCCCAGCATCAGGAGGGGGGCCTCGGCTCTCTGCATTAGGAGGGGGACAGGGGCCCAGCATTAGGAGGATTAGGAGGGGGAGACAGGGGCCCACTGCATTAGGAGGGGGGCTCGGCTTTCTACATTAGGAGGGGGGAGACAGGAGCCCAGCATTAGGAGGGGGGCTTGGCTCTCTGCATTAGGAGGAGGGGGAGACAGGGGCCCAGCATTAGGAGGGGGGCTCGGCTCTGTCTTCTATTCACAAAATTCTGATTTGCACTGAAATTCAGGTGGAAGGCTCTGATTTTTAGTGACAGGTTTAAACAGGTTACTCTTATATTACTTTTTCACATTAAAACCTACATTTTTTTAAATAAATTCAAAGAATGTTTATTATTTTTTTAAAAAAAAAACATTCATGAAAATAAAACCAAACATGTGTTTTACCATTTCCCAAAAATCCAGTTAAGGGGGGTGGGTGAAAAAGTGGTGTTAATACTTTTATCAGTACACCTATATTTCAAAAACCAAAGATGTTCTAGGCGGGAAACTGGTATTTACAATCTTTTCAAAAATAAAAAACATGTGTTCTACAAATTTCCAAAAATCCAAGTAAGGGGGTGAATACTTTTATCAGTATACCTTTATTTCAAAAACCAAATGTGTTACAGGCATGAAAATTGGTATTTACAATTCGCTTGAAACATAAATAAAAATGTTTTACCATTTTTTCTAAAAATCGAAGGTGGGGGATGAAAAAAGGGGGTCAATATTTTAAACAGGATACCTATATCTCAAAAACAGAAGATGTTACAGATGTGAAAATTGGTATTTAGATTCTTCTTGAGAAATAAAAAACATGTATTTTACCATTTTCCGAAAGCCAGTGAGGGGGGTGAAAAGGTGGAGGGAATACTTTTATCAGTATACCTATATTTTAAAAACCAAAGATGTCACAGTTGTGAAAATTGGTATTTACAATCTTTTTGAAAAATAAAAAAAATACATGTTTTACCATTTTCCAAAAATCTAACTGAGTTGGTTGAAAAAGGGGAGTTAATATTTTAAACAGGAGAAGATGGTACAGATGAAAATTGGTACTCCCTCACTGCTCCAGCATATCTGCTTCCCTCTCACAGCCAGGCCTCTTACACTCCCTCACTGCTCCAGGATGTCTGCTTCCTTCTCACAGCCAAGCCTCACACAATCTCAAAGCTCCAGCATGGGAGAAACTGTGATATTATTGCGGAACCTCAACCCACCAAAGCTCTGTAATGGTACCAGATTGCAAGTAAAAGCACTCCACAGAAATGTGATTGGGGCAACGGTGCTAACCAGTTCTGGCCGGGGGAGTCTGTGTTCATACCACAAATACCTCTTATACTTTCATAATATCAGTTTCAATTCAAAAGACTTCAATTCACCCTAAAGGTTTGTTTTGCAATGACTAGCAACAAGTCCCAGGGACAGACTTTGAAGGTAGCAGTGATTGACCTAAGGGCAGACTGCTTACTCACATGGGCAGTTTTACATTGCCTGTTCCAGACTGAGCTCACCTAACTCTGCTGGTCCGAGCACCTGAAAAAAGAACCACTAATGTAGTCTACAATGAAGTACTCAAATAGGTTTTATTTCTATGTTCCAGATGCCATAAAACAAAATTATCCCTTTTTTTGTCTGTCTCATTGTTTGTTTGTATTTACAAAATAAAAATATTCATGAACACATATGAATTACACAACTTTGTTTTGTAGCCAAGTCGCCCTGACTAACGTCTGCAGTAAACATTAATTATTACATTAAGACATCAACCTGTAAATTATATTTCCTACAGTTTGAACAAAAAACTCATGTTTCTTTTAAAAACAATTGTAATAAATCCCAAGATCCAAGCGAGCAAAGTCGTGGGCAAAAGCTAGAAGAAATATTTAGGAATATTCTCAATGTACATCATACAGTAATAACATATTTGCCAGACAGCTGTCTTCCATCTGTTGGCCAAATTGAGTTACTTCAGTTCTGAGCTCCATTCACGATCAGCAGGAGAGATGTCAGATACATTCCCCAACTGGTTTGAAAAAGTGTTAGCACCTTGAACATGATACCCAGGGTGCTAAAACTTTAGGGGCATCTTATCATTTCATTTGCATTGATACACAGGGCCACCATCAGGGCATTATGCCCCACGATGCGTTAAGGGGCCCGGCTTGCCGGGGCCCCTCCGTCAGCAGTGGCGTGCCCCTTTTTATCAGCTCCGGTATCGGACTCTAGGAGTCCGAATCCGGAGCTGTACTGGCTTCCTGACGGCCCTACAGCAGCATGCGAAGCACAAGATGTATACGTTTGGCCAGGAAAATGGCATGACAACTATTATGTACAATATTTAAAACAAGCTCAATCATTAATACATATACAGTATATATATATCAGTAGCTATAAATACAGCCTGGTTAAACCTACAGTGTACAGTTAAATTCAAAATATATTGTATTTAATACGAGTATAATTTTATATAATATCTATAATATAAACACTAAACCCAAGTATATTATTGTTTTGTATGCATATATAATATATACATAATTTCTCTCAAACTATGTCTAAGATATTTTGTAAAGATTTAAAAGTTTTTAAAACTACAGTATAGAAAAAGGGTTAAAATTGTTCATCTAAATTTTATCAGAAACAAATTACCCCGTAAAAAGAAATACTTTAGAGAACTGTAAATGCTCTGCAGGCTTTCTGAACATTCTGTTATGACCTGACATTCAAAAATGGCCTTTGTGAATTGTCTTTCCCTTTGGGACAATTGTGTACCATAGGCAGATATAATGCAGAAACATGAACACATATATTGTAAAACGTTAGGGTTTTCTTTACATGGGTAGAATAGATGAATGTGAAAATAATAAAGGATGGATGATGGATCTAGTTGACCTGAGGTTTTGCCAATCTATTTTACTTTTAAACGTGTACAAAAGTATTATGGGTTACAATTCTCTTATTTAGAAATTGCAATTTACACTTTAATTATATGGTGCCAATGTATCCCTCAGAGCTGTACAAGGGGGTGATGCAATGGAACAACAGATATACAGTAGCTTAACATAGATGATACAATATGATCTAGGAATTTTGTCAGGCTCGCAGCCGCTGACTGTACGATGCCTGCAACATCTCTAGGCTGCACTCTTGTGCTCCTTAGAACCAGTACTTCCAGAACACAAACCGTTAAGCACAGAAACACATGACATACCAGACCTGAATAATGGACCACACCTCCCTCTAATCAGAGCTCCATTATTGTAGCTATCTTGTTCTGTTAAGACATGTGTTTGCCTGCTCCTGAAGACCTACCTATTTCCTCAGCCTCTTCCTCCCTTAGTATCCTTTCCTGGACACTTGTGTCCTTCCATGTTTGTAGTTTCCTCTCCTAGACCCTCGAGTCCCTCCAAGAACGTAGCATCCTCTCATAGTCCCCTGCTGTGCTTCAGACCCTGGTACCATCTGAAGACCCCTATATACTCCAAGCCTCCTGGTAAACCCTCTAGTATTCCTTTGTCCTATCTATTACCATGTGTACTCCTGCCCCACTGTGTCTTTCATCACACCCAGCCAGCAAGATCTACTGCATACCGTGCACAAACCAACAAGGCTGGTAACCCTCCGGTGCTGTTCCTGACAAATTCACGACCTATAAGGGATATATATGTATATATCGCTATTTAATAAGGTAGGTGCATACGTACCTTTAGGGGTCTTGTCCAAGGACACAGCTGGTGAGGTGTTCTGCTTCGAGATCAAAGATCTTCTTCTCCATGGTTGTGGGGGAGAAATGTGTAGGTCAAGTGTTCTGATCGGGATTCAAACCTACTTCTCCACGGTTGTATAGTTAGGCTACAAAGCCAACTTTGTGTAGTAGGCAAGAATGTATCGATGGGAGTCTTACACAAGTACACTTTCTGATGGGTTGCTCTGATCAGGAGTCGAATATGCAGCTCCATGGTTGAAGAGTAGTTATGTTACCTCTATCCTATATACTCTACCCAGCTGATAAAATAATAAAATAATATCAATAATAGATATACAGTTGTGTTCAAAATTATTCAACCCCCAATGCTGTAAAGGGTTTTAGGGAATTTAGTGTACATTTGTAATCGTATTCAGAATGAAATCCTACAAGGACTTTTTAAAGAACCATATGCAACTAAAATGACATCAATTGGTTTTGTAATACAGTAGTAAATGTTTCTTTTGTGAATTCTTCATTGACACAATTATTCAACCCCTTAAAGATTACCACTCTGAAGAACAGAGGTTCATTCAAGTGTTTTCAATCAGGTATTGAAAACACCTGTGGATGTCACGGAGCAGCAATAAATCATAATAAGCACCAATTAGGCAGTGTCAGGGACTCCGGATGGTACCAGGGTGGCACCGGGGGAGAGGGGAGTATGAGCCCTGCGTGCAGTGGTCTGCACAGATAAGCAGAGTATCAGGGTAGTGGATGGACACGCAGACTGACCAGGTAGATAGCTGAAGATGATGTGGATGATGATTGCAGAGCAGGAACCAGAGATGGGGGGTCAGGATCAGGAATCAGAGTAGCAGTGATAGCAGAGGTCTTCACTCTTGGTGAGCCTGAGCTGTATGAACCAGCAATGGGTCAGAGAGGGGCAGAGCCCTTTATTATGTCAGTCACGTGTGTTTGGTGCATTAACACATACAATGCTGGATGCTGGTTGCTGGTTTCAGGGCAGGAACAAGCTGGAAAGAACCACCAGGGGGAGTTGCAGGATGGCTACAGCCAGGGATCCTTACAGGCAGCTTTAAAATGACTGATACTCAGCTCCTTCTAGACATTTACTGGTGTGGTTACAAACATGGTGAAGTCAAGAGAATGGTCCAGGAAGACAAGAGAAGAGGTGATTACTCTTCACAGGAAGGGCAATGGCTATAAGAAGATTGCAAAGATGTTAAACATACCAAGAGAGACCATAGGAAGCAACATTCGCAAATTCAAGGCAAAGGGCACTGTTGAAACGCTACCTGGTCGTGGCAGAAAGAAGATGCTGACTTCGACTGCTGTGCACTACCTGAAGCGTAGAGTGGAGAAAAGTCCCCATGTGACTGCTGAGGAACTGAGAAAAGATTTATCAGATGTGGGTACTGAAGTTTCAGCTCAGACAATACCGTGCACACTGCGTAATGAAGGCCTCCATGCCAGAACTCACAGGCGCACCCCCTTGCTGTCTCCAAAGAATAAGAAGAGTCGACTGCAGTATGCCAAAAGTCATGTGGACAAACCACAGAAGTTTTGGGATAGGGTTCTGTGGACTGATGAAACAAAATTAGAACTGTTTGGGCCCATGGATCAACGCTATGTTTGGAGGAGGAAGAACAAGGCCTATGAAGACAAGAACACCTTGCCTACTGTGAAGCATGGCGGGGGGTCAATCATGCTTTGGGGCTGTTTTGCTTCTGCAGGTACAGGGAAGCTTCAGCGTGTGCAAGGTACCATGAATTCTCTTCAGTACCAGGAGATATTGGATGACAATGTGATGCAGTCCGTCACAAACCTGAGGCTTGGGAGACGTTGGACCTTTCAACAGGACAATGATCCCAAGCATACCTCCAAGTCCACTAGAGCATGGTTGCAGATTAAAGGCTGGAACATTTTGGAGTGATCATCGCAGTCACCTGACTTAAATCCGATTGAAAACCTCTGGTGGGACTTAAAGAAAGCAGTTGCAGTGCGCAAGCCTAAGAATGTGACTGAACTGGAGGCTTTTGCCCATGACGAATGGGCGAAGATACCCGTAGATCGCTGCAAGACACTTGTGTCAAGCTATGCTCCACGTTTAAAAGCTGTTATAACTGTAAAAGGATGTTGTACTAAGATTGAATGTCACTTGGGGGTTGAATAAAACTGATAATGATGTGAGCACAGAAAAGACATTTGTGGTTATTTCATTATAAATGTTATGTTATATTTGTCTGACCTACACGTGCCTCTTTGATTTAATTGTAAGCAAAATCAATGTCAAACTGGCCAAAACACTCAATTTCAGTGGGGGTTGAATAATTTTGAACACAACTGTATATTTATGTATGTAAATTCTGTAGTCCAGCTAGGCAGAATTATCAGGAATTTGTGGTGTGGGCTTTGGTCACTAATTACCAAGGCACAGAAGAGGGTAGGGCATTTTTGGAACCAAGGATTGGACCTTTCTATTATACATAAATACCTAGAGTGGCGCTGGCTCTGGGGAGAAGGGGAATAATTAAAACAGAACTATCTCCTTTTTATATAGGTCAGCAAAAAGTGCTGCCCTGTATAAAGGAAGAGGTGCTTTGTCCAATGGGCAAAAGTCATTTTGCCATGGCAGGTGCACGTTAAAGAATTTACAGATGGAGGAGAGAAGCTACTCTCTGTTGTAGCATTAAAAAATTTAGCTTAGTGCAAGCTTAGACCTTATGCATATGCTTTGACATCTAGAACACAATGCCCACTGCATAGAGCCACATCCATTTGGCTCAGAAATCTAAACTCTATTAGAGAAATGTAAAAAATCATGTTATTGTAATGACTGCAGGCACATCGATGCTAATGCATTATATGAACGTGCACTTCAGTTTAACACTCCAAGTAGAATTTAAAATAAGATTCCCATTCAAAATAGGTCATAAAGAGAATAAATAATAACAATTACTTTGTGTTAGTCATGCCAGCTGTATTAAATTTGTATTTGGCTGACCTACCGTTATCAGTTGAAAGACTGATAATCTATTTAAATGGGGATGTCAGATTTTAATTGTTTTAACTAATGTTGGCACTGACTCAACTGCAATTTTCGTTCTAATCTCTGAAAACCAGTGAATTAATAGTTTAGAAAATTAAATATATATCTGCAACTATATATCTGCAACTGTGACAACATATTTCACAAGTTCATTTTTCAACAGCTTAGCAATAAGTACTGATATAGTTATTCTGATGAGAGGAGTGTCTGGTTTTCTAAATTGAGAAATAAGATGCAAACTGGAAAGGAATTATTCAATTTGCCCTTAATATTTGCATTCATTATTTTATTTTGTTTCACTAACTATTACACCTTTCTAAGCATTATTTTGTTCACACACTGTTATATTATTAATTATAAATATATTTTGTATCATATATTTAGAAATGTAAAACTTTGTGTACTTGATTAACCCCATTCACTGCCAAGTTGTTTTCCTTAAAACCACTGCCAGGCCCCTGTGAGTTTATGGAAAACCTATTTGCAGTAGCTATACAGTCAAAATGTTCCATGTAAATCATAAAAGCACAGTTTCAAACTGTATGCACAATTTGACAAGCAGTTGGCCCCATCTGCTGGCCTAAAAGCCCTACTACATCTTTTTGGGATCTATTTTTCCATGAAAGAAAAATAAGGGATTATAAATAAGGGAATAAGCTGTTTTGACACCTCACCTTTCAAGCCTGAAGTACTCTTAAAATATTTTTCTCATGGGGGGGCACATTCTGAAGCCCATTTCCAAATAATTTTGGTTTGCAGTAAATGAAATTGCTCTTCTTGTTCCAGAATGATACAAAATTGAGCATACAAAATATATGGGCACCAGCAGGTGCTACTGTGATGGAGCATAAATGATCTTGATAGTTAATGTGTTAACATTATATTAGTGATTTTATTCATCACCATAGAAATAGAATGGTGTGACATATTATTAATATTCCTTCTTGTATTATTTTATTTTAGCCAAAGGCGATTACTGGACCAGTCAAAGCACCTCCTACAGTTTCAAGCACCGTTGAGGAAATTGACTTCTCGGGGTATTCCCAGATCACTGAGAAAACAAGTCGTCCTAACTTTGCAGAAAAATATGAAGGTATAATACTGCAAAGATAAATATTTGCTTCACAAACCTTTTTATAAAAAATGAAACGATTAGGGCATTATCGGCTGTCCTGAGCTAAAACCGGGATGCTAAAGAGAAAAATTGGCGGTCCCACATTTCCCCTTTGCGTCCCGGTTTTACCGGAGGAATACGAGAAAGGCGCTGAGTCTAGCAGCCTGGCGGCCACTAGGCTCGCAGCTGCTCGGGACAGCACTAAAATGCCATCCTGAGCATCCCCTCCATGGAGTCCATAGGTATATGATTTTTGGGGGACTTTTCAGCTACTGCTAACAGATTCTGCAGCAGAGTAATCAGTTAGCAGCAGCTCAGAGCTGGTGTTAATTTTTTAGTTATGACAGCTCCTAGTAACTAGCGGTAGAACCTTGTGATCCTAAAGCTAGTTAATATCTGCATGCACTTTGAGCTCCCCATGTTAAGTATTGGGAGCGTGAAGTACAGTAAGCTTGCAGTATAAACCGCTAATACCGTTTCACTAATGTTTTGGTTTTTTTGCATTTAAAATTTTTATTTTATAACAATGTCAGCAGTACAGCAAACAGAAAATGGCCATGTAGGACCACAGCATACAAGTCATCATATAGGCATAGCCGGGAAGGGAGAAGAGAAAAGAGGGAAAAGCAATAATGACAATAACCTCAGCGAGTGTATAGTCACAGAAAAATAAGCTTTAGATCTGCAAAGGAAAACAACGGCAAGTCCCCAAAAAAGTGTCTCTTATAATCAAAAAGCAAGGCATCGAAACAGGCGCATGAAAAAAAAGAAAAGGGACTTCTAGATTTAAGCAGTTGGCCGGAGACCATCAGCGAAAGAATCAGCAGTATAGCAAAATGCACATCTATTAATCAATAAGAGTCTTCATAACAGAAAAACGGGGGGGGGGGGACAGAAAGCAAAAGTCTTCAGAGTTCAGCAAAATGTCAAAAGGGGTCGCAGAAAAATCAGGGGGGGTAAACTCAAGTGTCAGCAGGCAGACTAGCCAGACAAAAGACGAGAGAAAGAATAATAAAAACAAAAAGTCCTCAAAAAACTGTCAGATACAGCCATCAGCGGTTGGGGAGGCAGAAGGGAACTATCACGCAGCGGGGGTCAGAAAATAGGGTCAGGCCTGAGATCAAGAAAAGCTTTGGAATAGGCCGCTTCATCCCGTATCCAGCAAAAAGGCTGGGTGGTGAACTCCTCCGGGCCCGTCCTCTTCCCTAAGGACCTGACTGAGGAGCGGTCCCCAGAGCACTCCATCTGTGGCCAGGGCAGCTCCACCAGACCAGGAGGAGCACTTCTCCCCTGCAGGCAGCAGCTCAAAGCGCGGCAGCTCCTCCACCACTAAACGCACAGGGGGTTCCAACCCGTCGGGATCAGTGACCTCCTCCTCCTCCAACCCGGCAGGGGCCATCACTCCCCCCTCACACGGAGCAGTAGGCACCTCCACAGGCAGGGGGACCATCAGCTGCACAGCTTTCGAGCCTCCCCAGACACAATAACTCTCCTCCTTGCCTGCGCGGCTCACCAGCCTCCACCTCGGCGAGGCCATCCACGTGGGCAGTCGGCAAGACATCCTCCGGCGCCTCTTCAGCCAAGGCCTCGACCTGCAACACAGCCATCAATCGGCACCAAGTACTGCGCGTAAGCGGGCTCTCGTCGTCCCCGGGCAGTTGCGCCAGAACAGCCTCCAGGCCCTCCAGCACGGCTCCCAGGCTCCTGGCAGGAGGTGGGTGAGCCAGCCTCCCCCAATCTGCTTCTCCTCTCCTCAACTCTGCTGTGGGGCCAACCGCAGCAGTCGGAAGACGGGGGCCCTCCATCTCCTCAGACTGCAGCAGCCGTGCACCCAGGTAAGGGGGCCAGGCATAAATCAAGCCATGTGGGAGTTGAGGCAAAGGCCTCAAGATGGCTGACAGCAGGGTGCGCCAGAGAACAGAGGCCTGAGACTCCTCTAGACTCCAGAGGGGGGCAAAACGAGCTCCGGAGTCCTCCACCCGATGGCCAACCTTGCAGGGACTCCTTAGAAGGGTAATGCACAAGGAAATCTAATAAAGGAACCCCAATATCAGCAAAATCCAGCGTAGCTCACAAGAGACGCATCTGCTCCCTCGCGTGGTCAGCCACGCCCACAACTAACGGGTTTTTAAACCCTCAGATTCGATATCACCTCCTTTAACCCTTTCACTACCAATTGATTTTCCAAAAAAACATTGTCAGAAACCAGTGTTTTTTTGTAAAATCATTTCAAATTAATTAATACTCATTGTATTTCTTACTGCAAAGAACCTATTTTTGGCCAGTAGATGGCGCCATCTACTGCCAAATTGAGTTAGAGGTTTTTAGCGGCTGGTCTATTTTCTTCAACTTCTCCCTGCATCGGCTGCTGAAAGCCCGATATTTCAGAGCTTTGAGCAGCTGATTGTAATTTTAGCTCTTTGGGCATTATGCCAACAGGACTAAAAGTTTGGGGGCATATTCTGCAGGCCAAAAGCAAATGAAATTCATTTGCAGCAAACAAATTTCATTTGCTTTTCTACTGCAGATCAGCATACCGAGATATCTCGATATCAGGGCACCAGATGGTGCCTTTGAAGCCCGAGATATCTCAATATTGGTAGTGAAGTGGTTAAGCTAGCGCTAACGTGAGCGCTAGCGTTAGCTTGAAGGAGGTGATAGGGCCCTTAGATTGCACATGCAAGTGAATGCAAGAGTAAAAGAGTACTGAGCAAGACCCTGTCACTGGAATAAAGGTACTTTAATCTGAAAACAAGGAGGCCACTGTGGAGATTAGGAAGCACAGATATTTCACCCCTTCTTCCTTTTTTTTGTTTAGAGTATCTGTTTAATAAGCAGAAGAATGCATGCGATGAGTAACATAAGAGTGGTTTCACAAAGTCGACAACATTATATCCCAGTCATGGAACAAAATTATAACTTTTATTTTTATTAGGGTCTGTGTTACATAGTTCACATAGATTTCCATCTTCTTCTCCCTGAAATAAGTACTTTTAATGCAACATAATTGCAAGTTCACACAATTCAGCACTTTTCTTAAGCATTTCATGGCCTGAAGATGTTCAGAAACCAACCGTGACCTTCCTCACTATTAATAGATCAATAAGTGTTAAATAATTTTAACCATCCCTGAAATGTATGCAAACCATTCAGATTTGCCTAATATTTTTTTACTTCAATAAGTATTTAAACTTTTAAGATGAAAGGAACATTTGTGAGGACAACTGTCTCTTCTAATTAGATACATTTAGTCATTGCTGACTTTTCATGCTCTGTCATATGTATTGAATTTTTTAGAGCACGCAGTTCACTTCTATGGTTTAGAAATTGCATAGAAATCATTTGTACCTTGATCTTTGTCTATTACTCTGAACAATAATTATCTCATTTGTAACAGTTATGGCGTATTATTCTGAACATCAGTTTTACAGCTGCTTTACTGACTTTTAATACAAGTAATTCATTATGAAACTAGAGTAGAATACATTTTGAAGAGCTGGCCTGGAACAAAAGGAGAGAACTGAACGCAGCCCTCCACAATACAGCTTAAGCGTGGTGTTAATGCTTTCATCATGTTCTGGGTTTGAATCGCTGACAGTTTCAACTTTAACGATGAAGACATGTACAGCTCATGTCAGGGTGTGCAGCTACAAGCATGGAATATTTATTATTTAAAAACTATGAATAGTCCTAATTCTAATGTCATGAACCAGAAAAGAAACAATGAAAAATTGTACATGGTGACCTACCTCTATAACGTGTTTACAGTGTAGGTTCAAATGGGAACAGGGCCCTCTATTCCTCCTATTTCTGTTTGTTACATTTTGTTTTGTTTCAAAGTAATGTACCAGTGTCCCTCTTGTACTGAATGTAGTTGTGTACAGCACTGTGGATATGCTAGCGCTTTATACCTGTCTTATCTGTTCGTTACAGAATCCAATGGAAAGGAAGATATCACTCAGGACAGCAAAGTAACTCCTAACTTCGGACACATGCAAGCAAAACCGGATAGCACTAAGGAACCTGAACTTTTCACAAGAGGAATTGAGCAAATAGTGAGTACTGGTCACTTGTGTTATTGTTCTAGAATTACTAAGAACTCTTCAATCAAATTGGATTAACACACAAGGGACACTATCAGCTGCCCCTCACTAAAATCGTGATGCAAAGGAGAAAAATTAGCTTCCCCTCTGCGTCCGGTTTCCCCAGCAGATCGTGGGTCAGGTGCCGAGTCCAACAGCCTGCACCCTAGCGATCGCTAAGCTCACGGATGCTGGGGCCAGCGCTACAGCACCGTCCCCAGCATCCCCTCCATGGCGTCCATTGGACACCATGGAGGATCATTTTGCCAGGTCAGATGACCGTCAGGATCTCACCTCTCGCGAGATCCTGCTGGTTGGCAGAGTGATTGCGGAGAAAGACGGGCACTTGCTCCCGGCAGCCAGAAGCAGCAGATCGGGCTGCCATTCTCACCGCGGAATAAGAGGTGAGTATTTGTTTTTTGGTAAGGTTTTGAGCTGCAGGTAACGGATTCTGCAGCAGCGGAATCCGTTACCTACACCTCTAAGATGATAGTAACTTTTTTGTTAGCGTTAGGACCAAGTGATCCTAACTTAATCTGTGCTTCCACTTTACGTTCCCCATGTTAGGTATAAGGAGCGCAAAGTACAGTAAACATATGCTATGAATCGCAAATTAATGAGCGCTAACGGGTTTTTTAACCCATTATCGTTTGGAAGGCGATGTGGGTGCAGCGCTATGACCTCCTTTAAGCTGACGCTAGTGTTAGCTTGAAGGAGGTGACAGAGCGCAAGGTGATTTATGCTGCAAGGAAATAAAAATTTGCAAAATTTAAATATGAATCTTGTATACTTTAATATATCTGCATGTGATTATTGGATTGAAGCTATAAATGTTGTTGAATAATTTGTTTCTAGGGAGAAAAAGGTCAAAAAGGAGAGGTTGGAGAACAGGGTGCAGTTGGACCCCCTGGAAAACCAGGATCAAAAGATGATGAAGGTCCGCCAGGCCCACCTGGCTCTCCAGGGGTAGATGGGAGAAAGGGTGACCCTGTAAGAAACGTATTAACTCAATTAATTGTGTGTTTGTGTATTTATAAATCAATTTTATGCAGTAAAATATGTAGAGTGTAGGCTGTTTCGGAGTCATTTTAGCACTGAGCTGTGTCATGTCCTTAGAATCCACAAAACAAACAATTTTAACTAAAAGCTGTTACTAACCTGTTTTTTTGAAATAGAAATAACTTCATTGATTTTATTTTTCTTCATCACCTTCCTTGGTAGAGGAAAAAATTGTTTAATTGTTTTGTAGAAACACGTCAAAATTTGGCAAACACTAGATGAAAAGGACCAAGCAGCCCAGTCTGTGCTGGAGGTAGAAGGTTTCAGCTTGTAGTTATGGCACAACAAATAAACCTAAAAATAACAAGGATTAATGAAATCAGAGAATCCCTAGGTATTTTCTTACTTCTCAGCCCCTCCAGCATGCTAAAGGAAGATATTGCAGTTGATATAGCCCAGGATGTACTTGAAAACGAGAGAAATCTTAATGTATCCTTCCTGGTAAAATACTTTATAAATGAATAAATAAAGAATCTCTAGAAAGTATTCAATGGCCATTGGGCATGCAGGCAAGTGAACCGGGGATCAGGACCTAAAAAAAGGAACATAAAGAGTCAATGAGATTCAATAAGAATTATTTATTATTTTTCAGTAGCCAGAAACATGTGAGATTCTGATTGTGAGATATCGGCATTTAAAATGGTCTGTATAAAATAAAAAGAATCAGAAACTCTTGTCTGGAATTTTAAAGATGAAATACAACATATTTTCAAATAGGAAGCCCTTAAAAATCCCATCACAACCATTTCGGTGGCCTACGTGGCCAAGGTTGGAAATTAATCAAACTCAGTAACATTTTTTAAATATTTTTGTTCCCTAAAATATTTGCCTTTTTTATACACATTTACTCACTATGGTTCTGGAGGTGTTTATGGTTATGTATGGGAAATTCTCATCTCCTTCAACTTCCAAGGTTATAGGTAATGCTCAACCAAGTAAATCTCAACGAGCACTTTTTCTGACTTAAGTGGTATGAAGGGATGTTTATCACTGAATGGGAAGCAAACTGAAATGTCACTTCCTTCCCTAATTTGTCTTGTGTTGCCAATTCAAAATAATGACTTTGTACACTAATGGAAAACTAATTGTATATATCTCTAAATCTGCATTGATATGTTCAGTGTCACAACTGACAAGCCTGTTAATTTAAACACATTCATTGTATTCCAGGGTGTTCCTGGGAAAAATGGTATTCCAGTAAGTAAAAATGAAGCATGCAGCATTTACCTAACAAGAAATGGAAGTATGTCATAGGATCATAACTAATAAAATAAATAATTATTGGGTTAGAACTGCTGCCCAAGCTGATAGCAGTTTCACAGCAGTTCTTAACAGGTAACTGCGGGCCGGGCAGTATTATAAAAATGGAAAAAAAGCGTAATTGGTTTTCCAGTGTCTCTGACTCCTTTCTTTTATGCACTAAAAAGAACACTTGTGTATGGTTGAGATTTATACTGAAGAGTTACACATAACAAGTGTGTTTTACAAGTACCTGGAAGGATAGAGAGCAACAGAAGTTCTTGTTTACATTCCATGAAAGATAAACTGGTATATATATATATATATATATATATCCCATTGCCAGGGCCAGATAAATATCTTTATGAGCCTGGAGATGAAGATTTTGGATTGACTGTATTTGGAATAGTGTGACATGCAAACAATGTTTACTTAAAATCACTGGGCAGATACTTATTACAGCTTGTCTGACAGATATATAAAACCTGGCATGTAGACATATACAGTATGACAGATAGGCATACGTATGCAGCTTTGCAATAGGTATCTATAACTGGGCAGATAGGTATAGATAACTGGGCAGATAGGTATAGATAACTGGGCAGATAGGTACTGTATATAGCTGGGTTGACAGAGCGACAAGCAAGCAAGCCCACAACACTTTCCTTTATACCCCTATTTTTCCATGGTCATTTTTCAGTAGCTCTACTCAAAATGTTATCCACTGTTTCTGGTGCCTACAATATCTATATTCCAAGAATTCTGATTCTAAACAATGTTTATCTATGCTGAATTACTATGAACTCTAGCTTAGAAGTTGTAAGCCCCCCGAAGGCTGCATTTGTAACCTTATTTCTAAAGCCTATTGGATTAAAAATATCCAACTTTATAGTGTAGCTCCAATAGTTTGCAGTTAAAAAGTTCTAGCTTGCTATGTGTTATTTTAAGAGCTTTATGCTTTTTAAACATTTTTGTTAGTTGCCGGCAAAATATGATAAATGAGACGTAACATTCTTAAAACAAACTTGTTTGATAAGATACATATTAATTAAACAGGGATGACTACAATTTTAATTGACAAGCCCATTTGGGAACATCCCAGTTTCGGGTCTGAACAATGAACCAATACAATAAGAAGGAATGTTAAACCAAACCTAAATCATACTGTAGAGAACTGGTTCCCAACCACGGTCCTCAAGTATCCCTAACAGGCCAGATTTTAAAGATTACCTTGGGGAAAAGCAGACTGAATCCTGTAATCACTGAGCAGCAAATGATATCATCTGTGCTGTGCTTCAGATATCTAGAAAACCTGACGTGTTAGGGGTACTTGGGGACTGCAGTTGGGAACCACTGCTGTAGAGGAAGAGTGAAATTGCAGAAGTAAGGTAGTCTTATCTTATGGTTATCTTTGGTCATTTTTTTCAGCACTTAATAAATTAGATTTCTAGTTGGCAATATTCAGAAAAGCAGTTTATTTTTCGGTTTTTGGACACATGGATCTCTATGTATTTACTTATAAGCAAATTAACATGTCAACATTAAATTGTAGGGTGAAAGGGGTATTCATGGACTCCAAGGAAAGGTTGGATCTAAAGGAGAGAAGGTAAGCAATATCTCCTATATTGTACAGAGACAGTCCTTTATTTAGGTGTAATAGGCAGCCGCCTAAGGCAGTGCTTATACTTTAGGTGGTTTAACAAACACTGACGTTTTCTCACCTAGATCCCATCGCTTTGTCATGTAGGTGACACTGAAAGGGTTATCATTAGTTTGACACCATAGCATTATGCCTACCCATACAAAATATTTAAGGTTAAATCTCCTAACAATTGCAACTAATGCCAAGGGCAATCTTGGCCCTCCAGATTTTTTTGGAACTACATCTCCCTAGATCAGTCACTCATTGGGTTGGTAGAGACCCATGGGAAATATAATATCAAAACACCTGGAGACCCAAGGTTGCTGACTCCTGTACTACATAATAAAATAGAATACATATGTTTTTGCTAATATATTTTATTGAATTGTACTAGGGTGATACAGGAATTGGAATTCAAGGTCCTCCTGGCCTTCCTGGGCCACCTGGTCCACCAGGTCCTGCAAGTCCAGCAAGTCCAAGAAAAGAAACTGTAAGTAGTCAATTTTAATGAATGTGTATTCAGATGATATTTTTATTCCAGGGACACTTTTTTCTCTTCTAAATAACCAGTGAGTGTGACAGCCATGGGTGTAAAGGGCAAATACAGACAAGTCTCAAGAAGGATATGCAGGTGTTTCATTAGAAGTGATTCATTTAAGATTATACACTTCCCATGACCAACGGAGGCCATTTATATGAGTAGAGAATGGGTAAAAGTCTTCCAGTCAGACAATATGTTGCAAGTGACTTACCTGAAGCAGAGGGCACAAACTAAACATTTTATTCCAGGAGCATGGCTCATTTTGACTATTTTGACTATTTTGTGCTCATCATGTTTAAACTTGTTCATATTTTATTGTAGGACCCAGAGATATTGTATATCCTTTTTTTCAGTGGACTGAGTAGATTCAAAATATATAATTTTGTGTATATATATTTATTTTGTAATATAATATATAATTTTGTATATGTATTATATAATTGTATATTTGAATATGTAATATATAATTTTGTGTATATGTATTTATTTTGTGTATATTGTATATATATATTTTGTGTATACATCATGTCCCATCAGAATGCTGTAACAAAAAATGTCAAAGAAAATTTTAATTTCCATCCAGATTTCACTTATATACAGCATGTAAAATTTATTTTCCACATGTTATCATCTCTGTGGTTATATGTTCTATGAGGAAATCTATTTTTAAAAAATCAAAAGGGGAACCTGTCACTGCAATTTTGTAAGAAAATACACCATTTTAACCATAACTGAAAACACAAATTTGCATTCTTGTATTGTAAATTTGTATTCGGCCATATTTTGTTTTATGAATAACATGACTATTTTTAAAACACTGAACTTGGTCCAGGTGTGGGAAATGAGAAGGCGAGTAATGGCTGTGGTATTGCACATTTTACACATGACAAATGGACAATGCTGTTACATTGGAACAAAAAACAGTTTTTCTTTTTTGTTTGCTTGTTTTTTTTTACATTTTACATTTTTTAACATGTTTGGTATCATTGGAAAGGTCAGACCTGTCCAATGACACCTTATTTTCCTTGTGGAGTATAAAAATGGAGATACAGGAGTCCTAAATTCCCGCACTCTCCTCGTAATGATGGATTGTGGCTTAGATTAACCAATGTGTTATAACGCATTGTGCCATCACCTCCACATTTGCTCCCGGCAATGGAAATGAGAACATAAGTTAGTGCAGTGGCATTGTTTCCTTTATAAGAAAAAGCACATAATGCCACCTCCTTAGAACAGAGAATAAAAGTAAATTTTGCATTTAATCTTTTTTCCATTTGTTTGTTTTTACACATTACTTGGTCATATTTGTTATCATTGAAATGTCCAGACTCTGACCTTTCCAATGACCTTGTACAGTGTAAAAGCGTAATAATGCATTGTGTCATCGCCTCCACACTTGCTGGCATCATGGGAATGTGAAGGTGAATTAGTGCAGTATTGTTGCTCAGGTCTTAATTGAAAAATGAACAATAGTGCTTCGTTTGGGGGAAAAAACTGTATATAAAAATTGTATTTATTTATCATTTTATTCTTACATAGATCCCGGTCATATTTGATATCATTAGAAAGGCCCTCTATCGTCCACGATTCTGGAGCTATAGAGGTCCAAAGGACCCCTGTAACTCCTCCATAGGAACTGCCTTGCCAGGCAGGGGGAAGTCCTGTTTACTGTGAGCAGAGAGAGGTCTCTTAGGCAAGGTTGAAATCAGGATGTCACTCCACTATGGGAGAGGTTTGCAATTGGGGCCAGACCGGTGCTGAGCCGCGGTACATTGTCAGTGCACTGAGCGCATCCTCCTCATCCTAGCGGGGATGCAGGGGATGCGCTCCGTGCTTCATCCACAGCCAACAGGTCAAAACTCTTCAGAAGAGCTTGACAAATACTAGGGGGGGCTGATCCCATAGACTCAATGCACCATGACCTTAAAGCAGGGGTGGCTAACACATTGCCACAGCTCCAACCCCCCTCTCCTCCACTCCACGGTCATGAGACTTGGCTTTATTATTTCTTCTCCATCAAAGTACATCTTTTTTCTTAGCAATAATGAGGGCAATTTCGTATATTGATTTCACCATTGTCGTCAAAGGATTTCTTAAAAAATGTTGTTCCTTCAGACAGTCTTATTTAAAAATCCTGTTCTTATTACTGAACCAGTTGGATACTCTGAGTTTATTTCTGCATGCATCTATTTGAAGTGCCGCTCGACACAACATTTTTGGGGAACTGCAATACACGCTCCACAAACAGGGCACACAGGGTTTGACAAATTCGCAAAAAACCACCTGTTCTTTCCATTCAGATTATGGGCTCCCGCAAGCAATATCATCGTCATACTTCCTTTTTGAACTATACAGTTTGCTCACGGCCATATTCACAAAACCACAGGCAATACAGTTCTAAGAAGACTGAGTGTGAGAACCATGGGACATTCAATAAGGACCAATGGAGCAGCAGCAAGAGAAAAAGTATTAAGCCCAAGATACATTGAATGTGATGCGCCGCTGGGTGAAGCAGTTGCTTCGTGCCTCGTCGCATTGCGGCTCCTACTTTACTATGCCCCTCCCACAGCCAGTCTACACTATTGTCTATTGTCTACAGTCTATTGTCAGGCTGCTTCCTTCATTTCTTGATGCTCTGTTAAATTCGCGTGTGCTGGTTGGTGGAAGTTGAAATTTTTCATTTCCTGCAACCCAGCAATGCCATATAACGCCGTCTGAATGAGGGAGATGGAAAATGGTGGATACATTAAGCACGCAAGGCCACACAATGCTGCCGCCACGCGCCATTCCTAGTGTATCTACGGCTTTAGGCTGTTTAGGGTAGGTTAACAAGCTTTTTATTCCAACCCCTGCATTCATGTACTGCCTGTGCTGAGATGCTACACTGCTTAGCCAGTTTCTTTAATGAATTTTACTAAAATCGCAAAAAGCGGCATGTGCCATGTGAAAAACCTGCATGTGCCACAACTTGGACACCCCTGCCTTAAAGGGACACTTTAGCCATCATGACTAAATGCGTAGAGGTGAGCTTAATTTTATTCTAAGGTGTCCTGAGGGGCTATGACAGCTTTCCCAAGTGCACCGCCGATCGGCCTATGCTTTTGCACTGCTGGTGCTCAAATGAGCATTCAGCACATTGACAATGATTGCTGTATGAAGCAGCAGGCCTGTGAGAAAGGAAGAGCACCAAGGGAGCCCATGGCACTGGGATCCAGTCAGTTTTAAGCTGAAAATAGGGAGGGGGTCAAGGAAATTTAATATCTAACCCCTTCTGGTCTCCCACCCAATTTTCAGCTAGAACCATCCCTTTAAGAGTGAAGAGAAGTCATGTACAGTATATATTAATTATGAAATGACTTGTATTTATTAAAATAAAAATACATAAGTGAGCCTGATGGCTACACATGTTCTATATTTTAAACCTAAAAGGTTTCCTTAGGCCTGAAATGAAAACATATTTGTGTTTTATACATTTTTAAAAAACAGCAGTATAAAGACTAAATCCAATAATGATTGTTTTTTTATATGTATGTATCTATATAGGAGGCAAATGCATAATGTGCAAAACACGAAGCGTTAGTGTATTAATACGTTTGATTATGTGCATATTTAACTCTTATGTGATCACATCACCCTCTGCTACTTAAAATTCCTTCGCAATACTCACTGGAAAAATATACAGTAAAACATGACATTTATTGACTTTGTTTCTTTTAGCAATACGCGTGAAGCATCAATTGTTTTTTTATTATTTTGCTCTTGCAAATCTGTAAATCTCCAGGGGAGCCAGCACATGTAACAGATACGTGATTATCATTTATATGTGACAAACTAAGGGTTATTGAATAAATTCATGATTTGTTAAAGAAATCTCCATTATGCCTTGTCAGTAAGAGCAACTCCGCTAACAATTCCTCTTTTCTTCTCAAATTTACATATTCACATTTACATTCAAAATGACTGAAAAATAAGCCAACTTGGCTGCTTATCAACGGATGAAATGCTAATGGATTGTCCACAAATTCAAGCCAGACAAAGTCAGGAAAAGAGTCTGAGATTTCAGTTCAGCAAGCTTTGAGCACCAATCACTGAATGATGTATATAAAACAGTCAATTAAAACAAATGAATGAATCACCAGAAGACCAATATTCACCATGTAGTCTTAATCAACATCGTACGTTTTAACAAAAATATGATTATTCATATTTTTTTAACCATAGGAGGAATAGGGCACAGAATATAGGGAAAGGAAGAGACAGTTCAGCATACCACTGGCAACCAATAACAGTGTACAAAATGTCACCAGTTGTAAACATAGTTATTTTCACAGATCTCACATGCAATTTCCACCTCACCCTGAATTACAGCAACAGGTAATTTTGGTGTCAAGGGTATGGAAACCTAAAATGGGATTTGTACTTGTTTCTGTGTGCAATAGCAAACAATCATGGATATTATCCAGAAGAAGATCCGTAAAAATAAAAGAGTAAGAACTTATTGGGGTTAAAGGATCATAACCTAAACAGAGATTTATAGTAGATCAATGCTCCACAAAAACCTGTCTTTTCTTATTATGAATTTTAAAGATGTTGCATAAATTTATAGAAGGTGTATGAAGGTGTTTAATGGACTGGCCAGAGACTATTTGGGATAGATCACATCCTAGCCATTGATGGTGGGCCACAAAAGGAAAAAAAGGCAGCGTGAGCCTCTTCCCACTTGTGGCTCGCCGGTTTCCTCGATACATGCGGAGAATGTCTCCAGCACATCACTGAAGTTCAGTGGCTTGGCACTGATCGCAGACTTCTCCCACAGGGGGCTGATGCCTTGGATGTTAACCCTGCCTGCAGGACCTCCCCCCCATCCACTGATGTCATTGCACATGGACGACAGAAAGTATACCTTTTAAAAATTATTTTTCACAGCAGGTTCCCATTTCTAGTTTTATTCAACAAGTGTATCCCATAGGAAATATAACCACAAAGGTTTGGATGATAAAAAGTGAAAAAATATATTTTACTTTCTGTAAGTAATTTAAATCTGAATGGAAATTTACATATTTTTTTTACATAGCATTCTGATGGGACATGTCATATCCACATAATAATGATATATTTTGAATCTGCTGAAAGAAAGGATATCAATTTGTCTGGGTTCTATAATAAAACATGAATTCAAAACCCGTTTTAATATGATGATCACAAATTGGTCAAAATTAGCTGAGTGAGCACACGGGGTGAAATGGCTCAGCAGCAAAGAGGTTAAGGCCTTCTCACCTTGATTTTATCTCCATCCAAAATAAATATCTGTGCATTTCTTGGAATCTATGTCTTGGGCATAGCAGTACATAGCTGTGCCCTGTGGGAGAGCACGGGTGTGTAACTGGGGCAAGAAAGGGGCTCTGGTAGCTTGAATTTAATCGCTCATTCTTTGACCCTCTGCACTGAGGAATCTCAGGTAAGTAATGGATTTTTTGATACCTTTATATGTCTGGCAGAAATGTGATGGGGAAAGGTACCTAAGGTGTGCAACAGATCCAGGAGGAATCCAATACTTTAGTGCAGGCCTCAAAATTTCAAGTCCCAAGCTACTAGCCAGGCCTTAAGAGTTACTCGCCACTAGCTGCCCCACCTAACCCCTATCCAGCCCTGCCTCTGCATTCCCACTCGCCCTCATGTAATTTCCACTCGCCAAATGCGAGCAGGCGAGTGGATATTTTGAGGCCTGCTTTAGTGGCAAATGAGTGGAATGGCCCTGGTCTATTTATCTCACACTCTTTCTTTAAATCTTAATCTAAACTTTGCATATTTTACTGAGAACTACAGTACTAGAGAAAGTTGTGTCTGTTTATTGTTTTTACAGCACGATAAAAATTTTTTTTTAGATGCGTGAAATACTTGTCATCTTTTTTGTTTAAACTTAGATGGGAGAAGATGCAGAAGGCTCAGCCAGTGGTGACGGTGGAGGATCTGGACAAACAGTGAGCTATTTTGCCAAATACTGGCAGTTGAAATTAAAATTTAAGACAACATAACTGCAGTGAACTTGAATGGACATGATATATCAGCAACATAGACTGGTTGTTTGTGTAGTTTTTTTAAATAAAATCTATAGTATTTTCTGGTGTATAAGACTACTTTTTATACTTAGAAACATCCCCCAAAAATTGGGGGTCGTCTTATACGCGGGATATACAATACAATATGACGAGTATAGCCCAAAACCTATTTTTTAACTGGAAAATTCGGGGTCATCTTATACACCCGGTCGTTTTATACTCCAGAAAATACGGTAGTCGCAAAACTACTTATGTGATTCTGCAGTAGGAAACATATTTTTACTCCATAATCATATCAGTATTCGAGTTTCTTTACTCTTGGGGATTGTTAGAAAACTGATATTGGACTAAGCCCTAGCTAGTGTGAAAATCTTAATCCCTTTATACAAAGGCTAAAAATATACAGAACAACACATGAGTTTTCTTATTAATGTCAGCATGTTTCTCATGCTACTTCAATATGTTAGTTCTAAGGCCTGCATAACTTTTACCTTTTACACAATGCGTTGTAGGAATTCATAAACAATTTGCCGAGTCTGTACTTATATTGTCATGGTGGATGTAAATCTCAGAGTAAGCTTATTGTACAAACCTAAAAGCTGATATTGTTCGATGCTACATTTTCTCAGAATAAAGATTACTGAATATAATCTGATTGAACGTCACATCTTTCTTTTTTAGCACTTGTTTCTATATTTTGCATAGTTATAAAAAATAAATATATATTTTTTCGAACTTGCAAAACAATTTCTATTGATACGTAAGTTTAAAAGAGTATTAATCATGTGGCAATCTAGTGGACAATTATTATTATGACAAAATTATTATACTTATAACAAAGGATAGTTGCATACAGATACTAATGCCATATAATTTTTTTTGTATCGTTGAAGTGTCTACCTGGACCTCCAGGTCCAATAGGGCCACCAGGAGCTCCTGGCCCAACAGGAAAACCCGGTACCGGTGCAGGAATTGAAGGACCTCCAGGAACGGATGGAGAAGTTGGCAAACCAGGGAAACCTGGACCACCAGTAAGTAAACTCTCTACAGGTTTTGTCGCTCGATAGGGCAGAAACAAAAATCATAAATGTTTGTTAGTCGATTCAGATGATCATGGTATTTACCGTTTTAGATTGTTTTAGATAAAGAAGGATAAACTAGGCAATGTCAGATACACTATATTGCCAAAAGTATTCACTCACCTGCCTTGACTCGCATATGGATAGGTGAGCGAATACGTTTGGCAATATAGTGTATATCAACTCAAAACTGTTCTACCTGGTCTATTTTCCTGAGACTAAAATAATTTATTAGCCACGACTAACCCAAAATATCAAACTCATCATCCCTATCATTGTCCCTAAAACCTGTCCTTCCCATTGTACCCTAAAACTGTCAATGATTTCTTACACCCATACGCCCATCCCTATTCCCTAAATCTCAGTCTAAGTTCTTGTTCTGTACCCCTATTCGTCTCCCAGGACTTTACTAACCATTAGTAACCAAAGGAAACATGGGGAGATTAAATAATCTTATTTAAATGCTCTATATAACAGCACCCTTCTATCCTAGAGAGAGGTTAGTGGTGATTGCAGGTGAACTCCCTAATTGATTCTGCTTCCCCTTCATTTCACAATTCAATGATCCAGAGTGGGAATGCACGCAACACCCTCTGGTCGGCACTTTACCCTTGGGTTACATCTACTGTTTTTTACGAAGCGGCAAACCTTCACTCTAAAAGACTATTGGCTGCTGAGTTCAGGCCGTCCCGCAGCAGCCAACAGCATGTGGCGCATGCCGACTGTGGGGCAGGGCAAAGGAGGCCCATTGAAGTCAGCAGGGTGTACTAGGCCGACCCACAGCTTCAAGGCCCACACACTGCAGGGACAGCATAGTACACCCTGTGGCAGAAAAGCGTTAAGGTCTGGCAAATATACAAATAAACAACAAACTAAACAAAAGTCTGGCTACCTCTGAGCTCTAACTAACAAATGCAACCTTTCTACCAGGGTTCAGCTTATACTCCGCCAACTAACAGTTAGGCTAGGGTCAGACGAACGCATTTTTCACGTTGTCCGTGAAAAAGTGCGGTCGAACGAATGGACGTATTTTTCACAGAATACGCGATAGCGGTCATACGATGCGCATTTTCATCCGTGATTTTGTACGGATCATCAATAAAACACTTTTTGCGTCTGGACGTTATGTTGGCTGGACGTGTGCAGCGTCTGACGTCTCCCAATCACGCAAACACGCCGCTATGCGACCGCAGCGCACTCTGTACGTCAGTAGTAGCGGTTTGACGTTCTCAAAAAAATGCGTTCGTTTGCCACTTGCGTTGCACGGACGAACTTTCGTGCGGCCGTTCGTCGTATGTTCCCCGGCATTGGACGGCACGGCCGTGATTTCGTGCGGCTAAACGCACGTTAAAACTGCGTTCGTCTGATCTTAGCCTTACAGTTACAAGTATTTATAAAGCGCTAACAAGTTCCGTGGCGCTGTCCAATCGGTACAAAATAGTGTGCACATACCTTTTTAGTTTTGTCTCAGCTTAGACTTTTTGGAGACAGCTGGAGTCTCTTCGCTTCTACTCCGGATTCTCCCTCTCACTGAATCCCCTCTCAGGAAGGCTTATCACCCAGCAGGTGAACAACTCCCTCAGTGATCCAGAATCGCTGGTCTGGACCCTTCACCTCCTGGATTACATACCAATTATGGTATGGAGCACTTGCCCACCCTATACTCCACGTACATCAATGTAACCCCTATTAGTAGGAGGCATTTTTCCTGGGATAATCAGACTCCATCCTGCACTGCATTACCATTGGGGGAATATATACACCACCCAGGACCATGCCCTGTTTTATTTCACAGGAATTAATCAACATTGCCATAATTTTTTATGTTTAACTTTAACATTCTAGTATTTATTATGGACATTATAAACTTGTTTTATGGTAAAAGCCATTTCATAACAGCACAAGTCAGTTACATAAATTGTGGATTGAGCAAGTACATTAAGCAGATGTATTTCTCTAAAATGCAATTCCTGCAGTTATACACGTTTTTAATGTTGTAAACAAAAAAGCATATTTTTTTATTTTTCAAACTATATACAGGGTGTCTCAAAAAATGTGTCCGCACTTTAATAGCTAATAGCCTGCTGAATTTAATTGTGGATACATTTTTTGAGACACCCAGGGCAGTATTACAAAGATGGTGCCAACTTAGCCAGAGGTTTTGTAAATTTACCAGAGCCATTATAGTCGATGGAGTTAAGCTTACAACTGGTTAAGTTAGCACCAACTTTGTAATACTGCCCCCTGTATTTTAACCCAGGATTACCTGTGTTGTAAAACTGAGGATGTTTTGCACAACATAACTGATCTTCAACAAAGCAAAACATGTGAAAATATTTATATAGAATCCTGATTGTATCAATTACTTGCATGCAAATTGAAATGTATTACAGTGACTTTACATAATGTTCTGACGATTTTACAGGTTTGGGATGAGGACATTAGTGGTTCTGGCATGGTAATTTGCTGTGTCCAAGTAAAGGTCACAAGCGTTGTCAAAAGGCAGTATTTATCCCAGCATGAAAAGCTTTTGCATACTATTTACATAAAATAAATATGGTATCTTGAATATGAGTGTGAATGTATGCATGTTTGCAGTAACTGCTTGTCAGGTATTTAAATCCTTGACCATTTTTCATATTGATAAAATTAATACATATAAAAGCAAAAAGCTATGAAATAATTATGATTTTTTTTTCCAAATGCGCCTTGATATAAACCATCATAATAAGGGAAGAGGTAGTATCCTGTTTCAAGGTCATATGGCTTCACCAATTGGCGTTCAAGTAGGAAATTTTGAAACCTAAACTGTCTGGATCTTAGTGATGAAATGATGACCTTTCTAATTTTAAAAGCTTAACAAATGTGACATTGATGGCAACAAATGATATAAATTGGGATTCATTTAGTAATTTGTTATAAAGCATTGTCATTAGACTACCATCCTGATGCAACAGTGTAATTAAATAAAGTTATATATCATGTTCTCTTCTCTGAAAAAATTGACTAAAATATTATGATAAATATATATAGAAGTGTTATGATAACAAGTATATACGTTCTATGATTAAGTTACAGAATTTTTATATGTATCACTTTCACTAGCTGTCAGACTAACCTGGATTGTTCTATTTTATTAAGTTCAAAATACAATGCATTAATATATGGCATTTTAGGTAAAATATGTCGCCTACTGTTACTTGACGGGGATTATATATTAGGCTTGTGCACCGATTTTTTTTTCGGTTCGATTCGATTTTTCGGATTTTTAAACTTTTCGATTCGGCTCGTTTCGACCGATTTCTGTTTCGATTCGGTTCGGCTCGACTCGTTTTTCGTGTGCATTTTTTTTCGGAATTTCGACCATTTTTCGTGTCACTTAGCTCGTTTTTGTATCGACTTTTCGTATTTTCGTAAATTTTCGTTTTTCGGAATTGTAAATGGTTTCGGAATATCGACCATTTTTCGTATTTTTGTGTCACTTAGCTCGTTTTTTTGTATCGACTTTTCGTATTTTTGAAAATTTTTGTTTTTTCGGAACGTCTGTTCTCCTCGTTTCAAAGCAATAAATTTCGATTTGACACATTTCAAGTACATTCGAAAATTCCGAAAATATTTCGTTTCGGCTCGGAAAACTTTTCGGATCTGCCATTTTCGGATCTAAAAATTTTCGGAAAATCGGCCGCATCCGAAAACACGAATCGGGAAATTTCGTGAAAATTCCGAAACCCGAAACGCACATCCCTATTATATATGCAAAGTCACATGCAAACCTTCCTGTGGTGATGAGACATAATAAAAATAATAAAAAATAGCTAAAAATATCAATATCCTGTTAATAATTTCTAAGTAAGTAATTAATAAACTATAAATTATACCAATATATAAAGATAAGCTTAACTCGGATTAGAATCAATATGTCTGCATTTGTTTAAAATGTTAAACTCTACCTAGTTATACCTACTACTATAACCCTTTCACTGCAAAGCACTTTTTCTCGAAAAAATATTATCAATACATTTGTTAGAAAAAATGGGAAGTGTAGTTAATAAATAAATATAGGGTAAAATGGCATATTTGTATAGAGCATTGACATTCAAAAATATTAAAATAATGTAAATTTGCTCGTTTTTACTTTTCATCTATTAGGCTTTACTTTACTGAAGTTTTGCTGGGACTAAAGGGTGTCCTGTATCTTGCACAATTTCAGACAGGATCTGCATTATTAGAATACAGACAGAAATGGTCTGTGTGTCAGATATAGTAAATGTGATATAGAGAGAAAATAAAGAAGGTCAGATTTCCTGGTTATGGGGGTTTGTAGTCGTCATAATAGAAGCAATGCAGCTTCTAAAAAATACCAGCAGAATGTAAAAATAATGCCTGTAAATGGAAATTACAGTAATGCTCTGTATCTGTACTGTACAGTGATTTCATCATGTAAAACCTGTAGTCAGTAATCGTTGCTGTACCCTCGTCTATGACCTACCTATTTCATCATTATTTCTCCATTTTAGAAATATTTCTGAAGGTGATTACATATCTCAGGAACTAGATATCAAACAAATTACAAGTTCCCTTCATCAAGAAATTCTGGTGACCTTAACCCCTTCACTACCAAGTGATTTTCCAAAAAACCACAGAAACCAATGTTTTTTTTGTAAAAATCATTTTAATTTATCATATAGTAAGAAATATTTGGGCATATTCCCATTGTATTTCTTACTGTAAATAACCTATTTTGCCAGTAGCTGGCACCAAATTGAGTTACAGCCGTTTGAGCTGCAGCTCGATTTATTATTACTGTAGATACTCGAGTATACCGCTAGATTTTGACGACAAAAATTTACCTTGAAATTGGAGAGGTCGGGTTATATTCGAGACATCTGCATCGCGTGAAAAAAAAAACTTTTACTTGCTCGGGGATCCAAAGTCTCCTGGAAGTTTTGGTATTCTCCCTGAAGTGAATGCAGGATCCCTGACGCACGCAAGCACTTAAGGAACTCCCCGATTCGGGAGAGGTGGGATCCATCAAAGTCAGAGGGCACACTCGGTTTAAGCCAATCATTCAAGATTGGCTTAAAACCGAGCATGCACCCATGCTCCACGCAGCACGCTGGAAGGCGTAGTTTTCTGACCTCAGGCTCCAGCACTCAAGCTCTTTCACCGCGTTGTCTGCCAATAGCCAGCCCCACCCTGTTGCCCCGTTCTGACGTCACCACAGACGTGCTGCGCGATTCTCCTCACATTCTGAATGTGATAAGAATCGTGCAGCGCCTCTGCAGTGACATCAGGAGCTCATTCAGGGGGCTGGCTAGAGGTGGATGAGCCTGTGGTGCTTGCTGAATACACCGCAGGGTCGCCAAAATGGGATCGCCAAATTGTACCGAATTGAAGAGAGCGAAAAGTTACCGAACGTACGGTGGCTTTTCGATTATCTTTGAATAACCCTGACTAAATTTGTTAGTTTCTTGGCTATAAAGAAGAGAAATTCCCAATTTCTCATCCTCCTTGGTGGACTTTCCATTGCATCTCACACTCTGTAATGTAATTGATCATTTCACTAGTGATATCATCAGTGATGTCATGTGTGCTGTCATATATATGCATACAGTTTCACATTCGCAAGTTACATAGTACTTTAAATCTAAACGCTTGACACATCAGTAAATAAAAGTTTCATTATCCCTTTTGTTAGAGGAAACTCGAAGGGCATGAAGTTGCTATTGCCCGTAATATTACTAAAATGAAACAATCAGATGAGACGAGGGGTTATTCAGAGAGCACCGAAATGTCGCCGACTTTTTCAGTGCCCTCTCGTTCCCCTTGCTTCCCTGCACTTTGGGGAATCAAAGTTCCCCACCCTGCAGTGTATTCAGCAAGCACCGCAGGGCCCCCGGAGTGCAGGGAAAACCCGCCGCAAACCCACCGAAAACCCACCGGAACCGGCAGTAAAACCATGCCAAACACGCCGGAAAAAGCAGACGAGCCGCCGATCACAGCGCAGAGCAGCCGCCAGAAAAAGCCGACTAGCAGACAAACGGGTTAAAAAAAAAAGTAACTTTGAAAGTTTCAAAATCGAAACGCTGTTTCAAAAAACTACTGAACGAAAATGTCTGGAATTTACATGTAAGATCCTATGATTGAAAATAAAAAGATCTGTTAAGGATAAATGACAAAACAATTAAAAAAAAAAATTCCGAAAAAATCTCGAAAAATGCCTAAAAGATCCTAAAAAATCTAGTAGTAAAGAGACATTTTACTGCAGAATAAAATAATAAACTGTTTATTAGATATTGAATTAAGACAGAAATATTTTTAATATTGAAGCATATGGGGTTCGCCTGAATAAACATGACGAATGAAACCACCGAAAAGCAGGGCGGCTCGGCAACCTTTCCCTGCTGCTCAGTGTTCTCTGAATAGATTAACCATTGCTTCTCTATGGGGGATTTCACTGCCTTCGAACAGGCACCGTACGTGCAGGCACTTTGCCAAAATTTGACTAATTGCCTGCTCTCTGAATAGCCGAATGGCCCCGAAATGTCACCGTACGCTGAATTTCAGTGTCTGGTTACATTTCGGGGCCAGATCGGCTGTCTCTCTGAATAACCCCTTAGGTCTTTCGATAAAGAAGCATCTTTATTTTGATAGGGGATTGTAGGAAATATAAAGAAATCAGTCTTTGTTTGCTCATTTAAAAACAATTTGTAATTACTATGTTTAAGGCACAAATAGTGAATATGGCTTAGAAAAAAAATATATAAACACTATTGGATTGACAGACATATCTTTTAGTTCTTTGTTAAGAATGTGCTGCGTGGGAGATAAAACCCAATGACTTTAGAAACTTTATCAGACAGGCACTTTGTCATTATTCAACTTAAAACAAGTACGTTTCCATGGCCGTGAACTTCTTTTCCATTAGCAAAGTATTGTGAGGAGAGAAAGCAGATTGGAAAACTTCTAAATGTAATAAATTTCAGCCATTGTATTTTGGATTGGATGATGGGCATCAGTGATGAGATGCGTTAGCAGCATACAGTATATACTGTGAGAGGGGCACTTTATGGAAAGTAAAAGCATGGCTGTGACGGAAGCCACTACTCAGGCTGAGTAGTCCCGCTGTAAAAGTCTCCCTTGCTCTGGAGAATCAAGAAATAAATCAATGTCCATAGAAATCCATCAGGAAATAAATAAAATCCATAGACTATTCCCTTATTCACTGGCTGAGACTTAGTGTAGGGTAAATCAAGTGGGTATATATTTATTGTGGAAAACACAGGTTACTTTTACATAGACTGTCCCCACAGGGCTGGATTTATAGTTATTATCTAGGCAGAGTAGGCATATGCCTACAAGCGGCTGCCACAAGGGGACACCTTGTTCTGTAAAATAAAAGTTATTTTTTTTTATTTTATTTTTTATTTACAATTAGTTACACCACTTTTTCTCTAGAGTTCTAAGGGCTAGAGGGACATATGATGTATCATTGGAAAGGCTAGATTATGGCCTTTCCAGTGATGCCAAATATATCCAGGTTAGTTTTATGAAAAAATAAAATCATTTTTTTCTCTTTTATTTCTAACGCAGCACTGTTATTCGTTTACAATTATAAAGTGAACAGTGATGCTGCACTAACTCACCTTCTCATTTCCCACACTGTCAGCAAGTGTGGAGCTGATGATACAATACATTGCTTCATCGATAACCTAGACTGCGGCATTACAGTGAGGAGAAACAGGTCGACTTTGGAACCTGCATCTCTGAATTGTACACTGCACAAGGTTAAGTGAGGTGTCATTGGAAAGGGCAGAGTCTGGTCTTTTTCAATGATACCAAACATGGCCATGTAATGTGTAGAAATATTTTTTCTCTGTTTATACGGCAGAGGCAATATATGCTTTTACATATAAAACAATGACACTGCACTAACTCAACTAAGGCAACAGATTCTGCCCCTTCTTTTGATTTGAGTGCAGAGATAAACTTTTTCAGTTTTTTTTTGTGTTTTTTTTAATTCTTTTTGTTTGCCCCAAAACGAAAATATAAAAAGTCATTTTGGCATGTTTCTTTTTTTGTTTGTTTGGGGGGGTAGGGGCGCTCCACATTTCTGTGCCTACAGGCTCCTGAGAAGCCCTTGTTCCCATTGTTCATACTCCTGCCCGCCCACAAATCCCAGTGCCAGGGCTTCATTGCCCCTAGCCATTGCCCAATTTCCATCCCTTAACATGGGTCACCACTGCCTCTAGCGCAAGCCCAGTTTGTGGGAATGGTTCGTCGGATGCTCCGGCTCAGGTTCCCTCAGGCAGCCTGGATTCACGATTTCTCTTTGGTTATTTGGGGTTGATCCAAAGGGAGCGGCAGCACATCCCAGGTACAGCCGAGTAGCTCTGGTCCCCAGGCTATTTCTGTCAAAGAAGCCCCTGATTCGCGCATGGGGGACCGATCGGTGAGCCGCAGAAGTCCAGTGGCTGATACAGTGTACCCAGGCAGAAGAGTGTGAATATACGTATCTGGTGGCGCGATAACAATCGCTTCTTGGTGTTCAGGTGGTTCTCATGGTATACATCGTTAACGTCCAATATGGATTATATAGAAAAAAGCACAAAATGCATATAATAGCGCAGGGTGTACAAATAATGGTGGAATAAATGACAATGAACTGCTCCACTCACAAGTGGAGAGCCCCATCACTGGCTCTGAGTGGTTACGAGCGTCTGGGTCCTTTGTCTTCTTTATAGTTTTGGAGGAGACCCATTCCCTTCAAAATCAGTATTTTCTTTCACTCATCGGATGTGGAAGAAGACATAAAAAACAGAAGAGAGACCTTCTTGTGCAGGTCCGCCAATATACATATAATTAATTTAATTATAGTATCAACTCACATTAGATGGAGCTTATGGCCAAGCTCTGGGTGGTAGTGCCAGTGGATTTGTTGAGTGGGTCAAATCCACGAAAACCTCAGATGGATTCCGAAACAAAAGGGACCAAATTCTTCTTTATAAAAGAAAAATCTTTAATCTAAAATGTAACATAATAGAAATTATGTACTAAATAAAATATAAAATGCTCTGTACAATCGCCAGAACGCGTTTCGCCATATAATACGGCTTCTTCAGCTGGTTTACAGAGATCAAATAAATATTATGTATATATAGTCCCTTAATTGGGGTTAGAAAAGTCCCATGTGTTCGGAATTGAGAAAAATCCATTGGCGTGCGTTCCACGCCTCTGCCGGCCAACTCCCGTTGTGCGCCGCCATCTTGTATGCGTTCCATGCGTTCCAATCAGCGTTTCCGGTCTTTCTCGTTGCGTTGATGGACGCGGAACGGCTTTCGTGAAGAAATAATAACAGAATATGCAAATGGAACATACTCTCCTGCGGAATACCACATATTAGGGGAACATCGATAGCTTTTTGACAACAGATGTTAATACATCGAATAAACAAACTTCCTCTTGGTGCACTCCTTTTAATTGTAGCGAACATATCGCATATATATCTGAATGTTATATTAGTCATAATAAGGGAGAAGGATGGTAATAAATTGTCATAGTTGACAAAATGTAGATGGATAGATGAAATTATCCATTTAGGGGTGAAAAGCATAGAGGATCAAGAAAAATGATATAGTTGGGTGTAATGTATATTCCATGTCGAATGTGTTATACTGAAGAGATGTATAAGAGGTATAAATCGATAAGAGATGGATGGTACATTATGGGGTGGAGAACATGAAAGATCCAGAGACGATATAAATCTAATAAGGTATACTACATATTATGTGTACTATATTAAAAAAATATAAAGTAGTAAACTATCTGTAGAGGTGAATAAAGTGCAAAAATATAAGTGTAAATTCCAACAAAAAGGTGTATGGTAGGTTTATGGCCCAAATATAATATATAACTCAGTATTGTATTAAATATGTGTAATCTATCTCTTTTTAATATAATGTTTCGTAATAAGAAGAGGGCCATAGTAGTATACTTCGTAGATGAAGTAATGAAGACTATATTTACCTTTATGTGGCAATAATTATGAAACGTGATTCGCAAAAAAAAAAATTTTTTTTCATTTTTTTTTTTAAAATTTTTTTATTTATATTAACTCCTTTGTTTCCCATTTATAATTATAAATATATGAATATTAATCATAAGTGCACAAAAAAGAAGTCAGTGTATACGTTATAAAAAATGGGCGATCTCAAAATCATCATTGAGGCCGTTAGGTGTCAGAGTACCATTCTCAAAAATGAGTCTCATCTCTTCTTTCCCCAACCTGTTTAATACATTTTCTTCAACATCTCTTTTTTTAATCTGTTTGATGGCCCAAAATTTTATACCTAAAGGTGAATTGTTATGCTTGATTTTAAAGTGGAGAGAAACAGAATGTTTTTCAAAACCGTTCTTCACATTTCGTACATGCTCACTGATCCTGACATTGAGCGCTCTCTTAGTACGGCCTATATAACGCAGCCCGCAAGGGCATTCTAGCATGTACACCACATTTTTGGAACAACAATTTAACACTCCACCTATTTTTACAGATTGTTTACATTTTTGATTTATATATACACCCGTAAACTCCTTCTTATTATCAGTAGATCTGCAGGCCATACATTGGCCGCAGCGATAAAAACCTTCTTTTAACCCAAAGAAATCTCTACTTATATCCCTTCTCTTGGGTTTGCTGTGTACCAAATTAGTTTTTAAATTTTTAGTACCTCTAAATATAACCCTAGGCGTTGTTCCTATATAGTCTTTCAGATCTCCGTTGTTTTTTAAGATGTGCCAGTGGTTTTTTAAAATCTTTTTAATGTCATTGGCTCTGTTACTATAGTCACAAATAAAGAGAATTTCTTCTCCTTTCTCTTTTCTCGGTTTATATTTAAGCAACTCATCACGTTCATCTTGCATTGTATTAGAAATGGTTTGATCCAAATCAAATTCCTTATATCCCTTAGCCATAAAATCTTTCTTTAGGGTATCGGCTTGTGCTTTGAAAACCTCTGTATATGTGCAATTTCGCCTGAGACGGATGAATTGTCCTTTTGGGACCGCCTTTAACCATAGAGGGTGATGGCAACTGGTTTGATCTATGTATGTTTTTGTGTCGACCTCCTTAAAGAAGGTGTTTGATTTTATAGCGTCACCTTCTCTATAGATCTCAAGATCCAAAAAATGGATCATCTCTGAACTCCAGTGGTTGGCTAATTTAATACCCCATTCAGCATTGTCAAGTTCCTCCAAAAAAATATGTAAACTGTCTTCACCTCCTCTCCAAACAAAAAACACATCATCAATATAACGTCTATAAGCTAGCACGTTTCCCCGCGCCCAGCTACGCCAACCGTACATGAACCTGTTCTCCCAACCGGACATGTAAAGGTTGGCGATGGGGTTCCCGATAGTGCTACCTCTCAGGAATTACCCCATAACAAGCTCCTGTGGCCAAACAGCGCCTTGGTGGAGTGAATGTTGCCTGGAGCGCTCAAGGTTAATGTCTGGTGAGCAATTGCCAGGTCTCGCTGGTGGCTGGCTCAGTACTTGCACAGGGGACGTGAGAAACACAATTTTGGGCAAGGCAGAATACATTGGAGAACAGAACCAAACATAGGGGCACAGTCTATAAATAGTGGGGAAACAAAATATTAACAGCACAGGGATCAAACAGACAAAGTAGAAGCTGAGCCGTCACAGACTCAATCCGTATAGATCGCGGGCAGGGAAACATGATTATGGATATGAGCTTATACATTATGTGACAATTACACCACTAGAAAGTATAAACATTGTGGTAACATAGTCTACATAATACAAATACGAAATATAATTGGAACAAGGCACATAAATAATAATAACACGAATGGCTATGAATGGCGGCCGCTACCCAGGGAAAGATACAGTTGCACACCCACATATATACATTGTTGAAACGTGCAGCTAAGTGGCGACTGACAAGAACCGTCTTTGACACGGCAGGGGGAACACAATTAGTTACAAAACGCGGGACATTTTACAGTAATTCTAATGGGAATTCTTACACATAACTACAAGGGGAACAAAATATAATAAAATTAAATGCAAATAAATATTGTGGCGGCCGTTCCGTCACAATGGCGTCTGTGGTTTAGAATATAATGCAAAAGACAGTTGAGGAAATATATATTGATGCACAGGCAATAATAAATTAAGCAGGAAGAAACCGCAAAATTGCCAAACTACAATTCTAACACACTGACAATTCAAATAAAGTGGCAAGTGCCCTGAATGGGGGTTTTGATTCTGTGTTTGACTGTGTACTTGTCAGGTGCCTACATGTAGTTAAACCATTTTTTGCATATTTCTGTAACACAAGAATTTAAGTCGTTTTTTTCTATACAGTACATATATCTATCGATATGGAGCAAATTATGACTGAGAGCAGGTCCATCATAAGGCTAGGGTCAGGCGAACGCATTTTCCCGTCATCTGTGAAAAAGTGCGTTCGAACGAATGGACGTATTTTTTCACGGAATACACGATGGCGGTCATACGATGCGCATTTTCGTCCGTGATTTTATACGGATCATCAATTAAACCCTTTTTGCGTCTGGACGTTATGTAGGCCGGACATTAGCAGCGTCTGATGTCTCCGTCCTAATCACGCACACATGCCGCTAGCGGACGCAGCGCACTCTGTACGTCAGTACTAGCGGTATCACGTTCTCGAAAATATGCGTTTGTTTGCCGCTTGCGTTGCGTGGCCGAACTTTTGTGTGGCCGTACTTCGTATATTGCCCGTCATTGGCCGTCATTTGCTGCTACTATGGCCGTGATAAAGTGCGGCTGCACGCGCGTTCGCACTGCGTTCGTCTGACCCCAGCCTAAGTCTTGTATTGCATGGGTAATGCATGGCCAGTGGTCCCCTTTTTCCTGTCTTAGTCCTTGGAAGTCCAGTACAGTGGAGCTCAATGAGAGAAAGTGTAATATGCTGAGGTTTACACTTCTCACAATATGAGCTTAGCATTTAATCCAGTGTTAGGCAACCAGGGGCAGGAGCCTGTGCCCTACTAGCCTCACCCTAAGGACAATCCTGATTGAAACAAATCAAAGAGTGTGTTGTTATGGTTTGCTTTTAACAGATTACTCAAAAGACAGTTTCAAGAAGTCAAAATTAATGATATATTTTTTTTTTAGAAAGGATTTTACCAGGAAGGATACATTGAGATTTCTCTCGTTTTCAAGTATGTCCTGGGTGGCGAGTATGTACCGTTAGGTGTCTTGCCCTAGGACACTTACTGGAGAGGTGCTCTTGCCGGGATCAAACCTGTGTCTCCACAGTCTCCATAGTTATAGAGCAGTGATGTTACCTCTACTCCACCCAGCCGGTGCAAGTGACATGATGATAGCAGTCTAATCCGAGCTTCTACAAGCACACTTTTGTCAGAAAGATCTGATTATTATATTACCCTGACTCTATCAATCTTGAATGTACACATTAAGCAAATTGGGGTTTAGCACATAGTCTGCTATGGATGGTAAGTAGATGTCACATCCCCCGCTCCAGGGGGGCTCTAGGCCGCTCCAGGTTGGTCCTGGCACCCGGCAGCACCAGCCGTGCCATTAGTTAGTCTTACGTCAGTAGTGGGGAAATTAATGGAAACCATGTTAAAGGAAAGGATTGTTGAACATCTAAAAACACATAAAATTAGAAACAACATGGGTTTACCTCAGGGAGATCATGCCAAACTAATCTTATTGATTTTTTTGATTGGGTAACAAAAATAATAGACACAGGTGGTGCAGTAGACATTGCTTATTTAGATTTCAGTAAGGCTTTTGATACTGTTCCGCATAGAAGGCTTATCAATAAATTGCAATCTTTGAGCTTGGATTCCAATATTGTTGAATGGATTAGGCAGTGGCTGAGTGACAGGCAACAGAGGGTTGTGGTAAATGGAGTTTATGCGGCGCAAGGTCTTGTTACCAGTGGGGTACTCAAGGGTCAGTACTTGGACCCATTCTCTTTAATATTTTTATTAGTGATATTGCAGAAGGTATTAATGGAAAAGTATGTCTTTTTGCTGATGACACAAAGATTTGCAACAGGGTTGACGTTCCTGGAGGGATTAGCCAAATGACAAATAATTTAGGTAAACTAAAAAAATGGTCGGAGCTGTGGCAATTGAGTTTTAATGTGGATAAGTGCAAGATAATGCACCTGGGACGTAAAAACCCAAGGGCTGAATATAGAATATTTGATACAGTCCTAACCTCAACATCTGAGGAAAGGGATTTAGGGGTTATTATTTCAGAGGATCTAAGGGTAAGTAGTCAATGTAATAGAGCAGCAGGAAAGGCTAGCAGAATGCTTGGTTGTGTAGGGAGAGGTATTAGCCGTAGGAAAAGGGAAGTGCTCATGCCACTGTACAGAGCACTGGTGAGACCTCACTTGGAGTACTGTGTGCAGTACTGGAGACCGTATCTCCAGAAGGATATAGACATCTTAGAGAGAGTTCAGAGAAGGGCTACTAAAATGGTGTATGGCTTGAAGGAGAAAAGTTACCAGGAAAGGCTTAATGATCTTAACATGTACAGCTTGGAAAAAAGACGAGACAGAGGAGATATGATAGAAACATTTAAATACGTAAAGGGAATCCACAAGGTAGAGGAAGGGAGTATATTTAAACGGAAACAAAGTAGCAAAACAAGAGGACATAGTCTTAGATTAGAGGGGCAAAGGTTTAAAAGTAACATCAGAAAGCATTATTTTACTGAGAGGGTGGTGGATACATGGAACAGTCTTCCAGTTGAAGTGGTAGAGGCCAAAACAGTAATTGAATTTAAGCAAGCATGGGATAGGCATAAGGCTATCCTAAACAAAAGATAAATCCAGGTTAAGTATCCATGTAATTGGGCAGACTAGATGGGCCGAAAGGTTCTTATCTGCTGACATTTTTCTATGTTTCTATGTTTCTAGTGTTGGCCGGGTGCCAGGCGATGCGCTGGCTTCCACGGGTCGCGTGGCTGCTCGGGAGGCAGGGTGCGGCATTATGATGCAGAGCCGCCAGGTTTAAAGGCAGTAGGCATGATCTGGCTCATTGACCTGTCATGGAGTTACTTCCCCCAGTGCTGAGTGATTTGCTTTGTGCGTTTCACTGATTCATATTGCGATTTACTGATTTGATTAATGATTTCTGACCCGGCTTGTATGAGAACCATCCCTTGTGTACCAGTTTGGCGATCTCTGACTATTCTGATTTATATTGTGATTTGGCTTTGTATGAGAACCACTCATTGTGTACCAGTTTGGCGTGCCTTGACTATTCTGAATTCTATATACATTTTCATGATATATACGTATCACGGTTGGTGTTTTGTATCTCATTGTCTTTACACTGCTCAGGCAGCTCCTGTTAACCCTGTCTTATTTGTATGTCTCTGCCTTAAGAAAATATCTGTGAAGGCCTGCTTGTGGTATACCTCGTGGGGCTTGTTAACCCTTATCTGCGTTTGTGTCCCTAAGGAGAGCCAGATCATCGACCACTCAAGGATCGGAGGGATAGATAGGGAACTGTCTAAAGGGACCAGCGTCGTAGCATCCGGAGGGATTTGTGACAGTAGATGATTTGACTATGCCTCCTTGAAAATTATGGGAGTACACATCCATAGCACCATAAACTCTCTAATCCAGGGCTGTCAAACCATGCCCCCCGGATGCTAATGCCTACAATTCCCAGAATTATTTCAATGCAATAAATTTACAGGGAATCATGGGGGTTGCAATCCAGAAACATCTGGGGGGGGGCAGAGTTTGACAGTCCTGCTCTAATATCTTAAATAATCAACCGCTTACATACTATGAATAACCCCCAGCATAAAATGATTAAAATTAGCCAATATATTAGAATTAGGATATATGTGGATAAAGGATACATCTATATCATAATAGAGATCACTGTAACAGCACCGACATTGCTGACCAGATCCATTACTATGGTGTATGGGGCCAAGAGAACACCTGTGCTGAATTTCTTTACATTGCCTGTTAATTTTGGGCGAGGATCTGTTTTTTCTGTTTTTTTGGAGTTAGCAGCAGGGTTGAGCAGTAGGTAAAATGTTGCAATTAGCACCCCTCAAAAAATTTGCGCCGGCACCAAGTGATCTGTTAGCTGAAAAAGCGCTAGAGATCTCTTAAGTAGAGGACGCGGAAAGTACAGTAAGCTCACAGTACAAACCGCTAATAGCAACGCACTAAGTGATTTTTCCCGTTTCTAGCGGGAGGCAAATGATCTGTTGGTCAGGCGCTAGACTCAATTAACCTGGCGCCAACGCAAAACCATGCCGACACAAGGGTTAGCTCACACCAGGTAATAGTGCCCTAAATAAGTATATATAAATAAGATTCCTAAACCCCAGAGTAATGTGATGCAATGATGCTTTTATGTTGTACTAACCCGATACTTAAATTCAATATTTTATTTGCCGCAATTCGTCAGTTTTAACTGAATGTCTGATTGCTGCTTCAGCGACTCCACTTTTAGCAAATTACAGTGACCATTCGCTAAATAGGGAATTCACCATATTTTCGGCTAAATGAATTCCCCGAAATGTGATGAAAACCAGAGGATCTAAAGATGATTAGACCCTTTAGATTCTAACTTCCATAATAACCCCTAAAATGCCATAAACCCAGGGAAATACAATAAAAATAATAAACAATGTGGCATTTAGCCTACCCATTAACCCCTAATATGCAATTGATCATGGGAAAACATGAAATGAATACACTCTGAGGCATGTAGCCAACCCCTTAATCCCTAATATGCAATTAATCAAAGAAAAATAAAATGTATACTGTGAGGCATGTAGCCTGCCCATTAACCCTTAATATACAACTAAACCAAGGCAAAAACTAACATAATACACAACGTAATGTATAGTCTGAACATTAACCACTTCACTGCTGAGCCATTTCAACCCTGTGAAAATGTTTAAGTGCCCGTTATTATTTAATGTTTTATGACTTCACACCGAATATGGTCATGTTGGGTATCATTGGAAAGACCAGAATCTGCCCTAACCAATGACACCTAGATCGTTCAATTGTCCTAGATACGATGCACAGGGACGGAGATAGAGCAGTCCGAAGAAGTGTGGGAAGCTGGATGCCGATTTTGGTGGGGGGGCACATGGGGGGGCAAGCAATAACCTAGGGGGGGCAATTGCCCCCTTGCCCCCCTGTAGAGTCGCTTATGCTACAATGACACAACACTCCACTTCAGTGTCATGGTCGTCAAGTTATCTGTGTTTTCTGCATGAAATTATTACGTAACTTGATCATCTTTGCAAACTTGTCAAATAATGGGTATTCCTGAAGTGAGTTAATAGATTTATATAAGCATTTAGAAATACATCATGGCAGCAATAAAGGCAGATAGTATTGCAACAAAACACCCAAAAACAACAAAAGGAATACTAATACATTAGACAAACATATATGCGTATGGATGTGTGCATGTGATATTTTTGTTTCACTTTGTATGTGTTTTGTGGATAGAATTATCTTAAGAAGTGATCATATCTGAAATGTTGCTGTGCTAATTATATCAGGCTCGCGTTATTTTGGTAATTTTAGGGATTTGTTGTACATGTTCTCTAGCTTATGCACAACTCTAATCAATGGGAAGCATGACGTTTAAGAGTACATGTTGAAAATCTGCCTTTTGAACAACTACTTAATGCTTCTACTAATATATTTTTTACATTAATTATCTGCACTATTTTTGTTTAAATGTTTGTTTAAATGTGATAATAATTACTTTAAATGTGATATAAACCATTCAGCATTAATGAAGAATAAATCTTGTCGTACTGTGATTATTGTATTGCAGGGGTCAGCGGCCATGGTCCGAGATATTTTAGAAGCACATCGGCCATGATGCTCAGCCACTCATTACGTTTTCTGAGCATCATGGGAAATGCAGTTCAAAAACATCTGGAGACCCATGACTAAGTCATGACCCCTAGCCATGACTTCAGTGATACACTTGTCGATATATTGAATTCATTTACAGGATGTAAACTAGTGTCCAGCCTCTCTTAGGATAACTGTAGTGTAAATTAATATCAGATTATACAAAAGAAGTATAAATGTCTCTGACATTTAAGTGGTTATTCACTATGCACCGAACTTGCCACTGAATTGAACCAATGAATGCACTGTGAATTTCATCGTACGGTGCAATTTAGTGGCAGTTCACCTATTCACTAAACTAAAATAGTGCCAAAGAAGGCAAAATACTGTGCAGTACGCTGCAGTTCGGCGATCTTTGGTGGCAGCAAAATTGTCCCATAGAGAAGTAATGGTTAATATATTCACAGAACGTTGAACTGCATTGAAGTGTCGACAAACTACCCTGATTTTCGGTGATTCAGTTCAACAGATTTACACAGGCGATTTCGTTTTTTTTTATTCAATAAAAGCAGAAATGACAATACAAAAGATCAACAGTCAGCAAAATATACCGCCAAAAGCGGCAGAAGAAAGCATATACATACCATGACTGGTCCAAAATAACAAGAACCTTATCATGGCATCACAATTATTTGTTTACAAATAAAATCATATGAAAAGGAATAAACGGCAGCGGAGCATCCAATAAAAACCAAAATAAACTGATGGTCGAGAAAGTAAAAATAAGAAAAATAATAATAATACAAAAAAAATTAGTTTGGGGGGGAGTGCGAGTTAGGAATAAGAGATGTGAAGATAAGGAAGAGAATCCAAGGAGGTGGGAGACAGGAAAGCTGCAAAGAGAGAACAGAAGGCGACGGGAGTGGGGAGAGTAGATTGCAGAGTGGAGGGAGTGGAAAAGATTCAATATTAACTAAACCAGATTGAATGAGAGGTCAGGAGATGTCTAATGGAGGTGGTCACGCGAGAGGGGGGGTACGGAGCCGATACACGACTCTATCTTAAGCCCCCTCTACATCATCCGTCCGCAGTGCCCGGCCTGGTGCAGATGCCATAAAGGCTTCCCAGTGAAACCACTTATGGAGATGTTGAGTCATCTTGCCTGACGCCGAAGCTAAGAGGCACTCATGCGAACGTGTTTCTTCCATCTTTAGCATCCATATGCTTGACTTTGGCGAATCTCCACTCGACCAATGCACCGCTATGGTCGAGCGGGCAGTGTACAGTATTGGGAGGAGGACTGAGTGTCGCAGATTCTGCAGCGAGAAGGGCACTTGGAGTAGTAGGAATACCTGTGCTGTGAATGGTAGGTCCACATCTGTCACTCGGTGGATGGTGGCGTGTACCAAGGTCCAAAAAGGGCGTAGCTTCTCACAAGACCACCACGTGTGTAAGTAATCTCCTAAATCAGTGTCGCAACGCCAGCATTGAGTCGTGGATCTCAAACCAATGCGAAATCGTAGCGCTGGGGTGCAATACCAGAATGTGCGAATTTTATATGCCTGTTCCTGTAAATTGGCCCTTTGTGTGCCATGATGGATCAGGTCATACGTCGTAGACCATTTCTCATCTGTAATTTGCGTATCTAGTATTTCTTCCCATTTTGCTTGAAAGGGGGTGGGTCATTTGGGAGGGCGGAGTTTAGCATCGCATACAGTGCCGAAATACCATGTGCGAGTACAGTGGTAGAGACGCATAGTCGTTCGAAAGCGGTGAGGGTAAATTAATGTGGTCCACTTCACACGAGGTCGCGAATCGTGCCAAACAAATTTTAGTATCGCCGACTTGATCTTTACGAAGTAAGCCCGCGGTATTCGTGTCGGTATGGTCTGAAATAAGTAAAGTAAATGAGGCAGTATGTTCATTTTGATGATGCTAAGTCGGCCGAACCACGACACCTTGACCCTCCTCCAGTCAGAAAAACAAGTCGACATTCAGGATTTCCCATATAGGTGGGAAATTAACTTCATACAGGGAAGTAAGATGTGAGGGCAGGTTAATTCCCAGGTATTTCATGGTGTTTGCACACCATCGACACGGGTGAGAGGCACGAAGTAGGTGAGTATTCTTAGTGGGTTACACAGGCGATTTCCATAGTATTCAAAGTAAAAAAAATAATATCATTTTTATTTAAAATAATAAAAACATTTATTCTTTTTATTTTCCATTATAGACTTTATATTTATTTTTTTGAATACCTTTATTTTGTATTTTTTCAACAAAATATTTGTCTCCCATTTTTTTAAGAAGCATTTTTTCTAAGTCTGTAACATCCCTTTTTCTTATTTTTTAAAAGACTTTTTTTATTACTTTAAACCAATAAATATTTATTAAAATGGATCTAACACCTACAGTGGCAAGAAAAAGTATGTGAACCCTTTGGGATTACGTGGAGTGTTGCATGAATTGGTCATAAAATGTGCTCTGATCTTCATCTAAGTCACAACAATTTGAAAACGCAGTCTGCTTAAAATAATACAACACAAACATTATATGTTTTCATGTGTTTATTGAACATAACATGTAAACATTCACAGTGCAGGGTAGAAAAAGTATGTGAACCCCTAGCCTAATGACTTCTCCAAGAGCTAATTGGAGCCAGGAGTGAGCCAACCTTGAGTCCAATCAGTGTGATATTATTGGCTGTGTTGCTGAAAGCTGTCCTGCCCTTTAAAAACACACACCAGTTTTGGGTTTACTGATTTTAAGAAGCACTGCCTGATGTGAACCATGCCTCGCAGAAAAGAGCTCTCAGAAGACCTACGATCAACAATTGTTGACTTGCAGGAAGCTGGAAAGGGTTACAAAAGTATCTCCAAAAGCCTTGATATTCACATGTCCACGATAAGACAGACTGCCTACAAATGGAGGACGTTCAGCACTGTTGCTACTCTCCCTAGGCGTGGTCATCCTGTAAAGATGACTGCAAGAGCACAGCGTAGAATGCTTAATGAGGTAAAGAAGAATCCTAGAGTGTCAGCTAAAGACTTACAGAAATCTCTGGCACATGCTAACATTTTTGTTGACACATCTACAATAAGGAAAACATTAAACAAGAATGGAGTACATGGGAGGACATTGCTGTCCAAAAAGAATATTGCAGCACGTTTGAAGTTTGCAAAAGAGCACCTGGATGTTCCACAGCACTTTAAAAGGAAACAAAATAGCAAAACAAGAGGACATAGTCTTAGATTAGAGGGGCAAAGGTTTAAAAGTAACATCAGGAAGCATTATTTTACTGAGAGGGTGGTGGATACATGGAACAGTCTTCCAGTAGAAGTGGTAGAGGCCAAAACAGTAATTGAATTTAAGCAAGCATGGGATAGGCATAAGGCTATCCTAAACAAAAGATAAATCCAGGTAAAGTATCCATGTAATTGGGCAGACTAGATGGGCCGAAAGGTTCTTATCTGCCGACATTTTTCTATTTTTCTATGTTTCTATGTTTCACTACTGGCAAAATATTCTGTGGACAGATGAAACCAAAATTGAGTTGTTTGGAAAAAACACACAACACTATGTGTGGAGAAAAAAAGGCACAGCACACCAACATCAAAACCTCATCCCCATTGTAAAACATGGCGGAGGGAGCATCATGGTTTGGGGCTGCTTTGCTGCCTCAGGGCCTGGACGGATTGTAGTCAAGGATGGAAAAATGAATTCCAGATTTTATCAAGACATTTTGCAGGAAAACGTAAGACCATCTGTCCGCAACTGAAGCTCCGCAGAGGATGGGTGATGCAACAGGACAATGACCCAAAGCATACAAGTAATTCAACAAAAGAATGGCTTCAACAAAACAAAATACGCCTTCTGGAGTGGCCCAGTCAGAGTCTTGACGTCAACCCGATTGAAATGCTGTGGCATGACCTTAAGAGAGCGATTCACACCAGACATCCCAAGAATATTGCTACACTGAAACCGTTTTGTGAAGAGGAGTGGTCCAAAATTACTCCAGATCATTGTGCAGGTCTAATCTGCAACTACAGGAAACGTTTGGTTGAGGTTATTGCTGCCAAAGGAGGGTCAACCAGTTATTAAGTCCAAAGGTTCACATACTTTTTCCACCCTGCACTGTGAATGTTTACATGTTCTGTTCAATAAACACATGAAAACATATGTTTGTGTTGTATTATTTTAAGCAGACTGTGTTTTTCAAATTGTTGTGACTTAGATGAAGATCAGAGCACATTTTATGACCAATTCATGCAAAACTCCACATAATCCCAAAAGGGTTCACATACGTTTTCTTGCCACTGTATTAGGCGAATAGGAGAGTTCCATTTTTTTTTTTCTTACGGTGGATTTTGCCAAGGTTAGTTCACTGATCGTCGGCGGTGTTCAGTGTTCTTCGGCGACCCTGTCCAATTTTTTCATGGGGCTTCGGTAACTCCATCTTTGCCGCACTACGGTGACCCTACAGTGAATAGTGAGTTCACCGTAGTTTCGGTGAAGTGGAATTGCCAAGGTGCACCAAAGTGCAAAGTACCGAAATTTCAGTGCTTTGTGAATAACCCCTTTAGTATTCATAGTTCTATATACGTTGCTATATGTATAAATTTTTCTGTTAAGAAAAAATTACTTGAATCCGTGATCAAAGTCCATTTCTAGAAAGAAAAATGATTGAATTAATGATGCAGTGATAACTGACACATGCTCCAATATTTCTACAGATAAAGTTTAGTTCCAGCAAAAATGCATGAATGCATGTGAGGGGGAAATTATATTAAAAAGATATCTGCTTCAACTAAAGCTTATCTAAATGTCTGAACAAGTATTTAATTGAAAATGCAATCAAGCACTAAACAACCACTATGAAAGATGGCACATGACTGTAACGCTTACATAAACGTTGCTGTAAAACAGCCAGAATTGGTGAAATGTGGTTAACCCTTTCACTACCAAGATTGAGTATACTCGATCTTCGAAACAATCTGTTGTGACCCGATATCAAGTGTAATTAATGTGGTCTAATTCTGGAACAATGCAAAGGAGTTTAATGTGTGGGAAGAGAAATTTGTTTGCAAATAGGCTTCGGAACACGCCCATGAAGTTTCAACACATCGGCCATGACAGCTGATGTGTTGATATTATTTGAAACGGTTTGAAATCCATTTTTCCTACATGGAAACCTGAAGCTCGAGTCACGATGTAAATGTAGTAGCGCTTTTTGTCCAGCAGCAGGAGTCCTCCGCCTGCAAAAAAGGGTTTACTTACAGTGAACATATACAGTAGGACACCTCTTGTATATATTTACACTGTGGGTAATGGAAAGTCATTTTCCATAAAATCTCTGGGTCCTGTCAGTGGTTTTATGGAAAATCACTTTGTAGTGAAAGGTTTAAAAAGGACTCACCATGGGTCTGAATATAAAACAGATGGGATCTCCAGTGTACCTCCCAAATATACAATGCAGTCGAACTGGACGCTGCATTTCTATTCAGGGGGTAGAATAATTTTGAGACTGAAATTCAGTAAAAGTTGCATTTTCAGCTCAGTTTGGGGAAACCACTTGAAGCATTTGTTGTGTTGAGCTATTTCAGTTGCTTTTGTTTGATTTGTGCATTGCAGACAGCTGACAGTCTGTAAATTTTAACAATAAACCTGATTTGCAATGGGGGTTGAATAAGTTTGATTACAACTGTAATGAAAGGACAGTTACTGGTGCTATTCTTTATAGACTTCATTAAAGGGAAATTGTAGGGTTTTTTGAACTTTAACTAAATTAATTTAGAAAGTTTAAACAAGCATTTTCTTAATTTCCATCAATTGTTTTAGTCCGTTACTGCATTTTACAAGTCCAGTCTTTTCCTTATTGTCCTAAAGGCATGCTCTTTAACTTACCAACTGTTTGCGCCAACGTTCAGGGTTGAATGTTGGCACCTAAGTGTTGGCATCTTTATATATTGTATATATTTTTATTAATTTTATCTAGCTCTGATTTTGTGTCTTTTTCTTTATTTCAATTTCTCAGGGACTACCAGGTGCAACTGGTTTAGATGGCATGGTTGGCATTCCTGGGGAGAAAGGATCAAAAGTAAGTATGGTGAATTAAGATGGTAAGGTAGTTATAATGAACTTATTTGAATGATAACTAGATATTTGCTATTTGCCCCTGAATTAGAATCTATCAAGGGGATTGCAATTTCTCTGCCAGAATAACAGAGCTGGAGGACCATCTTATTTGGAGAATCTTCCCAATCCATTCTATTTCCCTTACATTTGCAATTACCAATAGTTTTTTTCAATAAACTCATGAACAGACATCTATGCAGAATAACGTTCTTATAGGGTATCTGTTACAGCTCTGATGCCACCCATATCCATTAGCTTCCATGTGGCCAAAATAAGATAATCTATATTAATTCTCAATCTCAACTCACTAATGAAATAATTCACCATTCTTTAAATTGAGAGCAAAAAAACCTATTCTCATTACTGTGTTTGCAAGTTGTCTGCATGGATAGGAAATCTTAATACATAATACTTCTACAGTGGCAAGAAGAAGAATTGAAACTCTTTGGAATTGATTTACTGCATGAATTGGTCATAAAATTGTATCTCCTCCTTATCTAAGTCACAAGTATAGACAAACACAATGTGCTTAAGTTAACAACACCCAAACAATTATAATGTTGTTTCATGTCTTGAATACATCCACTTAAATTTTCACAATTCTGTGGAAAAAGTGAATACTTAGATTTAATAGCTAGTATATCCTCCTTTGGGAACAATAACCTCTACCAAGTGTTTCTGGAAGCTGCATATTAGACCTGGACAACAGGAGGAATTTTGGACCACTCTTTCAAACTGAACAGCCATAGTCTGGGCTCTGAGTGTCATGGCAGCACCAGGCTTGCCATGGTAGGGCCCTAGAACAAGAGGAAAGCCCCAATATGCAGAAATACTACTGCAGACAATAATAGTAAATAAGAACAAAACAGAGACTCCTGCACGGCAAATACCAAAGAATCCCTAAACTGATAGGCCGGTCTTTAAGGTAGCCGGATCTACGCTACATGAAAAATATCACAGCACCCTGCAGAGTCTAGGATATACAGATACCAGGATATCAATACAGTCTTGGAACATACATAATCATAGTCATGAGGAAAGTCAGGGGTCGGAAAGCCAGAGAGAATACGATATCCAGATGCCAGGGTTCTAGAGCCAGAAGGGTAGTCACACAAGCCAAATATTGGTACACAGGAATCAGCATAAACAATTGGAGATGTGCATTCGTTTTGGAAAAATTCAGAATTTGGAACGAAATTTGTTAATTTGATTTGTTTAGGCAGGCTCTGTGTGTGAGTGTGTGTTTAGGCAGGCTCTGTGTGTGAGTGTGTGTTTAGGCAGGCTCTGTGTTTGATTGTGTGTTTAGGCAGGCTCTGTGTGTGAGAGTCTGTGTTTAGGCAGGCTTTGGGTGTGAGTGTGTGTGTTTCAGCAGGCTTTGTGATGGTGAATGTGTGTTTAGGCATTGTGTGTGTGTATTTAGATTATATTTATTTTAATTATTATACAATTGAATATGATGTATTATTTATTTTAATATATAATTGATATTTTAATAATTAAAACATTTATTTAAATAATCTAGAATATTTTTTTAGTTTTATTGTAATGCAGGTCTGTGATATGCTCCCGCACATCACACATTATTGTGAGTTTTATTGCTGTGGAGCTCCGTGATATGCGTGGGTATGATTTAGTTGCAGTGGTTTTTTTTGGGTGCGCAGCAATTCATCTTTGGACCCAGGCAGCACAGCGGCTTGGGCAGGCCCTTAGCAACAGCATCCATTTTTTGTACATTCTAAATTATTAGGGGTTCAGAGTCAGAATGCATTAAAGATGGTTGTGTCATTATTTAAAATAAATATCTGGATTTTTTTCAGGGCGAACAAGGCTTACAAGGTCTCGGTGGACCAAAGGTAAATTAATTTTACAATTCCAATAATTACAATTATTTATAAAGTTCCAGCATATTCCACAGCACTGTACAAAGAATAGGGGGAAAAACAAACATTAAATTAACAAGTTTTGATCGATATGAAAGAGGACCCTGTTCAGGACAGGTGACCTCACTCTTAAGAGAAGTGGGATGACACACAAAGGTGAGGGTAGACAGAGTATGAGAAGTCAAGGGCTGCATGGGGGTTGTGTGAGTTATATATCAGAAGAGGTGCAATGAGGGGGATTTTGGAGTTAGCTGATAGGCCTCCCAAAAGTAATGCATTTTTGAAAATTTTTGAAAGCCTGGAGGCATGAGGAGAGTCGAATGTTATGAAGGAGGTCAGGGCTGCCATCAGAAATCATGGGGCCCCTTACTGACACAATGGAGAGGCCCCCTTTTCTTAGCTGCCATTTCAGTAAACGAATTAAAAATAAAACATGTTGCCTCCTCTTCTGCTTACCTTATTTTAAAGAGTGGGCTGGACCCTGGTCATCCTGAAACAGGATAAATGTATTCCCTGGTGGGAGAAACCTGTACCTGCTGCAGAACAAGCTAATCACTCCTTCGGGGAATGCATTAGAGTGCTATTACCAGCCCAGATGCTGCGGCCCATCACAAAACTTGTGGGTATCTTGGTGGGCCAGTTCTGGGTGACATGGATGGACCCTTACCTTTGTGTCACTTAGGCAAGTTGCACAGGGTGTGGAAAGTGCCAGGGACACCCTGGAGCCACTGGACCCCTGAACATATCATGGGATGTCACCCTCTGATGGCTACCTTGAGGGAGGAAGTTCCATAGATAGGGGGCACCTCTGTAAAATTCCTGAAAGCAAGAGTGGGGTTTGAGGTAGACGGAGATGAAAATAACAACACATTGGACAAGCAAAGTGACTGGGATGGTAGATACTTGCTAACAAGGAAGGAGATTTAAAAATACTTGCTGAGATTTGAAAAATGGTAGGTAGAATGTAGGTCACAATTTATCACAGTTAAAGACATGTTTATGTTTCATAGTTATTGCATCAGTACAGTATGTTAAATACAAAAGATAATCTCTGAATACTTTTGCTTTGAGAGCCAATGGATTGTCAAAGTGTTACCTAGTCATTCACAAGTCAATTGACTGGAATTCTGCATCCAAGCTGCTTCCTGGAGCAGGATATAAGCCAGTTGTAAAAATGACAAGGGAGATCACAGTGTGATATACAGAATGAGGTTAGCATTCTACCTAAGGGATTATTCCGGTCACATTTCTTGTTCATTAAATTTAAAGTCAGACAATTCTGTTTCACAACATAATAGAACAACATATATAGACTACAAATGACAGAAACAAAATAAATTTAAAACAATGTGTGGTTAATTTCAGGGTGACACTGGAGCAATGGGCCCACGTGGTGCCCCTGGAGCTGAAGGTAAACAAGGGCTTCAAGGAATTGGTGGACCTCCAGGGCTGCCTGGTCCGCCAGGCCCACCAGGGTCTGGATATGGATTTGGATTTGAGGTGAGTTAAGCATTGCAAACCTTCATCTCACTTACTAACCCCATATAAAAAATACTGTGCCCCTTCTACGTTTGCTGGACTGGTTTCTCAGCTGACGCCTTGTTGATTCTACCACTTAAATATAAAAATTGGAAATTCCACCTAATCTGCAACCGCTATAGAAATCCAATACTTACGGTACTCCCTTTGGGCTCTCCAGAGACTTTACCAAGAATGTAACCCTTTTGGAGACCATCCTAAATGTCTGATGTAGATAGTATTTGGTCCCAGTTTGGGAAACTGACCTTAATCCTCTGAACACACCACAATGCTTGAGATGTTCTGTCTCTGTGGGGACAATATTCTATATTTGGTGACCCAACAGAAGTGAGATTTTGGTCTAAGGTATCTAATTCCTGTCATGTTGGTGATGATCATAACCTTATGCCCAGAATGGCAGAATGTTTTTTTTCCTATGAGGTATTAACTTTTCCTTTGCCTTAAATCAAACTGAGGATGTTTTCCCTCTTAAAACATCTGCAACAATTCCCTATATTACAGAAGAAAACTAATTTACATTCTGTCAAAATACCAGAAATAATTTATCCTAGTATACCTGTACATTAATGAATATACTTCACTGTTTGTTTTTTTCAATGTGTGAATAGCTTATTATTGTATACCGAATTATAGACTATTACAGACATGTACTATAACGGAGAAGAAACGATTTTTATAAGAAGCCGATTTACAATCATCTACCTTAAATAAGTGTTCTTTTTTCATTATTAAATGAAATCGACTAAATAACATGTAGCGGTACATGATATAATATAGTGGAGTGGAAGTACCGTTCCCTGTACTTGTAATTTTAATTAGAAGATTACATGATTGTAAGAATGTCACTTGTCATTGAGGACCCAAGCTTTTTGGAGGACCAAAGATTTTTGTTTCACTGGTGAAGACTGACGGTCTTGTCTAGAGCCAAGGTTATAGTGAAAATGCGTGACACCCAAGTAATGGATGAGTTTATGGTGTTGGTCCGCCTTACGCAAAATTCTTACTAATAAAGTGTGAGGTCCGTGGCCTGTTTATGGGGAGTAGGGTGGGAATAGTGTTTCTGCTTATTCATTTAGCACAGTGGTTCCCAACCGCAGTCCTCAAGTACCCCTAACAGGCCAGATTTTGTGGATTACCTTGGAGAAAAACTGACTGAATCCTGTAATCACTGAACAGCAAATCAAATCACTTGTGCTGTGCTTCGGATATCTGGAAACCTGACCTGTTAAGGGTACTTGAGGACCGCAGTTGGGAACCACTGATTTAGTACATTAGTCTATTTTGGTGTTTCTGTTGTTCGGACTTGATGTCCTCTGCTTCCCTTTTTCTTCTCCTAATGATAATCCTGTTTCTACAAAAAACATGGTAATGCTCTGGCTCTGGAACTGCCCTTCTTTTTTAGGCTTTGCTAACTGTTGTACATTGCATGCCTAAACTTTCAACGAAATATATTTACAGAAAAAAGTTCAGGTTTTTTTTTGTTTTTATTTAGGATATGGAAGGCTCCGGGGATGAACGGCCTCCAAAAACAGCAGGAGTTTTAGGATCACAAGGAGTGAAGGTACACACTGAAATTACTTTTTTTTTTCCCAATGGCAAAAATATAGTTCTATGGAAAATATGTAGATACTACTATCAGGGTTATTCAGAGAAAGGTGAAAATCAGGCGAAGTGGCTGGAGAAGAGAAGAATCTAGACCAAATAGCCAATTTGGAAAGTGAGTTAAATGGGAGAATTTTTCTGGTTTTGCTATTTTGACCTAAAATTTTCACTTCTCCAGTCATTCTCCTGGTTTTCATCTTTCTCTGAATAACCTTGTATATGCATTGGTTGTATTGATTTGCGAGTCATCCATAAAAATACTTATTAAAATAGGACTTATAAATATGCTCTAGTCTCTTCTGCTCTTTTGTTTACCAGCATGTGAATTATGCATTTTATTTCCAGTGCATCTGTCAAGTGCAACAGTATTGAAAAGCAATTTCAGAGATTTCAGTGCACCTTACTTTAATCTAGCACACTTTCTATTCAACAAAGGCAAACTAAAGAGTTCTCAAAAGCAATAAAGGAGCAATGATCAACTGCTTGTATTCCATAGTGCTTGTATTCCATGTGTATAGAATAGAAATGGGTTGGACAGGGCCGCCATCAGGGCATTACGCCCCATGCTGCGGTAAGGGACCCGGGGGGCCTCAGCAGCGATGCCCCCTTACGTTCTATGAGCTCTAGGAATCGGACTCTAGGAGTCCAAATCTGGAGCTGTACTGGCTTCCTGGGGCCCTAGGCGTCCCTACAGCAGCGTGCGAAGCTGCTTTGGCACCACCCTCCAGTCATATGTGTGACGCACGCGTCACACACAGCGACTGGTGCAGGAAGAAGACGGCAGACGAAAAGGCAGAGGAGGAGCGGTGAGTATGGCGCTGCCTGTCTCAGTCCAGCCTCGGACCCAGCCGAACCCCAGCAGGGTCCAGGCACACACCAGACCCCAGGCACACACCAGGCCCCAAGCACCACACCAGGCACCAGGACCTAGGGCCAGATCCCAAGGCCCAGGGCCAGGGCCCAGACCCAAAGACCCAGGGCCCAGAAACCAGGGCCGAGACCCCAAGACCCAGGACCCAGACCCCAAGACCAAGGGCCCAGGCCCCAGGGCCAGACCCAGGACCCAGGGCCCAGACACAAGGCCCAAGACCCAGGGCCCAGACCCAAGACGCAGGGCCCAGACCCAGGGCCCAGACCCAAGACCGAGGGCCCAGACCCAAGACCCAGACCCAAGGGCCAGGGCCCAGACCCAGGGCCCAGACCCAGTGCCAAAGACCCAGGACCCAAGGGCCAAGACCCAGGGCCCAAGACCCAGACCCAGTTCCCAGAACCAAAACCCAAGGGCCAGGGCCCAGACCCAGGGCCCAAGGGCCAAGACCCATGGCCCAGACCCAGGGTTCAGACCCAGTTCCCAGACCAAAGACCCAGGGCCCAGACCCAAGGGCCAGGGCCCAGACCCAGTGCCAAAGACTCAGGGCCCAAGGGCCAAGACCCAGGGCCCACGACCCAGGGCCCAAGACCCAGACCCAGTACCAAAATCCAAGGGCCAGGGCCCAGACCCAGGGCCCAAGGGCCAAGACCCAGGATTCAGACACAGTTCCCAGAACCAAGACCCAAGGGCTGGGACCCAGACCCAAGGGCCAGGACCCAGACCCAGGGCCCAGACCCAGGGCCCAGACCCAAAACCCAGACCCAGGGCCCAGACCCAAGACCAAGGCCCCAGACCGCAGACCCAAGGGTCAGGGCCCAGATCCAAGGCCCAAGACCCAGGGCCCAAGGGCCAAGACCCAGGGCCCAGACCCAGCAGCCAGACCCAGGGCCATAGACCCAGGGCCCAAACCCTGGTTCCAGGCCAGCCTCTGGGCCTAGGCCAGGGCCCAGCCAAGCCCAAAGGCCATCATACACAGCGCATTTCAGTGAGTTTTATTGCTGTGGATTCTGTGATACGCTCATACACATCGCACATTGCTGGGAGTTTTATTGCTGTGGAGCTCTGTGATACACTCATACACACCGCACATTACTGTGAGTTTTATTGCTGTGGAGCTCTGTGATAGGTTCATACACACTGCACATTGCTGTGAGTTTTATTGCTGTGGAGCGATGTTATGTCCTTTTTTTCTTTTCTTTTTTTTTTGAAGGGGAGAAAAGCGGTTAGAGGTTGAGGGTGTGCCAGGGGGCCCCATCGTGAGGTTCAGTAAGGGACCCCATCATTTCTGATGGCTGCCCTGGGGTTGGATGCAATGGTGAAGCAATGACTTGGCTGCTAAAGCTTTTTCAAGTTGCAGACAACTAATACACTTCATACTTGTTGGGTGTATTTTCTTCATTTAAGTCCATCAGTGGTATATGCAAATAACCTTTAACTCATTCACTGCCAAGATCTACTATACTTGATCTGCAAGGTACCTGCTGCTGCCCGATATTGAGTATAGTTGGTATGGTGACCTCTTCCTTTCAAATTCCTTCAACCTCCTAGCTTTAACTGAAACCTGACTAACTCCCTCTGACACGGCCTCCGTTGCTGCTCTCTCACATGGCGGTCTATACTTGAGCCATACCCCCAGACCGGGTGAGAGAAATGGTGGTGGGGTCGGAATCCTGCTCTCTCCCACCTGCACCTACCAGCATCTCCCTCCACCCCATCCCTCTCCTTCTCCTCCTTCGACACATACTGCATCCGCCTGTTCTCTCCTCTGGCCCTCAGGGTGGCAGTCATTTACCGTCCACCGGGACCAACCTCCCAGTTCTTTGACCACTTTGCTACCTGGCTTTCTCACTTCCTGTCTTCTAATCGTCCATGCCTAATTCTCGGAGACTTCAACATTCCCATTGATGATCCTTCCGCCCCTGCTGCCTCCAAACTTCTTTCACTCACGTCCTCCCTTGGACTCACACAATCCTCCCTCCTCCCTACCCACCGCGATGGTCACGCTATTGACCTTGTCTTTTCCAACCTCTGCTCCATTTCTTAGTTCAACTGTCGCCCTTTCCCCATCTCTGACCACCACCTTCTCTCTTTCAACCTATCTGGACTTCCTAAACACCCTGCTCCCCCACCCCGCACACACACTCGCAGAAATCTACAAGCTGTAGATCCCCATCAATTCTCCAACCTACTTCACCACCTCCCTCACACCTCATCCTTCACCTGCCCTGATGCTGCCACTAATCACTACAACACTACGCTTATCTCTGCTCTAGACACTCTTGCTCCTCTTCGACTCTGTAAGGCCCCACGCCGCCAGCTTCAGCCCTGGCACACCCTCCAGACTCGCTACCTGCAAAGATGCTCCCGCACTGCAGAGCGTGCCTGGAGGAAATCCCGCTCTGAAGCTGATTTTGTTCACTTCAAGTTTATTCTCCGGTCATACACCTCTGCCCTCCACTTGGCCAAACAATCCTTCTCATCTCTTATAGCTACGCTGTCCTCCAACCCTAAACGGCTCTGGTCCACCTTCAACACCCTCCTCTACCCACCTGCACCTCCCCCCACAGCTGCCTTCAGCGCTCAAGACCTGGCAGACTACTTCCTCAGTAAAACTCTAACTATCAGAAGCAACATCCCAACACAAGATAGTTATCTGCCACCTTCACTCCCACAGGTCCCCTCTGCCACCCTCTGCCGCTTCCTCCCAGCCACTGAGGAGGAAGTCAATTCCTTATTGTCCTCCTCACATCTCACCACGTGCCCACTTGACCCCATTCCCTCACATCTAATTCCTCCCCTCTCGTCCTCCCTCACCCCTGCTCTCACACACATCTTCAACCTATCTCTCTCCAATGGCTCCTTTCCATCCGCCTTCAAACACGCGCTAGTTACCCCTTTACTAAAGAAACCATCCCTCGATCCCAACTCTCCATCCAACTACCGCCCTGTATCCCTGCTTCCCTTTACCTCTAAGCTCTTAGAAAAACTAGTCTTCAACCGCCTCTCCCTCTTCCTGTCCTCCAATTCCCTACTTGACCCCCTGCAATCTGGCTTCCGTCCCCTACACTCAACTGAAACTGCCCTCACCAAAGTCACCAACGACCTCCTAACTGCTAAAAAACACGGCCACTATTCTATTCTCATCCTGCTTGACCTCTCGGCTGCTTTTGACACTGTTGACCACCCCCTCCTTCTACAGACCCTCAACTCTCTGGGTCTCGGTGACACTGCACTCGCTTGGGTTGACTCCTATTTATCCAACAGGTCCTTCTGTGTGTCCTTTGCTGGTAACTCCTCCTCCTCATTGCCTCTATCTGTTGGTGTACCTCAAGGCTCTGTCCTTAGTCCTCTGCTCTTTTCCATCTACACCTCCTCCCTGGGCAAAATCATCAACAGCTTTGGCTTTAATTACCACCTCTACGCTGATGACACTCAGATCTACCTCTCTACCCCTGATCTCTCTCCCCCTGTCATTTCAAAAGTCAGTGACTGTTTATCTGGCATCTCCTCCTGGATGGCCTCCCACCACCTAACGCTCAACATGTCAAAGACTGAACTCCTACTTATTCCTCCCTCCAATGCCTCCCCACCTCCTGACTTCTCTATCACGGTGGAGGGTATCACCATCTCCCCATCAAACCAAGTTCGCTGTCTTGGAGTTACACTTGACTCTGCTCTTTCCTTCATCCCCCACATCAAGTCTCTTTCCTCCTCCTGCCGATACCAACTGTGTAATATTTCCAGAATTCGGCCATTTCTTACCGCTGTCACCACAAAACAACTCATACACGCCCTGGTAATCTCCCGACTCGACTATTGCAATAATCTCTTATCTGGCCTCCCTCTGTCCCGCCTCTCCCCCCTACAATCCATCCTGAATGCCTCCGCCAGGCTAATTCACCTCACCCGCCGCTCTGTCTCTGCCGCTCCCCTCTGCGAGTCCCTTCACTGGCTCCCCATCCACTGCAGAATTAAGTTCAAAATCCTTATCCTTACCTACAAAACCCTCACTAACTCAGCTCCCCACTACCTGTCCTCACTAATCACCAAATACACCCCAGCCCGCTCCCTAAGGTCAAACAGTGACCTGTGCCTAGCTTCTCCCCGCATCACCTCTTCCCATGATAGACTGCAGGATTTCTCACGCGCAGCCCCCACTCTCTGGAACGCTCTCCCTCGTACTGTCAGACTTTCCCCTAACTTCTCTTCCTTCAAACGCTCCCTTAAAACGTTCCTATTTAGGGAAGCCTACCACCCAACTCACTGACGCAACCATCAATCACTCTCACCTTACAGTCCTCTCCTCCTGTTTCCAACCCCAACCCTCCCAGATTGTGAGTTTCTACGGGAATAGGGCCCTCATCTCCTCCTGTACTGTTTGTCAAATGTTGTTCAGTGTATTGTAACCCTGTCTATACTGTGCCTATTGTACAGCGCTGCGGAATATGCTGGCGCTTTATAAATAAAGAATAATAATAATAATAATGGTGTTCTACTGGAGCATTGCAAAGGCATGTCATTTAATGTTTGTTTGGGGCACATTCTGGAGCCCAGTTGCAAACATTTTAGGGCCATTTCAGACGAGCGCGCTATGTATGCCCGTACTGACGTCACCTGGAGTCCATCGCAGTGTGGTGGCCCTTTGACGGGGCTGGCCACACGCTGTAGCGCACGCACAAATTGCACGCGCTACAGCAGGCATGCAGCGTCCATTCAGAAAACCTCCCCATCGAAGAGCTATGACGTGCGTTTGACAGGGTTGCAAAGCCCGATCCTCCATAGGAGGATCGAGCCTTGCAGCGCTGAGCGCACTAACTGTGCTCAGCGAGGTGCCGAGACAGAGCATCAGATGGGCGTCAGATTGGAAGGAACGTCCATTCTCACGGACGTTCCTTCTGCTCTTAAAAACGCTCGACTGGCACCAGCCTTAGCACTGCGGACATGACGTCCAAAGTGTTAATACTCTTTGAACAGCTAGTAATACTGTATATGTTTAAAAGACATATCCTCATCTGGTTAAGCACGGAGCCCAATGATGCAGTAGCTCCTCTTGGCCAGCAGGTGGTGACAACTGACTGTTAAATAGGTTAATTCGGTAAAGAATAGTTTCAAATATCCATTACTGTAGAATTTAAAAAAAGTGATTTTACAAAAAAAACTAAACCACTGTTCCTGACCGTGGCTTTCCCGAAAATCCCTTTTTAGTGAAGGGGCCACACACTGGCTTAAAGTTGAAAAGATGAAAAGGATCTATACTGACTTGAGTAGGTTAATTTTTTTTTCTTTTCAATTCTCTTTGGATGACCTTTTGCTGTTGTATAATGTATATTTTAAAATAGGTCAAAATAAAGGGTCTATTCCCAAAACATCAAAAAACGTTGCCGCAACAGTGAGGCGCAGTGACTCATTCCCCTCCCCCCGCTCTCCACACTGGATGCTGGGACTGGGAGTCATCTCTGTTTGGCCTCTTAAGGGCTTGCATGCTGGACACAGACAGTGTAGCCTGCACAGTGCACAAAATCACTGCTTACCAGTTCCCGAGTTGGAAACCTCATATACCGTAATTCATATTTGCCAGATATAAGGCCGTCTATAAACTTGGCTGGGACCATCAGAAGAACAGGCTTGGTTCTTGCACCCCCTGGTTTTGCATCAAACTCTGCACCCCCTGTAGTTATGCCCCTGCCAGCATGCAATGCCGGGATGGAATGGGTGCAAGGAGTGAGCAAGACTTCCCTGTAGGACGACTTTTATGCTCACATCTGTTGCTTACCTCAGCAGCGGCCACTGAATTTGAGCGACGGTAACACTTTGAAGGAGAATAACTTTAATCTATATGTTAGCAAAACAAAGCTAACTTACATACAGCATGTGATTCCCTATCAATTGAGCCTATTTACTAGCATTGCCGATTTAAAGCAATCTTCAAAACCAGCATCAGGTGCACAAGATCAAGTTAACACAAATGGTCCTATTCTGTAGGAATGCAAATTAAATTTATTCACAAACAAGGATAGTTCAGCACTTGTCCCTAAAATCCCAGAACATCATGTATTGTGACAGTCAATGGATTAGATTTTTTTAAAGTACTGTGATGTCGTTTCCAATGGCGCGTGCATACGTGCATGCGTGCATGCGTGACTGTGTGTGTGTGTGTGTGTGTGTGTGTGTGTGTATCTAAAGTGGTGTTCCATAAATCTGTTGATTCCTAGCAATAGTTTTATGGGGAACCACTGAGTAGCAAACAGGTTAAGAAGGCCAGAAAACCAAGAATATGTAAGCGTTGACAAGTATACAGTGAATTGAAGCAAGTGGTTAATTCCATACTATCACTATGAAAACTATTGATAGCTATGCAGGAGGTCCATACTTATTATGCATTTGGTTGGTCATCAGAGGGGATTATCAGTCACTATGATCTTTGCCGTTAGACTAACAAGGAATACAGCCTTGAATAGGTTTATCTTGGCTTGCTTCATAGGATATCGCAATAAGAAGATCATAATAGCAAGTTTGTGGTTTTAGATATTATGTTCATTATGTTCTGTAGTTATTTGATCTACAAAATAATGTTTGTACTTTAATATTCTCCCTAACACCCCTGCTTGTAAATTTCTATTCACTGTATAGAATGGTGTTGTTCTTTACTATTTTACTATTTTAGTTTAAAGAACATATATGTGTGCATGTTTATTTAATATTCTGATCAGAGTCAGTTCCAGAGATCATTAAGGGCTACATTACAATCCCCTATTAACCCTTTTGCTGCTGAGGCATTTCCCGACCCTGTGCTGAGGTCATTTTTACCGATTTTGCTCATCATGTTTAAATGTGTTTTGAAGGCTTATTTTAGTATATTTTTTTTTTGGGGAAAATTACGCGATTTTTAACAAACGCACCGCATACAAAAATCGTTAGTGCAGCATTATTGTTCACATTATAATTGAAATGGGAACAATATTGCTGCATTAACGAACCAAAAAAAAGGAAAACAATTTTTTTATTTTTTTTTTAAAAACTTTTTTCATAGTCAAGTTTGGTATTGTTGGAACGGCCATGCTCTGGCCGATCCAACAATACCAAACATTAACCCCTAACTGCCACGGATCGGGAGATAGGGGGTTCATTGAAACCCCCTATCTCCACCATTGGTGGCAGTTAGGGGTTAACTCCAGGACTGGGGTCATCGTGCTATGCACGATGACGCCAGTCCTCAGGGGGCATTCCCGGAAGCTTGGCCGACATCCAAGATGTCGGCCAGCTCCGGGAAAGGATCACGAACCGGCGCTTTTCGGCGCCGATTCGTGATCCGGCCCCCATGGGGTTAATGCCAGGTACCATTTGGAAGGGCAGGCTGTGCCCTTCCAAACGGTGCCTGGGTTAACCCCCTGCACGCCGCCGATCGGGAGGGAGAGAGGTCCGAAGGACCTCACCCCCCCCTTTCAGGCGCCTCCTCCGCACATGCGGGGGGGGTGCCTGAATTAGGTGTCATCGCGCCCCCGCGATGACACCTAATTACTCCGGCGGCGGTTCCGGGTGCTGGGCTGACATCGAGGATGTCAGCCCGCACCGGGGGGGCCAGCGATCGGCCGGAACCCGGCCGAACGCTGGCCCCAAAGTGAGGACGCGCTCAGCGCGTCCACCGCAAGGAATGTACCTGCGGTTGGACGCGCTGAGCGCGTCCTTAGCATCGAAGTGGTTAAAACGGGGGCGGTAGGGAGTAAAAACTGCGGCCACAGTTTTCCCCCTACCGCCCCCGTTTTAATAAAGGATTGCAATGCAGGCGCAAAAAATGCTGCCTGCATTTGTAGCGGACGCTACGCCCCGGGATGCTCGCGGCAGCACTGAGCGCAGCCGCGAGCATCCACTCGATGGAGTCCATAGGACTCCATTGAGCCAGATGTTGGCGGTCACATGACCTGCTAGATCTCGCCTCGCGAGATCCGGCCGGTCGGTGTAGTGATACACAGGGCGAGACGGAGGAACTTTTTCCCCCAGTCTCTCCCTGCTCCCGCCGGACAGAGGAGGCAGACAGAGCCGCGATCCTTGCCACGGGACAGGAGGTGAGTATACAAATTAAATTTTTTTAGGCTGATGTTAACGGATTCTGCAGAAGCGGAATCCATTAACACCAAGTCCTGGCTCTGGTTAACTTTCTGCTAACCACAGCCGGACTTTAATCAGCGTTAGTACTTTGTAATCCAGCACTGATTAACACTTTGCGCTCCCCATGTTAAGTGTAGGGAGCGCAAAGTACAGTAACCTCACGCTGAAAAGTGCAAGGTACCAAACGCAAACGGGTTAACCCGTTTGCGTTTGGATTGTAATATGCGGTAGACACCGCGGCTAACGTTAATGCTCACGCAGGTGAGCATTAACGTTAGCACATAGATTGTAATGTGGCCCTAAGTCTTTTGTTCTTTTGTTTGTCGTACACTCACGGAACAAGATATTGTAAGACTCTTTATATAGAGGAGAATGCCCTTATATCACAGAAATAACACTTTCAAGCGTATTTGCACAGAGAATGAATAGAACGAGGAGAACAATGGTCCTCAATAGTCTTCTGTAGCATAAATGGTGTTTAATGGAAAAGGAAAGCTAAACACTGTATAGGAAATATTCAAACAAATAAATATAAAGCATTTAATTTCTAACTATGTTCTTTCAAACAGATACAGGGAACCCTAATGTTTCCTGCATTTTCTTGTGAACGAAGTTCTTTGAGATGGTTAGATTATATAGAATATTATAAATTCACAGAGGTAGAAAAGTGAATCACAGAGAACAAACTTTTTCTAAATACTGACAAAACTGTAACAATGCTCTTTGTAACAGCACCTAGACTACATAAACTGCAAAATCCCCATCTACATGTCAGGACAAAATCAAATGGCACGCTGACCACAGTCACTTCTCTCAAATATCTAGGTATGTGGTTAGACCCAAATCTATCCTTTGGCCCCCACATCGAAAAACTTTCATCTAAGCTTTACCCCAAACTAGGTGCCCTGTACAGAAACAAATCCTGCCTGAGCCCTGCGGTAAGAAAGCAGATTGTACAACAAATGCTTATGCCAGCTATTGAATACGGAGATGTAGTGTATGCAGCTGCCCCACAAACGCACCTTCAGAGACTTACTACATTGTATAACTCATTCTGTCGCTTTGTGCTACAATGTAACTACAAGACCCACCATTGAGGCATGTTAAAAGAACTAAACTGGCCGTCACTGGAATCTAAACGCACCCTTCACCTTTCCAACCTGGTGTTTAAGAGCTTTTCTGGGAAGCTACCACCCTACCTGAATAGGCTGCTTCCCCTAGCAGTTCCCTCATCCTATAACCTCCGATCCAGGACCTGCACCTTACTTGCAATACCACAGTACAAAAAGAAAGTGCCTCGATCCTCATTTTCCTACAGAGCACCACAGTTATGGAATAACCTTCCAGACACCATCAAATCTTCCCCCAGTCACTCAAGAGCTCTTTACTAGCATACCTTGGTACAAAATTCACCTGTAAACATGTAACATAGTAACTATATTACTTACATATTTATTTTCTGTGTTAATCTGTATATTTGTGTTTTGTTCTTAATATCTTGCATTTATTACTTTGTATTTCTGTAACGACTGTAAAATTTCAATGCTTTTGAACCCAGGACATACTTGAAAACGAGAGAAATCTCAATGTATCCTTCCTGGTAAAATGCTTTGCAAATAAATAAATAAATCCCATAAAAAACTTGTTGATCCAGATGGGTTTTTTAATCTAATTTAAGAAATAAATATATTGGATATTTGCTGTAATAGATATTTATTTTTTACTTCTAGGGTGAAAAAGGAGATGAAGGTCCTTCCGGGTTTAAAGGAGAAAGGGTATTTTTTAGGGATTTTTTTGTAATTAATAAAAGCTTATTTTTTATATCAGTTTGTGACTGCTGTGAATTGGTTGTCTGGGAATTTTTACCATCTATAACATATTGCTGACTCTCTGGTCTTCCAAATGAACATACCAGGCACTCATATTCCACATCTCGCCATTTATTGGAAACATAGGAAGAACAATGTTTTGCTCTCTGGCTTGAGAAAGGCTGCTGTGACAGTCAAAAAATGTTCATTTTGGGGGTTATTCAAAGAAATCCGAAATGTCGCTGAAATGTAACTGGACACTGAAATTCAGCGAACGGGGACATTTCGAGGCCATTCATCTATTCAGAGAGCAAGCAATTTGCCAAATTCTGGCCATTGCCTGCACGTTACGGTGCCTGTTCATTGCCTGTTCGAGGGCAGTGAAATCCCCAAAGAGAAGCAATGGTTCGTCTATTCAGAGACACCAAACAGCAGGGAAACGTTGCCAAAATGCCCTGCCATTCGGAGGTTTCATTCGACAGGTTTATTCAGGCGAATCTCATAGGCTTCAATGTTAAAAATATTCCAGTTCTAATTCAATATCTAATAAACTGTTTATTATTTTATTCTGCTGTAAAGAGTCTCTATATTTATAGATTTTGTTAAGATCTTTTAGGCATTTTTGGGGATTTTTTCAGCAATGTTTTTGTTCCGTTTTTTTATTTTTATCGTTTTTTTCAATTTTCCTTACCAGACCTTTTTATTATCATTCATTGGATCTTATATGAAAATTCCAGACATTTTCATTCAGTAGTTTTTTTGCAAACAGCGTTTCAATTTTGAAACTTTCAAGCGTATTGTTTTGGGGTTTTTCTCACCACTTTCATCCGCTTGTTGGATTTTTCCGGCAGCTGCTCTGCGCTGTGATCGGTGGCTCGTCAGGTTTTTCCGGCGTGTTCGGCGGAGTTTTTGCGGGCTTTCGGTGAGTGTTCGGTGAGTATTCAGTGAGTGTTCGGCGAGTGTTCTGTGGGTTTGCGGCGAGTATTCCCTGCACTACATCGCAGGGTCGGTGAACTAGAAATTACCGAATTGCCCCGAAGTGCGGGGAACGAAAGGTCACCGAACATGCGGTGACTTTTCGGATCTCTCTGAATAACCCTGTTTATGTTTCCAATAATTGGTCAGGTTTGACTTTGAGTGCCTGGCCTATTTGTCGGATTTTGGATACTATTTTTCCTTTTTTTTTATTTTTAATTGAATAACCTAATTTAAAAAAAGAAAACCATTTACCTCACAAAAATATTTACTTTTACCTACAATATGTGTGGACTGACCTGTCTATCTATTTACAATCAATCAACCCTGGGCCCCCAGTTGTTTTAGAACTACAGCTCCCATGATACTAATGTACTATTTAGATTGTAAATTGTAGAGATTCCCTCTTGGGAAATGTAGTTTCATAATATCTAGATGGCCAAGGTTACTGATCTGATTGAATAAGCATGAACTGGTATACATGTTTTAGCATAGCAAAGTGTTTAACTTCCCTGTGAATAACAGTTTTAACGTGGATAAGTGCAAGATAATGCACCTGGGACGTAAAAACCCAAGGGCTGAATATAGAATATTTGATAAAGTCCTAACCTCAACATCTGAGGAAAGTGATTTAGGGGTTATTATTTCAGAGGATCTAAGGGTAAGTAGTCAATGTAATAGAGCAGCAGGAAATGCTAGCAGAATGCTTGGTTGTGTAGGGAGAGGTATTAGCAGTAGGAAAAGGGAAGTGCTCATGCCACTGTACAGAGCACTGGTGAGACCTCACTTGGAGTACTGTGTGCAGTACTGGAAACCGTATCTCCAGAAGGAGATAGACATCTTAGAGAGAGTTCAGAGAAGGGCTACTAAAATGGTGTACGGCTTGAAGGAGAAAAGTTACCAGGAAAGGCTTAATGATCTTAACATGTACAGCTTGGAAAAAAGACGAGACAGAGGAGATATGATAGAAACATTTAAATACGTAAAGGGAATCCACAAGGTAGAGGAAGGGAGTATATTTAAAAGGAAACAAAGTAGCAAAACAAGAGGACATAGTCTTAGATTAGAGGGGCAAAGGTTTAAAAGTAACATCAGAAAGCATTATTTTACTGAGAGGGTGGTGGATACATGGAACAGTCTTCCAGTAGAAGTGGTAGAGGCCAAAACAGTAATTGAATTTAAGCAAGCATGGGATAGGCATAAGGCTATCCTAAACAAAAGATAAATCCAGGTAAAGTATCCATGTAATTGGGCAGACTACATGGGCCGAAAGGTTCTTATCTGCCGAAATTTTTCTATGTTTCTATGTTTCTATCCCTCTAAATTCTGGTGATGTGACAGCCATTATCAGCATAGTTTACGTCATTCTATACTCACCATGTCCATGTAACCTACAGTTCAGGTTTCAGTGTTGATTTATCTTTGTACTGAATATAAAGTGAATATCTGACTTGTTTGTCATCCTTGTAACATTTCTATTATAATCTATTATAGTGTTTCATTTTACTTTGTTCCTGTTTATTAAAAAAAAATACATAGAGGATGACAAGGACTTTGAGTGCCTTCCTCAGCCCATATACTCAGGGGCTTTTACAACAGTCATGAGTCTGATTGACTCAGCTCTCTACACAGAACAACATCTACCTAATCTGCTTGTCGTTTGTTTTTACAAAATACACTGCATTTTTATCTTGCTTTGTTGAGTATTTTGAATAGATGAATAATGGAAATGGTATATCATTTCTAAAAATCTTGTTTTTGTTTATTCTCTTTTGTGTAGGGTGACAGAGGTTTACCTGGGGAAAATGGAAAAGTTGGAAGTGAAGGCGTGCCTGGGACTGAGGTATGTAAAGTTGCTTACAAAGTTTTTAATCTTGTAAAATTAAAAAGTCCTAATGCTAATTACTGCATCACTGCGGTTAACTGAAAAGTTAACCACAGCTAGAAGCTGGTGCTAACTGATTCCATGGAATCAGTCAGCACCAGCTGTAAATCCCCCCAAAAAATAAGATACTCACCTCAGTCTCATCCCGCGGCACAAACGGTGGACTGATCTGCCGCTTCTGGGCATCGGGAGCAGAGTGAGACAGGAGTCAAATAGTCCCCGGTCTCCCTCCACAATCACTCTGCGGACCTGCACAATCTCGCAAGAGCGAAATCTTGCAGGTCACCTGACCCGGCAGCACATGGAGTCCTATGAACGCCAGGAGGGGATACTCGCAGCAGCGTGTTAGCGCTGCATTATGGGGCAGGTTGCAAAATCAGCGCCTGCCCCGTAATAGGGTGCTAAAATGGGGATGCTAAGGGGAAACCTGCAGGTGCAGGTTTTCCATCTTAGCGTCCCCGTTTTAGCGGCAAGAATGTAATACTGCCCAAAAGTAGCCAGCATGGACTATTTTTATTTGAAGCAAACTTGGGAGGTCCTCCTAACAAAGGGAGATGAGAGAGGTTTAATAAAAGACCCTGTATCTTTTTTCTTGCTGGCCTTACCTCACTCCCAAGGATAGCGGTAATAGATGTATACAGCATTCCTCTGTTGCTCCCAGACCTATGGAGTCACAAGTATGGATAAAGATTTTATCTTGTATATGGTGCTCTGCAATAAAAACTCACTGGAGTGTATGGACAGAAATTCTTTAAAAATACTGATGCATTTTGATCATTATTGAATACCTTGGCTTTCAGAATTTTTTCGAGCTCATATTACTTGTCACACAATCATATTTGATCTTTTGAGCCTAGTAGCCATATTGAATGCTTCTATGTATCTGTATTGTATAGCTTTTTATTCAGCCAAGTCCCAGAACGCTTTTGCTTTGTTATTGCTCTTCATTCTCCTATAAATACACATTACTAAAGCTTCTCTTCTCTGTGACCCTCTGATAAACAGTGAATATAATAACTTCAAAGGAAAATCGCTTTGACAATATTTTATAACATGACCTCACCTTTGTCATATAGAACACAGACAGGGCTGGCAGCTTGCCACCAGAAAACATGGGGTCACTTAGTGAACCACCAGTTGGGGCTCTCCTTCCCTCAGCTGCCCATTTCAGTAAACTAATTAAAATAAAACCTTTTGCCTCCTTTTCTGCTTACATTATTTTACAGGGACTGGGCTAAATCTCTGATGTTAGAGCATTTGGTCTGCACCACTACCTGGAGCAGACTATATTAATCACTCCCTCACTAATGAGTCAGAATGCTCTTACCGGCCCCAGGTGCCACAGCCCACCAGGTAATTTGTTGGTATCATCTTGGGTCAGCTGTGGGTGACATGGAGAGACCCTTACATCTGTGGTACGTAGACAAGCTACACAAGGTTTGGCCATGGACCCCTGGAGCCACGGGGCCCCTGAACATATCAACAGCTGTCACCCTCCTGATTGCAGCCCTGAATAAAGAAGTAGCAGGGCTTGTCTAGCTAACAAAAATGCATAATACAAATACAAAAAGCAGTAGCACATCACTTTAAAAAAATATAGATACATATTGAAATACTTGATGGTGAGGGTTTCGAATGTCAAAAATTATTTTTTACTAATAGAGCAATTGTCTGTTTTAATAAATGTGCCTTGGAAAATGGACTGCCCTAATTTATATTCTATCATTCATATGTTAACTGGTTATTTTTCAAGATGTTCACTGTTCTTCACTTTGTAGTATAACAATAATTAACCCCTTCACTAAAAATCATTTTTAATTAATTCTACAGTAAGGAATATTTGGGAATATTTCCAATCTATTTCTAACTGTAATAACCTATTTGACAGGCAGATGGCGCTATCAAATAGATTTACTGTGGGGAAAACTGCCGCTTGTATCTCCATGCATCTGCTGGGGAATGCCCGATATGTCAGGGCATTCCTTACCCCATTTTAAACAGTTTTAGCATCTTGGGCAATATGGCCACAGGGCTAAAATTTTGAGGGTACCTTCTGCAGCCGAAAAACAAAATAAATTAGTTTGCAACAAACAAATTTCATTTGCAATGACAAAGCATAGCCCAGATTTTATTAACACTATCTCAGGCTGCTGTGTCTACTATTGCTGATCGTGTAAACACGATCATGGTAGTGAAAGTGTTAAAATTCAATTTCGTTATATTGAAAAGTATACATGGAAATAGTGTGCTGCAAATCATAATCTAGTTATGCAATCTATTCAATCATTTAGCCATTAAAGACACACCTTGCTTGAATCAATATCCTTATAATAGCTTCAAGAAAATTATGCACGGATAAATTCCAAATAGAAAAAAATGGTAGTCAAAAAAAGTATGTCTATATATATAGATATATATAATCAAATTTGCAGTGTTTGAAGCACCAGAACATTGTCAAAATTTCTTTTTAAAGTTGTCCACTCATTGTTAGAATCGATGTTCAAACAGACGTAGTTTTTGCAAGGAAATAGGGGTAAAATTTCTGCTTTGCCTAAGACTTCACAAATTTCATCAATCCATTAAACCTACTATCAATTCAATGGAAACACCAATGGTGCACTCCATAGCCAAGTGAATTGCCTACAGTAGGCCTAAATGTACCGTTATCTTTATCTAGAGAATCATTAGAGCTGAGCCATTTTACATAACGCTGCCTAAAGCCAATTTATGATTCCTTTAACCTGTAAATGAAGGTCTAAAGTGGAGGCAGCTAGAGAATAACAGGTGATTCCAAGCTCGCTAGTTATGTAGGCTTGCAGCCCGTAATGAAAAAAAAACCCAGTGGGGTTACCACAAATAGGGATTCTTTCTGTGATACTTATTAATTAACCACCTACTAGTTTACCTTGAATACTGTAGAAATGTTAAACTTGTTGCTTTTTTCTAATCATTCTAATGACGTTTAATTTTACTTGGCCATTTAGGGAAAGATAGGAGAAAAGGGAGATCGAGGAGAAAAGGTGAGTCAGATATATTCATTCTGGACAGAAACCTGTATGCTTATGTAAATATTTATTTAGTTTAAAGTAACTATTTCATTTTCTTTCTCTTATAGAATGCATCAATGATGCAAAGTCAAACGTTTGCTCATTTGACACGGCTGATGTGGCAACAGCCTATATTGTATAAGGCTGGTGTCAGACGAGCGTTTTTAAGAGCGGAAGGAACGTCCGTGAGAGTGGGCGTTCCTTCCACTCTGACGCCCATCTGATGCCCGTCTGGCCACCTCGCTGAGCACAGTTAGTGCACTCAGCGCTGAAAGGCTCGATTCCCCCTATGGATTGATGGGGAGGCTTTCTAAACGGATGCAGCACGCCTGCTGTAGTGTGCGCAATTCGTGCATGTGCTACAGCGTGCGGCCGGCCACATCGCAGTGTCAGAATGCTGCGTCAGACGCTGGGAGGCACGTCAGTAATGGAGCACATAGTGCGTTCGTCTGACACCAGCCTAAGGTGTTTTTTTAAATGGAAAATGTTAATTGGTTCAGGCAAAAGATTCAGCGAGCAATGGAAAAAACCAAAAATATTGCATGGTATACATGAGTATAAGTACACACTTGGCCCACATCAGTATCAGTCACTGATTTTTTTTTTTTTATTGTGAATAAAGGTCACATATACAGCAACATAAGGCCTCGCAGGGCCAGAATAAATGGTCAGAAGAGAAAAATACGGCTAAGGGGTAAAAATAATAATAAACAACAACAAAAGTCAGCCAAAACTATATCAAAAACAGCAGAAAAGAGGAGGGGGATGGATAAGGAGAAAAGGAAGAAATCTCAGCCAGGGACTGATCGTACGGCCAAAAATACAAAAAACAGAAATAAAGTCCGCAGTGAAATATATCAACTCAAATGGTGGATTACTGAGGTCACGGTGGGGGGGGGGTTAAGGAGAAATCACTCATCAAAACAAAATGTCTCAGTGGCTCAGTGTAAAGGGGGACAGTGTGAATCTGGTGTAAACTACAGTCCAAAGAGGTCGCGTACCGGGCCAGGCAGGCAAAAATCAGGCGGAGAGTCCAGTCCCCTTCAGCCCGTATCTCGCCATAGAGCAGTTCCAATCACCCCGCCGGCTCACAACTGTCCGCAGAAGGTACCCAGCACGACCCGTCGGCCGAGCACAAAGCCGCCCGCAGCAGCCGCCACACAAATTACCGGCAGCCACAGCTCTGCGCCGGGGTGCACATCTCCGGACTCTGACATCCCCGCTTCCGCAGGCCTCCCGGGGGGTGTCATCTCAGCCAGTCCAACAACAGTAGACAAACGTCGGACACCGCAGGGTGTCGAAAGAGCTCCAACATCCAGGGTTAAAGTGGCCTCCAGGGGCCGAGACTCCGGGATCCGTGCCCCATCCAAGTCGCCATCCGTCTCACCTCTCCCGTCAGCAGTAACATTCACACATACCCCAGCGGCTCCCACCTCAGAGACCGCAGGCTTGCAGGTCTCATCTAGGCCCAACACAATGTCATCGCCAGGTATACCCCACTCCGGGGTTCTCCTCTCGCGGTTCTCCCTCCTCCGCAGAAAAGTCAATGTGACGGCGGCCGGCAGGGGAAGCATCCCTCGACTCCGCTCCAGCTGAGGCCTCCCTCCGCCAATCCCCACCCATCGCTGCCGTCAGTCGGCGACAGATGCCTCGTGTAAGTGGGGTATCGTCGCCTCCAGGCATCTGCTCCAAACAGGCCTCAAGACTGTCCAGCACGGCCCCCAGATCCCTGGAGGAGTGTGGGTAAGACAGCTGCCACATGGTCCATATGATCAGCTCCATATGATCAAGTGACACCTTACTGGAAACAATGAAGTCTCTTCTTACTGAAAGTCCTAGGGGTGATGAAATATTCCAAATATTCACTCTAGAATACAAGTCCCCTCAACCTTTCTAGTCAGCATAGATTTTTTTTTCCCAAGAGACTCATGTCTACCAGTTCTCTGCCCAGATTTTCAAACTACCGTAGATACTCGTGTATAGCGCGACCCAAATATAACGCGATAGAGATTTATTATGGAAATGAGAGAATTCTCAAGACTCGAATATAAGGCGAGGAACAAAATTATACTGTACCGGTAAACAATTAAAATCCTTCCAGGTTCTCTTAACACAGTCAGGCTCCCCCTCAGGCCGGGGTGTTCTGCTCTAGAATGATTGCAGTTGTTACTAAGTATGAAGCCGCCGGCCACCCGTCTTCTTTACTAGCGATTATATGGCCGCGGAGGCGAGCGAGGTGAATGATTGGCTTAAATCGAGCATGCCCTCTCTCCGTGATGGATCCCACCTCTCCTGAATCCGGGAGTTCCTGAAATGTTTGCAAGCATCAGGGAGACCGCAGTCACTTCACCGAGACTACCGGAACTTCCGCGAGACTTGGGATCCAGAGCAAGGCAAGTTTTCTTTTACACGCAATGCAGATGTCTCGAATATAACGCGACCCCTCCAATTTTAAGGTAAATTTTTGTCACCAAAATCTAGCGGTATACTCGAGTATCTACAGTAAACATCATGGTACAAGCAGAGGGGAAGGGTACAACAAATCAGATCAGTAGCAACTGTAATTAGCCACATTTCTCCACTACACAGGGAACACAAAGGAGGAAATGCAAGGAATATATGGAACGTGTTACACGCATCCTTGGTGGTTAAAACCTATGAGGTGGAGCACAGAAGGATTAGAACACAGTGGTGTAGCATGAGGGGGCCTTGGGGGCTGTCGCCCCAGGCACAATTTTCTTAGGGGCGCAAAATTTCCAAAGAAATTTGAACCACTAATATTTTCCAGCAGTGATCAGAAAGGTGTCCGCTCATGGACACCGGTGTCCGTGAGAGGCCCTTGCACGGGCAGCCGCCAGTTTTGTGGCACCGGCGGTGACTTTGCACTCAGCGTCCAGAAGGGAGGACCAGGACAGTAAATTCTGGTCCTGACTCCTCCTTAACGCTGAAATTAGTCACGTGAAGCAGCGCAGCATTAGTAAACAGAACACCCTGAACCACGCTTGTCGGTCCCCCTTGAAGCCTTGTTCCAGCCCCCCCCCCACGCTGCTGGCAGCCCTGCAGCCACTGAACAGGAAGGAGGGAGGGAGGCGCCTGCCCTGCAGCACATTTATAATCCGGTCTCCTCTAAGCCCCTGGACAGCTCCCCCCCAAGCCACCAGCAACCCAATGCAGGTAGGCAACACTGTATGACACCAGAGCAGCGTGACCACCACACAGTGTGGTACAGGGAGAGTGTGACTGGAGGTTCGGGGAGAGAATGACTGTGGATACTGGGAGTGACTGGGGGTGCTGGGAGAAAGTGGGGGTACTTGGAGAGTGTGACTGGGGGTACTTGGAGAGAGAGTGGTGGGGTACTGGGAGAGAGCGAGTGATTGGGATACTTGGAGAGATAGAGAGTGACTGGGTTTACTGGAGAAAGTGGGGTTACTGGGAGAGTGTGACTGGGGGTACTTGGAGAGAGAGTGACTGTGGTACTGGGAGAAAGTGACTGGGGGTACTGAGAGTGACTGGGGGATACTGGGAGAGAGTGACTGGGTATAGTGTGAGAGTGGAACTATGCTAGGGTATATTGGGACAGGGTGACTGGTAGCAGTGGCGTAGCGTGGGAGACATGTGTATTTCATTTTTTTATTATATCAGTATTTTGTTAATATACAATACATGTGCTTATGGGGTAAGGGGGTCAATACTCTACTGGTGGAAGGGAAACAGGGTGTGTTACCGTGTCCACAAGTTGAGGGAGGGGGCGGACAAATCTTGCCTTGCCCCGGGCGCTGACAACCCACGCTACGCCACTGTTAGAACATGATAGTACAACCACAACACAATAGTCAATAAGAACTACAACTAATCCAGATTTCAGTGCATCATGAATAAAATATTGGCAAACAAGTGTCAAGACAAATGTCAAGCTAATAACTTACTTAGGGTACCATTCTTAATAAAGAGATATGGTTTGTCAATGAGAATTAGTTTGTCATCACTGGTCAAACAGCATCAGGTACAGGTACGGCGGTGTTAAGCGGTCTTCAGCGATTCCATTTCGCCGACACTGTGGACACTATTCTCCACAGGGTCTTTGAAGTGCGCTGAAGATGGATTCGCTGAACACCACCAAATTGAAAAAAAACAAAGCAGTGGAACACTGCTAGTCTTCTAATAGGTGTTTAAACCAATAAAAATGAATTAAAATGTGTCTAAGTAATAAAAAAAGGTCCTTTAAAAAAATAATTAAAAAGGTCCGTTACAGAATTAAAAAAAAAACACCTTTTAAAAAAAATTGGGAATCAAAAATTTCCCCTAAGAAAAATACAAAAAGATGTTGCAAAAAATAAATAAAAATATGGCTAACTGAAAAAGAAAGGATAATATTGATAATATTTTTTTTTACATTGAATCCCATCGGAATAGGTTGTTTAAACATGTCGAACTGAATCACAGAAAATCAGGGCATTTTAATGACTATTCGGTGCAGTTCTGTGTTCTCTGAATAGAATTAACCAATACTTCTCTATGGGACAATTTCACTGCCGCCGAGTCAGACGAGCATTTTTAAGAGCAGAAGGAACGTCCGTGAGAGTAGATGTTCTTTCCACTCTGACATCCGTCTGGCCACCTCACTGATCAGTTAGTGTGCTCAGCACTGCAAGGCTCGATACTCCTGTGGAGGATCGCGTTTTGCAGCCCTGTCAAACACGAGTCGTAGCAGGGAGGCTTTCAGCACGTATGTTGTAGAGTGCACAATTCATGTGCAGAATACAGCGTGAGGCCGGACCTGTCGAAACATAACAACACTGCGACAGACGACGGGAGGCACGTCAGTATGGGCGCATGTAGTGCACTCGTCTGACCCCAGCCGAAGATCACCAAAGGTCGCCGATCTGCGGCGAACTGCACCATGTTTTGCTGTCAATTGACCAGTATTTGGCAAATTGACAGCTTGGTGAATAGACGAACTGCCACGAAATTGCATCGGACTGTGAAATTCACCATTCGGTGGCAATTTCGCCCCTTACTGAATAACCCTTTCAGGTTTTTTTGGGTTCCTACATCATGTACAGACAATTCCACTACTACATTTTTCCTTGGCTATGTGTGAAATCTATACAGCCATATTTGATCACAATTTACCAGGCACAAAAAATGAAGCAGAATTTTTGACAAGGATTTGAATTGTCATTTCTAATTGCATTTATGGAAGTACATTTTCATACGTTTCTAACTTCAGGCAGCAACGCTGATGTGATTATATTCTGAATCAGCGCAAAGCTGTCATCTGTCAGCAGTGATGGGATAGTCAATACGAGCTCTCTTGTCAGACACATTTCTTTATGTATTGTTAATTTTCCAACTGCCTGTAAGCAAGCACACTATAATCAGTTTTAAATTGATTTCATAATTTCGAAGAACTCGAATAAGCAGTTATAGAAAAGTCTATGTTTTTTGCTTCGTGTTACAACAGATGGAGATTGTGTTGTGACATTATACATTATTCTAAAACTGTTCAATATAGATTAACTGATAAATATTTTCACATTTTCCAGTGTGTTGCTGTCATAATATTCTGGTATGCCTATTTTGCTGTTTTAAAAAAGTTTAGTCTTTGTGAGTTTAAATTCTATATTACCGTAATTATATCAGCCTGTGGACACACACTAAATATTGCCTTGTGGGTTATCAACCTTTATCCTTTCATATATTGCCATTTTTTTTTCTTTCAATTCAGGGTGAAAGAGGACAAGACGGCACCAGCATAGTGGGTCCTCCAGGTCCTCCTGGACCAATGATTACTTTAAACGATGTAAGCAAGTCCCTAAGACCCAAAAATAGACAATATTTGGCTATTTAAATTAAATATAATCATTTAACTATACCATAAAACCAATTAATTTGTCAACGTTTTTAAGATTTTATGAGTGCGTCGCTTAAATCAATTTTTAAAGGCAAGGTCATTGATATATGTATACAGTATAATACTTTTACATTATAAAGGAAATGTCGTGCAACCACATGCTATTTCTCTTCTGTGTTAACTAGCTACTACTAAATGATACAGAGGGATTATTGAACAATACAGACTTCCAGCTACAACCTGGTCCACCAGTAAGTAAACCATTAGTATCACCGTCTGGGTTGTCTAGACTTAAGGTGACACACATTTTGATCTTTGATGGAACAACTCCCCATTTGGTCTTCACATAAAGAAAAGCTCCTATAGTACAGGTGGGAGGGTATAGAACATCTAGTTGGATTTAGGGCTCCATGGGCCTGGAGGTGAAGATTCTTGTTGGTCCCTTACCGGTCTCTGTCACTGAAATATGCCTGCGCCCACCCCTTTCCTCACCTGACTGCCTTCCTCCACCCATTTTCCTACCATTATGACTTTGTCCAACCCATCCAATCCTTATTGTATCTTTGTATTGTCCTTCAGTAGGTTGGAAGCACTTGATGCCATAATAGTTAGCTTTTCAATGGTAATATTTTGTGCCCTTATATATGACCATGATAGCAACTCCTTTCTAAGATTATTTCTTCAGTAGAACAGCTATAACAAGACACGCAGATAAGAAATGGGGGAATGCATTTATGAATAGAGTACTTACCGTTACATTTTTTTATCTTAATTATGTTAGAAACATAGAAACATAGAAAAATGTCGGCAGATAAGAACCTTTCGGCCCATCTAGTCTGCCCAATTACATGGATACTTTACCTGGATTTATCTTTTGTTTAGGATAGCCTTATGCCTATCCCATGCTTGCTTAAATTCAATTACTGTTTTGGCCTCTACCACTTCAACTGGAAGGCTGTTCCATGTATCCACCACCCTCTCAGTAAAATAATGCTTCCTGATGTTACTTTTACACCTTTGCCCCTCTAATCTAAGACTATGTCCTCTTGTTTTGCTATTTTGTTTCCTTTTAAATATACTCCCTTCCTCTACCTTGTGGATTCCCTTTACGTATTTAAATGTTTCTATCATATCTCCTCTGTCTCGTCTTTTTTCCAAGCGGTACATGTTAAGATCATTAAGCCTTTCCTGGTAACTTTTCTCCTTCAAGCCGTACACCATTTTAGTAGCCCATGTTAGCAGTCATTTTATCTTTTGCTTGGAAAGTCATTTGTCGAGTGAATCAATAGTATGCCAATAGTCTGGTGCCCTCCTAAATTTCAATATTCTAACAAATTCCATAAGAATTTTGTAAATTTACAGAAAATCCTCCCTTCTTTAAGCATTTCAGTTTACATAAGTATGTTGTTTCAAACTTGTGTCTGTTTAATTGACCGATAAAATAAAGATGTGAAATCAACTTGGTGACTTATGAGTAAGTTTGATAAATTCTTCAAAAATTTAAATAACCCTCAAACGTGATAAGGTGACTGTCCTTATAACAAGGCCCAAAGGCCTCTCACTTAATTTTGTGTCTGAACAGTATTTAGTAGGAAGGTCTGTAACGCCAGACATTGCTAAAAGTGAACTGAAGTTTTAATACTAGGACTAGCACCATGATGATTGAATATATATTACCAAAGAACAAATATATATGAAAAGAAGATCAGCTCACAATAACTAATTATTTTGTCATTTTTAGGGACTTGATGGCAGGCCTGGAGTACCAGGTTTTCCTGTAAGTATCTTTCTCTTTTCTGCTCATGAGCTGTAAGAAATGGCTAAACGGGCAATGTTAGTCTGAGATGTACATATTCTGGACCCTATTCCGCAGTTGATGATAAAAGGGAGATGGTAAGCGAAAAAAGCTTTTTCCCTTACTGTCTTCCTTTTACTGCAATTATTCCTTTTACTGCATTTGTGGCTGGCTTCTGAATGAAATGGAGCCTAATGTATCGCTGTCGCGAGCTGTACGCATGCTAGCACTTGCAGAATCTTGCAGGAGCTGTGGAGGAAGCGTGGAGGAACACAGGGAACTATTTGTTTCCAGTCTCCCACTGCTCACAGCAGTGGGTTGAGAGAAGATTATCAGATTTTCAGGGGGAATTAAGTTGCAGTGTTAATTGATTTTGAAAAATCACTTAACATCGGGTCCTGTGAGTCGATATTTCTTTGAGAAATACCAGCGAAAAAATAGAAGATAAAGCTGCCATGGAATGGCTCATTCCTCTAATTCCAGGCGTAAATTAATGCCTCCTATACATGTTATAAGAGTTGTTAATTTACAGAACAAGGCGCTTTGACCCAGCAGAATAACACCTCCAGAAGTTAAAGAGATACTCTTTTACAAAATAAACCCCCTCTTTTGCCCTTTAATTGGGCAGATGCTGCTGACAGCAACTGTCTAATTATTTTATTTTTTATTTTAGATGAATTTACTGACCATTTCTCCCTCAATATGTGCTATTCCACCTCTACAGCTCAGGAGTTTCCAAACCACAGAAGTCCCTGCAGCTTCCACCTCAATTTGCATACCTATGCAACTTGCGTAGGGTAGGCAACGCAAATTAAGCATCACTCATGAACTGCGCACTTTACATACCCAAGATCTTTACCACCTGAACAGAACGATGGATCAGAGCTGTGCGTGCAGGTGCAGAACTGTTCCATCGGCTGCCACTCTCAGGACACCTCCTATTGCTGGCGGCCTGAGAGATGGTGAAGTCAGCATACAGAGAACGTGCTAACGTCGCCAGTGACCAATCTGGTGACCGGCATCTAGGAAATTTTAAATGCTGGCTGGTGATGATACTGGTGTGGGTAAAGGAAACTCCTCTGTTTCACCCATCAGTTTATATTAAACAGCACTGGAGAGTGGGGGGGGGGATCTACACACCCTGGCCAATTTAACAGGCTAAAGTGGTCACTGTACCTTTAAGAAAACTATTGGAGCTGTTATGTTTAACGACTCCAGCAATTATCTTTATATCAAAAGGGGAATAGGGCTCTTTGTCTTTCTATAGTGTATATTTTTACCATTCTGATTAAATAGCTTCTTTCTTTTACAAGGGGCCAAGAGGCCACAAAGGTGATAATGGAAACGTGGGTTCCGGCGGAGTCAAGGTAAAGATACCTGGAAATCCATCCATTGCTATTGAATACATTATCCAAACAAATGCATTAGAATTCTATAGTAATCAAAAAGTTGGAAAATATGAAGCTTGCAATTACATTTAAACAAAAGCGTTAAGCAATAGAATAGTTTTCTCAGCGATTTGCTTGTGAAAGCATGCAGTTACTGTAAAGGTGCGTGCAGAGAAGTTAGGGATGGCAGGGTTGTTTCTTTTCATTAACATACATAGTGGAAGATCAGAGTCATTACTATTTTTTTCCTAAAATGCCACAAACAGTATTGAGTTCGATAGGATGTCTTGTTATATTCTGCAGTATGTAAAGCAGCAGTGGATATACCGGTAAGTCTTTCTAGCCCTAGTTGCAGGGGTGTATGTAGGCTTGCTCCAATATCTGCTACACCATCTCCCCAATATCAGATAAACATGGCCAAAAACATGAAAATAGCACAATTATGGCTATCCTATTTGGGCAAATTATTAATTGTTTGATAATTTCATAAATTATAATAATCTTCATACTTATATTTAAAATATAGACCTTTATCAAACCACTAGCAAGTACTAGGTTTTCTTGAATCCATCAATCTCAAACTAAAATGTTGTTATTTTCTGGAAATGACTCATTACTTAACAATCCAACTGTAGTGGAAGTACTCTTTATGTTCGTGACGGGAGGACTCAGGCACTAGATTATTCCCAGTACAAAGATCTGAGTGGCAGGATAATGATTACAAAATATCGAACAGGAAAAACACCTGCAAACACAAACACTTATCTGAGCAAAGACACCCTGCTGGCAAGGGGTGCATATTTATGAGACATGAACATTCAGTTTCTTCCTAATTGACTTTGTCTCAAATTTTTTAGTTGATCTAGACACTTTTACAAATAAAGTGAAAAACGGGAAGAAATTTTGTTTTTTCATGCTACTGCTTATGTGCCATGAATAGGAAATTGTCAAGATGAGCATTTAAGAACGCTCATTCTTTCACTCGGGCCTAAGAACGCTGTGATTGGCAGTCACAGTGTTCTGGGGGCTGCCAGAAAATATACACACTATTTTTGCCTGGAGCCAGGCAATTGTCTCAGTAATACGATTTCGCAGTGGTGTGGGTTAGACATGTGCACAGCACAAAATTTCGTTTTGAACTAATGGATTGGTCCTAAAATGCAATTTATTTAGTTGCTAAAGAAATTCGTTTTCAGTTCTTTAGTATGAAAACTAATTTCATTCATCCGAAAACTAATGGATACAATTACTATTGTAGTGGCTCCTCAGAGGGCTGAGATCACTGCTTGTTACAGTATCTCTCACTCTCAGCACAATGTGGGCCATATTACATAGTTGGTGCTAACTTAACCAGAGCTGTTGCAAACTTCCCAGAGCCATTATAGCCTATGGAGGTTTTCAGTTTACAACAGCTCTGGTTAAGTTAGCACCAACATTGTAATAATGCCCCGTGTCAGGCAAAGCTGTTACAGTAACTGACTGCTGCTCATCACAGCGCTCAGAGTTTCAGTAAAACTAGTAAATAATATTTTTATATATAAGAGGTTATAACAATATTATTTCCTTGTTTTACTGAAACTCTGAGCGCTGTTACAGTCAGTTACTGAAACAGCTGAGCCTGATACATTGTACTGAGAGATAATATAACAATAACAAGCAGCCAATCTCAGCGCTCACAGCCACTGGATTTAAAGGGCTAAAAGAAAAGGCTCCTCTCTGTATAATGTCTAGAACATCCTCCTGCATTAATTAATACCCCTCTCTGTATAATTTATACAACATCCGCCTGCATTAATTAATACCCCTCTCTGTATAATGAATAGAACATCCTCCTGAATTAATTAATGTCCCTCTCTGTATCGAACATCCTCCTCAATTTATACCTTTCTCTGTATAATGTATATAACATCCTCCTGCATTAATTAATACCCCTCTCTGTATAATGTATAGAACATCCTCTCGCATTAATTAATGCCCCTCTCTGTATAGAACATCCTACTGCATTGGCATGTGGAGGGTGCAGATCTTCGGATGTTGCGCTCTTCATTGCTGGTCTCCTTCACTCAATGTAATATCACAAAAAAGACTGAAACTAAAATGTAGTGCATTCTATTTTAGTTTCTTTCGTTTTTTTGGACTGAGCAGTTTCGTATCTCTTGAGTCATACGAAAACTAAATTATCCCAAAATTCGGACTAAATTGTTTTAGTACTAAAACGAATGCACATGTCTAGTGTGGGTCTCAGAAGATCCTGGTACTTGATCCCCATCAGTACGTTGTGTGTCCTTAACCCAAGTTAACCTGCAATTGTGTCATTAAGAGGTTGATAAATCTTATTTTTCTCACTGAATCCTTCAGTATGCAATATTTCTTTACTTCTACATCAAGTTGCTTTTAAGGAAAGGTTAAGGAGAGTATTACAATGTTGGTGCTAACTTAACCAGAGCTGTTGTAAACTGAAAACCTCCATAGGCTATAATGGTTCTGGGAAGTTTATAACAGCTCTGGTTAAGTTAGCACCAACTATGTAATATGGCCCTAAGTATGCTGAGTGATCATGCTGCAGGTCTACCAGCTATTGATGTGATTACTTGGACACAAGCATTACTGCTGATTATCTCATGTCCCTTCTGGTACAAAAGTGGGTGAATAACATATGTGGATAAAGTCTGGATCCCAAGTTATACACAAACTACTCTGACCTAATGCCAAATCCATATCCAATCAAAAATGATTTCTCCGTATCTGTCACAGGTTTTTATGTGGCCAAAACATCCAGAGAGCCAAGGTTCCTTTACCCTGATCTAGACCATCATTTATAATATTACTTTTTAATGATTAGCATGTTGTAGAAAGATAGTGAATTCAGCTAGAAAGTGAAGGGTTAATTTTGTCAAATGAACTCAAACGAAGCTCATTTGCTATGGGAATAGGCTTTTTTGTATGAATGACTTTTTTAGCTTTGAATGTAGATGGAGTTTGTGATCAGCATCTTTTCTGTTCAGAAGAAAAAAGAACATGAAAACAACAAGAGCATAATACAAAAGCATTTCTGTAAAACCCAAGGCTATTATGCCTTTGAATATTTTTCTGCAAACGAGAAAATAAAGTAACTAGTTGCTTCCACCTTGAAAAGCCCTGTAAGGAAGTATCGTGTTTATATAATTCAAATCATCTATACATAACAGCACATGAATAGTAAAGCTGTATAAGGGCTAAATTCCATATCTTAGTTCGTTTTTTCATGATTTGACACAAGAGCTCTTCCTTCACAAACGGTTACATTGAAGTCTCTAAAAAAAACCACCACCTGCCTGTTCTTCTTGTTGCATGTTTAAAAAAACCGCAAAAAATTAACCCTATGTAGTTTACATTTCCAGCAATTAAATATATACCAATTCATGCAAAATATAAATATTTCAGTCATTTATATATGATTACAGCAATTTATATTCGAGAGAAACAATGTACATTACATACATATCAATAATTAACTTACAATAATAAAAATGAGAAATGATTTACAATTCTAGCACCATCTTGTATTGCCCACATTTTAAATCCACTTTTCGGCCTCTCGAAACAGAAACTGCACCATAACTCGCTCAGGGCATCCCAAATAGGCTCCCAACTAACATGATCCAGGGCACAATTAATAGACCAGAGCAGTTCCTTGTGACTAGTTGCTGGATTATTTCTTCAGGCTGGAAGCCATAGCAACTGGCCCGTGTACTATGCCATGCAATGAGACATGACCTTACTAGGTGAACAAGCGGCGGTAAGGTGGAAAAAACGTATATATCGCTCCCAAGAGAACTTGGACAAACAATATTTTAAAAAAAAATTACTCAACCCCAGCCTTGAGGAGACGTTATTTCACAGTGAAATAACGTCTCTCGGGTGTAAGTGCAGACTAGTTTGTAATAGCCTGGACTTCCACTTGGAGGTTAAAATTAACATCTCCCATAATAAATTTATCAAACTTTAATGTACAGTGATAATGGTGATAATCTGTGCTACTGGCGCCACCCGGTGGTGATGGCAAATAAACAACCTCTATACAATCAAATAAAATACAATGCAAGTAAAATAGTGCAAATAGGATAAAACAAAGTAATGTGACATTTACAGTCTTATCTTGTATACTCCAGGTTGTAAAAGTCTTAATGATTGTGAAAGTCTTAATAATCAGTGCAGGGAAGAATAAAAAATAAAAGTCATACAGTATCTCGTATTTGTGGAGTCAGCTGCCTCTCCAGACCACTTGGTGGTATATCCCTTTTCCACCTTGTAAGTCAGTATAAAAGAAAGATGTGCTGGAGCTGGCGCTTCTTGGCCTGTTAGTGGTTCCTTCTGCTGCACCCCGTGGCTCAGAAGTGTGGTTTCCTTACAGGGTTACCATCCTCTGTGTCCCTAAAAATATAAAATGACTCACATAGAGCAATATTGTATAAAATGGAGTGCAAACAAAGGAGAAGAATGTGGTACTCACATTTGCTGGTGTCTTATCGATCAGACACCAGATTTGTAGGCAGCCGGTGACTTCAGAAGGTTCACCGGATCACCTATCAGCCTCAGCCACCTCCTCTGCGAATATAAGCATCCAGGACCCGGGATAGGCATAAAATAAGGCAAATTTTATAACTAATAAAATATACAGTATACTAAAATGCGTTTCGCATAAAAAGCTTCACCAGTTGGTGCTACTACCTTTAAAGGACCCACGCATATGATCACATTTACAGTAGTACCAACTGGCAAAAAAATTTGCATTTTTTATCGATAAAATAACTACAGGTGTCACGTTTGGTGTAACGGGGGGTGAGGGTATAAACCCAGGATGCAGTGATACAATAGACAGAGAGGACAGGAAAAGGGCTGACTGTATGCAAGTAGGAAAACAAGGAATGGTAGCAGAGGCTGGGCAGGAACATGAGATTATGGAAGGCTGCGGGCACAGCAGGAGGCTCTAGGACAATATGGCTGGAGGTTTGACGGATCACAGCTGGAGGCTGGAGGGGTCAAGAAGCCTCTAGGGAGCACACACTCCAAGAACTGGCAATGCTGAAGCACAGGTAGAGGGGCGTTACTTCCTTTTAAAGGGAATTCAACCACAGTGTGATTGCTCAGTGGTGATAGAGAATACCCGTCCTGGAACATTCCAGAGGGGAAGCACTGGATTTCAAGGTTTAGGTGCTGGAAAGGTACTGCCAGGATCAGTTGTTAGCATTACCAGTGCGGCCACGGGTCTTTTTGCACCTCTTTTTCTGTGCCTGTGGGCTAAGTGCTTTACAACAGGAGACATTATGTGTAACGTTTCCTGTAGTTAACTTATCGACAACTATATAGGAATATAGTTGGAATATAGCACAATCAGGGTTATCCAAAGAGATTCGAAAAGTCACCGCACGTTCGGTGACTTTTCGTTCTCTTCAATTCGGTTCCTTTTGCCGATCCCATTTCGGTGACCCTGCGGTGTATTCAGCAAACAGCACAGGGTCCCCGAATTGCAGGGAAAAGCTGCCGAAAACCTGCCGAAAACCAACCGAATGCACGCTGAAAACAAGCAAAAACATCTGGATTAACCTTCGAAGAAGCCGAACAGGAGCCGAACAGGAGCCGAATCACACAGAGCCGAAGCAGCTGTGACGTAGAGGAGGCAGTGAATAAATTAGCAAAACCATTTGTATGAATCTGTGAAAATGAAACACTGTTTGCAAAGAAACTACTAAGCGAAAATGTCTGAAATTTTCACAGGAGGTCCAGGGAATGATAATAAAGAGGGCTGTTACAAAAAAAATAAGTTAACTGAAAAAAAAAATCAAAAAAAAAATCTGACTTTTAAAAAAAAAAAAAAAAATCAGAAAAATGCTTAAAGTATCCTAAAAAATCTATAAATAAAGAGACTTTTTGCTGCAGAATTTTATAATGAACGGTTTATTAGATATTGAATTAAAACGGGAATATTTTTAACATTGAAGCCTATGGGATTCTCCTGAATAAACTTGGAATTAGGGGAACCTTTCACTGCTGGTTTGTGTTCTCTGAATAGCCGAAGCAGTGCTTTTCATGGGGATTTCACTGCCCTCGAACAGGGACCGAACAGGCACCGTATGTTCAGGCAATTCGCCAGGATTTGGCGAACTGCCTGCTCTCTGGATAGCCGAATGGTCAGGAAAGGTAACCGAAAGCTGATTTTCAACGTTCGGTTACCTTTCTCAAGCAATTCGGATCTCTTTGGATAACCCTGATAGTTTTTATGATGATTATCAACATGGGCCAAGTTGAGGAGGAACGTGTGGGAACCCAGTTCCTCCACTATTTTTACAGTTTTGGCCCTGCACACTTTAAATGTGCTCAATTACATGATTCCATGTTACAATGACTATACCTTCTATTATACATTGTGCCTAAAACCTAGTCTAATATATATCGTTATCATTAAAACATTAATATCAGATTGAATATAGGCTATGGATTAAGTGACGAATATCAATGGTTAAATATTTGTGAGTCCCCACACTTATTTATTTTAGGACTTGAACCCTGATTATCATAACCATCCTCTTAAACCCAGCCCATATATATGTATATACTGTATTTAGCCCAAATTAAAGTGTGTGTTAAATGTTAGGTGACTATGGTGTCTGGGGGAGGCGGAGCAGACAATTATTTTTTTAGGTCTCAACCCATGTTACAAAGTACTGTAGTATTTTTATATTTTCCAAAAAGTCTAGCAAATATATCAAACATTTATATTGCACACACAAAAACACACAAGACATTTAAGGATCACTTTAATGTAACATTGAACAGTCGTAGGTCAAATCAGAATCAGATCGCCATACCAAATCAGAAAATGTGGGGTTTGCTCACCAGCATTCTCAAAGGTCTCAATACCACTGTAATCTTTACCTTTATAATACTACAAGAAACTCTGTAATTATCCTCACTTATAGAGTATTGATTGTACATTAAACATCCTGTATATGCTAAACTGTGAGCACAAATGCCACGAATTAAGTTTATTTTTTAGGTACAAGCAGTATTTATCTGCCGGTTTATAACCTGTGTTTATATTAATAAAACATCAGAAAAATGTTCTTTTATTTGTTGTAGGGTGAAAAGGGAGAACCAGGAGCAATCATTGCTGAAGATGGTTCTTTAATTGCACAACTTCTGGGACAAAAGGTAAAGCATTGCTTCATCCTCCATGCATACCTATATCTATGACAAAGAAACACTTGGACTATTTAATAAATCAGCCTATGGGAAGGATTTGTAAGGAAATTGAAAATAGATGCGTACAGAGAAAGAAAAGCGCGCACATAGAGAGGGTTATTAAAAAAAGAACAAGATTATTTTTTACTCATGATTTCCTCCATTCATAAAAAAATTGCAGATTAATTGAAGTATGCTCTTATATGCAGTACCAGTAGATTGGTAGTTCGATTTCATATCATTTTTATATTTCAACCCAACCAAGGAAAAAATTTAATGAGAACTCAAGAGTGAACTGGATGGAATGACCTGTGACCTTTAAATTTCTTCTAGGGTGAACCAGGCATGATGGGACCACCAGGGCCAATGGTAAGTGCTGTTACGGTAGCACTTAAAAAGACACTACCACCAAAAAATGAAATTATTTTATGCTGCTGACATCTTTTCTCATGCTTGTTTAGTTAAGAAAATATTTTACTCCTTTTTGTGTCACTGTGTGCATCAATTTTGCGATATTTTGTGTTGTAAACTGGCCTCCCCACACACACATAAACAGTATCTTTACAGCACTTGCTTCTCACTTTGAGGCATTGTATCCTTCCTGGTAAAATACTTTATAAATAAATAAATAAATTGAGCAGAGAATGGAGTGAATTGGTCAAAAGTCCAAAATCATCTCATAGTATTGCAATGTGTTGGATGTATGCACATGACATCACCAGGGGATAGGTTAGAAGTAGTTTTCGATCACTATCATATCTCATTCAGCCTCCATCTCTTATCTCGAGTAGCTTAGACAGCACAATAGACCCCTGCAGCCTTGTCTAAACATTCACTCCTTCATCCCATTGCCTCTTCATTACTGTAGAAGCTATACCACAGCAGTAAAGTAAAATGTTTGCTCAAATTTTGGTAAATGTAGCATCATGGGAAATATCCACAAAACGGAAGCATCCACAAAAATATCCACAAAACCTAACTTTATTTTCAGTTCCACATGCAATTACTTCAAACAAAGAAAAAAAGTATCATGTGTTTTAAAATGTGGTGTTTTTTTTTGTAATGCGCAAGTAACCTAGTTACAGCCTGTGTTAGTGGTAGTGCTCCTTTAACAATACTAAGCATTGGATATAAATAAAATAGTGAGCTGTTCGTTTATGTTATTAATAATAAGGTAATCTGCTACAGTGTAACCTTGTACCAACCAGCTATGCAATATGCATTGTCTATTGGGTTATAATATTTATTACTCTATACTATCATGAGTTAAAATAGGTAATTTTTCTATACCATAGGAAAGGTCACTGTATTGTAAAAAAGAAAACGGGCACTATTCCAGAGTGAAAGCTAACATTAGCATTCGGATGCGTAAGCATTACTGCCAGGATAAGTGACTTTAACGCACGCCCCCCATATTACCTTCCTGACGCTAAACCAGTAAGAAATTTGTTAGCGCAATGTTTTTGCACTAGCCTGCGCAAGTTTACTGTACTTTGCGCATCCTATACTTAACATGGGGACTGCAATCATTAATTAGCATTAAGATAAGCAAGGTATTACAAAGTACTAGGGCTAATTGCTGCAGGGAGGCTCAAGGCAAAATTTCAGCTACTCCTAAAAGCTAGTGCTAAATGATTCTGCAAATGCAAAATCATTTAGCACCCCTTAATAAATCCAATAAATCCAATACTCATCTGTCATCTCTCGGTGAGAACAGTGTCCCGATCCGCTTCTTCTCCTGGCTGCGATCAGAGTGAGACTGGGAATAAATGGTTCCCAGTTTCCCTCTGCAATCACTCCGATCTCGCGAGACATACATATTTAAGATACATATTTGAAATACCGTAGATACTCGAGCATAGCGCGACCCGAATATAAGGCGATGGATAGAGATTTATTATGGAAGTTAGAGAATACTCAAGACTCGAATATAATGCGAGGAGCAAAATTATAAATGTATACTGTACTGGGAAACCATTAAAATCCTTCCAGGTTCTCTTGACACAGTCAGGCTCCCCCCTCAGGCCAGGGTGCTCTGCTCTAGAGTGATTGTAGTTGTTACTAAGTATGAAGCCGCCAACCACCCGTCTTCTTTACTACGATAAGATGGCCGGTGGAGCGAGGTGACCAACACATTGAATCATTCACCAATAGCCAGCACACCGGGAGGTGCCATTTTCTGACCTCCGGCTCCAGCAGGTAGGCTCATCCAACGCGTCGTCCACCGACAGTCAGGGAGACTTGGGATCCATGAACAAGTCAAGTTTTTATTTTTTTACACGCCATGCAGATGTTTCGAATATAACGCGACCCCTCCAATTTTAAGGTAAATTTTTGTCACCAAAATCTAGCGGTATACTCGAGTATCCACATGAGTAATGCCATCTCTTTGTTACACATTCCTGCACATGTCCTAATGGTTATTGCTACTGTGCTTACATAACTGACAATGTCTCTTACTTTATAGGGTCCACCAGGACAGCCAGGAATGAAGGGTGAATTTGGTTTTCCAGGACGTCCAGTATGTATTTTCTATTTCTTCCATATAGTTTACAAATGTAGTGATTTCAAACGAATGCATTGTTTAGAGAACTTAACCGTTTCACTATCAAGTGATTAGCCCATAAAACCACTGTCAGACCCAAGCAGTTTGAAAATCCCTTTTCATTAATCTTACAGTAAGAAACCACTGGGAAAATTCACAATGTATTATTTTTAATGTAGTAGCCCTACTTGACAAGCAGAAGTCCCCATCTGCTGGCTAAAAAGGGCTCTGTGTTTAATCAGTTGGGGATCTGTGTTTTAGACACCGTTTTCTAGTTGTCCAAACTGTTTTAGCACCTTGGCTGTCGTACCCAAGGTGCTAAAACGTTTGGGGCACATTTTGGAGCCCATTTGCAAAATAATTTTGTTTACGAAAATTGAAATTCTTACATCACTGCAGAATTAGACCATATTGAGGATACTGGTTATCTGGGCACCAGCAGGTGCTATGAGAGTAAGGATTCTCAATGTTGGTAGTGAAGTGGTTAAGAGTAGCTATGTATATTTAGTTAAAGCTAATGCATTTTTGATGGGTTTTATTAATATGCTAGTCCGCTATAGAACGGTAATGTGTAATTTATTCTAATGCAGAATATTTGGTCACATGATTGCTTATTTTCTTGCATTTATAGATCCATATAAAGGCGTCTAATATTTTAATTCCACAGAGATGTAGGGGTAACAATCTTGATTTTGCTGGGTAATGGTAGAAACGCTAGAAACAATACGTTTGACATGTCCTTGTAGATTCTGTCCTTGGTTGACTTGTTTAGGAACAAGAGCTGCAAGCAAAGTAGCATGTAAATATATATTTATGCAATCGATGTATATGAAAATCGATGCCTATTGCATTGAGATTATTCTCTATGCTATAAACTCATTTTTAAATAGACTATAAAAATAAATGACTTCATGAACAATTGTTGCACCAAATATAAAATACTTTTTATGAGCACGATTCATCAGAAATAATCAAGTTCCCCAACAGCATCAAACAGAACTAAGCCAGAACTAATTTTGTAAATATATCTTCCTTAGCAACAGTACAACGTTTCTCATTAGGGTGGAGCATTTTTTTAATGGCTTTTCATCTCATGTGATCTGTACATTGCCTTCAGTGACCTGAGCATACTGAATATGCCATGGTAACTTACCGTATATACAGATTGTAATTGCATATATTTTAAATTCTGTGGGCACGATCTCCTAGTTAATGCTAACGTTAGCGTCTGGATGTGTTAGCGTTATCGCTAGGATAAGTGTGTTTAACGCATGCCACCTATATTACATTCCAATCCTGACACGACCCCTATTAGTAATCCAGTAGCACATCGGTTAGCGCTTATGTGAGCTTACTGTACATCCTATACTTAACATGGGGAGTGCAAAGTACAAAGTTCTAACGCTAATTACCGGTGGGACAGCCAAGCCCAATTTTTAGCACCTTCTAAAAGCTGGTGCTAAATGATTCTGCATATGCAAAAATCATTTAGCACCCCCTACCCCCCCCCCATACTCACCTCTCATCCCACGGTGAGAAGGGTGGCCCAATCCTCCACTTCTTCTGGTCATGAGCAGAGTAACACTGGGAACAAATAGTTCCCCGTCTCCTTCCGCAACCACTCTGTGGCGATGTGCAATCTCACGAGAGCGAGATCACGCAGCGCTCACGGCCCACAACCGCAACCCTCCATCAACTCCTATGGACTCCGGGAGGTGATACACGTGGCGGCCAAAATCTCTATTCTAAACCAATCCAGGTCTGTAGGCACCCTCTGGCTATGAATGGCTCAATCCAACCCAGGACCTTGCCTTTATTACACTCCACATCCAGAGTGTTAACTATTTGCTCCCAGTCTCACTCTGCTCGCGGCTAGAAGAAGCGGCAGACCAGGCTACCCTTCTCACCGTGGGATGGGGGTGAGTATGGGATTTAATAGAGGGTGTTTAGGGGTGCTAAATGCATTTGCAGAATCATTTAACACCAGCTTTTAGGACTCACTAAAATATTGCCTAGCGAGTCCCGACGGTAAGTTGTGCCGGCACTTTTCTAATACCTAACTTGTCAAAGCGCTAAAAAAATATTGCGCTTCCCATATTAGGTATAGGAAATGTTTAAGTACAACAATCTCACGCAAGCTGCAAAGCGTAAAACATTTTCACTTGAGTGTAGTGTCAGGATTGGAATATCGATGGCAGATGTTAAACTTCTCCATGCGCTAACGATTACATATCGAGACGCTTTATTAGCACCACAACTATGGAATAGTGCCCATGGAAAACTAGCTCATACTTTTAACATGTTAACACTATCATATTATGTTTTTGTTTCTTGTTTTATGCGCTGTGGGGTTCTTCCTAATTTTTATGTCACCCGTTGTATAGTGGTGTTTGGAGGGATTTTTTCTCCACACTACTCCACATAAGTGCTGCATTTGTTAATTTGGTTTCTTATTTTAATACGTTGCATAGACACTATTCAGGGTGGCCAGTACACTCTTTTCGTTTGACATGTTTGTTTGATGTGTCCTTCTCTTTCTCTCAAATCATTAGCTTCCTAAAACAAGTAAGACTAGTTCACTTGCCACAATACTGTTTTGTTGAAATGCTTTCATCTTCACTTTAATTGTAGGGCCGTCCAGGGCTAAATGGAGTTAAAGGTCCTAAAGGAGAGACGGGATCGTCATCGCTTGTAAGTACATAAAATTAACTTTTTGCATCTATCTCTTTGTTGTTGTTGTTTTTTTTTAAAATGTGACAGCTAAGAAGCAATGTTTGTCCTGCATGCATTACAGGGTCCCCGAGGTCTACCAGGTCCACCTGGACCACCTGGACAGATTGTATACATCAAAGGGGTAAGTGTGTGTTTCAGACTTTTCAGTTTTTAAATATGCACATATGGGTTACAATATATCACATCCTTTTTCTCTGAATTTTAAATAGACTGTATATCCAGTACCTCCCAGACCACACTGCAAAATGCCTGTAAGTTCCACAGCTGAAGACCCTTGAGTTCTTAATATGGATACTAAAACCCTAAAGGGTTCAGCATGCACAAATACTGTATCTGTATTGTAATATTAATTCCACTAACCTGCATGGTTTTGACTTATTTTAATAGTGTCCAAAAAATGCATTTCACATATATATGTCACTTCCTACCAATATCGTCAACATGGATAGGACTAGATTTATGAAAGAGTTGTTGGTCATAGCAAAAACATTTATAGAAGCACTCCGGGGGGGGCCAAGGAGTTAACTACTAAACTCTGCTGCCTCCTACTATAGTCCTTTTTATTTTAGATATTGTTTACACTCTCCTGACTCGTTCAATTTTCGACAATCAGGAATCATGAGACACCTGGTTGAAAGCTCAATAACCAGCTGATTCCCCCTGAAAGTACATTAGCTTCCAACCCACATAAGACTGTCCATCAGGCTCTGACTGATAGCCTTCAGGGTGCAGGAAAGCCCTCTGTTTTGAACCCTGTCCAAGTGGCCAGTGATGACTAAGATTGGGTAGAAGGATGGAATGGGGTCTTGCTGCTATTTCCACTTATATTAGGTTATATGGTCAAGATAGATTCAGTGTATTTTTACACTAATTGATATAATTCATTAACGTTAATATTACATAACTATTATATATGGAAAATGATCTTCAGTGAGTTATACATTTATTTGAAAAGAAAATATGCTATGTCAACCTTCCATGTAACAAAGATGTTGAGGATTCCATGTTTGGTATAAAAATGGGAGACATATTTTCTGCCGATTTGGACAACTTCTAATCATATGATGATTATAATGGTGTGCTTAATCATATCATCATGATAGATTCTGTGAGGCAAGACATTTTTCTTTTTAGCTGCACATAAATAGTTACTTGACTGGGTTCAACATAAAAGAGTCCCCGTTCTCAAATATAGGATCTAGTGTATAGTAGATTGCTATGGATAGTTCAGATAAAGGGCTTGATTTACTTTGATCAGTCGATATTTAAGAAAACGTATCAGCTACTTTTGATTGTTTGTTTTTTAATATTGGCTTCATATTCATTCAGATGGATTTGCCCACACCTGAAATCTCAAAAATGCCCCTGTTTAGATTTTTTTTTTAATTGAATCAATAAAGACTATGGGCCCTATTACATTGTTAATGATAACGTTAGCGCTCAGCTGTTTGAACTTTAACGTTAGGTTAAGTGGCCCTAGCATTTTCAGCCCATATTACAATATGAATGCTAATGGCTTAAAAAAAAACATTATCCAATTGGAGCTTGTGATTTCAGAGCGAGCTTACTGTACTTTGCGCTCCCTATGCTTAACATGGGGAGCGCAAAGAGTTAATTAGTGTGAGGATTACAAAGTCCTAACGCTAATTACATTCCGCTGCGGTTAACTGAAAGAATCAGTGGGCACCAGCTGATAAAACACCCCAAAAATCACATACTCAACTCTCATCCCGCTGCAAGAATGGCCGCTCCATCCGCTTCTTCTGGCCACCAGGAGCAGAGGGAGACTGGGGGGAAAAAGTCCCCCAGTCTCCCTCCGCGATCACTCCACCAACCTGCCGGATCTCGCGAGAGGCGAGATCCTTCAGGTCATGTGACCGGCAGTGGAAGCCTCAATGGAGTCCTATGGACTTTAATGGAGGGGATGCTTGCGGCGGTGCTTAGCGCTACCTCGAGCATCCTGAGGCTTAGCGCCGCGTTACGGGGCAGGCTGCTGGTTTAGCGCCTGCCCCGTAATATCACGCTAAAACGGGGATGCTAAGGAGAAACCTACAGGTGCAGGCGTTCCTCCTTAGCGTCCCGTTGTAGCGTGAAGATTGTAATATGAGCCCTACATTTCTAATTGCGAATATAGGTGCAAAAGTTGACAGTTGAGCCAAAATTTTAATGTGAATCAAAGTACTGATATTTCCTTAACTAAATCTACTGAAATTAAAAGAAAATAGATTAATTGTGGTTGAAAAAGAAGATTTTGGTAGTCGAGCTGAATTAAATTGGGCCCAAAGTCTCTTGTAACATCAATGTGGCCTTGATTCAGAATTTTCTAGACCTTTTAGTGACACTACCTTTTTTTTTCTAAGTTTTTCCTTCCATATCTATGGAGATGTAACCTTTTCCCCAAATACATGTATTCTCTTTAATGGGTTTTATGTCTTTAATATTACAGCCTGGTAATACAAATGTTTGCTGTTATCTTTCCAAATCTTATTTTCACTGCATGACATAACTTGTTTCAATAGTAAATGTATTTAATTTGGCCACGTCATATTATTCCTAGCATGGCATGTTTTTTCATGTGATTGTAAGCATTATGTCTACTTGTCAAAACTAAGGGCCCAATTCCAAGTTGAATGGTAGGAACTTCTTGAGGGGCAATAATTATTACCAGGCCTTGTACAATCAATTTATTATTTAACTCAAAGAATAAATGCGTAACCGCTACAGACAGTTCAAACCGGTCAAATTTTAAGAGGCTTATACTGTACCTTGTTTAATCCCTTCACTACCTAGATCGAGTATACTTGGGTTTTCAGAGGCTGCTGCAGGAGCCCAACATCAAGTGAACTTGATCTGGTCCATTTTTGGAAAAATGTAAATTAATTTCATTTATTGTAAACATAATTTGTTTGCACATGGTCTCCAGAACATATTCCAAATATTGCAGTATACCGGATATTGCAGCAGATCTGCCGTTGGTCACAGGACTGATCTATTTGTCGGTACCAGACAGAGAGTCTCTCTGCCTGTGTGTTTCGCGGACACATGCTGCAGTAGAGAATTTAACTATCCATAAGCTTCTGACATTCAAAAACCACCTCTAAAAAGAGGAAACCTATAATATACTTTGACTATTCCTTGATAAGTTTCAAAGATGGGCAAAATGATTGACTGTAAAGGTAATATTACCTCTACTTGTATGCGCAAGTGGAAATTACCAGCACTCAACTTGGAATACAGGCGGTAATATGGGATCAATAACGGATTACCTCTAGTATTTCATGGGGATACTATTGTTTTAATAATAAACTTGTAAAATTGTATAGTAACTTTAAAATTTACCTAATTATTAATGTTCTTTTATGAGCTAAAACTCCTATCACACCAAACTAACAGAACCAATGGGAAGGTCTTAGCATAAATATGATTATATGCATGTTTATTACATAGAATTCTGTAGTAATGGATTTTCTTTTTCTCTTCCAGGCAGATGCAACTAATGGTGTACAGAACATTTGTGGTATGCTATTTGCAATAAACTATACATATAATAGTTTGTAAAACCCAAAAATATCAAATTTTGTGTCTTGTGTTTTGTAAATTCACAATCTTTGTTATTTGTTTGTTTGTCTGTTTTTCAAAGGCCATAAAGGAGAAAAAGGTTCCTTTGGACTACCTGGAACAAAAGGGCATAAAGGTGACACTGGACCTCCAGGACCACCAGGTATATAACAAGTCATTATGTAAAACTATCTTCTTCTTTTGTTTCTTTCCAAAAAATATATCTTTGTTTACAGAAGTTTTAGATGTCAAAATAAGATTGTATGGTAAATCAATTAAGGGAATAAAAGATGAAAAGAATGTTTAGATTATATCCGTCCACTAGAACGTGAGTGCATGTGAGAGAGAGAGGAAGGAGAAAGGGGAGTGAAAGGAGAGTCGAGGGAGAAAGGGGGAGGGGAGAAAGGGGGAAGGGGGAAAAGGGGGGAGAAAGGGGGAGGGAGGAAAAAGAGAGTGGAAGAAGGGGTAATGCGTTACAGAAATTGTTGGTGCTATATAAATTATAATAATAATAGTCCCATTAGTGATAAGAGCAGTCTGGGCTGTAACAGCCAAGATGAGAGAGTGACGACCACAGATTCCAGGGGGGACATCTGAAATCTCTGTCCATAAGAATGCAGTGCTTGGAACAGCGAAGATACTTCGCACGACCCTTAATTTACCAGTCATCTGGACCAGAGAATGAAAAAATACTATTTAGTGGGGTGTCAAAATCCATTCTTTACTAAATCTATAACAAAGACCAAGGAATCAAGACCTGAAGTTATCAATTAATCGATTAATCAATTAATCGAGAGTACCTGCTCTGTGGGCAATAAGAGCATTTCAAAAAGGGCTACTAAAATGGTGTACGGCTTGAAGGAGAAAAGTTACCAAGAAAGGCTTAATGATCTTAACATGTACAGCTTGGAAAAAAGACGAGACAGAGGAGATATGATAGAAACATTTAAATACGTAAAGGGAATCCACAAGGTAGAGGAAGGGAGTATATTTAAAAGGAAACAAAATAGCAAAACAAGAGGACATAGTCTTAGATTAGAGGGGCAAAGGTTTAAAAGTAACATCAGGAAGCATTATTTTACTGAGCGGGTGGTGGATACATGGAACAGTCTTCCAGTAGAAGTGGTAGAGGCCAAAACAGTAATTGAATTTAAGCAAGCATGGGATAGGCATAAGGCTATCCTAAACAAAAGATAAATCCAGGTAAAGTATCCATGTAATTGGGCAGACTAGATGGGCCGAAAGGTTATCTGCCGACATTTTTTCTATGTTTCTATGTTTTCTATGTATTGCGGAGACTCTTTTAACACATCTTCACTTCTTTATTTGGGAAGACATGTATATATAGGACTCAAAATTCACACCTGCATTACTTTACTAATTCAATTGAATTTAAATTAAATTGTATTTAATTGCTACATTTCAGTGTTTTTCTTTTAATTCAGGACAATATAAAGAGTCCAGATAAAGATGATCCATCAAATGCCTCTCTGGGTCTATGCATGAAATGATTGAATGCATGGAATTCATATTTGAATGTGAAGCATCATATAAAGGTCACATGGAAAATTTCCACTAACTTTGCAAAGAGCAAAAATTGTTTAATTGAAAGTGGTCAAAACTCATGACTTAAACGATAGCTTGTTTTTTCAATTATACGCTTAGTAAGTACATTTATAAATTACTGATACAATGTCTGATGTATTGCAGGTTATCCAGTACCTAATCAATTCTTGAACCATTATCTTCCCAGTATCAAGGTAACCTCAATTTAGAACTCTTGGTCTTTTGTCCTATATGTTTCACATTACACATCACATGTTCACCATTAATATTCCATAACTGAAACCTAGTTATTGTATCACATTCTTGACCAAAGTAGCTATAAATAATTTCTTTATTTTTACCATAAATGCAATCAATGCAAAACCTATGGGCCTATTCCCTGCTGCGCACTAAAATGGGGGCGCTAAAGGGGAAAACCTGCACCTGCAGGTTTCCCTGTAGCATCCCCATTTCAGCACCATATTCCGAGCAGGCCCTGTCTCAGCACCTTGCCCCTGAATGCAGCGCTAACTGCAGTGATACCTTAGGGGGAGCTAAATGATTTTGAAAAAGTGTAATCATGTAGCACCAGCTTTTAGGTGTAGCAAAAATTCTGGCTTGCACATCCCAGCAGTAATTAGCGCTAGGGCTTTGTAACACCTTACTTCTCGAAAAGCTAAATTATGATTGCACTTCCCATGTTAAGTAGAGGATGCGTGAAGTACAGTAAGGTTGTGGAAGCTAGCACAATCACTGATGCGCTGATTTTTTTACGAGTTTAGAATTAGGAACGTAACATGGGGGGCATGCTTTAAAGTCACATATCCTAGCGGTAACACTTGTCTGAACGCTACTGTTAGGGCACTATTCCCTAGTGAATGCTATGTGTTACAGTGGTAGGAATGACAGAGCAGGAACTCCTATACCTCTCCAGTGTAATACAATGGGAGTGTAATACTAAAAAAAGAAATGATAATTCTGTAATGTCACTCAATTTATGCCACCATCTTCTAGAGCGGAGCTGTCAAACTCACGGCCCCCCAGATGTCGATGCTTTCAATTCCCAGAATTCTTTCAGTGCAATAGAAAGTCAGGGAATTATGGGAGCGTTAGAAATAAATGGGGCCAGAGTTTGACAGCCCTGCTCTAGAGATCTACCAACATTTCGAGACAAAGGGGTGTTAACTTAACCAGAGCTGTTGTAAATTTACCAATCCCATAGACTATAATGGCTCTGGTAAGTTTACAACAGCCCTGGTTAAGTTAGCAGTGGCACCAGCTTTGTAATACTGTCCAGGGTTTTTGGCAAAGGTCTAACAAAGTCTATTTAGGTTGAAGTGGAGCTTAATTCCTGAAAAATGGTGAAATTAATTGTGTGTTTTACTCATTCTCTGTCATTGCAGAATCTTAATTTATTTTATGTGTTGCATTTTACTGAGATTTCTATCTGAAATATATATGGTGGTACATAAAGCAGAATGAGTGAGTGTAGAGTATAGATTCACAAAAGGCAACATCATCATCTCGGTTACTACTTTTATAATGTTTTAGTGATTGTTAAGAACGTCTATAGCAGTGAAGCAGAATGTGCCGTAACATGATCTGTGGCCATAGAAACTGTGTCCGTGGAAAGTATCATTACTGTCATAGCACAAATCCTATTTTTCACCATAAAGAGCCTAGTAATCCTACAGTGTGATGCTCATTCTACGCCAGGGGGCCAGCAATCTTGGCCCTCTACATGTTTGGGGACTACATTTCCCACAAGGCTCGCTCAGCCAACATAATGAATGACTAAGCATTTGGCGAGATGTAGTTCCAAAACATCAGGAGGGTGAAGGTTGCTGATCCATGTCTTTGCCTTTGTGATCTGATACTTATATTATAATAAGCTAAGAAAAACGGACGTAAAATACCAAGAAACGTTAATTCTGAATTGTTATTCAATTGTTAGGGTGAAAGGGGAGAAAAAGGTGATTCAAACAATGGACTCTTCATTCAAGGCCCTCCTGGCTCTCCTGGCAGACATGGGGAAAGAGTAAGTAAAAATGCATGTCTTTGCTAAAAAAACAAAACTTATAAACTGGAAACAAGAACAAAAAATATTCTTCTTTGATCATAATGTTGTATATACTTTTTACATTATTTAAAGCTAACATTGTTTGCACGCTAGAATATTTATGTTTAAACACCATGGGCCCTATTAAATTCTTAACGCAAAAACGCACGCTAAACGCGTGTTTTTTTGCGCGAAGCATTAAATGTTAACGCACGAAAATTGCCGCTGGAATTACATTCCTCGCGCATTTTTTCATCCGTCGGGAAATTGCGCTCGTGAAACCGACGCACAAAAATGCGCGCAAAGTACCACAGAAATCAGTGAGCGCAATGTAATTTTTAATGCGAGTCCGTCATTTTGTGCGGACTGTGCTCAACCAGGGCCGGATTAACATAGGAGCAGATGGAGCAGCAGCTCCAGGCCCATGCCCCAGAATAGGCCCAGGGAAAAAATAACAATGTCTGCATTGATGGACATTTGGACCTCATTAACTCCAACACCATAGCAGCTACAGGGACATGTGAGCATGGCCTTTCCAATGATACCAAACAGGACCAGGTTTAATTTAAAAATAAAATAAATATTTCTTTTTTCTTTCTAACACAGCAATATTTTTCACTTCTCCATTATAAAGTGAACAATGATGCTGCACTAACTCACCATCTCAAGTGTGGAGGTGATGGGTGATCCGTTATTACGAATTGTTACACCAAAAACCTAAACCCCCGGACTGCAGCTAAGTGCACTGGGAGGGACTTTGGAACCCTGCGTCACTAATCTTTACACCTCACAAAGTCAAGGGAGGTGTCATTGGACAGGTCAGCATCTGGTCTTTGCATTAATACCAAACATGACCATGTAAGATCTAAAAGAATCTTTTTTTTATCTACTTATTTTTAGTTCCAAAGTGATAGCATTGTCCATTTGTCACGTCTAAAAATGAGCAATGCCACTGCCATTACTAACCTTGTCATTTCCCATGCTGGGAGCAAGGTCAGTGTTTTATACATAGCCATATTATTCATAAAACAACTTCCTCCAAAACACAAGGGAAATATTTCATTTTTTTGGTTAAAATTGTATATTTTCTCAGAAAAATGCAGTAACAGGATCCCATTTCAATTTTTTTTAACAAAGCCCTATAGAATATATAACCACAAAGGTTTGGATGATAAAATGTGAAAAAAATATTATACATGCTGTAAATGATTGAAATCTGAATGTAAATATCATCACACAGTATCTTCCTGGTTAGATATACCCGTTTCTGCACTATTAGATAACCTAAAATATGCTTTCATTTCACTAACAGGGTTATTCAAAGAGCTCCGAATTGCTTGAGAAAGGTAACCGAACGCTGATTTTCAGCGTTCGGTTACCTTTCCTGGCCACTCGTCTATCCAGAAAGCAGGCAATTCGGCAAATCCTAGCGAATTGCCTGCACATACGGTGCCTGTTCGGTGCCTGTTCGAGGGCAGTGAAAACCCCATGAAAATCTATTTATAGATTTTTTAGGATATTTTAAGCATTTTTCTTAATTTTTTTTAAAAGTCCGATTTTTATTTTTTTTAAGTTTACTTATTTTTTCTGTAACAGCCCTCTTTATTATCATTCCCTGGACCTCGTATGCAAATTTCAGACATTTTCGCTCAGTAGTTTCTTTGCAAACAGCGTTTCATTTTCAATCATTCACACAAACTGTTTTGCTAATTTATTCACTGCCTCGTCTGCGGTGTCGGCTGCTTCGCTGCTGCTCGCGTTTTTCGACGGGTTAATCCAGATGTTTTTGGGGGTTTTCGGCATGCATTCGCGGGGTTTTGCGGTTAGTTTTCGTGGGGTTTGCGGTAGCTTTTCTCTGCAATTCGGGGACCCTGTGGTGCTTGCTGAATACACCGCAGGGTCACCGAAATGGGATTGGCAAAAGGAACCGAATTGAAGAGAACGAAAAGTCACCAAATGTGCGGTGACTTTTCGAATCTCTTTGAATTACCCTGATAATTCCAAAAAAAGCCCATCAAAATCTTCAGCTCCAGGCCCATAGAGATCTTAATCCGGCCCTGTGCTCAACAGACGTACGTTCTGATGGAAGACAAGGTAGTGGCCGTTATTTTTGACGGATCTAGTAAAAAAAAACATGCGCATCGATGTTCTCCGTTGTGAATCCGCAGTTTGGTAGGTCAGGTTGTTACAATTTGCCGATACCACCAGCTTTTCAAAGACGTTAAAATTATGCACATAAACGTTGTCCGTTAAATTTTGCGCTAACATTGTACTACCATGCGCGCACCAGCGCACAAACGCATTTGCGCTCACAATGTTAAGAATAGGATGCGTGAAATAAATTGCACTCGCAAAGGGTTTGCGCAGGGTCACTCGCGTTAGACGTTAACGCGCATTTTGTGCGCAAACTTCGTAATACTTCGTTCAGCGCAAAGGGTTCTGCCCCTCGCGTTAATGCATTTTTGCGCACGCACACAATTGTGCGCAAAGAATGTAATAGGGCCTATATGTGTTCAAATGTAGATTTTTTTATTTATTGTAGTCTTTTTCATCATAACAACTGTATCCTCATTTCCACTTTTAGTTTTTTGTTACTTTTCTATGTTAAGTTATCTATATCCGCTAAAACACTTCAACTAACCAAAAGTATTTTGAACAAGCAGCAGTTATTATCGAAGAGGTACTTTTAAGTTCATACCAGCCTGATGCAGTGTATTAATGTTAGCTTAGGAACAGCGTAGAGTTTCGGATAATGGCTTTTAGATTCCGTTGTGTTTGTATCGTTTCAAAGTGCAGCATGGAATGTTCTGTTTAGCAGAGGATGAGGCTGACATCATCTATTAATCTACTAAATGCCACACGTCATTCTATAATTTCTTTTTACCTACTATCTTTTATATTAAAAAAGTTCTAAAATTCATGTGAAGTAATTAAGGAACACTCTAATCAAAAATCCCCCCCCCCGTTTTTTTAGATTAAACTATACCTATTCCCTCAATAAATAGGTAGGGATTTTTTTTTACTGTAATACTTACCCTAAAATCCACTTGTTTCCAACGGCGTCTTTTTTTTTATATATTCTCCTCCCTCCTCTTCCGCTCCCGTCCTTCTAACTTTCACTTGGCTAATGGTTTACGTGAGAAGCGCGCATGCGCGCCTCTCACGTAAACCAGCCAATCAGCAGGCTTCCTCCCAGCTCCATCTTCTTCGATTAGTGTTATGCGCAAGAGGATGCGCTCATCACTAATCCTCAGCCGCTGCCGCCAGCTACTGCGGCGAGTTGGAGACGTCATCCAATAAAGCGCGATGACGTCTCCTACTCGGCAATAGTCGGCAGAAGCAGGAAATATGAATCCCGCTCTGCTGACTGACAGCTGGGAGGGCGGAGTAAAGTCCTCCGCGTCTCTCAGCTGTTTTCAGCTGTTTCAGCCGATCGGCTGAGCGGAGGGAGGGGGCACAGACAAGGGCATACTCAGGGCATCATGACCACCTAAAAAAGCTTAGGTGGTCATGTTGCCTAGAGTATCCCTTTAAATACTGCTGGAAAAACTAAGCAATATGTGTATTTGATAGATATTCTTCCAATGAGAAGTTCATTCACCTGGGTAGGCAGTGACATCGGGACATACAGAGAGAAGCAGTTGTCTCATTGCATTCACTGATGTGACTTTTTCAAGACCTGAAACCTTCCTTGTAAAGACTTTCATTCCTTTAAATTAATCAATTTAAAAAATCTGTGTATCCTAATATCGATATTCTGAATTGCAAGTTACTGTAATCTTTAATGTTTCAGTAAATAATCCAGAACAGATATTGAACATTTAGATCCGTGTCTTTGTTTAAATCACTTGAAAGACACGCAAAGTGTAGATTAGCTAATTTCTGATCTACCTGTCAGAGTGGTAAATTAATTTCCTCTTAAGTCCTTCATCTTCAATTATGTCTTCTTAGTCATCTTCACAGAGAGCGTTGCTAGGGCAGAGTATGATTTTAACATCAAGTGAAAAAACAAATATGCTTGTGTAAGCTTTGAAATTACAGGGGGGTTATCGATGATTGTTACTGTTAGGTCTGCAGTGCCAATACCATACAAAAACCTTAAATTATATTTACAAAAACCATAACCGAAGATATAGAAGCTGTAAGTCATAAAGCTATGCGCAAATGGGGAAATATCTCCTCTAAATAAGGGCCTAACCCAAAAAATTCAAAGCAACAAACACATTGAAGAATTGAAAACATCCAGTCTCAATCGAACATGGTAAACAATATGAAAAATCAAATCAATGAAATCTTGTCTTGATTATAGATGTTTATAGATTTCAGTGATGTGGTTTTTTGACATTGCATACTATCAAGGTTATTCAAAGAGCTCCGAATTGCTTGAGAAAGGTAACCGAACGCTGAAAATCAGCGTTCGGTTACCTTTCCTGGCCATTCGGCTACCCAGAGAGCAGGCAATTCGCCAAATCCTGGCGAATTGCCTGAACATACGGTGCCTGTTCGGTGCCTGTTCGAGGGCAGTGAAAACTCCATGAAAAAGCACTGCTTCGGCTATTCAGAGAACACAAACCAGCAGTGAAAGGTTCCCCTAATGCCCTGCCATTCGGTGGTTTAATTCGGCAAATTTATTCAGGAGAATCTCATAGGCTTCAATGTTAAAAATATTCCCGTTTTAATTCAATATCTAATAAACCGTTCTTTATAAAATTCTGCAGTAAAGAGTCTCTTTATTTATAGATTTTTTAGGATATTTTAAGCATTTTTCTGGATTTTTTTTTTTTTAAAAGTCCGATTTTTTTTTTTTATTTTCTTTTAAAGTTTTCTTCTTTTTTCTGTAACAGCCATCTTTATTATCATTCCCTGGACCTCATATGTACATTTCAGACATTTTCGCTCAGTAGTTTCTTTGCAAACGGCGTTTCATTTTCACACATTCATACAAACTGTTTTGCTAATTTATTCACTGCCTCTTCTGCTGTGTTGAAGGCTGCGATCGGCTCCTGTTCGGGTTTTTCTGTGGTTTTCGGCAGGTTAATCCAGCAGGGTTATCCAAAGAGATCCGAATTGCTTGAGAAAGGTAACCGAACGCTGAAAATCAGTGTTCGGTTACCTTTCCTGACCATTCGGCTATCCAGAGAGCAGGCAATTCGCCAAATCCTAGCGAATTACCTGAACATACGGTGCCTGTTCGGTCCCTGTTCGAGGGCAGTGAAATCCCCATGAAAAGCACTGCTTCGGCTATTCAGAGAGCACAAACCAGCAGTGAAAGGTTCCCGAAATGCCCTGGCATTCGGTGATTTCATGCGGCAAATTTATTCAGGAGAATCCCATAGGCTTCAATGTTAAAAATATTCCCATTTTAATTCAATATCTAATAAACCATTCATTATAAAATTCTGCAGTAAAGAGTCTCTTTATTTATAGATTTTTTAGGATACTTTAAGCATTTTTCTTATTTTTTTATTTTTTTTAAAAGTCCGTTTTTTTTAAAATGTTTTTTTTAAGTTTACTTCTTTTTTCTGTAACAGCCCTCTTTATTATCATTCCCTGGACCTCCTGTGTAAATTTCAGGCATTTTCGCTCAGTAGTTTCTTTGCAAACAGCGTTTCATTTTCACAGATTCACACAAACGGTTTTGCTAATTTATTCACTGCCTCCTCTGAGTCTCAGCTGCTTCGGCTCTGTGTGATTCGGCTCCTGTTCGTCTGCTTCGCTGCGTGTGATCGGCTCCTGCTTGGGTTTTTCGAAGGTTAATCCAGATGTTTTTGCTTGTTTTCAGCGTGCATTCGGTGGGTTTTGCGGTTCGTTTTCGTCGCGTTTTCAGCAGCTTTTCCCTGCAATTCGGGGACCCTGTGGTGTTTGCTGAATACACTGCAGGGTCACCGAAATGGGATCGGCAAAAGGAACCGAATTGATGAGAACGAAAAGTCACCGAACGTGCGGTGACTTTTCGAATCTCTTTGAATAACCCTCCAGATGTTTTTGAGGGTTTTCGGCGTGCATTCGCTGGGGTTTTGCAGTGAGTTTTCGTCTGGTTTGCGGCAGCTTTTCCCTGCAATTCGGGGACCCTGTGGTGCTTGCTTAATACACCGCAGGGTCACCGAAATGGGATCGGCAAAACAAACCGAATTGAAGAGAACGAAAAGTCACCGAACGTGCGGTGACTTTTCGAATCTCTTTGAATAACCCTGTATGTCTGATTGAGACTGAACATTTTTTAGTTGTTCTGGGTGTTTTTTTGTTTAAAACATAACACTAAAGTGATTTTAAGAGCTAACGTTACTAAATTATGCTCAAGTGTCCATACAGAATTAAAGACAACATCCTTGAAAAATATGTTGGTTGGTTCCTTGAAACGTAAGGGTTACACTGACATTTCTTCTGACTTGAGGACTGATTCAGTTGTTCCTGTATAATTTGAAGGAACTAGCATATGTTTTAAGACGTTCTATTTATTATTTATGGATTTACATTTAAGCATCATTCTGTTAAGTGTGATATATCTGTGAAATAAATATATATATATATATATATATATATATATATATATACAGTTGTGTTCAAAATTATTCAACCCCCAATGCTGTAAAGGGTTTTAGGGAATTTAGTGTACATTTGTAATTGTATTCAGAATGAAATCCTACAAGGACTTTTTAAAGAACCATATGCAACTAAAATGACATCAATTGGTTTTGTAATACAGTAGTAAATGTTTCTTTTGTGAATTCTTCATTGACACAATTATTCAACCCCTTAAAGACTACCACTCTGAAGAACAGAGGTTCATTCAAGTGTTTTCAATCAGGTATTGAAAACACCTGTGGATGTCACGGAGCAGCAATAAAGCATAATAAGCACCAATTAGGCAGCTTTAAAATGACTGTGATACTCAGCTCCTTCTAGACATTTACTGGTGTGGTTACAAACATGGTGAAGTCAAGACAATGGTCCAGGAAGACAAGAGAAGAGGTGATTACTCTTCAGAGGAAGGGCAATGGCTATAAGAAGATTGCAAAGATGTTAAACATACCAAGAGAGACCATAGGAAAAAAGTAAGTATCTGGCGCCCCCTAGTGGAAAACTGAACAGTGCAACAATGGTATGAAAAAAAGAGTCCGTACTAGATAAATAGCAGTTCAATAGTCAGCAGCAGAAGTTCACACACAAGACGGTTTACCTCTAACCGTCAAATACTTGAACAACAGAAATAAGTGGAGAATCTCTGCGCTTCCCTCTTTAGTGTTGAATAATTTTTAAGTGAAAAGATCTTCTTAGGATATTGTAAGGTCGCTTTTCACAAATGGTCTTCAACCCTCAAGAAAAGGGGAATAAATGGCAACATAGTGTGATCCATTACAACATCAGTGCCCCCCAGATAATTGTACAAAGGTTCAACTCACATGTGGAGGTGTCATAAATCAGACACTAGATGTACTGTGCAACCGGTATTTTTAGGAGATACCGAACTCCCCTTTAGCGTCTCTGTTCCCAAGTGTTCCTCCAAGAAATAAAAAATAAAAACAGCTGCAGGACCTTAAGCAAAGGTAAATGAAGATTTATTCCATAAAACTATTAAAACTATTTCGAAATAGATTAAAATTCGAACGCCAAAACGCGTTTCGCGATCCAGTCGCTTCCTCAGTCGGCAAAAAGTAAATGATTTTATTATCCTGCAGTGTCCTTATATTCCCTGGTGTCCTTAACTTAATTGAATGGCGAAACGCCCGTTTCTCGGAACCCGGCAGCCTCCACTGCGCATGCGCGGGATGTTGTCCAATGAAATTGCGAAGTCCGCCTTCAAAGATGGTGGTGCGCTTCACTCCTGTGCCACATTCCCCATATGCAGCAAGGAATTCTGGGTAGGAATGATGAGCTGATGAGGGTCCAACACACCCGAAACAGCGCTGTCCTAGGAGTGGCTTTGACAAAACCTTATCTCTGCTAGAAAGCCACAGTGTGGCATAGCATTGATTTTAGGGTTCTGTGTAATAACAGACCCAGGATGCATAAAAGTGGGACAGATGTCATTTGCATATCCTACCCAGAATTCCTTGCTACATATGGGGAATGTGGCACAGGAGCTCTGGGATGCAATTCATCAAATTGCTGTGATGTGCAAGTGGCTTCTGCAATAATTAACACACTTATTATATTGTGGAGGCTTTTTATCTCACTTTTTGTCCTCCACCACAACTCTTGTAGATATATATATATATATATTTATTTAACCTACAGAGTACACTGGCTTTTTCGTAGGCTTTTTAGTTCAAATTGTACCTAACATAATTGCATAAGTCCATTTTACCTGATACCTATACTATTATATAATGTTTGTATATTTCAATGTACTTTCTTATAGGGACCAAAAGGAGATTCTGTTATTGGTCCAAGAGGTCAACCTGGAGTTCCTGGTCTTCCTGGACCACCTGGATATGAAATAATTGGTCCACCTGGCCCACCAGGTCCACCAGGCCCACCAGGACCTCCCGCTATATATGGTTCAGGTTTGTTCCTTGTCACAATTTTTTTTAGTCCATATATTAATGTTTAAATTAATGTTAAATTAACTTTAGTGTATTTTTATGCAAATAAGCTTTGTCAGGTAGTTAGTCGTACATGAGTATGTTCTCTCAACAGCAGAAGTAGCTGCAAAATGCCAGGGTGGTAGCTGAGCCCTAGTGATTTTATGCAATATTCTCACTACCAATATATATAAATAAATAAATATAAACTATTTTAATTCTTATATATAGCAATACAAGTTATTCAAATACATTATGCACACCTAATATAAGTATTTATTATAACATGCATTATTTGATTTTCTCATTGTGATTTGCTGTGTATTTATAGAACACTCACATTTCTTCTGTACAAGTCGCTGAAATCCTTATAGTTACCGTATCAGAGACCAATAGAAATTATACTAGAATTGTATGTTTCACCCAATCTATACAAAACCATTTCACTAAATGTAACTCACCTCAAAAATATGCATAGCAGGAAAAAATTTGGCCTCCATCAAGTTTATTTATATTTGATGGTTATGTTACACATATGGGGCCATATTACATAGTTGGTGCTAACTTAACCAGAGCTGTTGTAAACCTCCCGGAGCCATTATAGCCTATGGGGTTGTTAAGTTTACAACAGCTCTGGTTAAGTTAGCACCAACTTTGTAATACTGTCCATAATGTTTTCAATTACAGACATTATATTTAATATTTTAATGTGGATTTTGTTCATGATGTGGGGAAATCATTGCTATGATTTTAAAATGCTAATTGTTTATATGGACCTGGTGATTTTAAAACACAAATAATTTGTTTTCTAACAGCTCCTGCCCCAGGACCCCCTGGACCACCAGGACAACCAGGAATACCAGGATCAAAAAATTTGGTACAGTAATCTGGTTTCCATCCAAAGCTGTATCTTTGTCATCCATTTCGGGTGAATTTTATACAGAAGCAGCCAGGGTCAGCCTGACCATGGAGCGGTTTGGAGCAACCACTCCAGCCGGCAAATTTTTTGGGGCGGCATATTTTTGCCACGGAGGCCAGCCGCTGCACTATTTTTTTTATCGGCGTCATGCCGGCATGTCTTGGAGGCTGGTGCAGTGACTACTGACTGCACCCACACAGATGCGGCTGCCAGGAGTGGAAGAGCATGAGTGGCAAGAGGCAGATTAAGCAGCTCTGCTCTGCTGCAATATGAGATCCTGCCCGCCCACACGTGGCTTAAACTGCCTCTCGCTGCCGCTCTCTCAATCCTGGCCGCATGTGCGTGAGCTCAAGCAATGATGTACAGCTCAAGCACTGTGTTTACCGCCCCGGTTGTGATCTGTTCCCTTAATTTTGATCTTTCTTGGTATCCTCAAAAGAGAACGTTTTACAGAGACATTTGCAATGCTTGCAGGCACAGGCTAAGATATGCAGGAAGACACATGGTCAAAATTTGAAAGAATGGATGTAAGCCTTGCATACTTTATACAAAGAATAAGAGCAAACATCTCTTTAGTCAGTTTATAATGAAAAAACATTTTAAGTTTTAGATGTCATTCTACTCACAATGAATCCATTAAACTTTATTACTAGGCAACGGCAACAAGAAATATTGATGACATGTTGCAGAAAACACACTTAACTCTAGAAGGAACCTTGATGTATTTGAGTGAAAGCAGCGAGTTGTACGTGCGTGTTCGAGGAGGATGGAGGAAAGTTCAGGTGGTGTACATTTTCTGAAAAAGAATTCCATTTATACTTCATTTCAGTTTTGTAAACGATTTTAATGGCTAATCTGTCTTGTCTTTTCAGCTCGGTGAATTTATTTCCCTTCCTGCTGACAGTCCACCTCCACCAGCTATATCTGGACATGTAGGTTTTTTTATTACAGCAACAGTTTTGGTTTGTATTTGCTTCTTTCGGAGATATTTCTTCCAGAATGTCTTACAGTGTTTGAAAAGCAAACTCACTTTCATGTAGGCATAGTGGTCATCATCAGCAAAAGTATATGGAACCCAAATAAAGCATATTTTAAATTTGTTTTAAAAAAAATCGGGCTTGCAAGACACCTCGTACACCATTTAAACATGTCTGCTATATTAGCTAAGAATTATAGAAATATTCTCAAGGATAAAAGTTTTTAAATATTTCTATTTTTCAAGCAAGAAATACAATTTCAGGAGTGAAACCTTAAAAAACTAACAGGTTTTATTCAGTAACCACTTAAATCTAATATCCTACCCAGTGCATAATTGTATTTTATCTTAGATTTGATTTCTGGCTGAAATAATAGGAAGCAAGGTGCATAAATTCTAGGCAAATGGAAGATCAGCAAGGGTTTAACGTTAGAGTGGACTACTCCCTTGATCAATGACTGAACCTGACCCCTTACTACTTTTGCTGCTCACTGTGTATTTGATGTGAAACAGCTGCACATCAAAATCTTTACAATGTAGGCTGAATGGGAACCTCATATACCCAACATAGTGGAGGAACTATGTTCTCAAGAGTGATAATGGTCGGTCAAGTTGACCCCTTTTTGTAGAGATGCAATTGTTCCGATTTCAACAATCCGTCAAAGATTCTAAAAGTAGTGTTGTATGGTCAAGCGCCCTGTGTCAAACCAGGTTGATTTGGGGCACAGATTTATCGGTCACCACCCTATATTAAAGATAAACAATAACCGACAAAGGTCAAACACGGGACCAGTGCTGGGTAATTTTTTGATATGTTCAAGGATGTCATCACCAACCACACAGCTTGAATATGCGCTCTAGTTTCACCTCCTACAGTCCCACATAGTTCTTTGGTCTCAAAGTTCTCACCTTCGAGAAAATAAATGAGCTATAATTTCTGTTGTGATTAGTTAGATTTTGCTTAAGGTTGAAATTATTTGCAATTACAGGGATACCAGCCTTTACCTGCCCTGTCTCCTGGCATAAATATGAATTATGGAACACCAAATGTGAGTAAAACATATCTATACATTACTAGTTGCAGCTTCAAGTTAGAAGAACAAACGTTGAATCTGTGTATGCTTATAATATGCGTCACCATAGATAAGGTATAAAAATGACAAAGGTTATAATAATGAAAAAAGGATCAACTTAGTGGTCCCTATTTCCTATGAACCTTTCGTGGAAGTGGCATATACAGACTGTTCATCTACACTCACACTGGGGTGAGTCACTGGACAAAAGGCTACAATATTAAACTGGTTTGTGGCCGTCACTTTTTGGTTTTGTTGTAATGGAATGGTTTAATATCTGCACTCTGAAAACATCAGTGTAAGAAATGGTCTTCTGGGAGTCAAGTCAATAATTTCTATTTATTTCATTTACAGCAATCATCAGCTTCCCTAGCATTGTACAGAGTGCGTATTTAACATTAGCACCCCCCAGGACGCAGTACATTGGACTAGTTGGGTAGAGACTGAAATCATGGTGGAGCTGGCAACCCCATTCCCTAATGTATGTCTTGCCCTTCTATGGGCCAAATTACATTCTTCATGCAAATGTTTGCGCCGGCACAAAAACGCATTAACACGAGGGGTAAAACCCTTTGCGCCGAATTCCATATTACATTGTCAGCGCAACAAATGCGCGTAATCGTCTACAGCGGGTGAACCTGTGCGAACGCTGCGCGAGCTTACTGTACATCACACGTCCTATGCTTAACATTGCGAGCGCAAATGCGTATGTGTGCTGGTATTGGATGGTATTACAATCTATGCGTAGGATTTAACACATAGCCGTTGCGCGCATAATTTTAGCAACTCCTAAAAGCTGGTGTTAATGGCAAATCTGAACAACCTGGCCGAACCCAAATACACCAGTCCATAAAATATAATGCAGCAAAGTATAATTACACATTCTACTCATACCAAACCAATAAAATTGAGAAGTTGTGTGTGCATTTATTATTGCTGCAACATATATGCTCAGATTGACTTCGACAGGCGCAAAAACTTAACGTGAGATAATTGTGGTTCTTAATTCTGATTGGCTGAATCTTGTGAGAAAACAGTCCGCACACTGATTTCTGCACGCAACGTTACTGCGCGAGCATTTGTGCGTGTCCGTTTTATGCGCGTTAATGCTCGACGGATGAAAAAATGCGCGAGGATTGTAATTCCAGCGGTGATTTACACGCGTTAGCGTTTAGCGCACAAATTCACACGTTGCGCGAGCTTTTTTGCGTGAAGAATGTAATTTGGCCCGTAGTGTATGAACCCATTTTTTTTCTCCTGTGTGGATAGCCCAAACCACCTTCTCCTAGTGTGCACAGCCACATTTCCCTACTCGCCCAGTGCACATGTCCCAAACCCCACCAACTAGTGTGATCACTCACTTGGTGGCTCAAACTCCATCTAGGGAAGACATAACCCAACTACACCACCCCTCTCACATCTGTGTCAGCACAGGAGCAAGAGATGCTGCAGTCCAATTTCCAGAGAACTCCAGACCCATCCTCAGAGAATGAGTCACAATCCACTCCCTTATTGTGTTATTATTTTTCTACCTGTATATCACCCTTATGAAACCAATGAGTGAATGAATAGATAAATAGTAAAGAATCATGAATAGAGGCTTGAGGTGTAGAAGAGTTCTGCAGCAGCAGTTGTTAAATATTATTTTTCTAAGTGCTATCAATGGTCTTGATGATTGGGTGTGAATATAAAGGCTATGTATGTGTTGAAAATGTTTTATAGATTTATCTGCCCATCTATTATATTATCAGATATAAAAAAAAACAGATTTGGAACATAGTGAAACACCCTGACTGTGACGTAAAAGAATAAAGAGCTGCTTGTGAATCCCAGATTAGATGGTAAACAATCTTTCATTCTCTTTGTAGCTCCACCTCGTGGCTTTGAATTCCCCATTCACTGGTGATGTACGAGCTGATTTACAATGCTTCCAGCAGGCTCGAGCTGTTGGCTTGACATCCACCTACAGAGCCTTCGTATCTTCTCACCTGCAAGATCTCCACAGTGTTGTGAGAAAAGCTGATCGATTCAATCTTCCTATTGTGAACCTTAAGGTAACACCAATTCCAAGGCTTATCGAAACCTTGCATGTGTCCTGCACAACAGGGTGGAAAATCAAATAACATTGACTTTTTTCCAGAACATAAAAATCTAAATTATTTATAAAATTCCTCTATCAGATCATTCTATAACTATTTGTTTTTTGGGTTTTTTTGTGGTTGTTTTGTACATAAAATGAGCATGCCCTCAAAATATATATATATCTTTATTTTAGCACATATATCCACAGGATATAACTCTTATTTTCTTGGTCGTAAAATACAAAGGCACAACATGGTATTTATCATGTTTAACAAGAAATCAAAGAAACTAACAGGGTTATTCAAAGAGATCTGAATGGCTGGAGAAAGGTAACCGCACGCTGAAAATCAGCGATCTGTTACCTTTCTTGGCCATTAGGCTATCCAGAGAGCAGGCAATACGCCAAATCCTGGCGAATTGCGTGCACATTCGGTGCCTGTTCGAGGGCAGTGAAATCCCCATAAAAAAGCACTGCTTCGGCTATTCAGAGAACAAAAACCAGCAGTGAAAGGTTCCCGAAATGCCCTGCCATTCAGTGGTTTCATGCAGCAGATTTATTTAGGAGAATCCCATAGGCTTCAATGATAAAAATATTCACGTTTTAATCCAATATCTAATAAACCGTTGATTATAATATTCTGCAGTAAAAAGTCTCTTTAAAATATCCCAAAAAATCTATAAATAAGCATTTTTCTGGATTTTTTTTTTTAAAAAAGTCAGATATATATTTTTTTAACTTTACTTATTTTTTCTGTAACAGCCCTTTTTATTATCATTTCCTGGACCTCATATGTAAATTTCAGACATTTTCGCTCAGTAGATTCTTTGCAAACAGCGTTTCACTTTCACACATTCAGGCAAACTGTTTTCCTAATTTATTCACTTCAGTCGTCTGCGGTGTCAGCTTTTTCCGGAGGCTTCACTGCGTGTGATCGGCTCCTGCTCGGGTTTTTCCGGCGTCTTCAGCGTGTTAATCCAGATGTTTTTGCGGGTTTCGGCATGCATTCGCCGGGTTTTTGTGGTTACTTTTCATCGGGTTTGCGGCAGCTTTTCCCTGCGCTTCGACGGCCCTGTGGTGCTTGCTGAATACACCGCAGGGTCGCTGAAATGGGATCGCTATATCGTACCGAATTGAAGAGAACGAAGAGCCACCGAACGTGCTGTGACTTTTCGATTCTCATTGCATAACCCTGTATGTAAAAGATGTCTGCACAAGAAGGGAGGTGATGTATCCCATAGGTTACATCATTAGGTAATCACCATAGCAACTCATCAACAACATTATACAATGAGTTATATATGCAGGAGCCTATTCTAAACGTTTGATATAAGTGTATTGCAATATGTACAAGTTAATACGATATGACAGTGAGAGGAGTATCCATGAGAAAAATCTAAACTCACATATTTGAGAAAATAAATTGGTCAAAAAATTTAAAAACTATAAGCTTGCATTTATGAAGATGTGTTTTCTACCCCACTAGTATGTTGTTTAGTAACTGTTATTTATAAAACATAAACCAGCTAATTTCACAGCAGTTCATCGTTCACGTTTACTCTCTGTATGTTGAACCTGTTGCCTGGAATTGTTTACTTTTTATTTTGAAACGTTTCCTATTGTTATCGATTGTCTTTTTTTTGCTTACGGAAGACCGATAAACATTTAACATTATTATATATTATAGTGGAGGAGCTCATATATTGAATAAACTATCATGGTTATTCAGAGAGCGGTGAAAAGCAGGAGAATGACTGGAGAATGGAAAATTCTAGGTCAAAATAGCCAAACCAGAAAAATTCTCCCATTTAACTCACTTTCCAAATCGGCTATTTTGACCTAGAATTTTCCATTCTCCAGTCATTCTCCTGCTTTTCACCTCTCTCTGAATAACCCTGTATATATCACAATTATAATCTGCTGCCTTCTAAGGGTAAAAAATGCACAATAAAACTAAACAAAATTGTGCACGAAGAAATGCAAACTCTGGGAGGGTGTATATTGAGGCGCAGTATAAATTTAGGCGCAGTATAAACACATATTATGTTAATGCATTTATAGAAAAAGAATGCTCTGTCACATTAGTTAATCAATTACAGTGAAGATTATATACTATTATAGCAATGAAAATGTGCATATAAATATACAAAGGAATAAAAAAAGATGTATCATAAAATGTCCAATAAGTGAATAAAGTGCTTGTACGTATTAAAACACAGCTAAAAAAGGATTTTCATAGCCATGTTAGTGACTGTGCAATTTGTATTCAACAGTACATATCAATATTGTGCAAAACACATGCTGAAGTGCTACTACCCAAGTTGGAAAAAATATATTGTATATATGCGTAAGCTTATATTGCAATACTGCAAAAAGTGGAGGAAAAATGGAGGGGGGGCAGGAATGTGATGCTTTCGTCTCTCCACTTTATACCTCAAAAGAGACAAAGCACAAAAAACACGCTAGTGCAGAAAATCACAAATATTCCCAAACTGCAATTTTCGAAAGAAACATCAAACTCTCACACAGCATAGAGCCCAGTGTATCCCGGCACTAAGGAACGATCGCCTCCTGTGGCGCGCCCCTTCTTTATCCAGATTTGCAGCACCTTAAGGCAAAACAAGAGAGACGGAGCTCTCCTAGCGTTATATGCATCACATATGACACCCTCTAGTTCTCTTTAGGAATTGCACTCACGGCCGATGGAGCCTCTTGAATGTCTCGGCTCAGAGTATTCACCTTGGCACTGTTTGTAGGTTTGAGCCCAACCTTACTGTTGATGGTAAATAAAGGTAATCATTTTGTTATACAGTATAAACTAGCAGTATCAGCACGTAAAAGCCGTCACTTGCCTCACTGTTTGCGAAACAGTGAACAGTTTTATTGCAGAAAAAACGGTATAACACAAAGAAAAATAAATAATGGGGTCTTAGAGCAGTTTTTTTCAAACCTGTTCTCAGGACCCGCTGACACGCCAGGTTTTCCATATATCTGAAGCACAGCACAGGTGATATGATTTGCTGCTTAGTGATTGCAGGATTCAGTCTGCATTTCCCCATGGTAAACCTTAAAATCTGGCCTGGTTGACATCCTGAGGACAGGTTTGAGAAACACTGCTTTAGAGGACGAAACTGACTGAAGAAGGCAGACTTACTGCCGAAATGCATCTCAATATTTTTCTATTCAATTATTTACTTTTCTTTATCTTTTTAGGGTCAAATTCTTTTTGACAACTGGGAGTCCATATTTTCTGGTAATGGAGGACAGTTCAATGCTCAAATACCAATTTATACATTTGATGGAATAAATGTAATGACAGATTCCACATGGTATGTTTGTGATAAATCACTGTAAAAGATGTATTACCAGGCTGACTGGCATCTTTAACGTTTTTAGTTGAACAGAGAGCAGCTATTGTGTATTCTTTAACAGCAAACCATCCTTTTATCACTCTGTAAGATTATCCGAATACTCTATAGCCACTCCTCTACAGCATTGCACACAATTCAAAACCTCCCGTGCCGTGCTGTAATAAAAAATGTTTAGGAGCACAGAGTCCTAGTGTTCAGGTTCCTGACGGCTGCGGAATAAATATAATTAACGCTTTATAGACAGGATATAAGTAAATTTTATATTGGTAAAATGCTTCTTTTACTAAACTGTATTTACTACTTACTAGAATGACCCTTTATAAACAAAACAAAAGTGCTTAAAGTATCATGATGATCAGAAGGACAAAACTATGATTTACATATTTTTGTGAAGATTTGGAGGTAACCTTAACTCCTTCAATACCAAGTGACTTTCCATCATACCACTGGCAGGACCCAATGCTTTAATGGAAAGAGTCTTTCCATTAAACAGCCATAAGTGTCAATAGCAGTGTTTCTATATGTTCACTATAGGTAAAGCCCCTTTTGACAGCAAGATAGCTCCTTCTGCTGGCCAAAAGTATTACTACATTTACATTTTAACTTTGGCTCTGTGGTTCCCTGCAGGAAAAACGGTTCTCAAAGCTCAAATAATTTTAACACATCAGCTGTCATGTCCGATGTGTTGACATTTCAGGGGCATGATCTGGTGCAATGCATTTTGTTTTCAAAAATGAAAATTCTTTTGTATTGCATCCGAATTAAACCACATTGAGTATACTTGATATCAAGGCACCAGCAGTTTCATTTGAAGAGCAATTGTACTTGATCTTGGTAGGGAACGGGTTAAACAGATCATTGGTGTATAAAAGAAGTCAAAATTAAACTTGACACAGGGACGTTTAAAATAGTTATTGAAAATGCTTCTTGTGGTTATTTTGCATTTATCAGCCTTGGATAGAGGTGTGCATTTGTTTCGTAACGAATTGAAATTCGTAACAAATCTCGCTAATTCGTATTTCGGTACTTCCGAAAATAAAGAATTGAAATGATTCAAATTGAAAACGAAATGGTATATAAGGAATTTAATTTGTTATACTTTTTCATAAGAAAAATTTGATTATTTGGAGTTTTATTTAGTGATCCAAAATTCAAATCGATATCAACTATCAAATTGATCTTAACTTACAATACATACAAGTGCTACAACAACAATTTTTTTTTTAATCAAATCAGATTTGTTTCACTGTTACACAAAGCACCCCTGTACCTGTCCATTGGCCCTGTGGTGCTGAATCTGTTGTCAGCACCACAGGGCAATGGACAGCTCAATATTTAACCCTAGTTTGCCTTTTATCAGCAAAATTCGTTTAATTGGGGTTTTATTTAGTGATCCAAAATTTGAATTGATATCAACTATCAATTGATCTTAACCTACAATACATACAAGTACTACAGCAAATGACTTTTTGATATGAAATTTGAATCGATATCAACTATCGAATCGATCTTAACTCGATATCACTAAATGAAATGAAATAACAAAATTAATTTAAAACTAAACAAAAATTTTTCCAGCCGTGCACACCTCTAGTCTTGGATTAAACATTATTCTTTGTACAACATAGGGTTGATACCCTCATAGTTACATACCCTAACTTTGTTGTACGACCTTCAGGCCTCAGAAAATAATCTGGCATGGATCAAGTCTGACGGGCATTCGACTAGTGCACAACTATTGTGAAGCTTGGAGAACATCTGAGATGGCAGTCAGCGGTCAGGCATCATCTCTTCGGAGTGGGAAGTTGCTGGATCAAAAATCGTACAGTTGCTCGAACAAGTTCATAGTGTTGTGCATAGAAAACAGTTACATGACTGACACGAGGAAATAATAAGAGGCCAGTCATGGCGTTGAAAAAAATTTAAAGACACTGAAATTCATAATGTATATATTGTACTTTATAACAAATTGCACACTCTGTTTTTTATAGCCAAAGAAAACATACCTCATGTAACATGTAAAAAATTGTGGTGGAACACTTATTCCAGTCTATATTTTGGTGCTACCGTCTAGGAGGTGTTGATAACAAACCATATGGTAATTATGGGCTGGATGAGAAATCTGAAAAAGCCCAATACACTGCAATTTATTTTTCTAAGAAGTCAAATCAGATAATGTTTGAGGGTGAGGTTTTCTTGTTGCAATTGAATGTTTGAATGTATAATACTAAGTACGTCCATAAACTATTTGAGTCTTAGTACCAAATGGTACCTGCTACTCAGTTAAACTTCTTTCTTGGCATTATCCTGTTAGTGGATCCATGTGCCCATATGAGCATGTAGTCATGTTGTGTTTGTTTCATATGTATCTTGGTTCGCTGAATACGTCTTTGACTGGTGCAGACCCTTCCAAAATCTTAGTATAAATAATGCTACACAAGTAGATTGCTAGCTCGTTGATTTAAAAATGATTTAGCTTTTGTTCTCAAGAAATATTCGGTAAGTCTCTGATAGGCAAAGTGGATTGTGTGTTCGTCTGAAAAAGGTCACTAATAGGTTTTTAGGCTATCACTAGTTTGATGGAGGGCAACAAAAGGCTAAGGCGCCTGCTATCCAGAATTGGTGTCGATTTTCTCATAACCTAAAAGTATTGAATTTAACCCCTTAATGTCATGGGGCGGACTATGCCGTCCTGGCGGCAGGCGGACCGAAACGATGCATGGTGGCATAGCATGCCCTGCACCTTTCTGGCAACTGCTATGGCTCATCTCCCATCCCTGTGGATGACCAATGTCATTGGATGCAGGGGGAGTGCAATGCAGTATTTAAGCCCGCCTACCTCCAGGCGGACCCTCCGGTGGAAAGGGGTTATAGGACCCAAGGATTGACCATGTTTTACCTCAGGAGCTATGTTATTATCTGCCCTTTTTTCAGGTCCTGCACTAAGCACTACATAGCTAGCTTGTAGAGACACACGTCCGCAAAAGATTACAATAGAGCAAAAATGCTGTAATTTTCCTGTGCTTTTAATATATGAAGGAAATAGTAGAAAATAGACATTTACAGTAAACCATTACTTTCTAAGTGACCTACAGTCATGGCCGAAATTATTGGCACCCCAGACATTTTTCCAGAAAATCAAGTATTTCTCACAGAAAAGTATTGCAGTAACACATGTTTTGCTATACACATGTTTATTCCCTTTGTGTGTATTAGAACAAAACAAAAAAGGGAGGAAAAAAGCAAATTGGACATAATGTCACACAAAACTCCAAAAATGGGCTGGACAAAATTCTTGGCACCCTTAACTTAATATTTGGTTGCACACCCTTTGGAAAAAATAACTGAAATCAGCCGCTTCCTATAACCATCAATAAGCTTCTTATACCTCTCACCCGGAGTTTTGTACCACTCTTCCTTTGCAAACTGCTCCAGGTCTCTCTTATTGGAAGGGCGCCTTTTCCCAACAGCAATGTTAAGATATCTCCACAGATGTTCAATGGGATTTAGATCTGGACTCATTGCTGGCCACTTCAGAACTCTCCAGCGCTTTGTTGCCATCCATTTCTGGGTGCTTTTTGACGTATGTTTGGGGTCATTGTCCTGCTGGAAGACCCAAGATCTCAGACGCAAACCCAGCTTTCTGACACTGGGCTCTACAGTGCGACCCAAAATCTTTTGGTAATCCTCAGATTTCCTGCACACATTCAAGGCACCCAGTGCCAGAGGCAGCAAAACAACCCCAAAACATCATTAAACCTCCACCATATTTCACTGTAGGTACTGTGCTCTTTTCTTTGTAGGCCTCATTCCATTTTCGGTAAACAGTAGAATGATGTGCTTTACCAAAAGCTCTATCTTGGTCTCATCTGTCCACAAGACGTTTTCCCAGAAGGATTTTGGCTTACTCGAGTACATTTTGGCAAACTGCAGTCTTGCTTTTTTATGTCTCTGTGTCAGCAGTGGAGTCCTCCTGGGTCTCCTGCCATAGCGTTTCATTTCATTTAAATGTCGATGGATAGTTTGCGCTGACACTGATGCTCCTTGAGCCTGCAGGACAGCTTGAATTTCTTTGGAACTTGTTTGGGGCTGCTTATCCACCATTCAGACTATCCTGCGTTGCAACCTTTCATCAATTTTTCTCTTCCGTCCACCCACAGAGAGATTAGCTACAGTGCCATGGGTTGCAAACTTCTTGATAATGTTGCGCACTGTGGACAAAGGCAAATCTAGATCTCTGGAGATGGACTTGTAACCTTGAGATTGTTGATATTTTTCCACAATTTTGGTTCTCAAGTCTTCAGACCGGTCTTCTCCTCTTTCTGTTGTCCATGCTTAGTGTGGCACACACTGACATACAATGCAAAGACTTACAGGGTTATCCAAAGAGATACGAATTGCTTGAGAAAGGTAACCGAACGCTGAAAATCAGTGTTCGGTTACCTTTCCTGACCATTCGGCTATCCAGAGAGCAGGCAATTCGCCAAATCCTGGCGAATTGCCTGAACATACGGTGCCTGTTCGGTCCCTGTTCGAGGGCAGTGAAATCCCCATGAAAAAGCACTGCTTCGGCTATTCAGAGAACACAAACCAGCAGTGAAAGGTTCCTCTAATGCCCTGCCATTCGGTGGTTTCATTCGGCAAATTTATTCAGGAGAATCCCATAGGCTTCAATGTTAAAAATATTCCCGTTTTAATTCAATATCTAATAAACCGTTCATTGTAAAATTCTGCAGCAAAAAGTCTCTTTATTTATAGATTTTTTAGGATACTTTAAGCATTTTTCTGATCTTTTTTTTTTTTTTTAAAAGTCCGATTTTTATTTTTTTTTATTTTCAGTTTACTTATTTTTTTTGTAACAGCCCTCTTTATTATCATTCCCTGGACCTCCTGTGAAAATTTCAGACATTTTCGCTCAGTAGTTTCTTTGCAATCAGCGTTTCATTTTCCCAGATTCATACAAATGGTTTTGCTAATTTATTCACTGCCTCCTCTACGTCACAGCTGCTTCGGCTCTGTGTGATTCGGCTCATGTTCGGCTCCTGTTCGGCTTTTTCGACGGTTAATCCAGATGTTTTTGCTTGTTTTCAGCGTGCATTCGGTTAGTTTTCGTCAGGTTTGCGGCAGCCTTTCCCTGCAATTCGGGGACCCTGTGGTGCTTGCTGAATACACCGCAGGGTCACCGAAATGGGATCGGCAAAAGGAACCGAATTGAAGAGAACGAAAAGTCAACGAACGTGCGGTGACTTTTCGAATCTCTTTGGATAACCCTGTAAGTAAACTTCTCTCCTTTTTATCTGCTTTCAGGTGTGATTTTTATATTGCCCACACTTGTTACTTGTCCCAGGTGAGTTTACAGGAGTATCACATGCTTGAAACAATCTTATTTATCCACAATTTTGAAAGGGTGCCAAGAATTTTGTCCAGCCCATTTTTGGAGTTTTGTGTGACATTATGTCCAATTTGCTTTTTTTCCTCGCTTTTTTTGTTTTTTTTCCAATACACACAAAGGGAATAAACATGTGTATAGCAAAACATGTGTTCACTGCAATACTTTTCTGTGAGAAATACTTGATTTTCTGGAAAAATGTCTGGGGTGCCAATAATTTCGGCCATGACTGTATATCTAAAATATCAAAAAAGGTTTACAATTTATATATAACAGCCTTTGATCATAAAAAAATCCAAATATGTAAGATATACAGGATGCCCATAAATTCTTACACATTTCAGCTTTAATGGCACAAAACTGGACACGGACGTTTGAGACCTCGTATGTATATCTATGAGACGATTGGGACAGCGCTCACTTAACCCCTTTAATATCAAATGATTTTCCATACAACCACTGCCAAATGACTTTCCATTATCCACACAGTAAATGTATACAGAGGTTTGTTTATCGGTATCTGTTCACTGGAAGTAAACTCGTTTTTGGGACAGGCAGTGTGCTCTCTTTGCTGACCAAATGTGCTACTACATTTATAAAATAGATATAACTTCGAGATTCCATGCAGGAAAAACAGATCTCAAAACATTCCATGTAATTTCAACACTTGCTGGCTGTCAACACTGGCTGTCATGTCCGATGTGTTAATAGTGCAGAGGCATGTTCTGGAGCCCATTTGCAAACAAATGAAATTCCTTTACATTGTTCCAGCATTAGCCCGCATCTAGTATGCTCAATGTCAGGACTCCAGCAGGTGCTTTAGAAGAGCAAGTTTACTCAGTCTTGGTAATGAAGGGGCTATGTTCTGGAGCAGAAGCCTGGGGGCCAAAATTCTGCTTGTGGCATCCAGAATCCAAGAAAAAAATAAGCTCTCAAGGGAGATTCAAATGAGCATGTGATCAACCTTGCTCTTTACTCAGAAAATTGACATTTTTAAAGAATTAAATGGGAATGGCAAGAGAATTACTGAGATAAACTGGAAAACGTTTCTCAGCTGAGCAATATTTTTTTAATTCCTATCCAATTAAAAATCCAGTACTTGTTTTTTTTTCTCCAAACAACTTTGTAGTCAAGCATTTTCTCCAGAACCTACACAAGCGTTGCATCATTTTCCATCATTTTACATTGTATATGGGTATTATTTTTCATTATCTATTTGTCTGTGTCTATGAAATTGAAGAAACAAACTTAAAAAAATAACATGGGTCGATTTAAAAGTATTTCATTGGTTATTCAAAAAAAAAGATATATTGGTATAAAGTATTATGTAAAATAACTTATTATGACTGTAATGAGCATCCAGGATAAATTCCTGATATAGTAATGGGATCACATGATGCCTCAAAAACAAAATTTAAAAAAAAAAACAGTAACATGACGTGACCTGTAGAAATAATGGTTTGTTTTTTTAGATGCTATTACTGTTGATCATTCCGTTCGATACAATTAGAGAAAATATTCAAAAAATAACCTTAATATATCAACACAAACAGTATTATACTATATCTGTATATAGAAATGTATTGACGAGATGGCTTGATACTTCAATACACTTATTATTAATAGATTTTTAGCATCCCATATTAGTTTACTCAAAACACTAATTTATGAATCTTAACGGATAACTTTTCTTGTAGACCAAGAACGCTATTACTACATTACACTACACATTCCGCTCGAATAATCATACATTCTGCTGCAGATGGAAATTTTGCGGAGTATTGTAACATTTTGTTAGGAGCTGATTCCTAATTTAAGATGTGAATGCCTGTCTTAATACAAAATAAAACATGTTTACATGGTTTCCTCATTTGTGTTTGATTCGATTTCTTTAACAGAAACTATGCTGGTACCTGGGGCGTATTTAGGTTTGCTGTTTCCCTGAGCACTACAAATTCTGCTTCCTCCATCCAATATCATCACAATATAAAAATGTACACATACATTTTAAGACAAATATTTGTCACCTATAGAGGTTATACATTGAAGTAAATATGTAATTTAGAAAAAGAGCAACTTTGTTATTTACAGTGAGTGATGTCTATCTTTTTGTTATAGTTTAACCCCTTGAAGTGATTTCCCAAAAATCTGTCATAAACCAGTGGTTTTTCGTAAAATCATTTTTAATTAATTATACATTAGAAAATATTTCAGTTGATACCATTGTATTTGTTACGCTAAATAACCTATTTTGGCCAGTAGATGGCACCATCTATTACCAAATTGAGTTACAGTCGTTTGAGCTTCTGGTCTATTTTCTTTCTCTGCAACGACTGCTGAAAACCCGATGTCGGGGCATCAGAGGATTTTACACAGTTTTAGCTCTTTGGGCATTATGCCCACAGGGCTCAAACTTTGTTGGCACCTTCTGCAGCCCAAAAGTAAACAAAATTAGTTTGCTGCAAATGAATTTCATTTGCTTTTGGCCTGTAGATCAGCAGATCGAGATATCTCTATCGGGGCACCAAATGGTGCCTTTGAAGCTAGAGATATCTCGATCTTGGTAGTGAAGGGATTAAAGATCCAAACTAATAGTGCTTATACAAAGTATAGGAAGCATTAATTTACATCAGCAAGCTGTGAATGTTAACGAGTGAGGCATTGAATGTAATGGCCCAAATCATTAACTTAGAAAAGTCACTTTAGGCAATATGTCCATTTAATTCAAATTGAACGGTCATAGTGACCTGAGTTTCCTCCCCACTTTCTCACTCTTCAGGGGATCCCAGAGGACTGCGTCACATGCATTTAGACTCAGTACCCCATGATCTCAAAGCAAAAACCAGATTTTTCACAACATTACAAGTTTACTAAAGAAAAACTTTTCTCAATACCTAGTTGAAGCATCTTCAGTGCCCATTACACCCATTCAAGCCTCAAATCGCTTTGGCATGATGCAACAAACTTTACACACCTGGATATGTGTAGTTTCTGCCATTCATCTCTGCAGATTATCTCAAGCTCTGACAGGTTGGAAGGGGATTGTCATAGGGCATCCATTTTCATGTCTCCGTAGAGATGTTCAATTGGGTTCACATTTGGGCTCTGGTTGAGCAATGCGAGAACATTTGTAGGGTGGCCATATTGACCATGTTTAAAGGACACATAATTTATTGATGCTGTTGGGCAGTACATGAAGGATGTGATCCGGCAGTGTGCAGAATCTTTATGCTGAAGGTAAGAAATCAAAGAGGATTCCCAGGTGACCTGCCTTGAGGTCCATCCTGCAGCATATGAATTATACATGTTGCAATGCAGCACTTTAACCTGTGCTCCCCTCTGCATGAAACAGCAATATGTGTCCATTTAAACAGGGTCACCCTTGTCCTGCCACTCTTGCAAGGTCATTTGATGAGCAGCATCTGGCTGCTATGTTTCCCCCTTAATTCCTAATGATGCAATATGGTTTATCACATGTGACTTCTCCATTTTGGCCTAGTTTTTGTTAAATAAATAATGACAGCATCCTATGTCATGCATTTTTGTTGTTTTTTCGCTTTCTTTTTGGGGCATTTTTTACCTCCCCTCTTTGTGCTTGTGCTGATGACTTAGTGATAGTGGTCAGTGTCAAATGATTTTTTTCACCTGTGTGGCTACATACGAACTCACAGAGCTTGCTCACTTGGAGTTGCTTGTAGTTGTCTATTTAGAAGGAGTTTAAAAACCAGGAGTTCAAACAACCAGGTATCTATTGTTCTTTATATATTTGTTCTTTTTTTCATGTATCTTTTCACAGGACTGTATATAGGTTTGTGCATATAGATATATATTTATATACACTATTTTAACAAAAGTATTTGCTCACCTGCCTTGACTCGCATATGGATGGGTGAGCGAATACCTTTGGCAATATAGTGTATGTGTGTCATCTCTTCCTGCATTAACATTATTTTAATCCCTGCAGTCCTCTCTGCCTGTTTCTCACCTCTTCACCCATCGACATTGCAAGTTCCCATGGGAATAGAGCCCTCAATTCCTCCTGTATCTGTTGGCTATTGACTTGCATTTTGGTGTATTGTAGAATAATATTGTCTTTACCCATTGTACAGCGTTGAGGAATGTGTTGGCGCTTGACATATATTATTATTTGTTATAAAGGAACCTGTCGCGATGAGGCCCATGCAATGGAAATTACAGGGTTGTGTTTGGTTACAATACATAGTTTTGTACAGATACATTGATAAGTAGGTAGAGCTAGAAAGACATAATAATTGAGACTTATCAAAACAGAAGACATTACAATGTTCTACATTCTTTATAGCATAGTTTCCAAGAGACTGAAAAAACAAGACATAGAGAAACTTACATTTGTTAGAAATGAAATTCATTACACATTATACAGTTCATGGAGTTGGAAAATTAGGAATAATAAAGGAGATAATCAGTCTAGAGGATAAACTTTAGGAAAGTAGAGACACGAGTAATGCTGAAAATACTTTTATTTATTTATTCTTTTAGTGGTCAGTTGTACCTTATACACACAGGGCCATATTACAAAGCTGGTGCTAACTTAACTAGAGCTGTTGTAAACTTAACGACTCCATAGACTATGGGAACCATTACACCCGCGCTAGGGCAACCGGGGCTAACATTAACGCTCACGAATGTATCATATTACAGTCCAAATGCTAACGGGTTAAATAACCCATAAGCGATTGGAATTCTGGGCTTTTCAGCACAAGATTACTGTACTTTGCGCTCCCTATACTTAACATAGGGAGCGCAAAGTGTTAATTAGCGTTAGTATTATGGACTCCTATCCTATGGGCTGCATTGAGTGGATGCTCGCGGCAGTGCATAGCGCTGCCACGCGCATCCCAGGGCTTAGCGCCCGATAACGATGCAGACGCAGGTTTTTCTCCTTTGCGTTCCCGTTTTAGCGCGATGAACAGAATGATGCCCTATAATGGCTCTGGTAAGTTTACAACAGCACGGGTAACGTTAGCACCAGCTTTGTAACATAGCCCATTAGATTTACTGCAAACTCCATCAGGATTTCATGATTCTCTTTAAATCCTTCAAAAGGCTTGCCAAATAATGAGAATTTTTTTTAACATTAATATTCTATGCTTTCAGTTTATTTCCTGCCACTATCTTTGTAAGTTGATTTCAATTACACTGGCATCCTACGATAGATAAAAACAAAGAGATATAAAGTTGCTGAGAGAAAAAACCCACACCTTTTAAATGCCCCTAATAAAAGTTGTACTTGACGCAAGACAAACTATGCCTTCACATTTCAATTTTTATTATTATTATTTTATTCAAATTTTTTTGAGCACCACACTTGCTTTGGCTTTTCTGATGTGAGTTCACTGCTAAAACCACACTTGTGTTAGTTTTAGGCTAGGGTCACATGAACGCATTATTCGTAGCGACAGTCAAAAAGTGCGTCCGAACGCATTGACATATTTTTTCGCGGAATGCGCAAAAATGGTCAGACGGCGCGCATTTTCTTGCGTGATTTTTTTACAGATCGTCAATAAAACACTTTTTGCGTCTGGACGTTATGTAGGCTGGACATTAGCAGCGTCTGACATCTAATCACGCACACATGCCGCTATGCTGCCGCAGCGCGCTCTGTACGTCAGTACTAGCGGTTCTGCGTTCTCGAAAAAATGCATTAATTTTCCACTTGCGTTGTGCGGCCGGACTTTCGTGTGGCCGAACTTCGTATATTGGCCGTCATTGCCCGTCATTTGCTGCTACTGCGGCCGTGATTAAGTGTGCCTAAACGCACGTTAAAAATGCGTTAGTCTGACCTCAGCCTTATGGTTAAGGTTAGTAATCTGTATATTTTTTTTTAATATCTTGCATTTTATTACTTTGTATTTATGTAACAATTCAATGTACTTGAACCCAGGAATACTTGAAAACGAGAGAAATCTCAACGTATCCTTCCTGGTAAAAATACTTTATAACTAAACAAATATTTTTGATCTTAGGGTTACATTAATATCGGTGCTTGTTCTAGAGTTAAGATTACTTTTAATGTAATCAGAATCACTTTGTTAGGGTTTACACTATAATGAGCGTAGGATTAAGGCTAGGGTCAGACGAACGCATTTTTATGTTGTCTGTGAAAAAGTGCGTTCGAACGAATGGACGCATTTTTTCACAGAATACGCGATAGCGGTCATACTATGCGCATTTTCGTCCGTGATTTTGTACGGATCATCAATAAAACTCTTTTTGCGACTGGACGTTATGTTGGCCGGACATTAGCAGCGTCTGACGTCTCCTAATCACACACATACGCCGCTAGCGGACGCAGCGCACTCTGTACGTCAGTACCTGCGGTTTCACGTTCTCGAAAAAATGCGTTCATTTTCCACTTGCGTTGCGCAGCCGGACTTTTGTGCGACCGTACTTCGTATATTGGCCGTCATTGTCCGGCATCTGCTGCTAGTGCGGCCGTGATTAAGTGCGGCTGCACGCGCGTTCGCACTGCCTCAGTCTGACCCTAGCCTTACTCCAATTACACTTTGCTCTGCCTCATAACGGAGAACAGTGACAGATGTTTCCAACCTATGCTGGAACTAGAAAGAGAAGAGATGGATTTAGTAGGATTAGGTTTGGTAGAAAATAAATTAGCAGTGTCAGTTGCTGAAATGCTTATTTTACCAGATTGGATTTATTTGCGCTTACTTTAAACCCCCTAAAATGTGCAGTGAAATCTAGTTATAACCAACAGAAGGGAACACAATAAGAAAATGTATATTACAGAACTGTACATGAAAAGGCTGCAGCATTCCATGACAACCCACTAAGATGGTAATATGAACATAAAGCTTTGACATGTGAAATCTATGCAAATAATTGGTATTTGAAGATAACCTTTGATAACAGGTTTTTGCGGCAGATAATGGCAGGATTTTGAAAACATGTAATTACAAGGCAGATGTAGCAGGTAAAATGTTGCAGGGGAAATAGTCCAGTAAGAGACCTGAAATTAAAATTAAGCAAGAAATAACTTGTACATATGCTCACTTGTACATTTAAAAGTATCTCTAGTAGATTGGGGATTTTTCCATATCATCCTTTAGCAATAGAGCTGCAAACGTTGGTAACTTTTGCTAGAAGGAAGAGCACAATCAGTCTGTATCATTTGGCTAATTACATGTAGGGCTGACAGATCTTCATGACACTGTGGAATGCAATCAATGCATATTCGTTCTATAATGTCAATTTTCCGCACTATATCGAATATATCTCAAGGTATGGACTCAATAATCAATGATTATTGTTCCAGTTGAGCTTCCATGTTCAGATGTTTTCACACCAGGTACACATGACTTCCACATACTGCAGGGCAGCACGTTTGAACACTCTTCAACAGGCAAGTAGCTGGTACTGCTGTACAGAAAGCACAGAAACAGGAGTGATACATTTCAAACAAGTCTAATGTTTGGGAAAGGATTTGTGACAGAGCTGTCAGTCAAAGCCCAAATAGACGTAAGAAAATGTCTCAGATTGTCACAGGGCGTTTGGCGAATTCGAGCCCAGGATGCAGTGGATAAACAGGGGTTTATTTGTACATACACAGGAATCACTAGTGAGGGCGAGGCAGGAATAGAACTGACGTGGGATACTGCTGGGTAACAGACAGATTCAGCACAGAACACAGGAATAGTGCTAGACACAGGTACAGGAGAAATCTACATAAGGCACCAACCAGCTGGGACAGGAAAAGGTCTGACTGGGATCTTAGGGACACTGTAAACTGGAGACCAGAGTGGCAAAGTACTGGAGACATGGTAGGGGTAACTCTGGAGGCAAGGTTGTAGCTCACTGAGGGAAGCACGGTGGGCAGCAGGGTACACGGCGTAGTATCCAAGAGGGTAGTCCATATAGAGAAGTCCTGCAGAAAATCCTTCGGTCGTGGGCAGGTAGAAAATATCAAAGTCCGGTATGGAAAGTCAAATGGTCTAGTACACATTAACTGCAGTGAGATCAGGCTTCTAGCTGGTAGTCTGGAAACCTGAGCAGAACACAATGCAGAGCATGGGAGGATGGGTGTGACCTCCCTTTAAGGAGACCACATTACAGGTTATAGCTTACACCTATAGATACTAATGGAGTGATGCTGTAGAGGAAAAGTCCAGCAGGGAAATACTTGAATCCACCCAGGCAGCACCTTTCATGTGGGAGCGGCACCAGCGAGGGCTGTGACACAGCTGGAACAAACAAATTTAACCAGTAGTAACATATGGTTCATGTTCATGAAAGCTACATCTACTCCTGGTTAAACATTTTGTTCCATGTGAGTGCCGGCTTTAATACATTTTAATGCTTCTGGAAACTCAGTACCAAAGTCAGAAATTGAAACGTGAGTTTTTGCGCTGGTGGGGGGGCACATAAGGTTCCACACTCAAGACTGTGGGGGACACCAAGTTGCTGCTTCCAGCCCTGGAGACCATAAGAAAAGAGATCAGGGTTGACTCTTACAGGGTTATTCAGAGAGCGTGAAAGCAGGAGAATGACTGGAGAATGAAAAATTCTAGGTCAAAATAGCCGATTTGGAAAGTGAGATAAAAGGGAGAATTTTTCTGGTTGGGCTATTTTGACCTATAATTTTTCATTTTCCAGTCATTCTCCTGCTTTTCACGCACTCTGAATAACCCTGCCCTTCCTGCATCCAGTCCAGGAGTTTCTTGCAGCCTTCAGCCCACAATCCACCTGTCAGAGCACTTGACCAACTCCCTATTTGAGGACGTCTCTTCTGTGGTGCAGTGCTCTGTCATTGATTCTCCAGCTTGGTTGTAGTTACGTTTGTGTATCTTGTCAGTACTTGTTTGTGTATCATTCCTGCGTATGACCTTCTCGGTTCTGGTTTCTGCTCTCGTCCCAAATTGGCCATTATACGGTCTCTGTATACGGTCCCTGGCGGTTGTACAGGTGCATCTCAAATTAGAATGTCGTGGAAAAGTTAATTTATTTCATTAATTCAAGTCAAATTGTGAAACTTGTGTATTAAATAAATTCAATGCATACAGACTGAAGAAGTTTAAGTCTTTGGTTCTTTTAATAGTGATGATTTGGCTCACATTTAACGAAAACTCACCAATTTACCATCTCAAAAAATTTGCATATGTTGACATGCATATCAGCTAATCAACTCAAAACACCTGCAAAGGTTTCCAAGCCTTCAAAATGGTCTCTCAGTTTGGTTCACTAGACTACACAATCATGGGGAAGACTGATGATCTGATAGTTGTCCAAAAGACAAATCATTGACACCCTTCACAAGGAGGGTAAGCCACAAACATTCATTGCCAAATAATCTGGTTGTTCAGAGTGCTGTATCCAAGCATGTTAATAGGAAGTCGAGTGGAAGGAAAAAGTGTGGAAGAAAAAGATGCACAACCAACTGAGAGAACCAAGAACCTTGAGAGACTTGTCAAGCCAAAAAAAAAAAATAGATTCAAGAATTTGGGTTAACTTCAAAAGGAGTGGACGGAGGCTGAGGGCAAGGCATCAAGAGCCACCACACACACAGACGTGTCAAAGAATTTGGCTGCAGTTGTCATATTCCTCTTGTTAAGCCACTCCTGAACCACAGACAACGCCGGAGGCATCCTACCTGGGCTAAGGAGAAGAAGAACTGAACTGTTGCCCAGTGGTCCAAAGTCCTCTTTTCAGATGAGAGCCATATATTGTGGCCTAAGGGCCTTAATAGGGAGTTTGATTTACATCTCTGCTATTAGCATCTTTTGATTGGGTGCATTTTGGTGCACTCCTTTGGTATTAAAAACATAACAACATATATCCTTTTGTCCCCACAGAGCTTTCATTAAGTTACATTGATACCGCGCTTGTTCCTCATACGGTAGAGTAAGAATTTTATATATTGTTTAATTTATTTTTTATTTTCATTTCATTTTTTGTATTTTTATTAGAGGTGTTTATGTAAAAAACTTCGTTTGCATATAATTTTGTTGGACAATAGGACACACCCCCTTGTTACGAGGGGTTCATTACAATTGGATGAGAGTTGTTTAAATTGGAGATGTCATGTCCTTTCTAATTGTATGATTAAGGCCGTTTGAGGCCGAAACGTCACTGTTCCTTGGTGGTGAGATGTTACCCCTGTGAATAAACTTACAAGCTGCAGCTGCCTGGGTCCCGGATTTTTTCTCTTTGTGCTGTTTGTAAAGGGGGTTTCGGCGCTCCCATTCCTGGAGACCCGGCGCTCTGCTTGTGGGCTCCCAGCAGTGGTGGTTACGGCACCTTCGGATGACCTCATCGACTGCCGTTGCCGTGACCACGTGGTTTGAGCCCAGCAACCCGGAAGTGAGAGTCGAAGTATACTCGCGGGTAAGCTAAGAAATATCACTATGGGAGAAGAATCCTGAACCTCGGAAGGAGTTTTTTCTTACACAGCAGAGGACGCAGCGTGGATTATGGGCACTTCCATTATGGAGGAGTGTTTCCTTTGTTGCCCTGGAGAAGTTACGGTTAAAGCTCAATTGGAAAAGACCAAGGGGAGGTTGGTGAGTTGTAAGCTACATTGCATTACGCTTACGGAATATTTCAAAGTAAAAAGAATTCCACGTGGTTTACGAATTCATTTGAGACCTACCCTATTTGCAGAGGATACCACATATTGCCAGAAATTTGAACTTATATTAAATAAATGCTCGTTTGATTTAATACTGTTAACCATCGAACAACTTCAGAAAGAACTTAAAGTGTTAGAAGCGGAGATTATTGCATTGGAGGTTCAATTAAAGGAAATCATTTCGGGGGAATCTTTAGAGCATTACCAACTGGAATTGAATAAAAAAATGGATGATATGCGTTTAGAAATAGAGATAGGAAAAGGCTAAAATTTGCCAGAGATTTGGAGGATTATTCCAGAGGACGAGTGTATAAATGGACATATAGAGAACCCCCTTCTCTACCCAGGATAAAGGCAAAACAACAAAGAACACGACAGACCTTTCGGTCTAATAAGAGGGAAAAGGGAGATGTCTCTACGAATGTTTCAACAGACACAGAATTGGATACATCAGACGATCAAATGTTTTCACATACAGCCCCGAATACTTTTTTGACTGCAGGTCGTCCAGGAGTAGACGGAGGAGGAGGAAGCGACGCTGGCGGAGACGTGAGACAGAATCCAACACGGATGAAAAAGACGTATCATCCACGGATGTACAACCCGACACGCGGTCGTTGGTGATTAACATCTCCGTATACCGTTTATCAACGATTGAAGAACAGGTATTGGGAAGGGGACTTTCATTTTGTCCACAGGCAAAAGTCGATTCATTCTCGTTACGTGTAGACATAGAGAGGTTCCTCCGCAGCATTAAACTTAAGGTTTTCTTTCATGAGAAGGATGACATGCGAACAGTGGAGGGGATGGATACTCTCTTTAACGCAAAACAGTATGAATTATGGAATAAGGGTACGTCTACACTACCATCTACGCCCCCTATAGAGACATTTACACAGTTCATTTACCAGGACATTGATGTGGCCTTGGAGAGGTCTGTGGGGACACGCTCTTCTAATAATATGTCATATAGGGAACGTAGAGCATTGCAGGGCCTATATGAAAATAAGGCTATTATTTTGAAGTCAGCGGATAAAGGCGGTGCAATTGTAATTATTTCTTTTATATAATCAATTTTATTCATAGAGAGACAACTACAGGATAAGGATACTTATGTGGTCAGCGACTTTGAGACAGTCTTTAGAAGAGACAGAAATATTGAAGAACTGCTAAAGGAAGCTTTTGATGCTAATGTCATAGATGCAGATCTTCAGAAATACCTTAAAAAAGAGCATGCGATATTACCTGTTTTTTACGTGTTGCCTAAGGTACATAAAGAGCCTGGTGAATCCTCCAGAGAGACCGATAGTGGCAAGCACGGACTCCGCGCTGCAGCCCATTTCGGTCTTCCTGGATAGGATTCTCTAGCCTCTAGTTATTAAAACAAGATCATTTATATGGGATAGCAAGGATGTCTTGAATCGGTTGGCAGATTTATCGTTGGATGGACCAGTGATTTTGTTCACTTGGGATGTGACTAGCTTGTACACGTCTATCCCTAACGAGGAAGGACTGGGGGCTATACAGGAAATACTAAAAGAGAATGCATTTTCAGAGGACCAGATAGTCTTTTTGTTGAAACTTGTGAAATTCGTTTTATATAACGATCTCTTCCTCTTTGGGGATACGGTGTACAGACAATGCAGGGGGACCACAACGGGATCCAATATGGCACCAGCGTATGCGAATATTTATATGGATGCTTTTGAAAAACACCATGTGTATAATCATCATCTATTTGTTCAGTTTGTCTATGATTGGTGGCGTTACATAGACGACGTGTTTGGGATCTGGACAGGTAGTTTGGAGGATTTGGAGACTTTCTTTGAAGAGATTAATAGGACTAATGAGAGTATTAAGTTCACTATGAAATTTAGTCGCGAGTCGATTGATTTTTTAGATTTGACACTTAAAGTTGAGGGAATACATCTATCTAGTGACTTATTCACCAAACCCACAGATAGGAACAGCTTATTACATTATCAGAGTTTTCATCCGGGAATACATTAAGATCTTTACCACGTAGCCAATTAATGAGGGTTATTAGGAATGTATCAGATCCTGAGGTTCGTAGGGATAGACTACAGGGTATGGTGCATAAATTTAGGGAACGGGGTTACCCTAGATCTCTTCTTCGACAAGAACTACAGAGAGTAGAATCGTTGGATAGGCAGAGTATGATTTCAGAAAGGACACCCAAACATCGACAGAACACACGGATTCCGTTTATCAGTAAATTTAGTCAGATAAGTGGACAGGTGAATAATATTATTAGAAGGCATTGGGGCATTTTATGTAAAGCATATGGAGAGGTTCCATTTTTTCAGAGCCCCCCGGTTTTTGCATATAAGCGGAATAGGAACCTGAAGGACCATCTGATCAAAGCAGACATAGGCCCAATTAGGGAGAAACCACAAAGATTCCTCGGCCCCCAAAGAAAGGGCACTTTTCCGTGCCTTGGTTGCTCTTCATGCAATGCGGTCATAAAAGGGGATTTCTTAGTACATCCACATATGGGTGAAAAGATTGGGATACGGGAATATTACACATGTGATTCTTCTTATGTAGTTTATGTACTGAAATGCCCCTGTGGCTTATTGTATGTGGGTGAGACTACAATGAAAATGAAAGAACGCTTTACGAAACACAAGTCAACCATTAGGACGGGTCGTAGGGATTTACAGGTTTCTGAACATTTTCTCGCTTGCACACATAATATAGCACAATTAAGATTTCAGATCATTGATCATGTCCCGGTCCTGCGACGGGGAGGGGATAGGATTAGATTATTAAAACAAAAGGAAAAACGCTGGATACATAAATTGGATACATTGTGGCCTAAGGGCCTTAATAGGGAGTTTGATTTACATCTCTGCTATTAGCATCTTTTGATTGGGTGCATTTTGGTGCACTCCTTTGGTATTAAAAACATAACAACATATATCCTTTTGTCCCCACAGAGCTTTCATTAAGTTACATTGATACCGCGCTTGTTCCTCATACGGTAGAGTAAGAATTTTATATATTGTTTAATTTATTTTCATTTCATTTTTTGTATTTTTATTAGAGGTGTTTATGTAAAAAACTTCGTTTGCATATAATTTTGTTGGACAATAGGACACACCCCCTTGTTACGAGGGGTTCATTACAATTGGATGAGAGTTGTTTAAATTGGAGATGTCATGTCCTTTCTAATTGTATGATTAAGGCTGTTTGTGGCCGAAACGTCACTATTCCTTGGTGGTGAGATGTTACCTCTGTGAATAAACTTACAAGCTGCAGCTGCCTGGGTCCCGGATTTTTTCTCTTTGTGCTGTTTGTGAAGGGGGTTTCGGCGCTCCCATTCCTGGAGACCCGGCGCTCTGCTTGTGGGCTCCCAGCAGTGGTGGTTACGGCGCCTTCGGATGATCTGGTTCTTTTAATAGTGATGATTTGGCTCACATTTAACGAAAACTCACCAATTTACCATCTCAAAAAATTTGCATATGTTGACATGCATATCAGCTAATCAACTCAAAACACCTGCAAAGGTTTCCAAGCCTTCCAAATGGTCTCTCAGTTTGGTTCACTAGACTACACAATCATGGGGAAAGACTGATGATCTGATAGTTGTCCAGAAGACAAATCATTGACACCCTTCACAAGGAGGGTAAACCACAAACATTCATTGCCAAATAATCTGGCTGTTCAGAGTGCTGTATCCAAGCATGTTAATAGGAAGTCGAGTGGAAGGAAAAAGTGCGGAAGAAAAAGATGCACAACCAACTGAGAGAACCAAGAACCTTGAGAGACTTGTCAAGTCAAAAAAAAAAAAAATAGATTCAAGAATTTGGGTTAACTTCAAAAGGAGTGGACGGAGGCTGTGGGCAAGGCATCAAGAGCCACCACACACAGACGTGTCAAAGAATTTGGCTGCAGTTGTCATATTCCTCTTGTTAAGCCACTCCTGAACCACAGACAACGCCAGAGGCATCCTACCTGGGCTAAGGAGAAGAAGAACTGAACTGTTGCCCAGTGGTCCAAAGTCCTCTTTTCAGATGAGAGCAAGTTTTGTATTTCATTTGGAAACCAAGGTCCTAGAGTCTGGATAAACTTATAACACTCAACTTCAAGCAACTTGGGCTAAGTTTTCACAGTCTGTGATAATTTGGGGTGCAATGTCATCTGCTGGTGTTGGTCCACTGTGTCTTTCGAAAACCAAAGTCACTTCACCTCCTTCTGCTGACCAGCTTTTTTAAAGATGCTGATTTAATTTTCCAGCAGGATTTGGCACCTGCCCACACTACCAAAAGCACCAAAAGTTGGTTAAATGGCCATGGTGTTTGTGTGCTTGACTGGCCGGCAAACTCACCAGACCTGAACCCCATAGAGAATCTATGGGGTATGGTCATGAGGAAAATGAGAAACCAGAGACCAAAAAATGCAGATGAGCTCAAGGCCACTGTCAAAGAATCCTGTGCCTCCAATAGCACCTCAGCAGTCCCACAGAATAATCACCTCCATGCCACGCCGAATTGAGGCAGTAATTAAAGCAAAAGGAGCCCCAAGTATTGAGTACATTTACAGTAAATGAACATACTTTCCAGAAGGCCAACAATTCACTAACAATGTTTTTGTTATTGGTCTTATGAAGTATTCTAATTTGTTGAGATAGTGAATTGGTGGGTTTTTGTTAAAAGAACCAAAGACTTAAATTCAATGCTCACAGACTGAAGTACTTTATTTAATACACAAGTTTCACAATTTGAGTTGAATTCATGAAATAAATGAACTTTTCCCACAACATTCTAATTTATTGAGATGCACCTGTGTTTAGAATCAGGTTTTCGGTTATATGGATTCTGTTTACGGACCCGGGCTATTGTATTTGGATTCCGGTGTTGTTCTAAAAACACCCTGTGTAACGACCTTGGCTATTTCCATTACTCACATCTGTGCTTTAACTTTGTGTTACCGCATACGGATATCCCTGTACCTATCCTGGCTATTTTGATTTACTCTGTATTTGCATACCCCGAAAACCCCTCATGTTACTTTTTGCTTCTCTTCTCTTTTTCTAGTATAGATCCGGCCACTTCAAGGACTGGCCTGTCAGATTAGGGATTTCTTTTATTTTGGTTGTATAGGTGCAGAGAATCACTGCTCAGCCTAGTAGTGTCTTCAACTCCTGTTTGTCTGCATTCAGTCAGTGGTGTCTCCTGCCATTTGGGCTTTTGACCCTGGGTATGGGTCCCATCACGGCTCAAGCCATGACCCTGACACTAGTGTAACTTGGGTGTAATTACATAGGATAAACAGTATCCTCAGGGGTTGGATGAAAGGAGTAGGACAGTTCAGAATACAAATAGGAATATGGACGACAGCAACCAAGGAAAAACTAGATGGTGGGGGCGTGGCCAACAGCAGCAGTGACCAGACGTGTTTTGGCAGAGCTCCGCAATTATAACCCTAAATTTGGGGTTTTAGCGACTTATTCCTTAATTCTCAACACTCTGCCCTGCTTCTATTCTGTTGGTCATCGGGAGGAAGTGTTCCGGAGCCCGAATTCCCCCCCTCTGGACCCGCGAGACCGTTGGGCCGGTTTTGCTACTGGCGCCGTCTGCGGCCTGTGGTTTTCATCAAAGCCTGCCGTTGCTTACAACCTGAGCCCCCTGCTTCACGGCTCCCGGATGGCTAAGAGAGGCAAAGGCAGCAGGGTTGCTGCAGATCCCGGTACCCCAGACGTCTGGATCTCGTTGGATGGGGGAGGAGGCCGGCGATCTCCGACTATAGACCTGCCCGGCTCTGCATTTGATAATCCTGGGGGAGAGGGAACCGAGGACACGTTGTCGCCTATTCCACAAGAGCTAACACCCGAGATGACGGAGGATGATTTCCCAGCCACACGGAGGGACATACGTACCTTATTGGAGGATGCCAGGTCTTCTTGGCAGTCTGAGCTGCAGTCCCTTGATGTCAGCCTTACAGCTACCAAAGCTCAGGTGGGAGAGATCCAGGCACATACTCAGGAGATGGAGGGGGTGCAGGCCACAACCTCTTCTCTCCTGCTCGCACTTCAGAAGCAGATTAGTGGCTTGCAGTCGACGGTGATGACCCTGGAAATGCGACAACAGCGGAGAAACCTCAAGTTCTGGGGTATACCAGAGACTGTTCGAGACACCGACTTGCTTGCCTACACTCATCGACAGGATAGGGAGGATGGCAGAAACAAAGCGGTCCCTATGGGTTCGGTGCGGTCGGCCATCAGAATCCGAAAGGCAGCACTGGCACCTGTGAGAGCTCCCCGAAATGTTATTGTGGTGCTTCGCGAGGTGTCCCTATACGCCGCAATTTTGACCGCGGTGAGGAATACCCCCATGATTATTTTTGAAGATGCCTCCACTGCGATTTATAGGGATCTCCCCTTTTCTCTTTTGGCAGCTCCGAGGCTCTTCAAACCTTTCACCACCAAACTTTGCGCTCACGATATCAGATATAGATGGGGAGCGCAGGGTTCTTTGCTGATCACTTGCGGCGATGGACGCACACTCTCGGCGACCACGGTGGAGGAGGCAGACATCTATCTACAGGAGCTGGGCCTGGTTGCCCATACGCTGGGGTAGGGACAATGTGGAGTTAACGGATGCTCCCCCCTCTTCTTCAAGAGAGCCAGACTGAGCAACATGGTCTTTCCCATGGGACATTTTTAGTGTGCTCTTGGCCCGAACCCACGTTTTCCTTTTCTGTGACACCCCACCTCTTCTGCTAGCCCCCCCCCCCGTCAGTGTGTTCCCACTTTTATTTTTTTGGGGGCCTCTGTGCGAAAGACACCCAGCTGGGGACTTGCCTGTCTCACCAGAGACTCTCATTCTGCGATGTTTGTTGGCGACTTTGATCCTTTTTTCTTTTTCTTAATTTTATTTGTCCCCCTCCAAATTTAATTATTTTTCCCACTTTTCTTTGGTGCTCTGTCTGCTGCGATGGACTCCCTTCCTTACCTCTCCCCCTATTTTTTTTTTTTCGCAATCTCTGGATGGCCCTGAGGTGTGCCACCGCGGCTTTGACTGTCGTGATTGGCCCTCGGGCTCCGGGCCTCGTGACACTGTCCCTCCATAGCCTCCTCTGGGAGTGCGCCAGGAGCGTCATGGTGATGGTCTTTGCCACTCCTCATTCCCCTTTTTTTTATCCCCCCCGGGACACCATCTTCTCATTTGAGTTGCATATTAGCACCTCCCCTTTTTATCTCTTTTTTTTCTTATCCTTTGTTTGACAGTCTTGTTATATTGTGCCTTACAAGATGACCTTGTGTGGCCCTTATCTCAAGTTTGTTAACTGGATGACAATATTCTAAAATAAAATTTTTAAAAAAAATATTATTTAACGGAAGGTCTAGAGAAATTAAAAAGGCGCTGACCAATTTTTAACCTCCCTAGCGTTCCGATTCGGACATCTTTTATATGTCAGAATTAGAACAGTTTATCTAGTCCCCTAGCGGTAATAGAGTGTGGCTCGGGGTTAAATGCATTGCTGAAAGCGGTAACCCCGAGCCACACTCGGGCTGCCGCTGGGTACATTATCTGTCCCTGCGCTCCCTCGCTGCCCCCCACAGTCTCCTCTGGTGATCGTGACATCCTACTTCCTACTCGCGAGAAGGGAACCAGGAAGCAGAATCCCGCGATCACGGAGGTCAGCGAGGAAGCGCAGGGATAGGTATGTATACAGCCTGAGTGTGGCTTGGGGTTACCGCTTTCAGCACTGAACGTTAATTCCGAGCCACCCTCGTGAAAACTGCCAGGGAGGTTAAGAAAGTTCAGGTATTGAGTAGACATATACCAGAGTTGCCCCATTTGATTTTTACAAAGGCAAATTCCATTAAGAATGTTTGGCTCCAAGTGCTTTACCTGTGATTAAGGACAAAGGTAATAGTGGTGTTTTGCATCCTTTTAGGCTAGGGTCAGACGAACGTGATTTCTACGGACTGTGCGTCCGTGCAGTACGGACGGACGTTAGTACGGAAGACGCAGTAGTGGCCACACAGTCTGTTTTTTTCACTGACGTATATTTTGACGGATGTAGGCGGGAAAATAAATTAAAAAGCAAAACCATTTTGTCCGTGAAAAATGCTGGACGTATAAATCCAGTCTGTCTGCCCACGTTTCATCGCTCACACACAAAGCTATGCAGACGTGGCGGACTTTGTGCGGCCATTCTAGGGGTTGTATGTTCTTGCGTCCGTGGGCCGCAGTTCAGTGCAGACGTACTACGTGTGTCGAGCTTTCTTTCATGCTATCACGGACGTGAACACTACACTCGTCTGGCACCAGCCTAAGTGTGTAGCATGCACAGTATGTATTTTAAAGATGTAAATAAAAAGAACGGAAACGTTTATAAGCACAAAAACTGAAGTAATATAGAAGATTTATTAATTGTAACACCACAAATGTAGTTTGTTACTAGGGCTGCAACCAACAATTATTTTCATAAAATCGATTAATCGGATAAAAAAAAATTGTTTCCTTTAAAGGAACATTATGAAAATAAATCACTGCCCCCCCCCATGTTTTTCGTAAGCAATTTGCGTAGTGTACATAACGTTGGTACGTACATACACAAATTGCATACTTTCACATACAATGTACACAACACATATATGTTTGGTACTTCTATTACCATTTTGGTATACCAATTAAAACTTAATAAAAGTAGAACTCAGGCCTAACACACAAGAAGGGAGTAGTGGAAGACACATAAATCGGTGCATAATAATTTGTTACTAGCACACATATTTTGTTATACTTGATATATAGAGGAGGCCATACATCTTATCTACAAGATAGGGGGTCAAGGTATGAAGCTTTGAATAATCTACTCGTGCAAGGTCTCGAGTTTAGTGTCAAAAAATTCCTATGTTACTAGTAATACATAAGGGCAGTACGCCAAACTGGTATATGCATACACAAATAGAGCTTTAGGCCAGTGTGGTCCAGAAATACACATAAGTAGCTGCCCTATTCTGACCTCAGCGGTTCGTGCCGCTTACATTACCCAGCTATCTATGAAATTAGACAGACACACTGCTTCTGGATTAGGACAGCACCCATACAAAAAAACGACAATCAGTTAAGAGAAACCAGACAACGCTCGACGCATTTCACTGTAGACAGCTTTTTCTTGCGAGGAGGGAACCAGGAAGTAGGACGTCACGATCGTCCAGAGGCGACAGCAGGAGTCAGTGAGGGAGCGCAGGGACAGGTATATATATAACCCGAGTGTGGCGTTACCACGTTCAGCAATGAAATGAACCCCGAGCCACACTCCAATACCACCGGGGGCCAAATAAAATGTCAGCATCAGAACAATGTCAGAATCAGACCACCAGGGAGGTTAAACACTAGCCATTACGTTTTTTTTTGGCAATATTGGGATGATTACAATTTACCATCCATAGCAAACCTAGAGCATGTGATGCATTGCCTTGCTTGGACATTAAAAGCCAACCAAGATGTATATCGGTACGAGTTTGTTTTACTGTTGAATGCAGCATTTCCAAAACATGTCCTCGGGACCTGCTGACTGAAGCACAGCACAGCTGATATATTCTGCTCAGTGATTACAGTATTCACACTGCATTTCCTTCAAGTTAATCATTAAAGTCTGACCTGTTTGTGTGTCCTGTGGCCAGAATTGGGATTCACTGTTTTAACCTCCCTGGCGGTATTCCCGAGTGTGACTCGGGTTAAATTTCACTACCGCGATCGGTAACCCCGAGCCACACTCGGGCTGCATGCATACCACCGCATCCTGCGCTCCCTCCGCAGTGTGATTGCAGCAGCCGGCGACTTGCTTCCTGGTTCTGCTCCCCACGCGATGTTGGGGGGGGGGGGCGGGACCAGGTGGCAAATTTAAAAACTGTAGAAAAAAAATAATGTAAAATAAAAAGTAAAATGTGGTTTGTGCAGTCCCAGGTTTAAAGATAAAATCAATGAACCATACCAAGGATGTTCACTGAGGCACTATGCAGTGACTAATATTGCACCCTTGTTTTCAGAAAGATTTTCAGTGTTTTTGGGTTTGATTATAATTATTGAATATTTGCATTATTTTGGATAATTAATTATTTAGGGTTTCAAACTTTATCTGTGTGTTTACTCGACTCATGTTTTATATAGTAAGCCTGTAATAAGAATAACTCCCTGAAATCCGTGAAAACAAGTTTCCTTTCCAAACAAATAGAGACTCTTTTAGACACAAAATTTTGAAAAAAAATTCGATCGCCACGGAGGTTAAGGCTTCTTACTTTTTTTTTTGTGTTAAATGAATCATTACCGCTTCATAATTCACCCAACAACATTGCAGAATATTTGAATTTTATTTAACCTACATTACCATGGTAGCAATCAACATTCGCATAGCCATATATGTTAACACACGAGTGTTTGTTCTACAGATTTAGTAGACAGTTTCAGAAATTACATAAAACATTACAATTTAGTAAAGGATTTAGAAAGAAAAAAAAAAAAGCTGACACAATATACACGTATTTGACATTTCCAATGCAGAATGATTTCATTCAAGGCATTCATTGCAATGCTACGGAAAAGCCGAGCAGAAAATATGTACCCTATAATACAGACTTTATTGAAATGTGTGATATTTGGATACAGGAAATATAGCAACAATTTACCATATATAAAGAAACCTGCTCTGTAACAAATGAATGCACTTAATAGATTATGTACACGAGGTAAAACACCTTGAGAGTTTTGACCGTTCCGAAAATTAAAACAGTTGCAAGTAACTGACGAATCGATGGCTTATTCAATTTAAAGCAAATTACACAATCCATTGTTATTTCACAACATACTTGAGAATTGTGATGGCACAATAGAGAAAATTAGAGCCAGGAAAAAGGGAATTCATTTCAATTGAAATCTATATATAAAAGTTACCAGAGATTGTAGTCCTCACTATTCTTGCTACAATCGGGGTTCATTCCCGTTACCGGAATGTATTGTCAGATGTAGCAAGGAGGAAAAAAATATATATATATACACACGGTTTTTAAAAGTGGCCATGAGGTTTGACTTGCAGAGTTTATCTCTTCCTCCTGAAAAACATTAGATCTACAAAATATAAAAATTTTGCAAGGTAGCTCAAAATCCCACTGCAATATATTGAATTTTTTTGAAATTATAGAACTCTGAGGTCAGTGAATGCTGCTTAAAACAACAATCACTCTTTTTCCCTTTAATTTCCTAAATTCTGTACGAGTAAAGACACCAGTGGTCATTGTATTGTTATATTTGTTGAAATTGGCCTTATGGCTTGTACCTGACATGTATGTAAATAGAATTGAACTTCGTGCCCGAACGATGCCTTAGGACAGATCAAATCAGACAATATTTACTATTTTATGTAAATAAATAATGTGCTCTAAACATTCCTGTAATTGAAAACTCCTTTGTGTCTGACATTCTGTTTGGGTTTAGAACATTGATCTGCTACCCCATTGGTTCTTCGAGCCTTGGGGGGGGGCAGGGCAAATAATATAAAAAAAATTAAATGTATATAATTCTCAGATTATTTTTACATTACAAAATCGACGGCAGTCTGAAGCGCAACCTGTATTACACGGGGGGGGGGGGGGGTTATAAAGCCTTCGTCTTGAAGAGGCATGACCTGAAAGCCACAGCAAGAATCCTGAAATTGTGCAGACCATGATATTTTAATGTAAATGCTGGTTTGTTTTTGTCGGAATTATCCTTTTACGACAAGCTATAACATTGAAAATACATTTTTGAAACAAAATAAAAACACATTGATGACTTAAATAGGAAAAGAATACAGGTGTGATAGGATATTTATTGGTCCTTCCACTATGTACAGAATTCCAAGGAATATACATTCTTCAGCTCTTTAACAAAACCACACAATAATACTAAGAAAAGAATATCACACCATTGTGCAAGAATAAACCATAGCTTTGCCGTGTAATAAGAGCTTTCATTTATACTTCTAAAAACTATTTTTTGTCCTGAATACAGTTTTGTGAACTGGAATTTAATAGTTTGCAAATAAAGTCTAAACTGTGCAGCTTGAGCTATTGAATCAACACTTGGATACTGAGGATTTGAGGTTACATAAAAAGCAAAACGTGCTACATTTATCGAGGGACAAAAGTAAAAGGTGCCTCTGTTAAAACAAAGACGGGGTGGGGGACTTAAAGAAATACGCAAAACCAATTGACCTATTAAACATTGCATTAACCCCGCATTAAATAGACAAGAGAAGTTCCTATTCTCACTATATAAAAAAAGTTTATATTTTAAGGTTTTATTTTTTACGTGTGCTCTTTAGATGTCACGTGAGCTATAAAGCCTGAGGTTTGAGTCTCCTGCGTCACATCCATGGCATTGCTGGTTGTTCAGCAAATAGAATTCCTGTTTTGCATTTTTTTTGCTCCCTTTCTGGAACAATTTTGGTCATTTTGGAAAATGTGTCAAATCTGCACTTAACCAAACGCACATAGAAGTAGGTCTCATTTAAATATATACTAATAAGCAAAGCTGCTTGAACAGTTTAGAAAACTTGCTTATGAGGTCAATGTACCAGTCGTCAAAACAAGAAATTACCTACAATAGAGTTGACAGTCCTAATGAATGTAGGTCTAGAAGACAGTAGAAAAAACACAGCAGATGTCTGCATGGGCAATTCTAGATAGAGGGGGATATTCAGAAAGCAATGGTGTTCAGTGGGTGGGTTGACATTGTTTCAGTGACCAACACTGGTGCTTCACAAAAAAATAAAAAAACTTTCTCTGATGGCTCTTTTGGGAAGCGCCGGCGTTTGTGGCTGTTGCAACAACAGATATTTAGAAAAGGAGTTATTCATAAAAGGCGCCAGTGGTTGCAGATGTTGCAAACAAGCGAAAAAACGCCTTTATTCCACAATCACAACGATGCCTATTCACTAAACAGTGACAGGTGCAACTTGAATGACATTTCAGAGCTCTATTACAGCAGACTAAATTTATAGGTAAACGTTGGCAGAGACATTAACATTATTCTAAGTTTCCCGCTACAATACGTTCAGCTGATGCAGACAATCAAAACTATGAAAGGTCAGCTAAGTAGCACTCGTCGGTGCCAAGTGACTATGTATGCATTCATCCTTAGAGATATACATTGCTAGCATATCGGGATCATTTGTTCCAAGTATATAATGTAACATAGAACAAGAACAAGGGGTTCCTTGTTTTTGAACATTTTTTTTACTTAATAAAAAAAAAAAATTAAATCAAGGAGGATATAGTACTTCGATCAATCATTTTAATTTGCTATAGTGATCTACATCTCCCATGATGCATAGGTATTCATCAGATAGGGAGAGCCTCATGGGTGATGTCGTCCCAAACATCTGGACAGAGAAGGTTGCGGACACCTTTAGGATTTATAGCTAGTGGACATTTCATCAAGCGTCAACCTGATCAATTCTTAAAGCATTATGACCTGCATAGAATATACACACATGCACGCAGCAATTTGCATACAGCAAGGATTTATAAACATCGGCATGGTAGAAATACACAATAAATGGATTAAAAAAAAGTGCTTCTGGATTTTATAAACAAGCATCAAATTCTCAGAAAAGTCTTCAATAACCCAGAATCACCTTAACAGTAAGCGTGAAATTGATATTGTGCAAAGCGGATCCCTCTGACCGAGCATTTAAAAACAGATGAGCCAGATTAGAATACACAAAAACTGAATAAACTGCTTATATAAAAGAGAAATGATTGTGTGCTGTATTGTGACAATAACTGCTCCTATGGGATGCTCTCTAATGCACTGCATTGAAATCACCAAGTATCGGCTTGTTCATAGGTTTTTATGGGGCAGTAATGAAGCATGAACTTGTTGGTGCATGTTATCAAACTATCAAAAACAACCAAAACGCAGATAAGAACCACAAAAAAATTCTAACCAGTTAAAGGAATACTAAATGACCCCCCCCCCCCACGACGAAACAAGTTTGCATTGAAAAACGGGGGTATAAACAAATTTGGCATACGAGACTCAATTTTCATCATTTAAGATTAATGTTCTCCCAGGGGAAAGCGAATTCTGAGATCTCACTTTTGTATTACTTTACGGCTGTGTTACGACAGCCAGAAAGCAAGAAAAATGCAAGGAGAGCTCTGGGGTGACGCACTGCTGTACAGTGGGGAATTTTTTTTTATTAATTTCAGGGGCTTATGCTTACTGAAGATCCCTGTACAGTAGAAACGCAAGGTGTTACTGTAATTTACATATACAGGCATTACACCCATGTGCTATTCCCACCTGTATACTTCGAAAAAGCAAACCTTATTTGAAAGTGTGAGATAAAAGATACCATCTACATTTTAGAACCTTTTATCCAAGCAATATTTCTCTGGAAAGGATAAGTTTAAAGTGTCACGAGCAAATTATGCTAGTCTTTAAGCATCTTCAAAATAACAAACTGTAACTTTACCCTATATATTATTTCAAATAAATGACTTTTTAAATAAAAATAAAATAAAAAAATGGTACTAGATAGTGAACGTTATGGATGCTGGGAAATCCAGGAAAATTAATGGGTCCTGAGAACAAGCTTGAAGGCAATGGCATCATAAGGGACAATGTTGTAGGTCACATGTAATTTTATCCCAAACTGAATATATTAAAAAAAAAAGATACATAAAGCACCCTAAGAAGTTCTTTTAACCTTACATCACACTGTATCTCAAGCATTTATTAGGAGATCAAACCAAGACCTCCTTGCTTACCTGCATCACTGGGAAACCTCTATTCCCTTTGCTCATAGAAGTATTCGTACCAGCATGAGAGAGGTATTATTGATCTGCAGTCAATGCTCTAGCTGTCAGAATAGAAATCTCATCCATACCACAATTTCCATACGACTGCTGGTAAAGTGATGCATATGTTAAGCTTAATAAGCAGTGCCAAAGGGAAGTGGAGATTGTATGGATTGTCCATATAATTACCGGATTGTGAAAAAGTACAGCACTGCCTGGGGATTTACAGAAAATACATCTACATACAACTTTAGGATTGTAACCCTGAGATATCTACACCTTTTAGCCATCAGCAAAAAGGGATTGTTCTTAATCTTTTACAAAATCTATGGGGGCTTCCAGAAAGCTTGGTTTTAGAATTAAAAACCATGCCTGTGAGCTTCTCCCGATGTTTCGGCTCTCAGGAGCCTTTATCAAGGTAGGATACCTTGATAAAGGCTCCTGAGAGGGCCGAAACGTCGAGAGACGCTCACAGGCATGGTTTTTAATGATTGTTTATTGATACCTGAAGACCCTGAGTGCGCCACCAAGTCATCTGGGGTTTCTAACATTTGTCACAAAAAAGGTTGCCCAGGTGCAATAGTCCAACTGGTTACTTTGTTTTAGAATTTATATAGTTTGAGAAAAAAAAAAAACAATTGCAGTAATTTTTAAAGACACGGGGAGGTAATCTCTAGATACAAATCTGAGGAAAAGGGTGTTTGTGAGAGTCCTGAGCACGAACAACAGCACTAGTGACCTGCTCTACAGTAGGGCCCGCTCAGGTCTCGCAAGGCTTTAGCTAGTTTGTGCCATTACAGGGATGAATGCTCCATATGTAAATCAGTCTGCCCTCACCCAAAAAGGGTGGCCAGTACTGGCTGCCAAGGATGTTATCCCTGCACTAGAGGTGCAGCAACCCCCGACGATAGGAGGGTATAGCAGACACTCGTCTAGGCACGTCAAGCAAGGGGTCCACGTTTGGATAACCCTGTAGACTAATGGTGAGGAAAAGGGGGGTTTGTGAGGGTCCTGAGAACGAGCCCAGGACCCTCGCAAACCACCTTTTTTGCTCACTATAAGTATACAGGGTAATCCAGACGTGGACCCCTTGCTCGAGGTGCCTAGAAGGGTGTCAGCTGTACCCTCCTGACGAGACCTAACAAGGCCGAAACGATCGTCGGGGGTTGCTGCACCTCTCATGCAGGGATGACGTCCTTGGCCACCCTTTCTGAGCAAGAGCAGGCTGATTTGCATATGGAGCATTCGTCCCAGGAATGGCACAAACTAGCTAAAGCCTTGCGAGACCTGAGTGGGCCCCACCGTAGAGCAGGCCACTAGTGCTGTTGTTAGTTCTTAGGACCCTCGCAAACCCCCCTTTTTGCTTAGACACAAATCTGCATTATAGGTGTCTATTTCTATATACATGCCAAATATCTGCCGACATATATATATATATATATATTTTAGAGCAAAAGATATCCAGGTACTTGTAACAAGTCCAATGAGCCATACCTGGAAACTAGTAAATGGCAACTGTATTCTTCCTGTATAATAGTATGATTTTTATACATCAAATAGTGTAAAATTACAACATTAGTGGCAGCAGTGCTTCAGTACAAAATATGGATTATAATACAAACAAGGCAAAACAGTCCACTTTATAGCATTGAGGAGTGCTTTTTACCATGGATACTAGGTGTGGGTCTATGTGGTACAGCGATAAAGAGAATACTTTTAGGCTAGGGACAGATGAGCGCATTTTCTGCGGCCACCGTCAAAATGTACGTCGATGCGTGCGCACGCATTTTTTCACGGAATACGCTTAAGTGGTCAGACGATGCGCAATTCTGGACGTATTTCATGACGATGGGGTGAAAAGAAGTCTAGGAAATCCGGCTGTTTGAACGTTATGTTGGCCGCACACTAGCAGCGTCTGACATCTCCTAATCACACACACACGCTGCTATGCGGCCGCAGCGCACTCTGTACGTCAGTACCAGCGGTTTAACGTTCTCGAAAAAATGCGTTCATTTTCCACTTGCGTTGCGCGGCCGGACTTTTGTGCGACCGTACTTCGTATATTGGCTGTCATTGCCCGGCATCTGCTGCTAGTGCGGCCGTGATTATGTGCGCCAGAACGCGCGTTCGCACTGCCTCAGTCTGACCCTAGCCTTAGACACGTAGGTTGCATGCATGTATGCAAAAGAGGTTTCATAGGCGAACAAAAAGTTTGCATGGCACGTACAAAAGAGGAGACTTTGAAAAAATAAGTAATTCTGACAAGCGAGATATGTAAGGGTTTGCAGATAGAGGGAAAAACGACGGCCTATAAAAAGGGTAAATTTTGGCCACTTGGTACGTAAAAAATGTCATACCTCAAAGAAGGCAACAAATGTAAGAATTATTCCAAAGGGATAAGCTTACCTCATAGCAGCGCGGCCTGCAGTTTGGCCATTGCCATCTAATCTGGAATTGTAAAATTTGAAAACCGGAATTTTTAGGGCCTTTTGGATTTTAGTAATTCCAGATTAGGGACCCTCAGGAGCTGTACCTCAGAAGAGCGTCCTTCCTCAGAGTGTTGCAGTAGGGACTGGCACACGAAGGGAGCCGCTTTGTAGGCCCAGCGTGTGACATGCTGCACACACACTGTATACCACTCCCAGCCTGTATACACGCTGGTGGCAGTAGCAGGAAGGTGATCGCTGCGCTCCTGCCATGATCTCCATCCTGACATTGGATTGGGAAATCACAAGGGAAGCGCAACCTTTGCTTAAATACATTTACAGACAAACATATGATGCTGCTTGGAAATCCAATGAAAGAAAAAGAAAAAACCTACTGTAGAGATACTCAAATTTTAGAGATGCATTTTATGAACCACGGCTGGTGTACTAAAAGCACAAAGATTGGACCCAGATTATGGAAACACTCGGGGGATGTAGTCCGTGCCAGCCCACACCACTAAAATACATGTAGTTTAAGCAGAAATACTTTTACTGAGGATGTTTTTTGTTTTGTTTTTTTTTTAATAAAAGGATATAGAGAGTTTTCTCCCCGAAACAAAAAAAAATATTGCATAATAACACATGTGCGGATGTAAAAATAATATTGTATATGGCACTTACTGGTAATACTGTTGATTTTGAAGGCATGTAGTGTATAAAATTGATTTGCATAAGAGATACCCCCAAACTGGATGAGGTATTTATCCGGTTTAGTAAAAGTAGGATGTGTGCGAGTACACACTGGAAACCTCTACAAAGTGTTTAGCAAAGGTTTTGGATAATCATTTAGTGATTGAGAGAAAATAGACTCTTGTTTAAAATGAAAGAATTCAAACAGCTTATCTGAAATAGAAGGTCTAAGGTTCCAGCAGATTAAATAGGAGAAGGGGAGAAAAAAAACATTAAAACCACTTAAGACCGGTATATATTCTTTTGTACCATTTGATTCTGTTTTTGTTTCTGCTTTTCCAATAATAGAAACCATATTGAATACAAATCTAGAAAAAAGTCCTGGGAAGATGGCTATCAAAGCACACCACATGTATCAGATGAGTTTGCCATTCTTTACATGTACACAACAGCATAGATTTCATCCTATGACTTTTCGGAAAGGCAGCACAGTCCGTTCCCTCGACGAGGTAGAACAATTTTATCTACAGATCAGGCAAACCAGGTAAAGGAACGGCTGACACGTTTCAGTCTAAAGCGTTACATTTTGATGCCTTCTTGCTGGCTTAGCAAAGAGAGTGTTTTCTTGATGCGTAGAGCTGTCAGTCGAGCTGCGCCATTGGCATACCAACACTCCCGCATGATTTTGGCCATAACCCTTAAAGACTGTTGAGAAAAGATGCATTTTGTTAGAAGGTACTCTGTAAATAAAAGCTGTACTTGAAAGACGTTTGTAGGGGTATTTTAGAAAAATGACAGCCTGTTGTAAACAGACCATGAACTATAAACTTTAATGCCATATCAAAGCATGAATGTAAACTAGTCGATCAATGGAATATAAATCAAAGTGTGTACTAAGTATTTAATACCTTTGAACGGATTACATAATGCAGCATCAAGGGTCACTCAAATCAAAATGACCATGTTGAAAGAGGGCACGTCATTTTTGTTTACTAGAACAGTCCTTTAAAAGGATAGCCTTCAGCCACAATCCAATGCTCTATTTCAACATAGCATATTGGAATGGACATCGACAGCACACAAATTGTTTGTTTTAACCACCCCAAAAACGTTTTAATAAGCACACACTGTAACTTGACCGCTCGCTTGGCAAACATACAATCTGTGCAGCATCCTACTGATAGCACACAGCCGACGCAGTCCCCATACAATGACCAAATTACAAGTGAAAGAACAGGGTTTTGAAATAGAATTTGTGTGTGTAAACAACATGTCCCATCTTAAGCTAGGAAATATACAAGATACAGCCCATTATTTAAAAGTGGGAACTCCAAATATATATATATAAAAAAGTACCACTGTTAATTAGATCCTGCCATTTCTATAACAAAGCGTTTAATGTGGGTATTATGCAGAAATTTTGGAAGATAGATACTCTGGCCCAATGACCACTTCTAGTGATACTAGAAGGGCAAGACAGAAGGAGGTAGAAATGGGGTTAAACATCATCCCCCTAACACTTCCCCCCTCCACCTTGGTTTAACCCTTTATTTTCCTTTAAAAACTTACCTGAATCTAGAGCTGGCCTCCCTGAGCCCTGCTGGATATGACAGTCTTCAGCTCAGCATATCATGTGACCACATGGGGCTGGGCACACCAGCCAATCCAGTGGCTCCTGTCAAAAGTAGGCGCCCCCCTACTTGAAGCCACAGACAGACTTCATTCCCTTTGTGTTCCCCTATTTTAGAACCCATTCTCCAATCCCTTCCTTTATACAAGGTTTTATTGTGCAGAATGTTTGGTGCTCTGTAATTATGCAAGAATGCCATGTCTGTTTATCTGCTGCATGTTTGAGGATTTGAGAGTCTGCCTTGTCAGGCAAACACTGTACTAATCTGATTTATTGGGACAATGGATTATGTAAATTATTGTGTGTGATCCTGATTGCGAATTTGTGTGCTTCACCCCGTTATCTGTTGACTGAGAGGATTAATTTGCCTGCCGTTTCAAGACTGACAAACTCACTCCTCTACATGAACCGGACATACTCACGTAAGAGCCTGAGGAGGAGCCTGAGTGAAGCCTGCAGTTGTCTTGAAACTAGCCAATGAGAACTGTTGTGTGGGCGGGAAGTTTGAATGTCGTCACCATAAAAACCCTGTGTGTCCCCCAATAAAGCAGAGCAGTCTCCTGTTTGAACATAGAGCTTGCCTGGTGTCTCATTCAAAACTACATCACCTACCCTGGAAGACAATCAGCGTTTCTTCCATTCCATCCAGCCGCAAGGAGCAGCGTACCTAAAGAGCGGATCAGCTGCTTAGGGCATAGAATCTGGAGCGATTCTAAGGCCAGACCGATCTTGGCGAGCGAGTGTCTGGAGAACCCGGACAGAAGGGGTACGTCACAGCTCCCAAATGCAGGAAGGCATTATACCAGTGGATGGTACTGAGGGATCCCTGAGCTAATGTTCTGGGCAGGGGTAAGCCACTGCATTTGTATGGCCGAAATCAGCCCTCTGAAGGGAGAGGTAACAGAGGACAGCAGTAAAACCCAGTAGTAGAAGATTAAGTGGTCACATGATTTACATTGTACCATTAAGTAATTTGAAATGGTCATGCTGTAAATGAGCTCTGCCAATGATAGCTTATGCTCACCTCGTACCTGCACCCCCAATTCTCCTTCAGGGCTTCTCCTGAGAAACCCCCTATCTACAGAACTCTTTACATTCACCATGCCTCCAGTCATCTCTAAAAATGCATTACTTTACTGAAGCTTGACAGCTCTTTGGATAATCCCCTCTAATTACACCTTTCCTATTCGCTTACACAGTCCCCATTCATCCCATTACTTCACATACTCTACAGTCTATTGTCCTATATACACACCACTGCAGCCTATATAGGTGGTCACATTCAGCGGAGAACACTTACCTCACAGCTCTGCCACCGGTTTGGAATGTTTGGTCTCAGTTTCTGCTCACAGACCACTTTTCTCATCTCTTCCACAGATGGGTCAGATGGTACAAGATCATAATAAGGTAGTTGATAATCTTCATGGATTCCTAGGCATTTAATAAAAATGAAAAGGTTAAAAAAATATAAACAGGAAGAAGCAGTACCCATGCTCAAAAGCCCATATAAATATATAAAGAGATTTTTGGTCTACTTCAAATGGCCATTGAAGCAATAGGCCCACCACCGCGTCCAGGCAATCTCCAATATGGTATACAAATGTATATTAAAAAAAAGGATACATTTTGCAATGCTTAGTATTCTATACTATTGTAATTATTCTTGTCACACTATGACATGTGATAGGTTTTAAAACAGCTTTCCTTCAAATGGACACATGCCGATAATATGGTAAACGCTTGACAAAAAATTGAAAACCAAAAAATTATTTCAGCTGTGAATATCAAAGACTGAGCTCAATTACCCAGGACATACTTGAAAACAAGAGAAATCTCAATGTATCCTTCCTGGTAAAATCCTTTCTCAAAAATAATAAAATAAAATCTATCCTAGAAACCACTAAGTGAAGTCTCTGTCCCTATGAGATCGGCTGTTCCAGAAATCGCACTATTTCTCATATAAATTGCTGTATATAAAAGAAAAGAATTTACCTTCCAAAAAATAAAAAGGTCCATATATATTTGGACACGGCACAATTTTAGTTTCTTCAGGTATTTACCAAAATATATTCAAGCTATAGTTGTATAATGGAAGTGGGCTGAAAGTGCACACTCTCCAGTTTGAGGGTATATACAAATAGGAGGACGGGTTTAGGAATTATAGCTCTTAAGATTAGCCATCCCCTTTTACTAAGGACCAAAAGAAATTGGAAAATGGAATCAAAAGCAGTTGCATGGCCAGGTGTGGGCTACTCCATCAATTAAGATAAAATGTCTTGAGTTGATTCTACATGTGGTATTTGTATTTGGAATCCAATTCTGTGAACCTACATCATGCGTTCAAAGGAGCTGTCCATGCAAGTGAAACATGCCATTGTAAAACTTCAAAAACAAAACAAATCCAGCAGAGAGACCGCAGCAATATTAGGAGTGGCCAAATCAACAGTTTGGTACATTGAGGAAAGAAGAACATAATGGTGAGCTACGCAACATAAAAAGGCCTGGACATCCACGGAAGACAACAGTGGTAGATGATCGCAGAATCCGCTCTATGGTAACGAAAAACACATTCACAACATCCAGATAAGTGCAGTACACTCTGCAGGAGGTGGGCGTATCATTGTCAAAGTCTTCAAATCAAGAGAAGACTTCAGGAGAGCAAATACAGAGGGTTCATTGCAAAAAAACATCTAAAAAAAGCCAGACCAGTTCTGGAAAAGCATTCTCTGGACAGATGAAACTAAGATTAATCTGTACCAGAATGAACAGAAGAAAAAAAGTGTGGCTTGGAACAGCTCAGGATCTGAAGCACGCAACGTCATCTGTAAAACATGGTGAAGGCAGTGTGATGGCATGGGCATGGATGGCTTCCAGTGGCACTGGGGTCATTGGTGTTTATTGTTGCTGTGACAGAAGCAGCCAGATTAATTCAGCAGTGTTTAGAGATTCTGTCAGCCCAGATTCAGCAAAGTTAATGGACAATGATCCAAAACACTACAAAAGCAACCCAGGAGTTTTTGAAGGAATATAAGTGGAATATTCTCCAATGGCCAAGTCACTCACCCGATCTCAAGCCAATTGTGTATGCATTTAAATTGCTGCAGGAAAAACTAAAAGGCAGAAAGACCCACAAAGAACAACTGAAGACAGCTGCAGTTAAAGACTGGCAAAACATCAGAAAGGAGGAAACCATAAGGGTTATTCAGAGAGAGGTGAAAACCATGAGAATGACTGGAGAAGTGAAAATTCTAGGTCAAAATAGCCAAACCAGAAACATTCTCCCATTAATCTCACTTTCCAAATCGGCTATTTTGACCTAAAATTTTCACTTCTCCAGTCATTCTCCTGTTTTTCACCTTTCTCTGAATAACCCTGCAAGTCTTTGGCAATGTCCATGGGTTCCAGACTTCAGGAAAGTCATTGCCATTAAAGGATTCAACAAAATGTTAAACATTAACATTTTATTTATGATTATATTCATTTGTCCAATTACGTTTGAGCCCCTGAAAATGGGGAGCTGTGTATAAAAATGGTTGCAGTTCCTAAAATTTGTACTTGATATTTATGTTAAACCCCTTGAATTAAAGCTGAAAGTCTGCACTTCAAATTCATTTGGATTGTTTCATTAGAATTTTATTTTGGTGGCATAGAGCCAAATGTATGAAAATGGTGCCAAATTATATATGGACCTAACGTTATAGATCACCAACTGTATTCTAGGATTTAACCTGTAACTGCAACCCAAAAGGAGTATTTTCAAAGCCAGAGAGCTGGTTGAGTAGAAAGGTCTGGATCAGCTTACAACAAGACGTTGTACAACAGCCTTGGGTCAGGGAAATGTATCCAGGAGGCATCGGGTAACAGTCATTTAGAGTCGCCACAAAGATAACTATCAGGGCACGCACACACAAGAAAAAAGTGTTTCCAAACAGCCGCTGTGTGACCTCCATATATATTTATTTATGTGTAATACATACGCAGGCTGCAGCCAAACCATTAAACTATTCAATGGTTCAAGACAGATCTGTAATCTATGATTGCATAGTCGAGCAGAATCAAAAGCCTCAAAATAATAGCGACAACTCAAATAGAAAAACTTCTGGATGTTATGCTGCAAATACATCATTATTATTTTATTTATTTTTTAAAACAGAATTATGAAACCTTTTAGTACAACGGTTACAATTTAATTTTAAGCAGGCGTGGAATCCTAACAACCTCTCCAAGATAAAATATACATTTGTACCAAGTGTATAAGAAACATTCATAAATGCTTTTATAGTAAAAGAAATCCTGGATATGAAGCATATCGGTAGGACATGGTGTTGAGTTTTGCATTTAGTGGCCTAATAAGCCATAAGGCTGGACAAATATACCGTTAGTTTACAAAACGATGATTGACACTTTAGTAAAGAATCACACAGGGATGCTGGCTGAGCTTTCTTTGTAAGATGTTGTACACTGTGTTATTGGTTTTAAGGCAGATTTGCCATGACCTTTTGCATAATGCTTGGACAATTTTTGAAGCCGATAAGGCATCATGGGATATGTAGTTGCAAAGTCTGGGTTGGCCAAGGCATTGCTCGATAAAGTCTGTAAGCTTGAGTCAAAACATTGGTATTTTCTTCTAACGTGGGGGAGCAAATATTTGGCTCATTAACCCCTTACTTTACACATGTGTTATTGGATCCATATCAGTGTGGTGGAGATCTCCATTATTAGACTGGATGTCCACTAGACCCGTATTCGTGCGACAACGACATTACAAAGTCGTCTGTGTCCTCAGACCAATCCAGCAACACTATTGTGAATGTATCGTCGTCCATTGCGACAGACTTGCAACTTCCAGCGACTTTTGAAGTCTGCTGCAGACTAGAGATCAGACCAAAAATTTTGGCAATATCGCACAAGCAATTCAGACAGCCAGACGATCAGGGAAGGAGATGGATGCCGAGAAGTGGATTAGTGGAGTTAAAAATGCTATTATATAGGGCTTGAACTAACGATTATTCTCAAATCGATTAAAAATCGATTCATCGGAAAAAAAAAAAAAACGAAAAAAAAAATTGTTTACTAAATAGGAGTTTTATGTAAAAATAAATAACCACAACCCCTACCTTTTTGTCGTACGCACTTGGCTTAGTGTACGTAACTTTCGTATGTACATATACAAATTACGTATCTTGTGTATTTTTCATACAAAAAGGTATGCAAGTGCTTGGTCAGAGGGATGGTTTCATGCTGTATGCGCAGCTGAAGCCCAGGTTTGCTTTCTCAAATGAACACGGCTACAAGCACTTGCTCATAGATGATGTCAGCATGAAATTGGGGTTAATAAGCTAAAGGGGTCAGGGTGCGTAGAGTGTTCCTTTTTAAATAATTTTGTGACCAAACTGAGTGGGAGGAGGGATTGGAGGTGAAGTGACTTGACCTGAGTGTGAGAGGGAGTGGGTATGGACAAAAGACTGGATCTGAGTGTGGGAGTGAGTTTGGGGAAAGTGACTAGGTAAAAGGGAGGGAATGGCAGTTCCCAACCAAAGAGTGTGGGGTGGTGGCACAGGACTCCAGCTTCAAGTAAGGCTTAAACACTGGCATACAGCTCCTTCACCCAGTGGCAGTATCCGATTGTTTGTGTTATAGGACAAAATAAATATAGGATAGAATAAAAACAAACTGGTTGTGTCTGACATAACCCTAGAACTAAATCCTACCTAGCAAAGCATCGGCGTGTCTTCTCCAATCAACTCCGAAGCAGAGGTTATATACGTTTAACTCTAAACAGTGTGTACTGGACAATTAATCAATAATAGAAATAGTTGACAACTAATTTAATCATCGATTAGTTGTCGAGTGTTTCAGCAGTACTATTATATTTAAAAAAAATTGATATTTAAATGTATATTTTGTGTATGGGAGATGGGTGGGACTAGCCATATTTGGGTAGGGTACAGGGTGAATGAATTCAAAAGGGATTAAAATTCACACCGTACTAGCGCATCCAGCTCCTCCATATCCATTTTCACACAAAGGGCTGCAGTGTTTCCAAAGGCAGAATGCAATAGTCTCCGAAAAAAAGTAAACAAGAATAAACTTTTTCGGGTCCATAGTTGCTGATCGCTAGTCTGATGCAGTGGACTACCCTCGTCAGACCAAGTCGCGCAACCGATATCGTTCCTAGTCTAACAACCAAGTCGGTCGCACGACTACAGATCCAGTGGACATCCAGTCTTAAGGAAACTACCTTCTCCACAATCTGTGCAGCAAACACCAAATTGAGGTTCCATCGCCAGCATGGAGAGAGGTTGTCGCTGGTCTAGGAATAGTGCCAATGTGATTTGGTTCAAGTCTTAGAAAGTGAGGGTTCCAGCAATGGTGAGTATGACCTTGGCTGTGTACATATCCATTTTTTGTTACTTTTTACGCTAAAAAGGGGACAATGTCGCTCTTCCATTTTCTCATTTAAGTGCAATATATGTGCAAAGAAGGGCAGTGCCCCCCTGACTGGAGGCGCAATAACCTAGAGCCGATAACAGTGGCTCTGGAGCATGTGAGGGCTCCTTTTTCTTTGGACTCCGATCTGTACTCGTTTTTGAGATCTGCATGGTATTTATTATTTTGGAGATTGGAATAGGATCAACCAGCGCAACACCCCTTGCGAAAATATAAGGATTCTGTCTCTTTGGTTCACTGAGCACAGGGTGTGCTGTTAGTATCTGAATTAGCACTTTGATCATGGTTTACTGTATTAATGTTGTTCGTTTTTTTTTCTTGAACCACGATTACTCTGAAGTAATTTCCTAGTCATGTATATGTAATGACAAAGCGTGCCTGGTGCCTCAGTTCTCAACCGATTTATACCCATGACCTATCTCCAATATATTTGATGCAGTAGCCCTTGAAGACCATCTCATAACCAGAATTTGCCACAATCTAATTAGGCACAGCAAAAAACTTTGTCTCAAGTGTACCCTTTGCAGATATATACAGGTTAAGGTTTCATAAATATTCTAGGTTTAAAATTAAAACACAACGTTGTTGATATCTAGAAACAAAGCTTTGAAAACCGATCAAGAAGTGTTTACATAATTAACACTTACCACCAATGGAGCAGCGACGAGCGATTTCCCAGAAAACCAATCCCATTGCATAGATATCGGCGCGCTTAAAAGACTCAAAATGCTTCATATTAATAGAATCATCAAGAACCTCTGGTGCCATGTACCTTGAAGGAAGAGAAGCCGAAGATGTGGTTAACCAAGACTGTTCTTGAATGCATTTAAAGAAGCCCAATACTTTAATTGAATCGAGAAAAACATTTGAACTGCAAGGAATTCCCTGAATGCCTGCATTGATTACCCACAAAACATGGTCTGCTTTTCCTTGCTCAGGGCTGATTGTTAATCTTTTCCTCTCCCCTTCAGGCCGTGTAACAACAGTGCAGCCAGTTTGAGTTCAAGACCGAATAGGCCATTTCAAAACGTGAACCTTCCTTTTAGCCAATAGCCGATTGACTTGTTTAGATCATTCAACTTCTGCCAAGCTTGTACTACTGGAAAATGTCTTGCTACACAATTCTGTGGTCATTGATTGCAAGGAATGCAGGTATCCACGGAAGCAAAGTGGTCTATAATCATGAGGCTCCCTTCGACGTGCTTCAGTTGGAAGGCGTAATGATGCTGTGCATTGCCATTTCTCCTCTTAAATGCTGCGTTTTGTTTTGTAAATTAACATGGTTTCATATGATTGTAAGGATCACCTTGGGGAAATGCAGACTGAATCCTGCAATCACTGAGCATCAAATCATATCACCTGTGCGGTGCTTCGGATATCTGGAAAACATGACCTGTTGGTGGTACTTGAGGGATTGGGGCGGAAGACCAGGGGAGTTTTACTGGACGTCAGGATCATTCGTGCCAGCGGTACAAGAATAGTGGGTCACACAGAGAGGACCCCCCCCCCTTTTACAAAAGAAAGCCAAATCAAGATAAACATTGAGACCAGGGGTCTTCAAACTTTCTAAATAAAAAAACAACATCTGGTCTCACTTTGCGAGAGGGGTAACTCCATATTACCCATCCCCCCTGGACAACTCAATCCCCAGCCAGCAAACAGTGGAAAAATTAAACAATGGGCACTTCATACAGTGTTGAACCACTATGCTTCGCTACGCATGTGAACATTGCACAATGAAAAAAATTGTTTCCTTTCGGATCGATTCATAACTTTTTTTATATTTCATGCGTTTGTTATGCTACCATGATTTGTATTTTGGATCGATTTGTTATTTCGTTTTGATTTATTTTGGAATGGCGACACTGATGAATTCATTACTGTTAGGTATCAGCACCCGCTGAACACAGCCACACTGAAGGAACGGAAAAAAAAGACATGCTGTGTTCGGCAAAGTGCAAAAGCCTAGTTTTTAAAATAATTGGAAATCCAAAAATAAAATTATAAAAATTTCTGCACATGAAGTGGTCACCCTTGCATTCTTTCTCAGGCTTGCCCATTGTGGTTTATCGTCTTTTTTTATTATTAATTTGTTTATTTTTTAAAACACAGGATTCCCACTTCTATTGGCATCCAGTACATAATAGGCCAGATCTAGTACCTACAACTAGGAAGCGAAGCACAGCGCTTGAGCAATACAGCATAACGGCTTAAGTGCTGTGCTTAATTCTAACTCGTCTCATTAGGGAAGCAAGCTCTGCTTAGCTTAACGGACAATAACGTCTCCTATACGGAGGATCTTGCACGGAGGACGTTAATGTGGAATCTGCAGATGAAGAAGCTATTCCAACTAGTTCGCACTTAATCTACACCTGATGATATTCTGAAATCCGTAACGTCTTTCAAAGCCTGGTGTTACGGGACGGTGTTTATTAATTGGTGGCCAAGACAAGACAAGGTGCATAACTTTCTTCAGAAAATGATATGATCTTTAACAGAATACATTTACTCCAGATAATTAAAAATGGGCACTCTGGCCACCATGATCATTTAAGGTGTTAAATCATAGCTTGCTGTATATATTCTATATACTTTGCCATGGCAAAAAAATTAAAATAAAGTATAAATATGCTCTGTTACAGAAACTGCAGATCTTTCAATATGTTGTAACCCATGGATCCCAATAAGCATTATATACAACATTTGCCCCTTTCAACACACGTTGATGAAGGTTTCCTTCCTTGTCGTATAACTACCCAGTAAGAGGATGGAAATTTTCAGGAGCAGCACAAGGTCTCTTAACATCCACCAGCTCCGTGGTGTCGTCATGGTGGAGTGGAAAAGGACTCCAGTGGCAACCTGTGAAGCTCTGGTGAACTCCATGCCCAAGAAAGTTAAAGCAGTGCCGGAAAATAATGGTGGCCACACAAAATATTGACACTTTGGGCCCAATTTGGACATTTTCACTTAGGGGTATACTCACTTTTGTTGCCAGTGGTTTAGACATTAATGGCTGTGTGTGGAGTTATTTTGAGGGGACAGCAAATTTACACTGTTATACAAGCTGTACACGCACTACTGTACACTGAAGCAATTGTATCTCTTCACATGACTACATTGTAGCAATCAAATATTTACAAAAATGTGAGGCTTGTACTCACTTTTGTGAGATATATGTAGATTGTAGATATGGTAAACCGTGTTAGTCCAGATGCCAAAACCAGTATAGCAGTGCGTAGCGATACCTTTTTTTCTTGGACTAACGCTACATTTTAAAGACAAGCTATCGAGTGTGTTCCGGTCTTCCTCAGGTCTTGATGCTAAACTCTAGTGTGTGGTCAGGGTGTGCAGTGGGTAAATGGGGTGTCTGGCCAAACATTTCAATGTTAACATAAATTGGACAGGCTTTCAGCAAAATCCTAAATTGTTTATTGAAAAGCGGTTAAATGACTTTAAATAAAAAGTATTGGTACTCGGTATCTGTGAGTACCAGACTAGAAGTATCGGTACAAAAAAAAAGTATCATGCATCTCTAAAATGTACACAAGGCACATATCATAAAGGTGTACATCAAAACAGGTTGCGAAAGACAAGAATATATAGATCTGGGATATTGTGCAATAATCTGTACAGCCAACATCCCAATGGAAGTGTATATGTAGAAATTCAACCAGGAGACCAAACAATCAACAAATTTACCTCTTTATACAGTCATTTTTCATTGTATGTTGCAAAACATATTGCAGGCAATTATAGAAAAACTCCTATGTATACCTTTTTGTTCCCACTCTGTGATTTGGTGCAATGTCTATTGTATCTGTTGCAGAATCGTGTCTGACTGCAAGTCCGAGGTCCGCAATGCAGCAGGTTCCATTCTTCTTGACAAGAATGTTTTTGGATTTCAAATCTCTATGAGCAATGGCTGGCTTACCTATTAGAATTACACAGTAATAAAGTGGAGAATAAAAAAAAAAACTTTACGTCATTCTAAACAGATTTACATTTAGTTAGCAATCAGCCAAGGTTTACAGAAGGAAGAGCCACAAACTAAAAAACTACAAACCGACTCATTTACAGTCTAGAGCCCTGTTCACACTGTGCGATTTATCGCGCAGATTTTGCAGCGACGTCGCACCAAAATCCACGCGACGTCGCACTATGTAGCTTCTCCAATGCATTTCAATGGAGCTGTTCACATCTTGCCTTGCGACGTCGCATAAGCATGTCGCTGGTACATGACCCTTTTTTTGCGATTTGCTATCTGCGATTTGCCACAAAAAAAAAAAAAAAACACAAGACAGCCATGTCGCGAACATGAAAATCGTGCGGAAAGCCGCGCGACTTTCAAATCGCACAGTGTGAAAGGGCCTAAGGAATATGCTGCCAAGTTTATAAAACAAGACAAACGTATAATACTACCAAAGAGTGTCTTTAGTTGACTTAGGCTAGGGTCAAACGAAAGCATTTTTACACGCGAACGTAAAAAAGTGCGTCCGAACGCATTGATGTATTTTTTCACGGAATATACGAAAACGGTCATACGATGCGCATTTTCGTGCGTGATGTTTTTCGAATCCAAACCAGGAAACTTTTTGCGTCTGGACGTTATGTTGGCCGGACACGAGCAGGGTCTGACGTCTCCAAATCATACACACACACACCGCTAGCGGGCGCAGCGCACTCTGTACGTCCGTACTAGGGGTTCTGCGTTCTCGAAAAAATGCGTTCATTTCCCACTTGCGTTGCGCGGCCGAACTTTCGTGCGACCGTACTTCGTATATTGGCTGTCATTGCCCGTCATTTGCTGCTAGTGCGGCCGTGATTAACTGCGCCAGAACGCACGTTAAAAATGCGCTCGTCTGACCCCAGCCTTACAGTAGGAAGTAGAATGCCATTTGAGCATTGGGTAGCAGAAATAAAAAAAAAAGACACTAAATCGAGCATTGGAAACAATTCTATGACTCCCAGTCCTTGCACTGGAAGTTTACATCAGTGGCGTCGTAACGTGGGGGGGCGTGGCCCGCACCAGGTGACACCCTAAGGGCGGGTGTCTCACCCTCCGCCGCGTATTCGCTCTCTGCGAGCGTCCGAAGCATGCAGCTTCGGCGCTCGCCTGGAGGAAACACGTCACCAGCCAATCGCGGCTGGTCACGTGGCTCCCCCAGGCGAGCGCCCAAGCTGCGCGTCACCGGACGCTCAGAGGGAGCGAACACGCGACGCAGGAGGAGGTGAGCTGGGGGCAGTAGCCATGTTGGAGCTGGGGGCAGTAGCCATGTTGGAGCTGGGGCATAGCCATGAGAGCAGCTGGGGGCAGTATAGCCATGAGAGCAGCTGGGGGCAGTATAGCCATGAGAGCAGCTGGGGGCAGTATAGCCATGAGAGCAGCTGGGGGCAGTATAGCCATGAGAGCAGCTGGGGGCAGTATAGCCATGAGAGCAGCTGGGGGCAGTATAGCCATGAGAGCAGCTGGGGGCAGTATAGCCATGAGAGCAGCTGGGGGCAGTATAGCCATGAGAGCAGCTGGGGCAGTATAGCCATGAGAGCAGCTGGGGGCAGTATAGCCATGAGAGCAGCTGGGGGCAGTATAGCCATGAGAGCAGCTGGGGGCAGTATAGCCATGAGAGCAGCTGGGGGCAGTATAGCCATGAGAGCAGCTGGGGGCAGTATAGCCATGAGAGCAGCTGGGGGCAGTATAGCCATGAGAGCAGCTGGGGGCAGGATAGCCATGAGAGCAGCTGGGGGCAGGATAGCCATGAGAGCAGCTGGGGGCAGGATAGCCATGAGAGCAGCTGGGGGCAGTATAGCCATGAGAGCAGCTGGGGGCAGTATAGCCATGAGAGCAGCTGGGGGCAGTATAGCCATGAGAGCAGCTGGGGGCAGTATAGCCATGAGAGCAGCTGGGGGCAGTATAGCCATGAGAGCAGCTGGGGGCAGTATAGCCATGAGAGCAGCTGGGGCAGTATAGCCATGAGAGCAGCTGGGGGCAGTATAGCCATGAGAGCAGCTGGGGGCAGTATAGCCATGAGAGCAGCTGGGGCAGTATAGCCATGAGAGCAGCTGGGGCAGTATAGCCATGAGAGCAGCTGGGGCAGTATAGCCATGAGAGCAGCTGGGGCATAGCCATGAGCTGGGGGCAGCATCCATGAGCTGGGGGCAGCATCCATGAGCTGGGGGCAGCATCCATGAGCTGGGGGCAGCATCCATGAGCTGGGGGCAGCATCAATGAGCTGGGTCAGCATCCATGAGCTGCTGGGGTATTTCCTTGAGCTGCTGGGGTATATCCATGAGCTGCTGGGGTATATCCATGAGCTGCTGGGGTATATCCATGAGCTGCTGGGGTATATCCATGGGCTGCTGGGGTATATCCATGAGCTGCTGGGGCATGTGCTGGGGCATTATCCATGAGCTGGGGCATTATCCATGAGCTGGGGCATTATCCATGAGCTGGGGCAATATCAATGAGAGGAGCTGGGGGCATAGCCATGAGAGGAGCTGGGGGCATAGCCATGAGAGGAGCTGGGGCAAAATCCATGAGAGGAGCTGGGGCATTATCCATGAGAGGAGCTGGGGCAGTATATCCATGAGAGGAGCTGGGGCAGTATATCCATGAGAGCAGCTGGGGCAGTATATCCATGAGAGGAGCTGGGGAAAAATCCATGAGAGGAGGTGGGGAAAAATCCATGAGAGGAGGTGGGGAAAAATCCATGAGAGGAGGTGGGGCAATATCCATGTGTGCTGGGGGTAGTATCCATGTGTGCTGGGGGCAGTATCCATGTGTGCTGGGGGCAGTATCCATGTGTGCTGGGGGCAGTATCCATGTGTGCTGGGGGCAGTATCCATGTGTGCTGGGGCAGTATCCATGTGTGCTGGGGGCAGTATCCATGTGTGCTTGGGGCAGTATCCATGCGTGCTTGGGGCAGTATCCATCCGTGCTTGGGGCAGTATCCATGCGTGCTTGGGGCAGTATCCATGTGTGCTTGGGGCAGTATCCATGAGAGCTGGGACAATATCCATGTGTGAGCTGGTCTGGGGCAATATATCCATGTGTGAGCTGAGGCGCAATATATCCATATGTGAGCTGGGGCAATATATATCCATGGGTGAGCTGCTAGGGGCAATATAGAATTGTGAACTGGGGCAATATATCCATATGTGAGCTGGGGGCAATATATATCCATGGATGAGCTGCTGGGGGCAATATATCCAGAGCTGCTGGGGGCAATATATATCCATGTGTGCTTTCACTGCCTTCGAACAGGCATCGTACTTGCTGGCAGTTGGCAAAAAGTTGTGTGAGCATATGAGAGAGCTCCGCAGCAATAAACCTCACAGTAATGTGCGCTGTGTGTATGAGCATTCAGTGTTATTTGGGAGTACTGATTTAGGAGTAAGAGTAGTTAAAAAAAATCCGTAAACTCGGGGGTGACACCAACCCTAGTGACGCCACTGGTTTACATATAGGTTTTATCTGTATGAATGTTCTGCTCATTTAGGAAGTAACATACAGAACGCTTATACACTATTGTGGAATGTTATGAGGGAAACACTGTGGGAACCAATGTAGAGAGACTGTACAAGAAGATTGGTATTGCCTCTCATATATAACAAGCAAATCAAGAACACCCACCCCTTTTTTTGTTTTAACCCCTTCACTGCGGATGACGTGTGGGGGACATCCTCATGTGTGCCCGCTGTATGCAGAGGAGGTCCCCCACATGTCATCACTTTGAACCTCCCTCCCACCCAATACTCACCTCGCTGTCCGGGGTCCCACGCAGATCTGACTTCCTTGAAGTCAGACCTGTGGATTTATACCCCTCCCATCACGATGAAGGGGAGGGTGGGTTGGGTCCCCTTTGGACCCCTCTATGTCGCCGAAGGAAAGTGACTTTTCCACCAATGCCTCTCTTTAACCCCAATCGGTGCCGGATTGTGGCCTATTTCGGTGGGGGCTGCCATCTTAGATGTCAGCTCCGCCTCTGGGTCTCATCAACTGACAACATCGCACATGGCACGATGACGTCAGTTACTGAGGTAATCCCTAGCTGCCCGTGGAGATCCTATGGATCCCCGTATCTCCCAAATCGGTGGCAGCTAGAGGGTCTTGTTTGTCATGCCAGAGCATGGCCTTTCCAATGCTAACAAACATGACCAGGTTAAGTTTAGCCAAAAGTAAATAAATAATATTTTAATGCAGCACTATTGTTCACTTTTAGATTATAACGTGAACAAGTGCTGCATTAATGAAACATCGAAAATGTTGGCAGATAAGAACCTGTCGGCCCATCTAGTCTGCCCAATTACATGGATACTATACCTGGATTTATCTTTTATTTAGGATAGCCTTATGCCTATCCCATGCCTGCTTAAATTCAATCACTGTTTTGGCCTCTACTACTTCTACTGGAAGGCTGTTCCATGTATCCACCACCCTCTCCGTGAAATAATGCTTCCTGATGTTGCTTTTAAACCTTTGCCCCTCTAATCTAAGACTATGTCCTCTTGTTTTGCTATTTTGTTTCCTTTTAAATATACTCCCTTCCTCTACCTTATGGATTCCCTTTACGTATTTAAATGTTTCTATCATATCTCCTCTGTCTCGTCTTTTTTCCAAGCTGTACATGTTAACATCATTAAGCCTTTCCTGGTAACTTTTCTCCTTCAAACCGTACACCATTTTAGTAGCCCTTCTCTAAGGTGTCCATATCCTTCTGGAGATACGGTCTCCAGTACTGCAAGTGAGGTCTCACCAGTGCTCTGTACAGTGGCATGAGCACTTCCGTTTTCCTACTGCTAATACCTCTCCCTGAAAAATTTCATTTTCCCAACTTGTGGTACGTGTACCCCCAGGGGTTCATACAAGAACCCCTGGAGGGGGGGGGGGGGGAATGCATAGCAAAGTGTAATGGCGGATCCCTCCACCGGCGTCTTTTTTTGCAAAACCGGGCAGACTCGTCCTGCAATCCAATCCCGCTCGGTTTTGGATTGTAGGCGGTCCAACACCAGATCAAGGGGCCCGGAGACGGTCGCAGACTTAGTCAGGCCTCGGCTCGGAAGTGGAACCTGCGGATCCACTGCCGAGTGTTGCAGGACTGAGGTCTCCAGGAGCTTCTCGCAGTGGGTGTGTCGCTCACCACACGGCTCTCGATCTCGGCCACACCTCCCTATGATGACACGAGTGTGGCCGAGACATCACGCCCCTGCAGTGTCCGGGAACTTCAATCACCCACAGCGTCAGGCCTAAAAACTGTAAATATTTGATAAAAATAAATAGCTGTGTTCTCACGGTTTACAGTGTTTTATTGCTGTAGATTTGGTGTATGCTCATTCACTGCCTTTTCACTGTGTTTTATTGCTGTGGATCCTGCGTACGCTTATATTTATTGCCTTTCCCTTGAGAGTTAAACTGCTGTGGTGTTCTATGATATGCTGATACATACTATACAATCATTACTATGGGCTTTATTGCTGTGGAGCCCTGTGATACGCTCATAAACACTGCACGTTACTGTGAGTTTTCTTTCCTCAACATTTCATTTATACTAAGGGAGTTAAGTACACTTATATTTTAATGAAAATACGTAACAAATGGGACTATTAAGTGTAAGGAGATGGGAATAGATAATGAGAAGCTGCGGTGCTGGGTAGGAGATGAGGGGGTGTTGGAAGGAGATGTGGAGAACCTATGGAAGAGACAAGAAGAAGCTGAGGAGGCGATAAGAAAAAGCTAGGAGACCGGGAGATGTTGGGGAGGAAATTGGGAGGTGCAGGGGAGAAGATAAGGACACAAGGAGAAACTAGGGGGAGCGGAGAAAAGGAAAAGCTGGGTAGAAGGTGCAAGAATTAGGCAGAGAAAAAAAACAAAAAAGATGGTTGTGGGACAGATGGAGGCAAGAGAAACAAAAAAGTAAAATTAATTAGAAAAATATTCTTTTAATACGAGGGGTACAATTTTTGGAGATGGGCCACCTGGGGGTACTCCGATGACAAAAGGTTAGGAACCACTGCTTTATACGATTGACAATTTAAAATGGAAATTATTTTTTTTTTACATTTTTTGTTATAGCATTATGGCAGGCCATGACGTATACGTACAGTATAATAATGATATTATGAATCGGCTGAGGTGGCCCAAAAAAAATTATATAATTTGTCTGGGTAGTATAATAAAACGTGACTTCAAATTGCGTTTAACCATGAAGAACACAAAACGGTCAAAATGAGCACAGCACACAGGTGAAATGGCTCGGCAGTGAAAGGGTTAAACCACGTTGCTCCACAGTTTCAGTTTGTAGTATGCACCATTATTCCCTCATTAACGTGAGCTGGCACTAAAATTCTGGTAGCAACCTACCTTGTGTCCCTACAATTTCCATGTGTAGGTGTGCAAGGCCACTTGCAGTTGATAATGAGAGTTTCAGCATCCCTTCCACAGTCACTGTATATCTGTTTAGGTAGTCAAACAGTGATCCATGCTCATGGTAGTCCGACACTAACCACAGCTGGGTCCATGTGCCATTATCTGAAAAATAAAGCACACAATCAGTTTAAACTCAAGTTGTAAAATATACAACCATTTAAAAGGTGCTGCTGACGCACGTACTAGTTGCAGGCTCCGAACCAGGTGAGTGGGGAGAGTTGCTCCCCCCACTATTAACTGTAATCGTATTCAATGCATATAGTCCTATGAAATTTCTTCTCATTTCTCACCTAACTTTGAGGTCTCTGGAAGCTCCAGTGTATGGGCTGTGCCACCCCACAAGTTGGCAAACCGCCTGTAGAACCAGGCGGAAGCTCTGGCGGGAGATGCTCTACGCCTATAGAGCCAGTCAGAGCAGGCTCTGGACAACATTGGAAACTGGAATCTTTACCACCCAAGTATAATATTATTTTACCACTTTTCCACGGTGTATTAAGGGTTACACATGTCAGCATTTTACATGGTATGTTCCACCTGCACTTAAGATATAAAAAAGGAAACCTTTCCAAGTGCAGGTGAAGCATAAAATACTCGTTAAATACTCTTTTCTGTATCTTTTCTGTCTCTGCAATTGCAATACCCCTAAAAAAAGATTACACGTTTTCAGAATTTTACACGGTATACTGTGATGCAAGTCACTTTGGACTGGGGGTGCATGTGCCTGGGAGGTACATTTGTAGCAGGGATGCACCGATACCACTTTTTTAAGGCCGAGTACGAGTACCGATACTTTTTAAAAGTACTCACCGATACCGAGTACCGATACTTTTATTTAATGTCATGTGACGCTTTCCAATAAGAACAGACCTCTTATAAAAATTTATATGAGATTGCCCCCCAGGTCTCATGGATTTGCCCCCCAGGTCTCATGGATTTGCCCCCCAGGTCTCATGGATTTGCCCCCCACTCGAACGCTGGGGAAGCTGGCCGCATGCATGAAAAGCACGCGGCCAGCGTTCCCCTCCGGCGCGCGCGATACTCACACATCCTGAAGGTCCAGTCGCTGAGCAGTGATGCGATCACGTGGCCGCTGGGCGCATCTGTGACGCTCCCTCCAGCCGAGAGGCAGCGTCACAGGAGCGCCCAGTGGCCGCGGGAACGTATCCCTGCCAAGCGACCGGACCTTCAGGATGGGTGAGTATGTGGCGCGCCGGAAGGGAACACTGGCCGCGTGCTTTTCATGCACACGGCCAGCTTCCCCAACCCAGCGGATACCGGCAAGCCGGCCCAGCGCCGGCTTCCGGTATCGGCGGGATGTATCGGGCCGTTTGCACGAGTAACAAGTACTCGTGCAAACAGCAATATCGGCCCCGATACCGATACTAGTATCGGTACATCCGTAATTTGTAGGGTGCAGGCCTGATGTTCTATATCATTTTATTGGCCTCCCCTGTCTGCAGAGTGTTATGTAATCTGAGTTATGCAAGAATAACGTTATGGTCGGTCTTTCGTATGGTCCATGTGCATCGGTTTATCTGTTTATAGGATTAAGCAAAAAGATTACAACATAGCGCTCAAAAGACCAAGGTCCATGAGAAAGTAAGAGAGACACACTGTATGTCCACAGACAGTTCTTATCTTCAAGCGAGAATCTTCTCTGTTGTGTAGATGAAAAGACACGCACTGCAGGAAAAAGCAGAAAGAAAGGGCCACAATTGCGCAGTACATCAACACCCAATGGAATGAAATTTCGTTTTTATTTGACTCACATTCTGGGGAGCCCACAACCGGCTCCCGGGAATATAGCGGGTAGGGACTTGTATCGGGTGCCCATGAACCCCTCAATCCGCTCCTTCGGTGTCACAAAAAGTGGTACTGCAGAAAATAGACAAGGCAAAAAGGGAGCACCTCTTGGTGCGGTAAATCACAAATCACCTTAATGATTAAGAAAAGCCAAATTTGCACTTACAAACAATTGGCTTTTCTTAATCATTAAGGTGATTTGTGATTAACCGCACCAAGAGGTGCTCCCTTTTTGCCTTGTCTATTTTCTGCAGTACCACTTTTTGTGACACCGAAGGAGCGGATTGAGGGGTTCATGGGCACCCGATACAAGTCCCTACCCGCTATATTCCCGGGAGCCGGTTGTGGGCTCCCCAGAATGTGAGTCAAATACAAACGAAATTTCATTCCATTGGGTGTTGATGTACTGCGCAATTGTGGCCCTTTCTTTCTGCTTTTTCCTGCAGTGCGTGTCTTTTCATCTACACAACAGAGAAGATTCTCGCTTGAAGATAAGAACTGTCTGTGGACATAGAGACACACTGTCTTACTTTCTCATGGACCTTGGTCTTTTGAGCGCTATGTTGTAATCTTTTTGCTCAATTTTCTAGGTGTTTAGAGAAACCTCCGTACACAATATATAGCGAGTGGGTGAGACACTCGTTTCCAGTGGGCGCTTCACCCCTTTTTCTGTTTTCTGTTTATAGGATTAGCCTTCCAGCATACCCGCTCTCCGAAATGTGTCAATATCTGTTTATGTTTGAGTTGTCTTTGACAATCTGCCTTGTCAGGCAAACACTGCCCCATTATCTGAATCCGGTTACAATGGTTTATATAATTACCGCGCGGCCACTGTCAACTTATGTAAGTTCTACTGTTATCCAATGTATTCTCCGGTCATACACCTCTGCCCTCCACTTGGCCAAACAATCCTTCTTCTCATCTCTTATATCTACGCTGTCCTCCAACCCTAAACGGCTCTGGTCCACCTTCAACACCCTCCTCTACCCACCTGCACCTCCCCCCTCAGCTGCCTTCAGCGCTCAAGAGCTGGCAGACTACTTCCTCAGTAAAACTTTAACTATCAGAAGCAACATCCCAACACAAGATAGTTATCTGCCACCTCCACTCCCACAGGTCCCATCTGCCACCCTCTGCCGCTTCCTCCCAACCACTGAGGAGGAAGTCAATTCCTTATTGTCCTCCTCACATCTCACCACGTGCCCGCTCGACCCCATTCCCTCACATCTAATTCCTCCCCTCTCCTCCTCCCTCACCCCTGCTCTCACACACATCTTCAACCTATCTCTCTCCACTGGCTCCTTTCCATCCGCCTTCAAACACGCGCTAGTTACCCCTTTACTAAAGAAACCATCCCTAGATCCCAACTCTCCATCCAACTACCGTCCTGTATCCCTGCTTCCCTTTACCTCTAAGCTCTTAGAAAAACTAGTCTTCAACCGCCTCTCCCTCTTCTGTCCTCCAATTCCCTACTTGACCCCCTGCAATCTGGCTTCCGTCCCCTACACTCAACTGAAACTGCCCTCACCAAAGTCACCAACGACCTCCTAACTGCTAAAAAACACGGCCACTATTCTATTCTCATCCTGCTTGACCTCTCGGCTGCTTTTGACACTGTTGACCACCCCCTCCTTCTACAGACCCTCAACTCTCTGGGTCTCGGTGACACTGCAGTTGCTTGGATTGACTCCTATTTATCCAACAGGTCCTTCTGTGTGTCCTTTGCTGGTAACTCCTCCTCCTCATTGCCTCTATCTGTTGGTGTACCTCAAGGCTCTGTCCTTGGTCCTCTGCTCTTTTCCATCTACACCTCCTCCCTGGGCAAAATCATCAACAGCTTTGGCTTTAATTACCACCTCTACGCTGATGACACTCAGATCTACCTCTCTACCCCTGATCTCTCTCCCCCTGTCCTTTCCAAAGTCAGTGACTGTTTATCTGGCATCTCCTCCTGGATGGCCTCCCACCACCTAAAGATCAACATGTCAAAGACTGAGCTCCTACTTATTCCTCCTCTAATGCCGCCCCACCTCCTGACTTCTCGATCACGGTGGAGGGTATCACCATCTCCCCATCAAACCAAGTTCGCTGTCTTGGAGTTACACTTGACTCTGCTCTTTCCTTCATCCCCCACATCAAGTCTCTTTCCTCCTCCTGCCGATACCAACTGCGTAATATTTACAGAATTCGGCCATTTCTTACCGCTGTCGCCACAAAACAACTCATACACGCCCTGGTAATCTCCCGACTCGACTATTGCAATAATCTCTTATCTGGCCTCCCTCTGTCCCACCTCTCCCCTACAATCCATCCTGAACGCCTCCGCCAGGCTAATTCACCTCACCCGCCGCTCTGTCTCTGCCGCTCCCCTCTGCGAGTCCCTTCACTGGCTCCCCATCCACTGCAGAATTAAGTTCAAAATCCTTATCCTTACCTACAAAAGCCTCACTAACTCAGCTCCCCACTACCTGTCCTCACTAATCACCAAATACACCCCAGCCCGCTCCCTAAGGTCAAACAGTGACCTGCGCCTAGCTTCTCCCCGCATCACCTCTTCCCATGATAGACTGCAGGATTTCTCACGCGCAGCCCCCACTCTCTGGAACGCTCTCCTCGTGCTGTCAGACTTTCCCCTAACTTCTCTTCCTTCAAACGCTCCCTGAAAACATTCCTATTTAGGGAGGCCTACCACCCAACTCACTGACGCAACCATCAATCACTCTCACCTTACAGTCCTCTCCTCCTGTTTCCAACCCCAACCCTCCCAGATTGTGAGTTCCTACGGGAATAGGGCCCTCATCTCCTCCTGTACTGTTTGTCAAATGTTGTTCAATGTATTGTAACCCTGTCTATACTGTGCTTATTGTACAGCGCTGCGGAATATGCTGGCGCTTTATAAATAAAGAATAATAATAATAATAATATTCAGGCATTCTGATGTGCAGCCTGTAATTACAGTGTTGTTTCATGTCTGGAGAGATGTGGGTTCACTAGAGGGCAGGGGGGGGGGCACCAGGGTGTAGTTCTCCATTTGTCTCTAGCCCCACCTGGAACAGATAGATCTATTCCATACAGGTGTTCAGTCGGTCCCATTTTGACCCTGAAAACCTCCAGATATACAGCCTTGTCTTATTTCTGTGAGATGCTAGCAGGCTCTCTATGTATCCTAGTCCTTAAGTTTCCTCTGAGGACTGGAGAGAGGCACGAGAGTCTGCCTGGGGAAAACACGTGGGGTCCTGCAGAGAAGCGGCATTGACAGATGCAACCCTGTCGGGGTACTGAGATCTGTCACATTGGTGGCAGCGGTTGGATTTGCTTTCTCCATTAAGCAGTCCAAAACACCACCGCGACACATTGTCGAGAGACCGTGGTAGAGTGGAGCTATTCCCTGCTGTCACTAGGGTTGCACCGATACCGATACTAGTATCGATATCGGTGCCGATACGGGGTACTGCAGGAGTACTTGGTACTCGTGCAGTACCCCCGATATTTTTTTCCGATACCGGAAGCCGGCATTGAGCCGGCTTGCCGTATCCTAGGGGCTGCGGCGGCCGTCCGAATGCTCTATCGGCATTCGGACAGGCCCTGCAGCTGCTCTCCGCATTGTTTAATACTTACCTTCCTTCAGCGACGCCGGGAAAGTCTTCGCGCGCGCGCGCTCTCCTTGGAAGGACCCCAGCCGCGACCACGTGGGACCATGTGATCGAGGCTGGGGTCCTTCCAACGAGCGCGCGCGCGGAAACTTTCCCGGCGTCGCTGAAGGAAGGTAAGTATTAAACAAAGTGAGCAGCTGCAGGGCCTGTCTGAATGCAGATAGAGCATTCAGACAGGCCCTGCAGCTGCTCTCTTCTCATACTTATCTTCCTTCAGCGACGCTGGGAAAGTTCCGCGCGCGCGCTCGTTGGAAGGACCCCAGCCTCGATCACATGGTCCCACGTGGTCGCGGCTGGGGTCCTTCCAATGAGCGCGCGCGAAGACTTTACCGGCGGCGCTGAAGGAAGGTAAGTATGAACGGAGAGTGGGGGGCATATCCATGAGCAGGGGGGGCATATCCATGAGCAGGGGGGGCATATCCATGAGCAAGGGGGGCATATCCATGAGCTGGGGGGCATATCCATGAGCTGGGGGGCATATCCATGAGCAGGGGGGCATATCCATGAGCTGGGGGGCATATCCATGAGCAGGGGGGCATATCCATGAGCAGGGGGGGCATATCCATGAGCAAGGGGGGCATATCCATGAGCAAGGGGGGCATATCCATGAGCAGGGGGGGGGCATATCCATGAGCAGGGGGGGGGCATATCCATGAGCAGGGGGGGGCATATCCATGAGCAAGGGGGGCATATCCATGAGCAAGGGGGGCATATCCATGAGCAAGGGGGGCATATCCATGAGCAGGGGGGGCATATCCATGAGCAAGGGGGGCATATCCATGAGCAGGGGGGCAATTATCCATGAGCTGGGGGGCAATTATCCATGAGCTGGGGGGGCAATTATCCATGAGCTGGGGGGGCAATTATCCATGAGCTGGGGGGGCAATTATCCATGAGCGGGGGGGCAATTATCCATGAGCTGGGGGGGCAATTATCCATGAGCTGGGGGGCAATTATCCATGAGCTGGGGTCAGGATATCCATGAGCTGGGGCAATATCCATGAGCTGGGGCAAATCCATGAGACCTGGGGGTTTTATAGGAGGTCTGTTCTTATTGGAAAGCGTCACATAACATAAAATAAAAGTATCGGTAATTGGTATCGGTGAGTACTTGAACAAAAGTATCTGTACTCGTACTCGGTCTTAAAAAAGTGGTATCGGTGCATCCCTAGCTGTCACGGAGGCGAAGTTCTGGAAGCGAGCGATGTTCGCACACAACCAGCACAGGGAGCCTGGTTCTGCCCAGGGCGGGCTGGATGAAAGAGGCTCTGTCCGGCGGAAGATTCTCCAAGTCCAGCAGATCTACTTGGGCAAGGTTCTCTCTATGTTCGAGGAAAGATTCTGGGCACAGTGGGGACTTGTGTTTGCAATTCCTGGGAGAGCAGCCACAGGAAAAATGACTGTTGGAGCTGGATGACGTGATTCAGACAGCTGCTACTGAATGACGGGTACTGGGTTAATGGACTGGAATACCACCCAGATTTGTCCGATTCTGGGGAGCAGCTATCACAGAGGGCTATGACTTCGGCGGCCTGGGATTGGTATTTGATGCTCTCCAGGGAGACACCCATTTCGGCAGTGCAACAAAGTGGAGATTGAGCTCACCAGTGAGCTTGGATTAAGATCAGGAAGTGTATAAATTCGGAACACTGGCCATGTGCTTTTGCTGATCACTTGGGGCACCTTCTAAAGAGGACTGATCTGTCCATGTTCCTACCTCCAGGCCCCAGGAGGCACTGATGCTAGCTACTGATTATTCCGTCGTAAGTAAGGCTCTGTGATTAACACCTTTTTCTTTATATTTTGCTGTGTAGTGTGTAAGTAATTGATTTATTCTAGTTCTAAGTTTTTATGTAACCAAGCACTGTGATTCTTTTTATATCATAAATAAACAAAAAGTATTTAAGTTTTGACTCTGGCTGATGAAATCCACGCTAACTAAAAGATTGGGAGTATTGCTATTTGCTTTAAGCTCGGTTATATATAAGAAATTGCATGTTGCGGTCGTCAGGAAACAGCAGGGAATTGTGGGATCCGTAGTCACTGTCCGAGTATAGGATAGTGCGGCTGCTAAGCCCTGCGTCTCCTGTTGCGACGTGCGTAGTGTCCGTGAGGACTGGTGGCAGCGTTACTAATAGAATAAGAAAGTGAGCTCTGGGGTTGAGAGAGACGTAGTTAGTACGCGCTTCAGGAGAAGACTTGTACTGCGTTGCAATCCTGGGATCAGTATATCGCGCTCTACGTGCCTGTTGTGAGAGAAAGTGTGGCCGGGACGGGTAGAGAAGTGCGCGTAATTATCTGGGTCTAGGATAGATAGTGCGCGGCTTAACCCGGCGTCTTTGCGCAGCAGCGCGCGTAGTGGGTCGTGACAGTTCCCATTACCAGCTGTAAACCATAAGAACTTTCATTTTAAAATACGCTCTGAATATGCCCTATATACAGTGGGGCAAAAAAGGATTTAGTCAGCCACCAATTGTGCGGGTTCTCCCACTTAAAAAGATGAGAGAGGCCTGTAATTGTCATCATGGGTACACTTCAACTAAGAGACAAAATGTGAAAAAAATAAATACAGAAGATCACATTGTCTGATCTTTAAAGAATTTATTTGCAAATTATGGTGGAAAATAAGTATTTGGTCACCTACAGCACGGTACAAACAAGCAAGATTTCTGGCTCTCACAGACACAGACCTGTAACGTCTTCTTTAAGAGGCTCCTCTGTCCTCCACTCGTTACCTGTATGAACGGCACCTGTTTGAACTTGTTATCAGTATAAAAGACACCTGTCCACAACCTCAGACACTCCAAACTCCACTATGGTCAAGACCAAAGAGCTGTCGAAGGACACCAGAAACAAAATTGTAGACCTGCACCAGGCTGGGAAGACTGAATCTGCAATAGGCAAGCAGCTTGGTGTGAAGAAATCAACTGTGGGAGCAATCATTAGAAAATGGAAGACATACAAGACCACTGATAATCTCCATCGATCTAGGGCTCCACGCAAGATCTCACCCCGTGGGGTCAAAATGATCTCAAGAACGGTGAGCAAAAATCCCAGAACCACACGGGGGGACCTAGTGAATGACCTGCAGAGAGCTGGGACCAAAGTAACAAAGGCTACCATCAGTAACACACTACACCACCAGGGACTCAAATCCTGCAGTGCCAGACGTGTCCCCCTGCTTAAGCCAGTACATGTCCGGGCCTGTCTGAAGTTTGCGAGAAAGCATTTGGATGATCCAGAAGAGGAATGGGAGAATGTCATATGGTCAGATGAAACCATTGTAGAACTTTTTGGTAAAAACTCAACTCGTCGTGTTTGGGAGGAGAGAGAATGCTGAGTTGCATCCAAAGAACACCATACCTACTGTGAAGCATGGTGGCGGAAAAATCATGCTTGGGGCTGTTTGTCTGCAAAGGGACCAGGACTACTCATCCGTGTAAAGGAAGAATGAATGGGGCCATGGGATTGTGAGATTTTGAGTGAAAACCTCCTTCCATCAGCAAGGGCATTGAAGATGAAACGTGGCTGGGTCCTTCAGCAGGACATAATCCCAAAACACACCGCCCGTGCAACGAAGTAGTGGCTTCTTAAGCAGCATATCAAGGTCCTGGAGTGGCCTAGTCAGTCTCCAGATCTCAACCCCATAAGGAAACCTTTGGAGGGAGTTGAAGGTCCGTGTTGCCCAGTGACAACCCCAAAACATCACTGCTCTAGAGATCTGCATGGAGGAATGGGCAAAAATACCAGCAACAGTGTGTGAAAACCTTGTGAAGACTTACAGAAAACGTTTGACCTCTGTTATATATCCTTTGTTGGCAATGACAAAGTATTGAGATGAATTTTTGATGTTGACCAAATACTTATTTTCCACCATAATTTGCAAATAAATTCTTTAAAAAAATCAGACAATGAGATTTTCCTGGATTTTTTTTTCTTCACATTTTGTCTCTCATAGTTGAAGTGTAGCTATGATGACAATTACAGGCCTCTCTGATCTTTTTAAGTGGGAGAACCTGCACAATTGGTGGCTGACTAAATACTTTTTTGCCCCACTGTATAACACTATACAGTACTCAGAAGAAGAATATACTTCGGATATAATTAAACCCCACAAATATCCATTTAAAAAGGTGATGTACCACTAGGAATGGAGCCAGTTATTTGGTAGAATACACATGTAACCATAAGAAGCAACGAAGACAAAGAAATACTGCACAGCTTTCTAACATATGCTTAGTAAATGTATAAAGAAAAATACCTTTGTTGTCTGCAGCAATGAAACCAAGAATATTTTCATGACGCAGCATCACAGTCTGATAAATCTCTGCCTCCCGAAACCAGGAACGCTCTTCCCTGGAGGAGAAAATCTTCACGGCAACCTCCTCTCCCCTCCACTTTCCACGCCAGACTTCGCCAAACCGGCCCTTTCCAATACTTTCTTGCAGAACTATAGTTCTGGCGATTGTTCTTTGCACAAGTAAGGGTAAACCTTAGAAGGCAGAATGAAATAACCATGTTCAGAAGACAGGAAAATAGTATTTACAGGGTTTCCCTTTTTAGGACTTAAAAATAAGATAGAGGATTTCAAAAGTGAAATCTGCAAATAAGGCAAGTGATCATAAAATAATTACAAACCAAAGCAAGTAAAAAGAATCCATTAAAAGGAAATCTCATTTTATTACCTGAGCCGGAGCCTGAAGTTGTCATGTCATAAATCAGGTCTTTCAAGGTGGCTCCATCTGTTATAAAGGGGCGATCTAAAGATGGATCTTCCTCATTAGGAACACGATGATGAATGACAGTGCGATTATGACAGATATACAAGATCAACATCAGTAGTATGCAAATGAAACATACTGGTCCAGCGATAACTGCAGCCAACTCAACCGGGCTTAGACTTGGGAAATGCTTGGTTGGACCTGTGTTAAAAGGAAAGATAGTGATAGGTACCAGCCATATACACGCATTCTGTACCCCGGTTCCCTGGATTGTGCTTTTTATTTGTCAAGTCTTATTATAGCTGAACTTGATTATAAAATAGTATGCTTTGCCAAAGGATATTAAAATGCAATTTTCCCTTTTAGGAGATTTTCAAAGGCTGGTAATACATAAGGAAATTTTATTCAACATAGCATTAATATCACTGGTGTGCACCCACACAAGATGTGTTAATTGAAAACTTATGTTTAGATTATTTTGCACAAAATACATTTTTTATACAGTTTTTATACTTTCATCATAAACAAGATAAGGGACATCTAAAATGTCAATGTAGAAGGTGAAAGAGGACCTCTTCATTAGGGTGTGCCTGGGCACAACCGTCAGACCCCTGTGCACGCCTAGGCTTAAAATATAGCACCTTGTTTAAATGAAATCCAGGCTATGCAGCCAACCAATCCAAACAACAATGTGGTGTAGGTTACAACTTTACCAATTTACATCCTATGAATGACCTGATCAGATCCTTAGGATTGGATCCATACCTTATCTTGGATGTCGATCGGCTTGATAAAGCAGCTCTCCATAAAAGCAGGATTACTACAACATCGGGCAGTCAAGCCTCTCAGCTGGAATCCCAGAGCCTCACCATGGACTAGCAGTGTCTTCTTGACTCGTTGGTCATGCAGGAGGTGCGGAGTGCTTAACGAGGCAATGCTGAGGTTCTGACATTCCCTTTTTCTAGAGTGCCGCATATCCCGATTGATTAGAACTCTGTATTGGCCGATCCCAAATACTACATGACCCAGATCAGAGTCTCGAAAAACATGTTTGGGACAGCCCTAATATACATTGCTCCAAATTCTGTACAATATTCTTGTTCAACGTAGTAAAGTATGCAGGATAGAGAAAAAAGCCAAAAAATATAGTATAGCAATATTTGGTGCAACCATTTTTGTCTTTTTTTTCTTTTTAGAGTTTGTTCTGTATCCTGCATAAATTGCTGCACTGAGGAAGAACGTTGTGCAGTATTTTCAGAAACACAAACTTTTAACAACGCTTTCACATTCTACATTTTTATAGTCCTGCTATAACTTGATCATCTTTGGATTGGCTGTATGCCATGATTGGGGAAGCCTCCATAAATGGTACTAAGCGGCAGTTTATGATGCTCCACTAGGTCTACAGTTCTGTAACAGGTCGAGAATTCCTTATCCGAAAAGGTTCCAAATTTGAAAAAGGTTTTGAGCTCCACATGAGAAAATTCTACATCTGTCCTCATGTGATGGGATACAAAATTTCAATCAAAACATAAAATAAATATCCAAGTATAAAATTACCGTCACGTTATTTGAAGCATAAATTTGAATAGAGTGATGTTTCATTCCAGCTCAGAAGGACTTGCCTTCTACAGAGGTCAGTGGAAGTCATTGCTTTAGGAATTATTTCATGTGTAGCTAATCTCCAGCGATGTAGGTGCCTTCATGATGAACTCTGACCACTGCTAATTGCTAACCCTCTAGCTGACCGGCCCCAAATATTAAACAGCTATCCAAGCATGAAGACTGACAAAAACCACCACCTGTAGGAAGCTTCTCTTGCACTGTGCCGTCACTCAGTATCCAGCATAAAGGTTTCTCTGTTGAAATAAACCTCTTTACAGAAGAACTGATTGACAGGGAGGGGCACGATTTTCAAATTCACTTGAGATGTGTCCAACCAGCGAGCGCCATCAATTTGAACCGGTTGATCAATACTCAGCGCTTCAAAGTAACGAACACTTTGAAAAGACTGAAATCCCATTGCAGAAAATGGTGCATATTACCTGTGGGACTCTGTATGCGCTCGTTGCAGAAGTCGTCGAAACAGCAAACGGTTTTGTGATAGTCCACATTCGCAATCTCATTACACAAAAAGGGTCTGCCGTGAGGTAACAGATCTTTCGCATCAACACACATGCTGTTGTGGATTTCTTTGCCACCGCTGTATAACAAAGTCACTAAACACATTCCATCCGTCTCGCAGGTATAATTCTTATTGGCACATTGCTCGCAGTGACATTTCAGCGCTGCAAGAGATCAAACAAAGAACAATTATTACAACTAAACAGTAACATAACAATGCAGACAAAAAGGTGTCCAACTAGACTAATATTTCATTTTCTTTTTATAACCAGGGAAAACATTTCATATTATACTCCAGGCACTCAAGGCCTTCTATAAAATAAAAACAGAAACCGTGCACAATAAAAAAATAAATAAAAAAAAATCAGTGAAAGCCAAATTTTTTTTTTTTTTTTCGAAAGTAGGTTCATAGGGTAAATAAATAATACTAAATAAACGCTAGTTACAGTTTGACAACCATTGCAAGGTCATATGTGCATACAGCGAGAGGGGAACATTATCACTGGGCATCAAAATAAGAAAAGGTGGGAGAGAACGGAGGAGGGAGGGGCGGGAGTCAGGGATAGTGAAAAGTAATGGAGCCGTCTGTAACCGAGAACCGGCCCTTATAAAAGGGTGGAGGAATAAAAATGAGGCACGTTACCAGTGCGGGTGCATTGTCGCAGTTAATTGGGTATAGCATGGCATGCAGCACCCGTTTCAGAACAATCGCAGGAGGTATATTATGGGGCGGGTTCTTGGAGAGGAGGTCTTAAGAGTAGGTTTTCCAAATAGTGTTACTTTTTTTTGGAGAGACGTTCCTTATTGATTAGGGAGTTTAACCAATCCATCCTGAATATAAAATTAAATTTAGTGATGAAAAGGGGATGGAGAGGTTTGGGTTGGTTGGTGCCACATATGTTAAACAGCTTTATACTGGCAAGAATGGAGAAGAAAGGTGTCACAAAATAAATAGAGTGGGACTGGGAAGAGACAGGTTCATTTCGGATTCGAGATTGAATAGTTTGACAGTCCAAAACAATTTTAGATGTCTGCATCAGTATTGGGACATTTGGACCAGGATGGGGATTGTTTTCTAACCATGTCAAATAGTCTTCTAGGTGACTAATAAGTATACTTGTGAATGTCATTTCATGACTGGAAGAAGTTTGATTAGATAAGAATCTGCACATAAAATAGTCGGTGGAAAGGCTGGGTAAGAGGAGTGTGCCATTGTGAGACACCAAGGATCGATTTGGCCCAATCTGGTGCAGAGATCAGATATAGAACGGGCAGAGGAGAGCTTGCAGTAACCCCGCAATGTAATGGATTATTCCAATCAGTTGAAGTAAATTGGGATCAGTTGTAATTTTAAAATGATATGACATTCAAGATGTTTGCCATAAAATGTTTTTTTAGGCAAGACCAGTAACTTCTACAAGCTGCCTCCTCTTGTCTTGCCTCGTTTCAAGACAATGGGTGCATTTGCCTATTGTACATGTGATTTGACTGCAGGTGGGCATTGAGTCCGAGCCAGTCCATATGCTCCCATTAAAAGCCCCCACCCCCTCTAACATGAAATGCCAAAAAATACATTAGCAAATCTAGAGGCTGTCAGGGAGCCAAGGTTCCTGTTCCCTGTGCCTGAAGCTCAGGTCAGATCTGAACTTCTGCGAGGAGCCAACTCCCTGCACTCAAGAGTGCTGGATTAGCCATCCGAGAGCCCTCCACATTATAGAGTGGTTACAATGCCTAGAGTGCGCCACTTTAATTTCTATGCAAGAAATTATTTCCCCGGATTTGTAGGATTATTTAATAAAGCATTTTATCACTTAATACCTCATTGACTAAACTCCACAAAATTAAAAAAAAAAAAAAGTTCCATAGGAGGTAGGACACTACAGAATGAAAGTGATATTAAATGAAACAAACAAAAAAAAACATGTGCCTTTTATTCCACCAATATTTGTACCATATTAGTGTAATTTTTACTGATGCCGTTAGCATAGAATCAGTAGCCTAAACATTAAGCTAGAACTGGAATCTCGAACACTGCGTCCCCCCCCACGTTCATGAACTACAAATACCATGATTCTCTAGCCACTTACTGCATTCAAAGAATTCTCGGAATTGTAGGCAATAAACATCTGGGGGGGGGGGGTGGGGTAGAGTTTGAGATCCCTGAGCTAGAAGATCACGTTCTCTCTGGGGATAAACTAAATTCTGAGATCCCAATCCTGTATTACAGTAATAAGCTATGAAAGAGCAGTCCCCACTCTCCCTGTAACAGAAAAAAAACAAAAAACTTTAATGCTGCATTACAACAGGCAGGGAGAGCTCTGTGGTCAAACAGGGCTACAGGATGGCCTGAAGCCATGTAGTACACAGACAAGAGCTCTGGGGTCACTCGCTAGTGAATAAGGATAAGATTTCAGTGGTTATAAACATCTGTACAGTACAGATACAAGGTGTTACTGGAATATTCATCCATTATTTTAGATTATTTTTGATGTTGGCAAAAATAACCTTCAAATCCTACCTACACCACAACCTAATATGTGTGTGTGCGCGCGTGTGTTGTATATTTTCTCACACATAGTCCTTCACTTAAACCCACTTCTCATGTCACCCTGCTGCTCATCTCAGCATCCATATATCCAATAGTAATAATCCGTACAGTAATCTTGGGTCTTCCAATTAAAACCTTAGTATTTTAATTGTATTAAAAAGAGACGCTACCACCGAAAACTGAAATGTTCTTATTTGTTTTATTTTATGTTGGCGATATAGAGTAAAATAGTTTAACTAAACATGTGTCACTGGGCGACGGGCGTATCCATTTTGTGTTGTAAATTGCACCCCTACAGCACCTTTCCATCACTTGCTTCTCACTTTGTGGTTTTGGCCATATAAGAGAGTCTATGGGTCAAGCAGCTGACTCACATCCTTGTGTTGTGTGGGATGTATTCAAAGGACAGCCGGGGGTAGATTAAAATTCTTAGAAGCCTGTGTCATATCTCATTCAGGTGCCAGCTCTTCTCTCGGGTAGCCTAGAGAACAATAGGTTTATAGGTTTATCTAAACATTCCCTACGCCAACTCATTAACTGGTAAATATTGTATTGTAGATTAAATAAAGCACCGCACAGCTTTTTGTAAATGTTGCATCATGGGAAAAATCCAGAACCTGGAACCCAAAGACAAAATATCCAATTTTGTCAGCGCCGATCATAGACCTTACCAGCAGGCAGCAGACGTCTTAGTCAGCCCTGCTTGCGGGATATATCCCCACCCACTGACGTCACAGGACACGTCACTGACAGCAGCCGAGCAGGACATTCCTTATGGGGAGATACGGGGGACATTTCGATCCCCATATCTCCGCAACCAAAGAGCCAAGCCACAACGTTGTGGGAGACGTCATTGGAAAGGCCAGGGCATGGCCTTTTCAAAAGATACCATGCATGACCAATGTTTGTGTAAAATAATAAAATTGTTTATATATCTGCATAAAAAAAAAAAGTGATAGCAATGTGCGGTGCACAGCAGTAAAACTCACAATAATGTGCACAGTGTACAAGTGATAGTTTTCGGCCGTGCAGCTCTGATATGCTCATACTGAGATTCCTTAACCCAAAATATTGTTTAGCATTTTAGTAGTGACAAATAGTGTGTGAGGTTTATGGGGTTTTTTTTGCCATTTTTTTCTGTGCTCTGGAAAGCTATTTAGGTTATTTTGTAGGGATGCACCGAAACGAAAATTTCCGGCTGATACAGAAACCGAAAATTCGGGATCGTTTCGGCCGAAAACCGATACCAAAAATCAGACCTGAGAACCTGGGCCTGGAGGCCGGGGACTCACCTGATCCCGATGGCCGGCCGAGCACGCTGCTCGGCTGGCATCCAGGCTCAGGCTAGCCCCCGGCTCGGCAAAGCCTTGAAGGCCCAGCAAAGCCGGGGGCTCGCCTGAGCCTTGAAGGCCCAGCAAAGCCGGGGGCTCGCCTGAGCCTGGAGGATGGCCGAGCAGCCTGCGACAGCTGGAGGGACGGTCACCGCTGGATCTCAGGGCCGAAGTAGGAGGATGTTGCCTAGACATACTCACATCGGCCCTGAGCTCCTCCAGCGATGGCAGTCCTGCATCCAGTGCCCGCTGCGTCGGTCGGCAGTATGACGTCACAAAAGGGTCAAAGGCTTTTGTGACAGCATACCGGCGACCGACACAGTGGGCACTGGATGCAGGACTGCCATCACTGGAGGAGCTCCGGGCCGATGTAGGTGAGTATGTGTGCAACCGGTGGAGGACTCGAGGCCAATGTAGGCGAGTACGACACCGCCCCAACACCCCCCCGCTTGCTCGGCCGGCCTCCAAGCTCAGGCGAGCCCCAGGCTCGGCTGGGCCTCTAGGCCCAGGCCAAGCCGGGGGCTCGCCTGAGCTTGGAAGACAACCAAGCAGCCGCTTTTTTCGGCTGAATTTCCATTTCGGCCGAAACCGAAAACACCATTTTCGGCCGATAATTTTCAGTGGCCAAAATTTCGGTGCATCCCTATTATTTTGCAAGCACTTTATTTTTCTCTGTTGTTGTAATGTTCAGATTTTTATTAAACATGTTCAGGTGATGTCAAATTTGTATAGAAATTGCAATTTTTCAAAGATTTAATGTACAGAATATCGGCACCCAATGTCTGTTATTGGCCTGAAAGAATGCTGATAATCATATCCGTGCCTAAAAAATGATATCGGTCTATCCCTACATAGTGCAACAAACTATTTCTGTTCAGACATGTATAAAAAATTAATACCAATTTAAAAAAAAAAGGAATACCAACAAAAAAAAAAAAAAAATTCCTGTAGGGTATATTTAAATTAAAAAAACAAGGAGCAACAAAATACTCCCCTTTCTCCCCACAAAATCAATTTAAAAAAAAACAAGAAAAACCCCCAATCAAATTATGGCTAATTGTACTAAAATTGAGGAACCTTATGTCCGATCTCCATTATTTCATCCAGGCTAGGAGAACAAAATAATATAACTGCGGAGTGGGGGGGGGGGACTGACAGGAACAGTCACACTTTGTGGAGCTGCTTGGCTCATACTTCTTTTGCCTGCCCTTCTGCGACTTCCAATCGGCGGAACATGCTTTCTGGAACCTCACTTATCCCGGGGATATTGTGACTTGGTCTCTGACTCGTGACTCCGTAGTTTAGAGCCACCACGAGCAGTTTTGGGCCATTTTGGTGGACGCTCCCGGAGCTAGGCCGAGGGCTGTGACGCTGGTTCTCCTACCTGTGCTGCTGCCCCCCTGGCTGAATGGGGAAAGATACCCAAGAAGTCCTGCCTGGTGGAGGGGTCCTGCCAGCGAGACATCCGCGACTCCCTGGGGGGGGGGGGTGAGCATCTCTACCAAAGTACCAACTCCCCAGGTTGTTCCCTGCCTGGGCCCAGTTCTTCAGATGACAACTCGTGGAGGGGGGAGGGGGGAGGGGACGACAAAACTAAAGACTGCATTTTACAATAAGGGATATTCGGCACATGGTTTCCGAGCTACGCTCCTGGCGTGCCGACCTCAAATGCAGACTGAGGTGTCCGCTGTGTAGGGGCAGGTGGCGGCTGTATGGGCTCAGGCAGAGGAGACCGAGGACACGCATTGCCACCTTGATGTCCTTCAGACACAGGTGGTCGATTTATCAAAGGCTGTGGAAGATATGGAGATGCAACACTGGCGCCTGAATATCAGGGTCAGGGGCATGCCCTAAGATGTACCCTCAGACACCCTGTTGGGTTATGTGAACTGGCTCACGTCCTGCAACTCCTACGGGATGCCCCTGAGATCTTTTGCTCTGCGATGCACATCTGAAAAGCGGCCACAGCAACCACGGATGCCCCGAGGGACGTTACTCTTAGGCTGGGTTCACGCCTGAGCGTATCTCATATGCGCGTTTTTGTTGGGCGTTTTATGAGCGTATTACCTGGCGTTTTTGTCAATTATAAACGTGCCTCCAATGAAAAAGACTTTAGTGCCCTTTGTGCCTGTTGCCATGTGCGGAACACACGTTCATACACACGTTTTTGATGCCGAAAACATGCAAACGCCCATTTCAGGGTGTTCACATTGAAGTCTATGGCCATAAACGCGCTGTAATACGCCCCAAAGAAGCTCCTGTACTTCTTTGGCGTTTTACAGCGCATTCCTACGCGCTGTAATATGTCCAGGTGGGAACCATGCCCATAGGAAATAATGGGATTTCAGCAGGGCTCGACAAACGCCAGGCGCAAGCTCGCCATGGTGACAAGAAATGCTGTCCTGGCGCCCCGGGTTTGTCAGGCTCCTCTGACCACACGGGCAAGGAGCAGGGAAAGCTGCCGTCCGGTGTTCCGTCGAGTAAAACCTCTGATCAGATGGAACTCCGGCCCCCTCTGATGACATCAGAGCAGGGAGACAGAACAGACCGGATGTGAGGAGAGCATCGCGGGGATTCTCTCCCCAGCGCTGACGACGCTCTCCTCACATCCCGTCTGTTCTGCGCAGGGAAGCAGCATATGTGCGCCAGGTGTGTACCATCCCGGGACCAGGCAGAGTCCCTTCACACACCCCCCGCGGACCCTGGACACTCCCAGCGTGAGCCCAACCAAAGGGGACAGCCGATACTGAAGAACCCAGTCGGGAGGGGAGGGGAGGGGAGGGGGGGAGGGGAGGGGAGGGGAGGGGGGGGGGGGGAGGGGAGGGGAGGGGAGGGGGGGGAGGGGGGGGGGGGGAGGGGGAGGGGAGGGGGGGGCAGGCAGGATGCTTGCTCATTTTTACGGCACCCTGGAGGAGTCCCATGGCTCAAACCACAGATGAGTCTGCCTTTATTTATACATCCGGGTGTGGGAGATGCTCTGCAAACACCTGGCACGGGATCTGGCACGGGCTGGGGCCACGCAAAGCCTGGGAGGCAAAGCGAGCAAGGCCAGAACAAGGGCCACATCGCAACCCAACACATCTGCCCGGGACAGGACAGGCCATCTAAAAGAAAGGCAGAGCAGCCCCCTTTAGCACAGTTTTTTTTTATCCCAGTGAATGCCAGCAGCATGCTCAGCGCCACACAGCCCTGGCACTGACAGGGTAAGGTTTGTCAAGGGTATTTCCAGCACGAGATTGTGTGCCCCGAATATACCACGCCTGATCAAGACCACACTGCAAGAGATCCATACCCTGACCTGAAGAGCTGACCATGCAATCACCCTTTATATGTCTACGACCTGAGCTTTCAAATATAGAACTACACCCAAACAGGAACCAATATATACTGTATATTACAGATGCACCGATATAGCAGCACACAAGTACACACAACTATATAGCAGCACACACCGAAATAGCACTCAAACACATGTAAGGCTGAAACAACTAATCGATAATGAAAATAGTTGACAACTTTCTCCATTATCGATGAATCGGTCTTTGTAAAGCACAATGTCTAGAGTCAGAGTTAAACGTTAACTTCAGGTGCTACATTGGAGAAGACGTGTCGCTGCTCTACCCTGTATGGTTTAATTTTAGAGATATCAGACGTAACCAGTTTGGAAACTATCGCAAGGACCCTGGGGTGCTTTACTCCTCCACTCAGTGGAGGAGTAATGTGCACAGTGTAACCCAGAGCTCCACAGTAATGTGCACAGTGTATCCCGGGGGGACACGACACACACACACACACACTCTCTCCCCCCCCCCCCCGTGATACACTGCACATTACTGTGGAGCTCTGGGATACCCTCACGCACACATTACCGTGGAGCTCTGGGATACAGTAATGTGCAGTGTGTATGAGGGTGAGTATTATTGCTGTGCAGTGGTTATACAGTAATATGCGGTGTGTGTGTGTGAGCGTATAACAGCTGCACAGCAATTAAACTCACAGTAAATAAACATATTGGTGAGTACCTGAGGGGTAAAAAAAAAAAAAAGGGTATCGGTACTCTGTCTTAAAAAACAAATCTGTATCTTTAGTTAATGAAAGTAAAGCCTTGGCAGTCTGAAGAAAAACCTGGCTCCTAACTTTTGTAGCTGGCTCCTAGATTCAAAGCAAATTTGTCAAGCCCTGGGATTTCAGTGTTTAAGCGTTTTACAGCGCGTAGGAACACGCTGTATAACGCCCAGGTGTGAACCAGGCCTTAAGCAGATGCTGAGGTCTGCCCCTTCTGCTCGTATGCCAATCGCATTTGAGGCAGCTGCCCTTACCCTCTACCATGACTTGTCATTCCTGACCCTGCTGGCTAGAAGGCGGTTTTGTGAAGTGACGACTGACCTGCGCAAAAATTTGAAACAGATATCGTAGGGAGTAAATGGAACTCCGATTACCCATGCAGATGTCTGCCATAATGCTGCTGGCCCCTTCTGACCTCCCTGGGCATGCATCCATATGACGCCTCCAGCCCAAGGCTGCTGCTGATTGAGACATTGAGACCATGGTTGATTGCTTATCCCTTTTTTTTTTTTTATCTTCCATGATGCTTTGCAACTAAACAGGGGTTTACCTCCGAGCTGTGCTGGGGGGGCTGGGTTGTTTCCTCTGCATTCCTGTTTCTTTTGGAGGAGAGAGATCTAGATAATTATTTCTTTTAGTGGTCTCTAGCAGATTTTCTATCTTGTTCTCCAGCCCAATCTTGGAGGGGTTATTCAGGAACTCCGGTGTTGCAGCGCCAACAAACGCCAGCATTTCACAAAATTCAAAGGGGAAGGAAAGAAGCTTTACTGTGGAGCTACTACGGTTGCTCTTTGGATTTTGCTTGTGTCAAATGCCTTCTTTGCTTTGCAATACCTGTTGATTTCACCTTGTGCAGGTCTCCTTCTGGTCCTGCAGTTATGCGATCGCACCAGGAGACTGACATGTGGGATCTGTTTCCACTGTCACTAAAGAACATCTGATGTTGGTAGGGTTTACATGGTCCCTTTAAGTAGTAACAGCTGGGTTGAAGAAATTGGGTCATAATTTTCTAAAGAACAAAATCGAGGAACTGCTGTCTGGTTTGTTTGCATAAAATGTCTGCAGACACTTCCTCAAAACACATCATCGTTGAGTTGTGTAAAGTGCGATCAGATTTTTTTTCTTTTCCCTCTTAGGCTAGGGTCAGGGGTAAGCGGGGGGTAAGCGACAAACTGTGCTTGAGTAACATTTAAGAATTTTGATTTCACCTACAGTTGTGTTCAAAATTATTCAACCCCCAATGCTGTAAAGGGTTTTAGGGAATTTAGTGTACATTTGTAATTGTATTCAGAATGAAATCCTACAAGAACTTTTTAAAGAACCATATGCAACTAAAATGACATCAATTGGTTTTGTAATACAGTAGTAAATGTTTCTTTTGTGAATTCTTCATTGACACAATTATTCAACCCCTTAAAGACTACCACTCTGAAGAACAGAGGTTCATGCAAGTGTTTTCAATCAGGTATTGAAAACACCTGTGGATGTCACGGAGCAGCAATAAAGCATAATAAGCACCAATTAGGCAGCTTTAAAATGACTGATACTCAGCTCCTTCTAGACATTTACTGGTGTGGTTACAAACATGGTGAAGTCAAGAGAATGGTCCAGGAAGACAAGAGAAGAGGTGATTACTCTTCACAGGAAGGGCAATGGCTATAAGAAGATTGCAAAGATGTTAAACATACCAAGAGAGACCATAGGAAGCATCATTCGCAAATTCAAGGCAAAGGGCACTGTTGAAACGCTACCTGGTTGTGGCAGAAAGAAGATGCTGACTTCGACTGCTGTGCGCTACCTGAAGCGTAGAGTGGAGAAAAGTCCCAGTGTGACTGCTGAGGAACTGAGAAAAGATTTGTCAGATGTGGGTACTGAAGTTTCAGCTCAGACAATACGGCGCACACTGCGTAATGAAGGCCTCCATGCCAGAACTCCCAGGCGCACCCCCTTGCTGTCTCCAAAGAATAATAAGAGTCGACTGCAGTATGCCAATAGTCATGTGGACAAACCACAGAAGTTTTGGGATAGTGTTCTGTGGACTGATGAAACAAAATTAGAACTGTTTGAGCCATGGATCAACGCTATGTTTGGAGGAGGAAGAACAAGGCCTATGAAGAAAAGAACACCTTGCCTACTGTGAAGCATGGCGGGGGGTCAATCATGCTTTGGGGCTGTTTTGCTTCTGCAGGTACAGGGAAGCTTCAGCGTGTGCAAGGTACCATGAATTCTCTTCAGTACCAGGAGATATTGGATGACAATGTGATGCAGTCAGTCACAAACCTGAGGCTTGGGAGACGTTGGACCTTTCAACAGGACAATGATCCCAAGCATACCTCCAAGTCCACTAGAGCATGGTTGCAGATTAAAGGCTGGAACATTTTGGAGTGGCAATCGCAGTTACCTGACTTAAATCCGATTGAGAACCTCTGGTGGGACTTAAAGCAGTTGCAGTGCGCAAGCCTAAGAATGTGACTGAACTGGAGGCTTTTGCCCATGATGAATGGGCAAAGATACCCGTAGATCGCTGCAAGACACTTGTGTCAAGCTATGCTTCACGTTTAAAAGCGGTTATAACTGTAAAAGGATGTTGTACTAAGTACTAAGATTGAATGTCACTTGGGGGTTGAATAAAACTGATGATGGGAGCACAGAAAAGACATTTGTGGTTATTTCATTATAAATGTTATGTTAATATTTGTCTGACCTACACGTGCCTCTTTGATTTAATTGTAAGCAAGATGACTGAATGATCAAAATCAATGTCAAACTGGCCAAAACACTCAATTTCAGTGGGGTTTGAATAATTTTGAACACAACTGTAGAAGGACATGCTGTAATCGGGGGGAGGGGGTGGCAACACAAGCGTACTGCAGTAAGCGGTGTATAATCAGTCAGACACATGCCGGTGCTCGCAGAAAGTAGAGGCATTCCCTCCTAGCCATTGCCTTGTGGACCTGTTCCAGAGACACATCCTGCTACTCGGCCACAGACTCCTAGGAACGGGGAGGTTTTGGTATGCTTTCCACCAATTAGCATCCAAAAAAAGCATTTCAGGCACAGGAGGATTTAGATGTGTGCCATTTGAGAATACCCTGGCAGTGAGGTTTAGGACTGCAGGATAAAAAAAGTGTGATGGTCTTCAAGAAGAATGCCACCATACTTGTTGGATTCCTTATCCATTCGGCCCCCACAAAGCTAAAAAAATGGGATTAAATTAAGTTTATTTTGGAAACAGATTTTCAAGAATCCAAGAAAATATTCATACATAGGTTTGTGTAGAACATGCCAAAAATGTAGGCGCCAGAGTAGGTTTAGGACAGGGCTTGACAAATGTTCCAGTTAGGTACAACCTAACATTCTTCGAACAGCTTTTGCAAATCTATAAGACGTTTGATAAGCCCCGATTTACGTCTGGCTACCTGGGCCCGATGTTTGTCCAGTATAAGCTTTTACTACTCAGGAGTAGTAGCCTCTTCATGGCTTCATCAAGTTGCACTGAATATACAGTCGGGTACAGAAATATTGGGACATCGACACAATTCTAACATCTTTGGCTCTATACACCACCACAATGGAGTTGGAATGAAACAAACACAATGTGCTTTAACTGCAGACTGTCAGCTTTAATTTGAGGGTATGTACATCCAACTCAGGTGAACGGTGTAGGACTTACAGCAGTTTGCAGATGTCCCTCCCACTTGTTAAGGGACCAAAAGTAATGGGACAATTGGCTTCTCAGCTGTTCCGTGGCCAGGTGTGTGATATTCCCTCATTACAATGTGCAGATAAAAAGGCCCAGAGTTCATTTCAAGTGTGCTATTTGCATTTGGAATCTGTTGCTGTCAACTCTCAAGATCAGATCCAAAGAGCTGTCACTATCAGTGAAGCAAGCCATCATTAGGCTGAAGAAACAAAACAAACCCATCAGAGAGATAGCAAGAACATTAGGCGTGGCCAAAACAACTGTTTGGAACATTCTCAAAAAGAAGGAACGCTTCAACACCTCAGGAACACCAAAAGACCCGGGAGACCACGGAAAACAACTGTGGTGGATGACCGAAGAATTCTTTCCCTGGTGAAGAAAACACCCTTCACAACAGTTGGCCAGATCAAGAACACTCTCCAGGAGGTAGGTGTATGTGTGTCAAAGTCAATAATCAAGAGAAGACTTCACCAGAGCGAATACAGAGGGTTCACCACAAGATGTAAACCATTGGCGAGCCTCAAAAACAGGAAGGCCAGATTAGAGTTTGCCAAACAACACCTAACAAAGCCTTCACAGTTCTGGAACAAGATCCTATGGACAGAGGAGATAAAGATCAACTTGTACCAGAGTGATGGGAAGAGAAGAGTATGGAGAAGGAAAGGAACTGCTCATGATCCTAAGCATACCACCTCACCAGTGAAGCATGGTGGTAGTGTCATGGCGTGGGCATGTATGGCTGCCAATGGAACTGGTTCTCTTGTATTTATTGATGATGTGACTGCTGACAAAAGCAGCAGGATGAATTCTGAAGTGTTTCGGGCAATATTATCTGCTCACATTCAGCCAAATGCTGCAGAACTCATTGGACGGTGCTTCACAGTGCAGATGGACAATGACCCAAAGCATACTGCAAAAGCAACCAAAGAGTTTTTGAAGGGACAGAAGTGGAATGTTATGCAATGGCCAAGTCAATCACCTGACCTGAATCCCATTGAGCATGCATTTCACGTGCTGAAGACAAAACTGAAGGGAAAATGCCCCAAGAACAAGCAGGAACTGAAGACAGTTGCAGTAGAGGCCTGGCAGAGTATCACCAGGGATGAAACCCAGCATCTCGTGATGTCTATGCGTTCCAGACTTCAGGCTGTGATTGACTGCAAAGGATTTGCAACCAAGTATTAAGAAGGGAAAGTTTGATTTATGTTTATTATTCTGTCCCATTACCTTTGGTCCCTTAATAAGTGGGAGGCACATCTGCAAACTGCTGTAAGTCCTACACCGTTCACCTGAGTTGGATATACATTCCCTCAAATTAAAGCTGACAGTCTGCAGTTAAAGCACATTGTGTTTGTTTCATTCCAACTCCATTGTGGTGGTGTATAGAGCCAACGATGTTAGAATTGTGTCGATGTCCCAATATTTCTGGACCCGACTGTATGACAGAGCTTTGCAACCCACACATTTGATTTTCGTTATCTCCTTTCTTACATGGGTTCTGCCATTGGTGGTAATCTTGTCCTTTTCAAAAAGGCAGGAATAAGACACACACAGCTCTTGTAAACAAAAACAAAAGAAAAGCCTTTGAAATGTCCACTGGTCATCTTCAGACAGCCTACGCACAGGTTCCTCCATAAGCCAGGTGTCTTGGTAAACCCACCATTGGCCACATCTTGAAGACCCTGCATGGAAAGGCATTAAATCCAGCAGACCAAAGCTGATCCTGGACCAAGTATTGATGTATAGTGCACAACGATTTTCTGAAGTGCCGTGGGCATCCCAGTACACAGACCTCTTAATATGCCTTAAAGAACATGTTTTGATTTGGTTGTGGGGGGGGGGGGTCTTTTTTGTCACTTCTCTGAAAGTAGTAACCCATTCAATTGTCTCACAGGAATCCCAGGCTGTTCCCACATGTGTGGAAGGAGAAAAATAATCAGGACACGGGACAGCACTGGTTTTAGAATAGTCTCTGTCTAGACAGGAGACCACACATACACATACAAAACATGCTCGTACACCGCTGCTAATAAGCACTCACCATTCTTATTCATCAAATGCCATCTAACGGCTAGGTGCAATATAAATTATATATATATATTATACACAAACTAGTTTCTCAGGAGGTACTCAGAGGTCTTGTGCAAGATCAACAAAACGTCCTTTAGTTTATAATAATCCAAACATGATCAATGTTTCAGTTACAATCACATCACACGCAGGATCAACATTTTTGCTTGCCATTTGTTTTATAATAAAGGGGTATTGCTTGACTTAAATAAAAAATGTCCTATGACTGCATCCTGCGAGAGAGAGTGGATGCACACACACCTGGTGTTATTACATAACATGTATCCAATTCAATTGGAATGTACATGTAACTGTTGCGAGCATTAGTGCTTTTTAAAACACCCACTTCCTTATTCGTGGAAGTTGGTTTCTGATTCGGTTGAATTCTAAGTATGTAAAATTTCAATAAAAACCTGATTTTAGATTGTTAATTGCCATTGTGCCAATGATTTTAACATGGATTCATATAGAGGTAGATGCCCTCTACCAAACAATGTCAAATTTAGCCTGGCCCAACTACAATTTGGGCAGAAAAATCAGTGCCAACTGTGCCATGGGTGCTGATTTTTTCTGTTTTCAATAAGTAACTGATGTTTTCAAAGGGTTAATTGCCATTAGGCTACTGAATTCAACATGGATTTATATAGAGGAAGATGCCCTCTATCAAACACAATTGTCTGCAGCCTGGCCCAATGGCAAGTTCGCCACGTAAACAGTGCCAACTGTGAAATGGGTGCCGATTTTTACTGTTTTGAATAAGTAACTGATGTTTTCAAAGGGTTAATTGCCATTGGGCCACTGATTTCAACATGGATTTATATAGAGGTGGATGCCCTCTATCAAACAATGTCAAATTTAGCCTGGCCCAACTGCAATTTAGGCAGAAAAATTAGTGCCAACTGTGCTGATTTTTACTGCTTTGAATAAGTAACTGCTGTTTTCAAAGGTTAATTGCCATTGGGCCACTGAATTCAACATGGATTTATATAGAGGAGGATGCCCTCTATCAAACACCAATGTCTTCAGCCTGGCCCAATGGCAAGTTTGCCACGAAAACAGTGCCAACTGTGCCATGGGTGCCGATTTTTTTTCTGTTTTGAATAAGTAACTGATGTTTTCAAAGGGTTAATTGCCATTGGGCACTGAATTCAACATGGATTTATATAGAGGTGGATGCCCTCTATCAAACACAATAGTCTTCAGCCTGGCCCAATGGCAAGCTTGCCACAAAAACAGTGCCAACTATGCCATGGGTGCTGATTTTTACTGTTTTGAATGAGTAACTGATGTTTTTAATAGGGTTGCACCGATACCGATACTAGTATTGGTATCAGGGCC